>CM036321.1:2412500-3025599 GCA_020567845.1 Rhododendron henanense subsp. lingbaoense
TCCACTTTGCGTGGGTCTTCTTCTACGTCTGTTGAAGAAGAACCATCGGGTTTACATCACTTGCACCACTGGGTTTGATCGATCCCCTGCTTGTGTAATTGCATACCTCCACTGGATGACAGATACCTCCCTTCATGTTGCCTACAACTATGTCACCGGCTTACATTCTTGCAAGCCTGACAGGTTCTTCCATTGACTGCTTTACCCTTGCATATCTCATTTGGTTGGTCGATCTGCTTGAAATCACAAGTGCTTTCCCACTTTCTCGGCATGGTAGTATTTGTAAGCAATGACTAGAAATATCTCTTTCAGAACGCCGTTGACTAGCATCAGTGCATCACAGTGTTTGTAGTTGGCGAGTGGTACATAGTTCTTGTGTGTGTGTGTGTCTGTGTTTTCCTAACATTGGCAGATTGATATCTTCATTCACATATGGTATTGTCTTCCATTGTTCTGGGAAAACATGCAGAACTGAGTGCAATTCAGCCACTTGTAAAGCAGAACAAGCAGGAAATCCTAGATACTTTGGTTTCACTATGCTAATAAAATGTAATAGGCTCTTGTGGAGCCATAGCTCTTTTTAGATCAAAGGCAGCTGTATTTACGGCCTCTACCTAAATTTGGGTCTTGTGCATTAACTAGTCTATGTTGCACAGTTTTAAATCTTGAAAGATCACTACATTTTTACGTATTACTATTGGCACACATCTTAAGCTGGAAAGGATACTATATATTCAGGCTCATGATGCATTTTCCTTGGTAATAACTCTAAAAAGAGTTGCTGGAATTTCAATGCAGACCGGCAATTGCCTGGGCAACATGGGATCTTATAGCAATGGCGGAACAGGGCAAACATGAAGGACCTCCAACCCATGCCGTGACTTTTGTGTGGAACGGGCAAGAAGTAAATCCTTATTTAAACCTTTGTTAGTCTCTTTTGTATCATGTTTTAGATACACTTAAAACCTTAGTGAAACTTGTCAATTTAATGACTCGGAACACAAATGCGAAGAGATTTTGATCATTTATGCTTTTTGCCAATACTTTTCGTTAACTGGTTCACATCTTTGGACTAATCAGCTTTGATGGTGCTATTTTCTCATTTTTGTCTTTCAATTCAGGGAGAGGAAGTTTATTTGGTTGGAGATTTCACTGGAAACTGGAAAGATCCAATGAAAGCTGTTCACAAGGGTGGCCCAAGATACGAAGTTGAAGTTAGACTTTCACAAGGGAAGTAAGTTTCTTCCCCTCTCTATTTCTTAGATCTGACTAGTCCTGTGACATTTTGATGCTTGTGATTGGGTCTCTAGTAATCTTACGTCTTCTCCTCACTTCGATAAGTTTAGAAGTAATAAAAAATCACCTTCAGGTACTACTATAAGTTTATCACTAATGGGCAATGGAGGCATTCAACAGCTTCGCCCACGGAAAGGGATGACAGCGGGAACGTCAACAACTTAATTGTGGTTGGTAACACTGCCAGTGTGAGGCCTTCCATTCAACAACAAAAGAAGGCAAGTGTTTCCTTTTTGAAACTTCTTGTCCTTTTGAACTATCGAAAAAATGTCTGTGTTTTCCCTCTACCAAAGAATGACAATAGTGTCAAGGTATCAAATATCGACATCAAACTGGAATTCATTGTTTTTTTGATAGCCGGGTGCCCGGGCCAGCTTGTGCGCCTCTCGACTAATCCCGGGGCCTTGAAGTTAACAACCAGGCAAACCTCTAGTGGCCTCAAGGTTTGGAACGTTTGGCATACGTGAGATTCTACCTTGTGACCCATTGGGGGCAAGGCCTTTGATTGCTGCGTCATTCCTACTCGATCAAACCCCTTGGGGTTGGAACTGGAATTCATTTTGGGGAATGATTGAAATCTTTTTGATGAAATTCCATTTTCTGTAGTATCCATCAAGATCATCTATCATCATTGTTAACGATTTTGTTCCACATTGCCATGTTTCAGGATGCAAATATTGTGAAGGTGATCGAGAGGCCACTGACAGAAAATGAGCGGTTTATGCTGGCAAAAGCAGCTCGATGTGTTGCATTCTCTGTCTGTCCAATTAGACTAGCCCCCAAGTAGTTGAGCATTGTTTTATGTGGCTGAGTGGTAATTGAAGTACGTGGTTCCTGAGTCCTGGCTTAAGTTAGAAGAAATTGTCTACGTCATGGTGTCCATGTTAGACACTTCAATGCATCGTCGATGAGAGATAAAGAGAGAATGAGCATACTGTGATTCTTCATCTGCAAAATAAGCTTATCAAGGCATGGAACCTTCCAAGTATAAGCTCATACTTCTACGTTTAGTAGCAAAATTTGTCGGAATTGATGAGGTTACTATCTCCAAGGCAAGAGGAGGAAAACAGAACCTAATAAGTCAGCAAATGCGTCTGCTGAGTATGGATGCTCTATATGCATTTGGTTTGATTCGTTATATTCTGCACTGTAGAACTAGGCGCCCCGGCATGCATGGTACTTTAAGGGTGAATCGTGGCTCGAATAAGAAGGTCATAGCTTGAGCAACTACTATACGTGTTCTTTTCTGTTCTTTTATTTTTCTTGGCTCGAATAAAATAGTTGTTGTTCTTTATTTATCTAATTTCTTTTGCTTTATATTTACCAGATAGGGAATGTTATACGTTTAGCATTTACTCATGTTATTGGGCATTTTGGTTGCCTTTTGAGCAATGGTATTCATCTGGAAATGCATAAATTCAACAATGCTGACACAAGGAAAAAGATAGCGGGTATGTGGTCAAAATGGCACAAGAATGTTGACATGCCCAAAATGTCCTTCAACACCCCCCCCCCAACCCCACACACACACACACACACAGTAGATGCTTCCACCAAGTTTTGCTACTTACATACAACTCAAAACGCATATTCGAATGTTTTGTGGGTCACACACTCCGAGGTGCAGAGTGTGTGGACCCCACAAAATGTTGCGTGTAATTGTATAATTGTGTGTAAGCATAGTTTTTGTATTTCCATAGGGGAGGTGAAAGGCGTGGGAAAAAGTGGAGTTCCTCGATAGAACTAAAATTCCTAGTAAAAAGACATTATCGCAGTCTCATTATTTGCGGTATCATCAAATGTGTCATACCACACGTATTTGCTCGCACCAATGTTTTACCATTGCCGAGGGTCTCATGTTCACGCGTGGGTTGATAACCGTAAAATAGTAAAATTAGACGAAAGCTGCACCAGAAGATGTCAACATGATGGCAAAACAATGTTCACATTCCTAGTTTGCTTCACTCATAAAATTCCAAGATTTCTAACTACTTATCGTAATCATAAGCACCCCCTGCCTTCCATCTTTATCTACTTGTGTGAGTCTGTACGTGCAGGGATCCAGCAATTTGTTTCACTGAGCAAATCCATTGTTTTCCAGTTTCCGCTGAGACAAAAGATGGTAGAACATTATCTTCTCGATGGTTGTTTAATTTCAATTCCGAACCTGTTGAAGATCCAGGGGTAAGTGATTTTATACGATGATCGATCTGGAATTTGGATCGCTATGTATGTCAACTTACGCGTGATGGGAAATGATTTACTTAATTTGATTCTTTACTCGCATAACAAACACAATTGTTGTTGTTATTGATCATATGTTGTACGTTTTTTAGGGAATTTTTTTTTTATTTCTCTTGAAACATGCCACTGGATAGAGAAAAAAATGTTAGCAGAAGTAGAGCCGGTGTAATTCGACCTAGTACGAAAGAACTATTGATTTGCAAAATTAAGTTTCGCACTTTGTTGAGAAGCCAGCGGCATGAAACTACAGTGCGCAGGCTAACAGCACATGAAGAGACGATGAAAAAGAGTGAGATTTGGGGTAGACAACGAGTGATTACTAATGCTCTTGGAGCACCGTCACATAGCTAGGTTTCTGACCCTGCTACAACACACATGGTGCCATTGAGGTATGATCGAGATTCGAGCCATACACTTTTTGGTGGAGTCCACTCAAATGCATATTTAAGAAAAGGTCCCGGAGCACTACGAGACGGTGCAAAACAACACATAATAGTTAATTTTCTGATGTTGCTAGGGCTCACAAGATAGCTGGAAAAGTCCATCAGTCTCATTCCCATCTCAGACCACTCCAAAGATCTTGTTGTCAGACCAGAAGGCAAAAAAAAAAAAAAAAAATACTATAATTGTTACTGGTTTGAGAAGAGATAGAGTGATAAAAGTTTTGATCCACACTACAACCTTAGAACCATGTTCTAGAGATAAAGCCTTATCTTCATTATCCATCTCACCAGTTGCATGCCCATCACCCATCACCCATCACTTCCACTTTCAATATTGTCCACCATTTTCTTGTATCCATTCATCTCCCATCTCCACCTTAATGATTAAAAGTTTTTGGGTTTGCAGATTTTTTGAATTCAGAAAGTCTACGCACGACTTTGAAGCACAATTCCAGACACAACTGTATCCGATTGTGGGCTCATGTGCGTCGAACGATCGAGACACAGTTGTGTCCCGGATTGAGTTTTGTTTAAAGTGGTGTACATAGAATTTCTCTTTAGAATTTTAGTGCCACAAATAGAACAACTAGATTAAGGAAAGGTAGAACCGTGTCATATCTGAGAAAATCTCACCCTTTTTGTAAAACATTTGTTTTCTTGATTTAATAACGAATTTAAGCAGTTTTTTTAAAAAAAAATGTTAGCAATATAGTACATTCTCAGATTTGTCAAACAATTTTTCCACGACATTATGCAGCTAATTTGGTCTTTTAAGATTAATCGAGATATAAATAAGCTGGTGTACATGAGTGGTAAAAACAAAAAACAAAAAAAATCTTTATATGGAGTAACTAATAATCTCGATGTTGAGACTTAAGTCACATAATTTGTGTGCGCATGCATGAGCGTGAATGTGAAAACATCTTTAAAACATATCAAAAACTATTAAAATTTGCGAGAGCGAGAATTAAAAGCGCCCGGTAAAATAGATATATGCATGCATCTGACCGCTTTGGGGACGTGGGGAAAAGTTATTGCATGCATCGGGCCACTTTTCCTGGTAACATGCATGCATAGATTGTGACCTATTTGCCACAATAAAAAGTCTTTTAATTATTATTAATTTTAAAATGGTAGCATGTGTTAACAATAAAGTCTTTGGCTTGGGGTTTGATCGAGTTCGACTATCATCAGTGTGCTATCAATTCCTTTTCTTTCTTTTTTTATAACCGGATGTCCAAATTAGCTTGCGCGCATACATCTCGATTAGTTTCAGGACTTTGAAATTAACGACCAGACAAAACCTCCGGTGGTCCCAAGATTTGGAATGTTTGACTTCTGTGAGATTCGAACACATTTGCCTCATACAAAGTATTTGATTTCTCATGCTCATTTGGCCAAACCATCTGCGTTTATGCGATCGATTCCTTGTTGGGCAGTCCATACACGATTTTACCTCGATTTTAATTGGATCTGCTAGTAGATGACGGTGAAATTGGTCCCCAATTTAGTCGATCCAAGCCGGCCGGATACCGAGTGATAAAGAAAAATGAAACACTGTAGGTTTCTCCACAAAATAAAAAAGACATAATCGATCAGCTGCATGGCAAGCGAAGAAGAAGCTCAGGTTTCTCAAGCTTTCGCTTTCATTATCCCATGCATTCAATGGCGGAGGAACATAGAGACAAGGGTGGACAGTCGATCCCACTGGCTGTCAAATTTTCATAGAGATAGGTATAATTTTTATTAATTTGACCCCACTTTAAAATTTATTTTTGCCCCAGTCCATATAAGGGTTTTGTACAAAAAAGGAGTCAAAATAGAATCTCTATCCACAAAATTTGCAAACATAGTGCTAGTTTGTTCGTTCCTCAAAACAAATCAAGGGTTTCGTTCATGAATTACACATAGTTCAAATTTTCGATCCCATTTATCGAAAATTCTGGCTCCGCCACTGCATGCATTTATGGGGTGGGGTTGTGAGGGGATTTTGAATGAGTGGCATAATAATATCCCATTTTTTAAACTATTATAAAGCCAACCCAAGTCTGTAGCTCATTGGTGCCAATGTCGACCAACGGCTCGTGCCTCAGTACCTCTCTCTCTCCTCTATCCCAATTCTCTTTCCTCCACCAGAGAGCCACCACCAGCACCCCTGTATTCCGACCTCCGGTTATAACCGCTAGGCTTAACTCTACCGCCTCTCCTCCTCCCCCGGTTCTCATCCGAAACGAACCCGTTTTCGCTACCGCCGCCCCCATTGTCACCCCTTCTAGGGTATTAATACCATCCTCTCTCCCTCTTGCATTTTATGCGGAGCTGTGTTGGGGCATTTTATAAGAACAGAATTACTATATATTACATTTGGTGCGTTACATATAATTAGCAAGGAATATACAAACTTTGACAAGTTCTTGTCTCACGGATGAAGATCGATCTTGATTTCGCTCTTGTGAATATATACACGTACTTGTATTAGTAGTATATGCATATCGCCCATATGTTAGCTGGACCGGACATCCAGTTATAATTTGGAAAATAAAATAAAAACGAAAATTTTCTATGTTGTTTCTATGCCCTCAACCCTCCCACGTTGAGGTTTTTAGAGCTTTTTGTTAATTTTAGTTGAACCATCGATCGATATTTGTCCATTACATTACACCCCCATCAAATTTCCACAAAAAATTAGGAAAACTAGGCATTGTCAAATATATTTGTTGCATTCATATATACATTTTTTGTAATCATATTTGGTTGTACGTACGCATCGATCGTTGAAACACGAACTCGGGAAACTAGGCATTAATGTCAATTATATTATTTACACTTACTTATCGTCGAATATATTGCGAGGTTCCATGAGAATGATCATGATCGATAAACAACAAAAAGCAAAAGAGAGAGAAAAGAAAAGAAAAGTCAAACCCAAATGATAGGAAAGCGAAAGCAATGCTTGTGACTCGGGAGTTTGTTTAGTATGGAGGATTTCGTTATAGATGTCTCCGGGGCGTTTTTAGTTTTTATATTGTCACCTATTCAATAGTATCTATAGATTATTGTTTGTTGATTTGCAGAGAGAAGATATGGGGAGTTCATACGAGGAGGCCATTGTAGGACTCAAGAAACTTCTCAGGTGACTTAGCCTCTCATGAGCCATACATGGAATATATTCATTTTTGATTGGCCACTAGTGACGACTCTAGAAATTTCGTCGCATTGGTAATTCAAATTCGTTTTCCTCACGAGTCCAATGAAATTAAACCAATACATCTATGGACATAGATTTTCGAACACAAATCTGGACACATATATGTCCAAAATTGTTCGATGCATGCATGTGGGCCTCACATAACACACGTAGAATTCATACACGTACATTGGACGGCTACGGACGCATCTATATCTGGATCTGCGTCCAAAGCGTTTCTCTTGACGAAAAATCAATAGATGGCCCAAATATTGTTTCCATTGGGTTGAAGAAATCATAAATTTTTGGATGTAATTTTTATGGACAGTGAGAAGGGTGAGCTTGCACCAGTAGCAGCGGCAAAGATCCAGCAAATAACAGCCGAACTGACAACCGCTGTGGCCACCACGGAGACTTTTAACCCGGTTGAGAGGGTCAAAACCGGCTTCATTTACTTCAAGAGAGAGAAATATGAGTGAGCAATTCTTTTACTCCTCCCAATTTCTCTCATTTCCCGATCGAATTTCGATGATCCGAGCTGCTCAATGTGATCAAAATGTGATTTTAAAGGTCCCCGTGAGAAATCGGCAAAAAAAATGACCGGGAAGGGCTTAATTTGATCAGTTTTTTATTGAACTGTTTAATAAAAAACTATTCGGATGAAGCTCTTTCTAGTCATTTTTTTTGCTGAATTCTCTAGAGTTCCTTAAAATATGTTCTGATCACATTGAGCGGCTCGGATCATCAAAATTCGATTGAAAAAGGGGAGAAATGGGAAGGTTCCCATTTTAAAATGGGGTGGTCCTCATTTGAAACGGGCTATGTATGTGTGTGTGTATACACACACACACTGAGGATCAAGTCAGGATGCCCTTCCCATTTCAAATGATGCCCTTCCCAGATTTTTCGCAAATCTGTCCCCATTTTGCGAAAAATTTGTTCGCGCGAACAAACTGTCCGTGCATCCGGACCATCAAAAACATAATCCGACGGTTGTGGGAGAAGTCCGAACCTAAGCTCTGGTCAGGTCGTCCTGACCTGATCCGGACTGTATATATATATATATACACATATATATACACACACGGCACTTCTAGTGAGGGATTCCGCATGCTTTTCGCGTGCAGACTTCTAATCTCTGGCCGTCGGACGCAAAAGGTGTGCGGAATCTCTCATATGTATATATTGACTAATAAATGTGTGGTTAGTGACTAATAAATGTGTGGTTTAATAACCCCCCCAAAAAAAAAAGTGTGGTTTTTATATGGGAAATGATTTTGCCAATTTTTTTTGTAACGTCATTCCCCTGCAAGTGTATTTTTGCACCAAAAATACACTTACAGGGGAGTGGCGTTAACAGAAAAGGGAATGACAAAATCACCGGCCTTTTATATTTGGAAACATGCTTTTCTTACGAATAAATAACTTTAATTTTTGCAGGAAAAATCCAGTTTTACATGCCGAACTGGCCAAAGGTCAAAGCCCCAAAGTACGTGCATGATTGAATGACTATCATTGATTCTTTCTCGAAAATAATTTTTTGGTTATAGAAAATGGTACACTAAGGAATATTAACAGTTTAGGATATTTTGTGCGCATAGGAAAAAATTAAGAGTGCTCCAAGTGTCTCTATCTAGGCCTAGGGCTGAGAATTTTCGACACGACACGAGAACCCGACACGAATTCGACACAAAGTTAGCGGGTTAGAGCCAGCTATTTTTGACACGGAGCACGAATATGACGGGACACGATAACACAAAAAACTAAACATGTCGGGTTAGAGTTGAGAGAATTCTGACGCAAACACGAGATGACACGACACGAACACAACACGATACCAACCCCGGGCGAATGTCTCGTGGTGGAGGCTCTAGAGCGTCGGGAGCACCTAGCAAATGATGCTTCTTGACACTAATCGGACTGTCCAGATTTTAGCTGTCCGTTATAACACTATCGACAAATCCAAACTATTACTAATTGTCTAGATGGACGATCGAGATTTTGGAGTATACGTACGTGCTGTGAAATTCTATATAGGTTGTGTATCGCATTGTCGAGTGATGAATTAGCATGTGGCGCGCAGTTTATGGTGTTTGCGTGCTCGGATTCGCGGGTCTGCCCGTCGCACGTACTGGATTTCCAACCCGGGGAGGCTTTTGTGGTCCGAAACGTTGCCAACATGGTCCCTCCTTATGACAAGGTAACTTCTTACCAAAAACTACATGAATTGGGGGTGGTGCTGTGAAGTGATGTGTGCAGTACCATATTGCGCACCTCCGAGCCGTCGGATCGTGCATTCGACAGCTCGGATTTCATCTCGGCAATGAACGGCTCTCGATCGTTGATTGCCAAGATGAGATCCGAGCCGTCGGCTCTCGATCGTGCATCCGACGGCTCGGAGGTACGTGCACCTCACAGCACAGCACCAATCCGAAGTGCTACATTGCCCTCCTCCTATATACTTGGAGGTATTTGTAGTTGAATTCCATGAATTACTACAATAATTTTATTTATTTATTTTAACATTAGTAGCTGGATTGCTTGTGAATTTATCGAAATGGGTATTTCTTTGTCTTTTTTTTGTTTCTGTTTGGTGCAACAGGTTAAGTACTCTGGAGCTGGTGCAGCCATCGAGTACGCTGTTCTTCATCTCAAGGTGAACTTTTTTTTTTTCCTTTTCTTTTTTGATATCTCAGCCTCTTATGTGTCCGGGTTAGCCTACGCGTGCTTAGTGTTATATATACGTGGAAAATGATACGCAAATTACGAATCCATATAGAAAATTAGCCTAGAATTAATGGTGAGATAGTGGCTTGTTTGATTAAAGTGAAATAACTTCAAAATGCCTTGATCATTCTGCACTGACTGATGAGTACAAAATTTGTGTTGTTCAATCATCGTCTTTGTTCGCCCCGTAAGATTTGAAGCCACAAAATTGACATTTTTCAATAATCATTGCCTATGTAGCACGGACACGGATACAGATACGAACACGAACACGACACGGAACACGGTAATTCTAAAAAATAGGGATACGGACACGGCGGGGGACACGCCATGTGTATAAATAAATATATGTACATATATATTAAAAAAAACTATGAACCATTGTATATGAATAATTTCACAAATTGTATAAATTTTTTAAAGGGAAAATTACAGTTTAACCCAAATGTTTTGAATAATTTCATATTAACCCCCAAAATTTTAAAAATATTACATTTTAACCCCTAGCTGTGTCCCCTATCAAAAAATAATAAAAATTATTGGACACGCCACGTGGCGTGTCCAATACGTGTTCCCGCCGTGTCCCCGTGTCCAATACGTGGACACGGCGCCCTTTTGGAGTGTTGGTGCTACATAGATCATCGCTAGATAATATTGTCACTAGATGATATACCCTTTTACTCCGTATAACGAACAAAAGTGATTTACGAGTACACAAATGTGGAAGTAATTGGAAAAAGTTGTGATGAATTGATCCACAGGTAGAGAACATTGTGGTAATCGGGCATAGCAGCTGCGGTGGGATAAAGGGGCTTTTGTCATTCCCATTCGACGGCACCTCCTCTACGTAAGCACTGCATTCGTATCTCTCCGGGATGAATGCAATGTTGTTCGATGCACTGCATTCATCCTGGATGGATACTAACTTGTATCGGTAGATGTACTGTTTTGTGAATAAGGAAAGCCACTGCAATCTTTTTAGACAGTTTCGCCTCGAATGCGAACACTTATGTTTTCTGATTGACCTTAGATTAAGATGTACTTGTAATTTCTTCCTCTTTGGCTGTTTGAAATATGCAGTGATTTCATTGAGGACTGGGTCAAAATCGGTTTACCTGCTAAGACCAAGGTTAAAGCAGAAAAAGGGGATGCACCACTCCCAGAACTATGTGCTACCTGTGAAAAGGTTAGTTTTTGGCACCCCATCTTGAACCATTGATAAGTTTCTTAACGCCGGAACTATGTGGTATGGTTCGGCAACGGCAACCGTCCTCGATTTCTGAAAATCGAACACGGTTTTGATGTATGTAAAAATGTGATGCAGGAGGCGGTGAATGTATCGCTCGGAAACCTGCTAACTTATCCGTTTGTGAGAGAGGGGTTGTTGAAGAAGACTCTCGCGTTGAAAGGCGGTTACTACGATTTCGTGAAGGGAACTTTCGAGCTATGGGGGCTCGACTTTGGCATTTCTCCCTCCCTCTCTGTATGAAACATCAATCTATCATCGGTGACCCCCGCTATCTTAATTTGTCTCCTAAACTCTCTCTCTCTCTCTCTCTTTCTTGCAAGTGTAATTTGTATTTAAGTTGATGAGCATAAATCTACAAGAAATAAAAATGGAGATCACCAATGGCACCTTCCATACCGAATTCACAACACAATTCTTCTTTCCATTTTTCTTTTTCAACACTGCAATTTTCTTTTTCTTTCTTTGGTAGGTAAAAGATGTTGCAACTGTACTGCATTGGAAGCTCTAGGGACAATGCTTAGAGGCCATCCTTGCAGAGATGAGGCTCTCTCCATTATATCTGTCCATATGAACAACTTAAGTAATGTAGAATTCCAATCTACTTAGGTCTTCTTCAGTGCTTTCCAAGTACATAATAATGGCAAAAAGCCTTTCGACATCGGTATTTTTGTGTTGCTATCTTCTAATATGAAATGACGCAAGTGATCCGATGACCGTGATGGGTTAAATGTTAAAAAAAAAAAAACCCCAACTTGGGCACCATACAATCAACTTTGTTGACAAAATACTACTGTAACAAGTCAAAAAATAACTTTCGCTTGAAAAAAACATGCCTCAAACCATTGGAGATGCTCTAACCATACAAAAAAGGAATTCCTGATTGGACGATGAAAACTGCAAAACCTGATTAACTGGAATCATCATAAGGTTTGACTAGAAAAATGGACTGTGTGTGTCCTTGCCTTTCTCTTTACCTATACAAATTCATCGGCAAATCATGATCTGAACACTCTTACACTTTAACTCAAGGCCGAAAGGGTGCAAACTGCAAACTAAACTCTTGCCTTCCAGCCGTTACTAACTGGACGGTCACATCTCCCAGCTTCGCAACATTTCCACTCGAGGTTGATGAGTGAAGCAACGTGACACACATTATTTTCGTATCATTGTGTTTGAAGATCCCAACTTTCAGAAAAGTAGAATACTGTATATGTATGTATAGATGCAGGAAGCATTGGATCGACTGTTAAAAGTTGCGTCCATTTCACAAATACGCAGGCCATGTAACTCAAGGGAGCCCTTCTTTCCTGGGCACGTCCTTAGCGATCCTTTGTACTGGCAGGGAAAAACACATATTGTAACAGTTCCATTGAATCACTTTTGCTCGCATCATTGTACACAATAGCGGGAATATGTACAACGCCCATATTTGTGAAACAATTAATACACAGAACTCAATATGCAGTATTCATGTCTGCAATCTGTATGATATTGGATTTCCATGCTGGTTTCATTTGAGCTATTATGATTCATTAGGCTTTGGCTCGAGCAATACTGGGATCTTCTCAATGTGATCACCTCGTAGCACTTCAACAATCACCTGGGGGCAAAGAAGATTGAATATATATTAAAACATTGCATTTCGTTTAATTCTTAGATAAGAAGTTTATAATTTCAATTTGGACATTATAGCAATCTTCTGAGCCATGTCAAGAAGATTCTGGAATCAGCCTTAGTAGCCTGATTATGGTGAGAGCAGTATATGTTTCTGACAAAGTGTCCCCGCTACTGTGGTTAAGGCAATGTCGTGTATCTACTAAATTACTGAAATACCACTGTGAATAATACCGCGAACAATCTCAAAAGGTAAAATTAGCGTGTACCTTTTCACCCACTTTACACTGGTCAAGAATTCTGTACAAGTCACTCCCATTAGTGACCTTCTTTCCATTTACTGATGTTATAATATCCCCCAATATGAGCCTGCCGTAGGCATCACGTTTAGTTGGGAGCAGGCCCTGCAGGAGAAAAAGAACGATTTACTTGCATCACAACCTTCTTAGGTCAGTTTCCCAAAAAAAAAAAAGAACCTTCTTAGGTCAAAAGCAAAAGGAAAGAGAGACTCCACCCCGAACCTATTCAAAATAATCTCAGTTACAGGAGAAAAAAATCATAAAGAGTGAAGCGAGCATACTGCTTTGCCAGCTGGACCGTTTGGAGGAGCATCTAAGACAAGCACCCCACTAACTCCTAGTTGTTCCACTGACTGATCAGGTGCAAACTTGATTCCTAATATCGGTCTTGTTACTCTCCCAAACTTCACCAACTGGTCAACAATGCCACCTACCTACAGAATGTACACGAATGTAGATAAAGTGATTCATCCAAAAGCAAGGGAGAGAGAGAGCATTTTCTATTTCCTCACCAATTCCAAATGATGCCTTAATACAGACCTACACCTGTAAAATCTTACAGAAGGAAAACGGCCAAAGTAATAACCTACCGTGTCAACTGGAATTGAAAAACCAACACCAGAGGATGCGCCAGAAGGAGAGTATATAGCTGTATTTATCCCAATAAGGTTTCCCGAACTATCAAGAAGTGGCCCACCACTGTTGCCGGGGTTGATGGCAGCATCTGTCTGGATAACATCCTGGATTGGACGTCCAGTAGCAGCAGAACTGATTTCTCTTCTAAGCCCACTACAAAGTACTTAAAAATGCATTAATAAGATGTGAACCTTGACAAAACCACAGGCCAATATAATCATAACATGTATCCATATCAAAGGAGGGCAATAATACAGATGGAACTGACAAGTTAATCGGTAGGCTTCAGTTTTTCTACTTTATCCTGGTAAATTGAATAAATTCTGCATTTTTCTTTGTTAGTTGATTGCAGTTACAAACTTTCCTGATATCAGTAGTCACTGTATCACGTGTACATCAATTGCTACTTGGAGATGGCTCTGAAGTGCAAACAAAAAGAATACAGACCAGGCACCAAAATCTTAACAGTTATGAAACAATGGAAAGCTTGCCCCCTAATGGACCTTACTTACGTCAGTCTCTTCTTTCGTTATGCTGGACAGGTCAACAACAACATGTATCCAGTTTTGTTTTGGCAGCATTTCATGATTTCTCCAGACTTTGTTCTGGATTGAAATGCAGTTACTTTTTAGCAACATTTTTTACCAAGACAGCACAAGTTCTCACAAGACCAAATCTGAACAGTTCCCCTAAAAATTCTAAACTTTGAACTGATTCACGGACAATTCGGATCCAATTAAACTATGCAATTTAACTTACTGCACGATCAACATACCTGATGACACCAGTTGTAAGTGTATGGTCAAGTCCAAACTGCAGAAGCATTCAGGTAGAAGTCAAAAGAGACAAATTGGTGTGACAATTAGGTTCACCAAAATATATACTATCAGTATATAATTATCATAATTTCCCTTAGTGGCTCATAGGCCAGTTTGAAGGTAACGAGAGAAAATTACTATACTAGCAAGCATCATTAATCTTGATGATCCATCCCTGACTACATCTGGCAGTTAGATAAGGCTAGTCTCTCACCAAAATGACGTAAACCAATTTATGCCTCTCAATTTACATTTTTGTGTTTTAATTTTCTAAGGTCCTAGATTCATCATGTTCCCATCTAGAGATCCTTAACACCATACCGATCACAAGTGAAAAAGTTAATCAATTAAATGGCCCAATAATAAGCACAAATGGAAAATTTGATGGAGAAGTAGAAGCAGAACAGAACAGGGGGAAAAAGCTGGGCATACTCACAGGGTTTCCAATGGCATATACTTTCTGGCCTACAAGCAAGTCACCCGACACACCAACAGGTATAGGTCTCAGTTTGTTTCTGGGTGCATCAACGTGCAATACAGCAACATCTTTATCTTGGTCGTATCCAACAATTTTTGCATCATAAGTTGTCTGGTCAGCAAGAGTGACCCTGAACGGAATCAACGCTAAATCAATATTACATTAAGCATCTTATAAAATATAAGTTTCGATAAGTAATCATTAAGTTCATTACATTTATAAATGATTTGAAGAAATTTTAGATAAGATTAAATATACTAGGTCATCAAGTTTAGACATCTATGATCCTAATGGAATCATGCATCTCAGAAGACGGAAAACAAAATTTATACACATATAATTAATGGCAGCAAATAACTTAAAAAAAGTGTAAAGCAAAGAAAAAGGTAAAATCAAGAAAACAGGAATGACGTGAAGATACAGTTATAGTATGTACAAAATAGTTCCCAGATATCCAATACCAGCTCCGCTCAACTAAACAAGTAAGGAGGAAGAAATCTGGTAGCATATTTTGCTTCACAAAAGCCTGGATCACTTTTTCACAGAGATGGAAAAATGCAAATATGGAAAAGCCTTGGAACATTCTACAATCACGCTAAGGGCTAATTTGAGAATATCTTTATCTAAATCCAAACAAAGGTAAGTGAGCTGATAATATGAGTCGATTTCTTTTACGAGATAATAGGATTGGGGTATTTCAATAACTTGTAATTCTAATGAACAATGATCGTTATTTTATCTTATTTAATTGGTGTGAACCTAATTAAGTTATGTTTTACAGTCTCTATGGTTTTTTGAAGGCACAGAATATTCAAGTCAATCCAAATCTCAGTTTCCAATGTTTAATCTTAGTTATCGTTCCTATCCCCAAATGTCAAAGAAGTCTTAGTTCTAGTTAAACTAGAAGAATTTTGACAAAACAAAACCACAAATGCTTTAGCAAATGGTTAACTGATGGAGTTGACATTTTGAGAAATCAAGTTTATTTTGGTGTGAATTTGCCTAATTTTTTCAAGGGAGAAGTGCATCTTTCTCTTTCCCTTCTTCCCATAGACTATGCATGTGTTCTTATGTACAACCCGGGAACAGCCCAAATATGAACACCAAGCCCCGCACCACCCGTGCCCGTCTCTCTCTCTCTCTCTCAATGTACATCTCTTCCCAGTCCTAGGCATCTGTTGCCTTAATGTTTTCGAAATGGACATGTCAGCATTTAGTGTTGTGTCGTCTATAGTTGTCGGTGCTTCTTCAGGTGAAACAGAAAAGGCAAACTAATCTCTCAAGAAAACCACTTCTTTTGCCTCTGATGGCCTGACCCTGATCTTTAGGCAGTCAAACATATCTCCGATTAAATAACTTCTGATGGTGCTTCATAGCAATCAAACTACTGTAGAAGTCTAGAACCTATCGCAATTCATGGAAAAAATAACTGAGGCCATAAAAACAAGGTGGAACTAGTATATGAAGTTAGTCCAGAACTTTAAGAAACAAACATAAAGGAATATGCAAGAAAATGCATCATGCAAACGGAACAAAAGAAACCTACTTGACATCAGATGCACCACGAATCACGTGATAGTTTGTCACAATGTGACCTTCTTTGTCCCAGACAAAACCTGATCCAGACCCTTGAGGCACCTGCAGCACATCCAATGTGAAAACATCCTGCCTAAACACACCCATTACAGCACATCAGGCGGCTCCAGGAAATTTTAACAGGGTGTTAATGAATTTCATTACCACTACTAGCTCCATTAACCAATTATATATCCACAAAAATTTGTATATTAGTGTGAATAATGCGACCAAAAAATACAAAAGCACATAAGACGACAAAAATATTTATTTTTAATGAAAACATAATGAACCGAAACGAGAACTAGAAGTCGGGCCAAATTCAACACGATACGAAGCTAAGAACAGTACCGAGCAGCAAGATTGGTGATGTAGACAACGGAGGGCGTATTGTCTTGAAAAAGACGAACCGTAGCGAGCTCGTCGGACTGAAGCTTCCTCGGCGTACCAACGACCAAGGCCGAAGCCGAATTGGCGTCGGCAACGAAGAGAGTGAAAGAGAGAGCTGCGGAGGCGCAGAGCACGAGCAAGGAATCCAGAGCAGCGCACGTGCGATGGTCGGCGAGAGGATCGTTGTGAGGAGAGGAGGGGGTGCGGAGGGAAGCGGAGAGGAGAGAGGTGATGCGGTTGTTGTTGTTAGGGTTTGTGTAGAGGAGGAGAGGTTTGGAGAGAGAGGGTTTGGGGGAGGTTTTAGAGAGAGAGAGGATGGGGGAGGAGGAGAAGTGTGGGGAAATGAGTGAGGAATGTGGTGCAGCCATTCCTCTACTGTGACAGCTGCTGAGGAGAGAGAGAGAGAGGGAGGGAGAGAGATTGGACTTCTGTTACTGTTAGTTTATATAGTTAACTTGTAGTACTTCCGTACCCATTTGTTTGTCTACTTTTTTATTCGGAACATGCTAATCGACGATAATATGTAAAAGGGTATCGATATCCGAAAGAAGTGTATATATGTCCAGAGGGCCACTCCCCGAATTTTGAACGGCACCCCCGGAAAGTGCCAAAGTCAATATGGGTTGATTTTGCCTCCCTCAAATTGTTAACTTTTGAAGAGTGCTAAAATCAATATGAATTGATTTTGGGGAGTGTGGTAAATCATTTGGGGAGTGACCCTATACAAAAAAAAATATATTGATATTCGCGAAATATGCATTAATATCCAAACTTCTTTGTCATTACATGCTTAATTGCTTATTGTACTCCGCCTAATGGGCAGGGATTAGCTAGACCGTTTTGACTTTTAACGGTCCCAAAATCCCAAAATGATTTGTTGGGCATGTGAAGGAAAGTTCTACATTGTGCCAGAAAAAAGTGGAAAATTTCATGACTATCCAAACCTTATCAATTGGTATAATTCTTGCCACATGCCACAACCCAAATGATCAGGAAGAAAACAAGAGTTCTCATGCCCCACTTTCCAAACATGCCAGAAACAGAAATTTCCAAAACATTTTTAACAGTGTAACTACAAAATTTTCCCCAGAGGTCTCAACTCCCTGGGCATGCCATCAAAATTCCCAGAATTTAAATCTGACTGAAGCACAGGTCTCTTTCCAATTTTCCACTGAATGCCCTCTGCCAAATGCTCCTTGTTTGGTGTCAGCATTACAAAGTTTGGATCAGCTCTTTGGTAACTGCATTTGATATAAGAAAGACATCATAAGGAAAAAATAAAAATCTTCTTAACGGAGCTTCTGTGAACATGGATTTACGGAGGTGAATCGCGTGCATCCGTCTCAGGAAAAGTTTCATTTAAATCTAGACCGGCAAAGACGGAACGGACAGCCCAAATCGCACGCCTCCGTGAATGTCTTATTCACGGCTGCTCCGTGAATAAGACAATTCTCATTTTGTTAACACAGGGCTTGCCCTCCAATCATAACTGATGAATAGAGATGGGAATCCTAACTTTGAAGGAAACAAGGTGAAAATACACTAACCTTGCTTCTCTAACGTTGTCGACGCGGATGCCAAACCCTAAAGCTGTCTTTCCTATCGCGCGATCTCTAGTAGCTGTGGACCGTTTTTATCAGCAGAGAGACGTCAAATACGTGAATACTTCGTTCTTTTGAAGTTGTGAACAAAGAATAGTTAAATCATTGACAACATTATTATTATTTTGCTTCAAAAACTAGTTTCAAAAATCTGTCAAGCTAGAAAATCTAGATGTAAAACAGAAGGCAAGTTGACAATGTCACCACAAAATTTCAACCAAACAGGAGGGAGAGAGAGAGAGAGAGAGAGAGCTCAATGATTTTGGCAGCCCAACAATTCTATTTTCAGAAATCTTATTCCATCTAGAGTTACCTGAAATGTTGAAAGTGAAAGAAGGTTTCCACCATGACTTGAATGCTAAAGCTACAGATGAGCTAAGAGGTCCAACCTTCCCCTGATAAAATGGTGCATGAACATGGTTATTAAACATGCAATCATCCGTAGATTCAGCTGCAGATTATCATAAAGCCCTTACCTTCAACAAGAAGTTTTTATTGGCTTGCCAAGATGCAGCAACTTGGAAAGTGGAATCAGGATTCGCCGTTGAGGGTTTGACATCATCAACCCTTTACCGAAAGATTAGACAACTTTAGATCTCATTCCAAGCAGCGCTAATTGAATCGCAGCAATCACTTAAAAGTACCTTGTCTGTAACTCGAAACCAAAATCTATGTAGTTGGTAATTCCAACCACTTCGTTTTCTTCGAGGGGATTCTTCACCTGTGTAATTGCAACAAACAGCTTTTATGTACACCATTTTCAAAGCCATGGTTAGTAGTATGAGCTTGTTGCAAGAAAACACTAAGAGGAAACAATGACGCTATTCTGAAAAAATTGTTGAAGTCGCATAAAAAGCTTACCAAATGAAGCTGGACAGTGGTTCAACTTCAGCACTAAAGGAGAATGATCAATTTTCTCACCATAACCAATTTTGAAATAGTAAGCTATATTTCACATTTATATGCTCCCTCGGTGTTTAATGTAGTTATTCGCCACAAATTTTGCTCTTGGTGACAGTTTCCATTAGGTTCCCCACATTCATCTGGTGCATGGTACATTAGCATAAAATAGATACTCCTATACCGCGTACCTAATAGGCTAATATCCATGTCGCTTTAGCTGTGTTATTAATACACAACATGCAATATCAACTAATTCTCTTAACCGTCTCCCAAATCTATTCAAGTTTTCCAGAAAAGGTCATTGTATTGCCTCTTCACAGCGTTCTAAATTTTTATTTTTTTTTGAAATTTTAGGGAGAGGGAGAGAGAGATAGAAGCATACCCTTCTTTGGACCACCACGTGTTGGTAGAAAGAGGCAATGAACTGCAGTGCAGGTTCCATCAACAAGATATCAGCGGAAAAAAAAAAGGCCACAATTATACAAGAATCATGGTCATGCTAATCAAAAACTTGAAGACACACTTGCGCTACTAATCCCATAGTTGCGAGTTTCTAACGAAACAAACCTGAGAACTTTTGGCAAGTTCAAGACCGAAATTAAAAGATGGGCTCAAAGGACTGCCTGATCCTAGTCCGTATCCAATAGCACAACTCCAATTTGCTAAATCTTTGTATCTTGCTCTATCTTTGCTTCCAACTGTGCACAATAGCATTAACCGAGAGAATGTAAATTCAGATTCTACGCATGAAATGAGATAATCATAGACGAATCAGGCATGTGGTTCAACATAGTACACCATCCGCTAATTAAATACAGATAGCCTGAGAAAAAATTTCTGTAGTCCAGTCAGATTTTAGAAGCAAGGCATTTTCCTGGATGCGAACAGGTATGCATTTTACCAAACTCTTGTCATTCTACGTCTAAACGCTTGCGTATTTATACACAGGTTCCAAAAAGGGTGATGTAAGCGTTGGTGAAAGTGAACTCTTTAAAGCCCAATTCAGAAGCTAACAAATTCTATGCTAGTGGAGTTAACAACTTTGTTCCCCCCCGGACATCTAACGGCTTATTGTCGTTCTTAGGAGGAGATTTTAAGTTCAAGTGTACCCCAGAAAATAAGAATATAATACATTCATAAGCAGTTAATTCTAGCAGACTTCCAGACTAAACATAAGACAAGTTATTCTAAACCATCCAAAGGGTATGTGTTTGTAATACATGAAGTGTCAAGTACTTACCTTGTGGTTCATATTGCACCCCAGCAGTTAGCCGTCCCATCTTGCTAACCAACCACGCACTTTTTGGCAGTTCATCTCCCGCTGGATAGAACAAAGCAACACATTCAATATCAATCTGTCGTATCTTTGAAAATACTTCTGTAAATGATACATCCAGAATTCCAAAAGTCGATTGAACAAATTGTGGCCCAAAGAGGTTAGCCAAGCAATGGTTAAATGACATGCGCATAACATGGCTTTCCACGCAAATTTGAAACTGCGATAGGATAACATTCCTCGGGAAAGTTGCCATAGAATGCAAAGATATGAATGGATTTAAGCATTTGCAATCCCAACAAAGAATATTGGCAGCAGAATTAGCCGACCCCAAGTGATTGGGACATAAGGCTCGGTTTGGTTTGGTTTGGTTTGGTTTGGTTTGAAGAAGTAAAGCACAAAGGACTGTAACTCATGTCAAAACGGGAGTAAGCTACTTGCAACGCAGGTCACATACAAGAGAAAGGCATTACTGTGGCTCCAACTGACAGATTTGATGAGCCATATCTCAAGCCCATAACACCATAATCTTCAGAAGCAACTCTGCACGACAGAAATCCATTCAACGATGACTCATCCCACAAGCTAGAATCACTAATTAGTGTTGGAATAGGATACTACCTTTTCTTCAAAAGCACAGGGTAAATTCCAAATGCTCCAAAACCATACTTGGGGTAGTATGCACACGACCTCATTAGTAGAACACTATGATGAAAGCACAAAGACATACATTAACAAATGATGATAAGTTGTAGCAGAATACCAACAACTTTAAATCAACGAAGTGCTCCTTACGGATCGGTACTTGATGCAAAAAGGTCCACAAATGTGTGAGGATCATCTACATCACTGCGAGGAAATGATAGATCGTCACTCATTGTCTAATGATAATATCAGTATCTCAACTGAATTGAAGAATGAGGCAGTTGATGCACATCACATGATAAAGACAAACACTAAACTACCTTTGCCAGCGGAATTGTGCATTTCCCACAACTTTCTCCTCGGACTTATGCTCAAGTGGACCTGAAACCTGGACATGCTAAGGGACACAATATATAGTTTGATCCAATGGCCAAACCACTGTTGAACCAAAAATACCCTTTGAACAGTGACATGATTTGTTTCACAAAAAGAAGTTTATGAAAAGCATGGCCTCCAACTCCGCCTAGCAGCTTCAGAGCTAAAAGTTGCAATATTAAATGTACAGAAAGAAAACTCTGCATTCATTGAAGAGCACAAAGCTATGGTGACCACATTTGGGTACCATGTGTTGTGTCACAAATGCATCAGTAGAATGTATCACCAATATCATGTAGGTGTAACGATTGAGATACTTAAAACAGTATTCTTGGTATGCCGCTATACTTTTAAAAAGCATAATCATGCAAAATAAAACAAACTACTAGCTTTATCTTTGTAACCATACGGAAGGATACCGTAGCGATCAAATCTACATGAGGGTCATCAATGGGCTTTAGCATGATCCTTGTGCTAAAATGCCTAGCTTCTTCAAAGTAATCCTCAAAGAGGCATCTCAAAGCAAGCTTTCCAAATAACAAGTTGTAGGATGACTCCAACATCCTGCATCACCACACCAGGGATATCGTAGTGATTACTCATAAAACATCTCTAGATAACTGTTTGGACCATATTTGCTCGTTGGGGCTCTGTTTCTCCTGCTTCTTGGAGAAAAGCGCGTCAACAATAACTAAAAGAAGCACCAAACTCGATAAAAAAAACAAACTAGGAATCAAGCAATGCCTGTTTCTAATAACAACACGGATTCGACAAATGTAAATAGCAGCAGCAAAGCAAAATAAACTCAAAAACGTCTCCGTCCATTAAAAAGCTTGAGTTTAATATGAAATGCAAAACTTCCTACTAGAAGGGAATGGGTTTAGGTACTTCTAGTATGGACTTTGGTTTAGTAGGCCATTTGACGAATAATTTTTTATCCAGCTTAAGCTATTAGGTGGAGATGTCCCAACATTATATTATGTTATTAACTAATCACCCATTTCGCAGAATCCATACCCGATCATTGTGAGACTGATATTATTAAACACCATTCCCATGTTGATCCCACATAACTGAGGATATTTTGGGGAAAATAAGGGAAAATAATTTCCGCAATCATAGTTGCATGTTTTGAGGTCTGAACAAACCATGGCCTTTCCAATTTCAAATTACATGTTTGTTTTTTTGGTAATTATTCAAATTTAAAGCTGCAAAATTTGCAAAAGACTAATCTAAAATCCAACTTCATTTAATCACGTATTCCTAGCAATATCGAGAATAGCTAACACTTATTCGATCGTAGCAACAGAATAGTGAATATAGCAAGATACGGAAAGAGCCTTGCTAGGTACACACCATTTCGAACACACCTCTCAAACACATCACGCAATCACACGGGGTCCCACAATCTATGTTGACAATCTGAGCCATTCATTTTGTAGCTCCAGGCATGTAATTCATTCATCTCCAAAAAAAAAAAAGAAGCAAATTGATCACATCTTGATGACCGCCTAAATTAAATCAATTCTGGTTAATGGGAAGAAATTTAATCATCCGTTTTTCTCAAGAAAAATGCTCATTTCTAAGATTGCCGCCAATGCCCGATCAACTCTAGACTTACAAAATGATTCAGATTGTTAGAATCACTCCTAATAGGTGGTGTGTATGTAGAAATTACCCAACAGCGAAAAAGTCCAATAACGAAATCACGTGCAATCGAGATACATGTATAGTCGAAGGTTGGGGTGAAGGAAAACCTGGTGCGGGCAGCGAGGGGTGGGAAGTCAAACAGCGGCGGAACCACCACCAGTGGTGGTGGAGGTTCTTTGGCGGCCGTGAACCAGTTCCACATGGACCACATTCTCTCTCTCTCTCTCGTATGGAAGAACTAATCAAAGGAGTGAGAGAGAAAGGGAGTGTTGGGAGGACGGAGGAGGAGGACGGAGGAGGTTCGTTTGGGAACAGGGGATTTCGGATTCCCTCCCGCCCATTTCTCTCGGCTCTCAACGACTGTTTCAGCCTTTCGAAATAACGGAATCGAGTGACGTGGCACTTCTATGGGAAAAAAAATTGATACAACCGCATCCATTTACACACTCGAGTACGAAAAAATTATTCATTGCCCCGGGGGCAAGGACACGTGGTGGTGCAGCGCCACTCTCTACCACACACTTGTGTGGATCTCATCACAAAATTTGTGAAGCCCATACAAATGTGTGGTGGAAAGAGAAGTTGAGGTGGTGTTCCAAATGAACAGTGAAAAGTACTTTTAGAAAAAGAAGATTTTTCAAGTTCAAAAATCATGTGTTTACACAAATAAATTTTCTACCAATATGGATCTTGTTTGATAGATCTAATCGAGATCTTTTAAACGGTGCAAAAAAAATTAAAAAATTATTTTTTATTTTCATTATTTTTGAGTTTGAAATTACGTGAATTTGAAAAAAAAGTACTTTTAAAAAAAGTGGAACACCTTCTAAGTCACTACGTGTCCTTGTCACGGGGGCACTGAATTATCTCTTCCCAAGTACACACCCACACTCACGAGTGTGTGGGCTCCACACAAACTGCATGCATGCATGCGTTAGCTATTCTCTTTCCCTTGTTAGCTATATTTATGTTGCTATGAAAAATGGTTTTCAAGGAATCGAAAAATGCTTTGGACGCATATCAGAATGAGTAATGCTATGGTGACCATTTTTGAGTACCATGCGATGTGTCACCAAAATATTGGTAGAATATACTTCACTACATAACAAATCAAGCATATTCCACCGATACATATTTGGTGACACATGACACGGTACTCAAAACATATTACTTAAAGATGTTCACCGAAGTATTATTCACATATTGTATCCGAATATAGTTGTTCTCGCAGCTATGTGTAAGTTCTCGAGCAATAGGCGGCCCAAGCCTTTTCAAGGTGTTTAGGCTTTTAGGATTTAAAAACCAGATTCAAGTTTAAGTTTTGTATTTTGGTTATTTATTGAGAATATATTTTTCTACTTTTGAGATGCAAAATTACTGATGAAGACTTTAAAATCAAGTTGTTTTCATAAATCATTGTCTGTTTATAATGTGGCTAATTTAGAGAATATTTCTTGAGACATAATCGGTCGTACTCACAAATATGATCCAAGTCGCTCGTTTTGTTTGCGTGATTTGTTTAGGGTCCCTGAAAAAGATAAATTCAATCAGATATCTCGGTAAAGACGTTTACGAAACATCCAATCTTGCTTTAAAATGTAAACGTCTTTACCAATATCTGATTGAGTTGGTTTTTTTCAGGACCCTAAACAAACCATTTATAACAAAACGAGCTGCTCAGATCATTTTTGTAGGATCCGAGATGGGTCCAAATTCCGTTTATACGCGCAGTATGCACATTTGATGTATGTAGTCATTCTTTTCGTTTTCATTAAAATGGGTCTACTATCTCATATTTCCATTGGGCAGCCAATGGCACTAAATGGGTCTTTATCATTGGGGCCTATATAAGAGAATCTGGGTTTTTCTTGGACTTTCATACAGACATTTCTGCCCATGCCTTAAATACAGAAAATTACAGGGTGGGCTGCAGTGGCCCAATGCCCTCCAAGTCACACATTCAAGCGATCTGAGATAAAGTGTAACAATCTCATAAGATCATGTAGTTATGGAGGAGAATATGTGTCAAAATCTATGAATTACGACTCAGGCCCGTTCCGCTAACTAAAATACTCCGTAAGAACCCTGCTAACCACACAGACATCTGTGCATAGATGGTGCATAGATTTTGTTGTGGGGCCCACCACGGGTTTCACACAAATGATTCGAGCTGTTCATTAAATGTAAAATATTTTTTCAAGGGTCCCCGCGCAAAATCAACTCAATCTAATACCTATAGGTGCTCGATCCAATCATCTAAATTTTCATTCAGATTTTCAGATAATGAAAAGTTAGATGATTAGATTGAGTACCTATGGGTATTGGATTGAGTTGATTTTTCACAGAGACCCTAGAAAAAATATTTTACATTAAATGAACGGCTCGGATCGTTTGTGTCGGACCCATGGTGGGCCTCACAACAAAAATCTGTGCACAATCTGTACGTGCACAGATTGTCTGTGTGGACAGATTTATCCCTAAAATAAGTTTAAAGGTAATGTATTGTGAGAGAATGACCTGTCTAGTAAAGTGGAACGGGGCCTCGTTATATGTTATGTCTTTATACGTTGCTTAACTCAATCCATTGCATTCATCATTTCTAAACAAGCAAGGGAACCTAAATAAATTATAAGTACCTTAATCTTGTTTCTTAAGAAATTTTTTTTATAAGGTTTTATGCGATTTTAGAACTTTATTTAATAGAACTAAATGACGCCTATGAAATAAAGTCCATATTGCATCCAAAGAATATGATCAATTAAAAAAAGCAAATTTGTATCCAGGTATAGTAGAACAACGGACAAACCAATTGAAACATATGGAGTATTATTCAAAACCTGCATTTATAGAATCACTATTTTTGTGAAAAAGAATCATTCATTTCCTCTCCAAAACTCAATTTTCTCTCCAAACTTTTTAAACTTACATATTTTCTAGATATTTCATAAAAACATATCCAACATTTGTTTCAATTTAAATGCATTGACAATACATTTAAATTTGTCTCAATTACGTCAGACATATACGTAGTAAGTTATTTGTATCTTAAATATATGGGGATTCATCTCCATTTAGAGGGTCACCCAATATTTTTTGTTCAACTATCAATTTAAGTCGCCTCAAACATCATAAAAGATAATGAATGATTTCCTATCGAAACAAATTAATAAAGAGCAAGCAAGTAGAAGAACTATCCAGTCCACCTATTGTTGCCAAAATAGCTTTGTCACGGTTGTTTTTTTAGTCCATCTATTGATTATTATACCTTTTTAATTTTTAAAAAAAAAATTGTGTTCAGAACAATGAGATTTCCCCCTTCAGGTCGACGTGAGATTGAGTTTGGAGAGGGTTTGGTTTTGGAGCTCTAATTTCGTCGCAACCAATTGGTTTGAGGTGATACGACAAATGTTGGCAAAGCCAAACTTGCTGCAAATAATGACTTTGATCCCCAAATGTTGACAGCGATTTTGATTGTTTGGCACACACGAATCACGATTTTACCAAGATTTCTATTGGTTTTTGACAATGACAAGGAATTTATAAGCCGGTGGACTTGCTCTCAGTTGATCATTTAATTCGTCGATGCAACGTAGATAAGGATCTTCTTCTTCAGAGTGAAAAAACGTAGATAAGGATAACGTCATTGTATCAAAAGCCACGACAAAGAAGTTAGGTTTTGAGAACATGGTGTATGGAAGTAGTATTTGCCAACCTTAACCCATTTTCAGAAGACACAAATAATAGACCAGAACCCGAAGGAGTTGGCCAAGTGATCTTGGTTCAAGACTTAGGAGTTTGTTCCTTCTTAAAATCTAAGGTTCGATTCTCTTAGCCAGCAACTCTTGGAGTCACCTCACCTCACACGTAGTGAAAAAGCTACGGGAGGGGCCCTAGCCTGTAGGGTCACTACCCTGCATTACCAAAAATAAAAAATGGATCAGCGATGGTGTGAGGATGGCGTATTCTAGAGTACTTGTAATTCAGTAGTCCTTGAGCACAGTCACTAGGTGCTCCGAATCATTCAAGCCTCACACGGCCACACATTTATGTGGGGCCTGTACACTAAGTCGTGAACTCAACAAAAACGTATGATTTTAGAGTGTTCCAGAGCTATCACATGACCGTGCTCTGGGATCACTGAAAGTCTGAAACAATTAGACCATATATATATTTCAGGACCACACCAACATGGCAACATGGGTTATATAGTAGTAGTACTTTCATCAAATTGGAGTGGTGGACCCAATAGCATGTCCTCCGCACAAAGAAAGTTTGGCAAAAGGGATGAGGGATTGGAATCCAATTTGTTCTTTGTTGACCGGAATTCGGGTTGCTGCTATGTTGTGCGGTGCACCGTGTTGCGCACCTCTGAGTCATTGGATCGTACATTCGACGGTTTGGATCTCATTTTGGCAACTAACGACCATTCATTATTGAGATGAGATCCTAGCCGTCGAATGCACGATCCGACGGCTCGAAGGTGCGCACACAACTGCACATCACCATCCCCTAATTCTGACCGAACCCAGGAAGAAGGATCCTAAAAAAAGTTTGTAAAATCCAATCTTGCTTTCCTCCACTGACAGTTGTGGTGGTTGTTGAAAAAAGTTTGAAAAATCCAATCTTGCTTTTTTTCCCTTTTTTGGGGGCCACAGGATCCTCATCACTCTGGAGGAGTTTTTCGGTGCCGAACGGGTATTGCCTACGTGGTATCTGCTCGGCGCATTCAAGCCGTCCGATACACTTTTGGACGGCTCGGATTGAAACCTTCTCTCTCCTCTCATCCCAACACTTTCTCTCTCCTTTTTCTCTCTCCAAATCTGAGCCGTTCAAATACGTAATGGACGGCTCGGATGTGCGAGGGGCACCACTTGGTACCCGCTCGGCACTGAAATTTTTTCCCATCACTCTGTGTTGGTTTCTTTCCCTTTTCGAAGAAGTTCCACAAGAAAATTCTTCCTTGGTTCATACTGTAGTGTAGTTCTTTTTTTCTTTTTTCTTGATATCAGTAAGACTTGATCGGTATATATTTCAAAATTTGACAGGATAAAAATTAAATGAATCGATCAAGCTTTTACTCATATCCGAATGAGTTGATTTGTCACAAGAGCTATTAAAAACATGTTTTAAGCAAATTGAACGGCTTCAAATAGTCGCGTGAATCTCCGATTTGATTGTGTCAAAATATGTGTCTTCAGAACTGCCCCATGTATGTAAAATTATACGTGGGATGAGAATTATCTCATCCCTCTATATTTTAATAACTGAATCTAAGATTAATTGTTTAAGGGTTGTGAAATAGAATCATGAGATATCCAACTAGCCTTTTTAAATTTGGAAGCCGTTAAAGATGCCGCTATTAATTGTGTTAGTCGTGTCAACTCAAATACAATACGACGATACACCTATCGAATTAATTAGTATTAACTTACATATTATTGTTACGCAAACTGTTAACTTACATATTATTGTTACGCAAACTGAATCTTTGATTCACAGTCTTCATTGCACGATTCTTAGAATAGCATGACACGAACTAAGTACGACTCAACGGTGCCACCCACCAATGAAAAGATGGTCACATACTTTTGACGAGGCCTTTACTGGTGCCGCAATCTATTGTGTCAATCATGTTAACTCAAACACGATACGATTATACACCCGTCGAATAAGTATTACCATGGATGAAATCTTTTCGTAAAGATTCGTATTTTAACTTACATAATAGTATCAAAATAATACGATACGGACACAGTAGACCCGACGAATGTCTTTGTCACCCCTGAATATTGAAAAGGCCACCCATGGGCTGGGCCCTTGGACCTCATGAAAAGGAAACTTGGCCACTCTTTATGAATAGAGGTCGTTCCAATTCTCCGTGGGCCCACTTTAGTAATGCTTTTGGGTGCCGGGCAGGTACTAGTTTTGGATGATCTGAATTTTCGAGAGAGAAAAAGAGAAGAAAAAGTGGTCGGGTGAGGGGAGAGAGGGGAAATAAATTTGGATCGTCCAAAACGTGTTTTGGACGGCTTAGATCGCCAACGGGTACCGCCACGTAGTTTCTATTCGGCACCCTAAAATTTCTCGCCTTATTGGAATTGCATAATCCCATTATTATGAAATCATTTCAATAAATGTAATGAAGTTTTGTCGGTTATTAGTTACAAGTTGACTTCACAACCAAACTCGGTCTTCATGGTGGTATTTTTCTATCATTTCTTCACAAAATATTTTTAAAATAGGTCACCGTGAAGAAGTTGAAAAAATGAAACCGCAATTGAATATTCAACTTTTTAAAAAAAATAAGTAACTAAGGAGTGAATATTCAATGCCCTACAGACATTGCCACGTGGAGCCCCGACTCTCTCTCCACCACACGTGTGGTCCAAGAAATCAAAAAAATGACACCACAATCGAATATTCACCTTTGTTAGAAGCAGTATATAATTAAGGAGTGAATATTCAAAGCCCTATAGCCATTACCGTGTGGAGCCCAAACTCTCTCTCTCCAACACATGTGGTGGAGAGAGAGTTGCGTTTTAACTTTTAAGAAGTTGAAAAAATGATACCACAATTGAATATTCACTTCTTTTTTTTTTAAGTAGGTAACTAAAGAGCGAATATTCAATGCCCCAGACGCATTGCCATGTGGAGCCCCAGCGATCCCTATCTCTCCCTATTTCTATGCATGAAAATATATGCAAATGTGTCATTCTAGCCACCTTCTATTCAAAGTTTATGTAGGAACGGTTTATCAAAAGTTCGAAACAAACATAGCAGTGTTGATTACTTCTTGATAATTACTCCCTACTCAGGCTAAGTTACGCTAAGATTTTTGAATTTTTTTTTATTTTGTCCTCGAATATTTCAAAAAATATTGGGAAAAAGACATACTCCCTCCCTCTATCCCTTTTTTAGAGTCCAGTATTCCATTTTGGGCTATCCTTTAATAAGTGTCCATTTTGTAAAGTAAGTGGTTAAAAGTTGGTGAATTTTTCATTTTGCCCATAAAAGTAGATTTCATTTTGAAAAGTTAGTGAATAAAAATGTAATGATGATGTTTCCATAGAGGGTAATGAGGGAAAATGGAGGTAAAAGTTGATGTGAAATGTGTAATGATGATGTCTTTTTAATAAGTTGGAATTACGAAGCAGGACACTTAAAAAGGAACGGAGTGAGTAATTTTTTATGTTTTCGATTCGTCTTGATGAGACGAATCAATAATCCATAAAAAGCTAAGCGGAAGTTAGGGTTACTTATAGTTAAGGAGGTGTTTCCGGTAGTGAAAAATTTGTAGATGGGTTTGTGAGTAGGGTTATTGTAGCAAAAAAAAAAAAATTTTGTTGACAATTTTTTTGTTAGTGGAAACGAGATGTAAAATGCTAAAACTTTTTTGTTAATGAAAACGAGATGATAAAATGCGTTAAATTTTAGTGTTTTTTTGTTAGTAAAAAGGGGACCTTATTCGTTGGACCGAGGAAAGAATTATGGAGCCTTGAATGTGTTTTGTGGTTACCCCAATTTCTCGACCTTGACTACTCCTGGCCTTCTGTAAAAACCGAAATTTGAAACCCAAGGGTCTCTAGTGATAAATACTTGGGAGTTGACTTGAGACTAGTCTACACCCACCGCTGTATTTCACCGCTCCACTCATCCCTCACTGACATGGTGGAGGGTTTTTTGGGGCCCTCCACCACGTCAGCAAGCAGTGGGTGGAGCGGTGAAATGCAACGGTGGGTGTAGACTTTCTGGGAGGGGTTTGTTTTTTTTTTTAAGATTTTAGGTTCAAAATCTTTAATATGCTATCAGCTTCTTCGGGCACAGTCCTTACAAAAGCTTTGTTTTGGTTTTAATTGGGACCTCCGCAAGTGGGCGGTAAAATTGGTTTTCCAAAATTAGTTTAGGTGCGCGTAAACTAATCCAGATACCTGAGTTTTTAAAAGGGAGAGCAAAGATTCGAAATCTTGTATGAGTTGCATTAAAACAAGAGAAGATACTTAAATTAATGCCAGTAGGGATTTTTTTTTGTCATTCGTTAATTCTAATCTACTCTGTCATAGGGGACTTGGGGAGGGGATGAGTGCTTACGAAAATCGAACCATGTCCACGTACAGAGTATAAAGGAGGCACAAACTGCACCCCACTCCACTTGTATGCAAGTAGGTTTTTTTTTTTTTGGTCACATTGTATACATCGGCAAGATGTTAATTAAGGGGGTCAGTAAGTTAATTCACAAGGAATTCAGAGGTTATTCATAGCCGTGAACTCCACCCTCATCTCTCGCGGGGCTCGAACTCTTGCCTCAATTGAGGGAGGAAGGTGAGAATACCACCTGAGCTAGAGAAGCAGTAGGGTTAACAAAGTGTGTTTTTGGTTGTGCATTGATTGGATGGTTCAAACTTTCGTATTTGACCCGGAACCCAAAATTTCGATGTGTGATGACCTGGTGGACCCCTCACTTCAGGTTTTCAATTTTTCAAAAAGTATAGGAGTAACATTTACCGCTATCTCGAAGCTTTTAATCTCACCGTTTTTTACCGTACGAACTTTAAAAAAACTCTTTTAGGAAAAAGTTCTTTCAGAACTTTTAAAATTCAGACTATTAATTATCGAGATGGACGATGAAATGTTGAGCGGTGAAAATAGTATTGCTATCAATTCTTTACCTTAATAAATTACTACCACAAATTATCATAAATATTTTTTTACGTTATATCTGAGGGAGTAGTTTATTAGGAAGGTGGCTATAAAGACACGGAGAATTGAAAAAGAAACGAGCGGCGCTCATTATAAAGAAAAGATGGAGGGTGGTGGCGCGAACTCCAACAATGCTTCTCCAGTAGAAGTCAGCTGTGGCGCCTCGGAATTGTAGGATTCCATCCCCCCCCCTTCTCCTTCTCTCTCTCTCTCTCTCCGCCTCCTCTCTCTCTAGAATGTATCTATACACAACAAAATTTCGTGTTCTTTGAATCTCTGTGGTGCTTCTCTTAGGTTTGTGCTCCAGATCCTCTAAAGAGCGACAAGAATTCGGTTCGAAACTCGGAGCATTTTTTGCTTCGAGAAATCTCTCCGAACAGAGTCTTTAATCAGGAAAAGGGTACTTTTTAAGAGTAAGTTTCGATGTGTTTTTATTTTTTTATTTTTATGTCCGAAACATTTTGTCCCGACTAATTCCTCGGGGTACGGGGACTCCTTGAGATTCGAACGTTAGACCTTCTATTTGGAAATTCTATGTTCTGGCCCAAAGGAGTTGGCTTCGAGAATTGAATATGAGATCTAAGGAATGAGCAAATTCCTAAGTCTCGGGCGAAGCCAAGGGAGCAAATTCTTAAGTCTTAGGCGAAGCCAAGGCCAAAATGACTTGGCCAACCCCTTTGGGTTGTTTCGATGTGTAGTTACATGTGGGAAAACTTGCTGTTGGGTTTAATACCTTTTTGATAGGAAATCCAGATACGAGTTTGCTGTTTTGATTCAAGGCCTCACCATAATTTTTCTGGATCCTGGTTTGGTTGTTTAGCTGAGAATTTTCTGTTTTGATTGCTTGTAGGTTAGGTAGTTGTTTGGTCATTCGTGCCTTCCACATGAGTAGGTCTTTTTGGGCTTTTGAGTTTTGAAACACCTTTGATTCTCTGCCGCATGTAGTTTATTTATTTATTTTTAATCTCTTGCCGATTCCTTAATTTGGCGAAAGCAATTTTAGGTCACATTTTGTTGTTTTTGTCTCTTGTTTTCTCTGAATACCCTGTTGGGCTTGTGAAGCCTGATTCGATTTAGGTTATAAGTAATACATGCAGTAGCCAATGTATCTTGTACTCTCTTCAATTCTATTTCATAGTAGAAACTTGTATAAACCGTGGATGTACTCAACTACACAATTAGGGAACCACGTAAAAAAAAAAAAAATTCGTTTTGTCTTGTTTTCTGTTCTTGATTATTCTCTGCGCGAGTGTGCTTGTTGGTTTGGCTGATTTCTCAACATACCCAATTGTTTGCTCGGAGGAAGATGTGGAAGAACAACAAACCGATTACAATGGAAATAGTTTCCATTTTCACTTTGAGAAGAAGATTTACCCACTAATATGAGAGAAATACAATTGGGCTATGAATCAAATTGATGCACGTAGAAGAAAATAAAGCACAATAGCACGTAAAGTATAGCACGATACCTATATACGTGGATCCAGGAAAATTGCCTATGTCCACGAATCATACAAGTTTTCACTACCATGAGCTCCTTGGAGACTTAACATCATATATGCTAGCGTTTACATCGACGAGGAACCGTAACAGGCTTTGATAGTCGATGAATGCTACTAATAAGGTTTCACAAGCCCAACAAATACAACTATATGACTTTGTTCTGTGGAGTGTTTTCATTCTCCGGAGGGCAAAATACCGTAGAATATAATCTCATTAAGGGCGTGGGCTTCTTTTCCTCTTCCTTTCTCAGTAACTCAGCCTATGGTGGAGAATTCGAATAAGGAAGCTTTTTGAGGTTGATGTAGTTACAGGCTCAGTTCGCATGAAATAAAAATAGCAAGTTTTTTTTATGCATGTCTGCTGAAATGAGGAAATTTATTTTCTAGAAGTTATGATCTGGTATTTACTCACAAACTCTTCTTGCCTTGCAGGAGAATTCCAATGGCTGCTAGTATAGCTATTGGAAGCAGTAATCTGCCTTTTAAAGAGATGATCTGCAAGGGGCAAGGTTGCAGACAAACTTCTTTGGTCTCCGGTGTAACTTTTCAGAGATTTGCACAGAAGGATCTATTGTGGTAAGTAATAAGGAGCAACCTTATAGCATTTACCTTGTTTAATGGTAAATTGTTTGCTTTATTTTTCATGTGTTTACTGGCTTACTGCACATGTGCTGAATTGGATTCTGAGATGATATACCTTCCCGGCCCAAATATGTTTTGCTTGAGGGCTAACTGGTTTTTTCTGGAAACATGATTGTTTTGATGCTCCAACAGCTCATATCATATCAACTTTCTGGTTCAGAGTATTAATTTAACAATCGTTTTGCAAAAGACTGGATGCTTTAGGAAATCCGACAGTTTTTTTTTTCTGTTTCTTGCTTTCATATTGGATGTATTGGCACACAAACACCCCTCCAAAGAGATTTGTTGATTTTTATCATAGAATTTTGTGCTAGGGATTATGGAAACTAATGGCAGTTTAGAATTTTGTATACTCCTTGAACACATGAAGATTGGCCCACTGATTTGTAAAGTTAAATCTGCATGCACTTTATAGCATGTGTACATCATGGAAGCATTTGTAGTCCTCGTCATAGTCTAAATTCTACATCACAAAAGCAGAGGATTCACACATTTTGCATGTATATGCAATTCTAAGTTTAGAGGCTTGGTATTTTGTTCAACTAGGTCATCTGGTGGGGCTTCCAAGTTTTTGAAAGTTCAGCGATGTAACGTCTCCTGTTATGCAATTAACGTGAATTCAAAGCCCCTTGGAACAATCACTGCATCTGGTCTGAGGGATGGAACAACAAAGTATTTCGACTTTGCTGTGATTGGTAGCGGAGTTGCTGGACTTCGCTATGCTCTTGAAGTTGCCAAACATGGAACTGTTGCAGTGATTACTAAGGCTGAGCCTCATGAAAGCAACACAAACTATGCCCAGGGTGGTGTAAGTGCTGTTTTGTGCCCTCTAGATTCAGTGGAGAATCACATGCGGGATACGATGGTAGCAGGGGCTTATCTATGTGATGAGGAGACCGTTAGAGTAAGCTTCTGACTAATGTCCGAAATTAAAGTTCATTACCTCTTATCTCTTCCACGGAACATATTTTGTTGTGTTAATATCTCTAATTCTCTGCAGCCAATTTATACTCGTATCATTTGTGATTCTGCTGTTTGTGATGGTATTAATGAGGCATATATGGTAGTCAAGTCAATGATAGAATTGTAATGGTGACCCAGCCATATGCACACACTCACATACACTGCAATATAGTAGTGCAGTTCATTGTTAATCCAGTTGGAAATTGCTTGCTGGATGCACATACTCAATATTTAATTGGGTAAAGTCCACCAATGGCGATATTGATGGTCTGACCAAAGAACCCCAGTATCTTAAGCAACTATTAATCTTTCCATCTATCAACGGACAAGTAGGATATCGTTTTGGGTTCTAATGATATGAATACGATATTTGCTAAGTTGAAATGCTGGAATTGAAAGTTGTATCATAAATGACCTATAACTACTGTATTTCATCAGAACTTGTTTCCAATATTGTGGTAGTTATTTTCAAATACTTCGAGGCCTGCCAGCTTAATGTTGATAATGAGGCCGCCTCAAGATTTAGTTACTCTATCCAGGTTGTCTGTACTGAAGGACCTGACCGAATTCGTGAATTGATTGCTATGGGTGCATCATTTGATCACGGAGAGGATGGAAACTTGCATCTGGCGAGGGAAGGGGGTCACTCGCACCACAGAATTGTTCACGCTGCTGATATGACAGGGAGAGAAATTGAGAGGGCGCTTTTGGAAGCAGTTGTCAATGACCCTAATATTTTCATGTTTGAACACCATTTTGCAGTAGATTTGCTGACTTCTCAGGTTTGCTTCCTCCTTGAATTGTAACTACTCTGATTTTGAATTGGCTTAACCGAATGAACATGCCATAATATTGATCATAACATTCTATCACCACATGGGGACAAGTGTAATTTGTAAAAATTTTATTAGCTGTAGATATGTACTGTCAATAGGACCCTCCATGATTGGATATTGTACACAGGATTTCACTATCATAATTAAATATTGCTGGGCTTTCAGGATGGATCGGACACAGTTTGTCATGGCGTTGACACATTGAATACTGAAACACAAGAGGTGAGGAAAGTGGTTCTTGATTGCATTCTTTGTCTTCCTTGTTAAAACATTGGATTCTACGTTGTTCTCCGTTAGGAAACTGCAAATATTGATTCTTACCTTTCACTATTACTGTTTTGTTTCTTTGAACTTGTAGGTTGTACGGTTTTTTTCAAAGGTCACTTTGCTTGCATCAGGTGGGGCTGGACATATCTATCCGTCAACCACAAATCCTCCGGTAGTGTTGTCTTCTTCAGTTTTTTCAGCTCTTTCAAGTTTGTGCTTGTTCTTGGAAAATGTGTAGCTATGGAATTTAGAGTGATAAGCACTGAATGAACATAGATACAAGCATCTTGTTTGCTAGAGGGTGTTAAAATTAAGAGTTTCTCTCTTATTTTCCTTGTACGCAAGGTGTGCTTATGAAAGCTGATCTGATTTGTTTCCATAGTTACGAAGGCAAACCTTCGCTTTTCTGGCTTGACTACTGCACTTATGATGAATAAAAAACTGATTTCTAGTTGATAGAAATGATATTCAAATGCAGATGATTTCATCACTAGCACTCCTGAATGATCCTAATAAGTAAGCAGTTAAAGCTTCATTTAATCTACAAAAGATAAATTCAATCATAAACACATCTCTCTCAGGGGTTGTCTGGAAGTGCACCTTTACAGCCAACGTATGGCATTAGAGGTTGACCATTTGAGATTGTTCTTTTCATTATAATTTCCTATTAAGTGTAATCATCAAGTTGTTTTCTTGCAAAATTTTCCAGTCAAAGATATACAAATTGCAATTGCAATGGTTTCACGCTCTTCCTCCCTTTCTGGAAGTATTGGTTTCCTGCTTAAGTCTCTCTTATTATACATTCCATCCGCTTATGATTGGTCATGCCAAGTTACGTTCTGAAAGTTCTGTTCTCTTCCCTGTTTTTGCAAGTATTGTATCCACATCATATTGTAAGCTTTCAATTTGCTATGACCTTGTCTACTTGAAAGAATTTGCTTATTGGCTGATGGAAGATACAAGTTGCATTTCTGTCCTGTTTTTTACATATATTTCTTCCTTTGGGCAGTTAAACATAGCTCCATTTTTATACTCGCTTGATATATTCTTATAGGTAGCCACTGGTGATGGAATCGCGATGGCCCATCGTGCTCAAGCTGTTGTTTCCAACATGGAGTACGTCCTAATTGATACATCGGCAGGAAATATTTAGTTAATTCCTGTCATCGTAATGTCAAACATATTATTATATTTTGAAAACAAAAATGTTGTGCGAAGGAACCACTATCCTAAACAAAGTATGCGACATGGCATGGATTAAAAACCACATTACCTGTTCTTGTATTATCTGCATGGTTTAAGTGAAATGATTTGGTCATCAAAGAATGGAGATTGAGTTTACGATTATCAAATTCATCTTACCATCATTATGACCGAGAACACAGATTTTATTTCAAAGTTAAATCTTGAACTACATCCAATTTGTAGGATACTTGGACCAATTCTGGAAAAGATTGCACTAGTGACTCTGGTTTTTCTGTTATTTTGTTACCAGATTTGTTCAGTTCCACCCAACTGCCTTAGCAGACGAAGGCCTTCCCATCAAACCATCCAAGACCCGGGAAAATGCTTTTCTGATTACCGAAGCTGTGAGAGGTGATGGAGGAATCCTCTACAATCTAAACATGGAAAGGTTCATGCCTCTCTATGACGAGAGGGCAGAACTTGCTCCTAGAGACGTGGTAGCCAGAAGCATCGACGATCAACTCAAGAAACGCAGTGAGAAGTATGTTCTCCTTGACATAAGCCACAAACCCAGAGAAAAAATTCTCTCACACTTCCCCAACATAGCCGCCGAGTGCCTCCAGTACGGCCTAGACATCACCCGCCAACCTATTCCGGTAGTTCCAGCCGCTCACTACATGTGTGGCGGAGTTCGTGCCGGGCTCCAGGGGGAGACGAATGTGCGTGGCTTATATGTGGCGGGTGAGGTGGCTTGCACTGGCCTCCATGGAGCTAACCGACTTGCCAGCAATTCCTTGCTTGAGGCACTTGTTTTTGCTCGAAGAGCAGTGCAACCCTCAATAGACCACAAGAAGAACACTAAAATTGATCTTAATGATGAGGATGCGTGGGGTCGCCCAATCGTGCCTATATCGCTTGGAAGAGATGCATTGGAAAAAATCGTGAAGAACACAAAGGAGGTAAGGAAGGAGTTGCAATTGATCATGTGGAAGTACGTTGGAATCGTGCGATCGACTACTAGGCTGAAAACCGCAGAACAAAGGATTGGGGAGCTGGAGTTGAGATGGGAAGCCTATTTGTTTCAGCATGGGTGGAACCCGACTATGGTGGGGCTTGAGGCCTGTGAAATGAGGAACTTATTTTGCTGTGCTAAGCTTGTGGTTAGCAGTGCCCTAGCTAGGCATGAGAGTCGTGGACTTCATTACACTACCGATTTCCCTAACCTAGAGGAAAGCAAGAGGCTTCCGACGGTTATCTTCCCTTGTACGCGCATGAATGGCACATGGAGTTCACGCCAACTTCACAAGCAACACAATTGATGATTGCGGAATCTTCATTCTAGCATTTCCGAAGTTAGATTCGGGGAATAGCCCACAAGGTTGATGTTTGTTGTGCAGTATTAGGGTAACCACAGTTTGATATATTTTGATTCTTGTTCTTGTTCTTTTTTTGCTTCATAATTCTTGCAACAAATAAAGAGAGAAAATGTGTTGCAGATTTGCATTCCTGTATCGAGATTGATCATAATATATAGATTTGAAGTCCTCTGCTGGGAATCTTTTTAGCTGTCAACTTGTATTTGCATCATTTTGTAGCATTGGACTTGTATGTATGTTTTGCACCTAGTTGTAGTTTTCTATTGGTAGTTCTCCTTTGAAGAAGGGTGGCTGATATCCTTGAAAGATCTGAGTTTGGGGAAAACGCTCGTAAGGCCTCGTTTGATAACTATAATAGATTTGGTGGGATTTGTGGAATAACACTCCACCTCGATCGACAATGTGGAACGGAAGGCAGGTTTCTTGTGCTCGAATCTTTTTTTTGTTAGTCACATGTCAGAAGGATCGTTTACGAAGCTATAGTTCTTTTACAGCAGCCCGCTCCATGCACTAGTCGATTGATAAGGAATGTGCTTCGCAACGAGTTTATTCCATTTTGTGAAGATTCTCTACACCACTCTTGCGAGCTGAACCCGAGCCATGCCAATGATCCGAGTTATTCTATAGTGATTGCTATATGGTATAACAATTTGTTTTTGGATCAACCTATTATTTTGGGTGAATATTTTTTTTACCCATAAGAGCCTAAAAAGTGATCAATAAGGGCCCATGGTGTGCCGAGGGTCGGGTTTGCACGAATCCAATCACTATATCAAGAGACATAAATTCGGGGTTCGAATCTTCATCATTTTTATTTTTTATCGTCGAAACTTTATTGTCCAAATTTCCGTATGTTTTTCGTATTACCAAATGTAAAAATGGAAAACAAATGGGAAACATCCCACGAAGTAGGTTTTGACCAAACTGTTGTAATAGCAATGTGAATTAACCCGATTTAGCAGCGAACGGGGCGGCATATAAATCTGAATACCCCAAAAAAGGCTACGCGCGACTTTCTTTTTCTTTGAACTGATAGATGAGAGAGAGAGAGAGAGAGAGAGAGAAGGGGGGAGGTTGCTGTAAGGCTAGGAGGATAATATGGCAATTTGGGTACTCGGGATTTTGTTTTTTGTGGTGGTGAGTGGAGGAAATAAGGGCGGTGTCGCTGCCAGCAGTGGTGGTGGTGGTTCAGGGAGTGGTTGCGGGTTTCCGGCGGTTTACAGCTTCGGAGACGACAATTCGGACACCGGAGGAAATGCAGCTGCCTTGGATAATTTGGTTTTGCCTAACGGCCAGACTTTCTTCGGCAAGCCTTCTGGCAGATACTGCGATGGCCGTCTCATTATTGATTTCATAGGTAAAAGCAAGTAATTCATAACTGCGCGCTCTCTTTTCTTTTGTCTTTCTTCTCATGAGACTAGTGGTGGGGTCCGGGGATCTGTAGGGCGGACTGTCCTACAAGGTTGTAACCTAACGGCAAGTTTGGCGGCCCAATGGAGAGTCATTCGCCATTTTTGGGCCAAATTTTAACAATGACGAGATTTGTCACGAGCATGGACTTGCTCTAAGTTAACTTGAGGATCTTAAGAGGCTATTAATGGAGAAATCTGAAAATGCAAAGGAAAACACATAAAAGATAACGCTGTAACGAACCTAAATTCGTTTGTCGAAATTATTGCAACTTGCTAAACATTTACTATCCCGAACCCAACGTAATTACCTCACACTGTCACACACTTGTATGAGATATGAAGGAACATTACTCCAAGAACGTCAAATAATCTCTTTAGGTAGCAATTTCTTCTACCGTAAGCTAGACAAATGATGCTAATTGGGACGAATTCTTCGGAAAACAAGACATATCGGTCAGATTTTACTTACTTACAGCGAAGTGTACGTAAATTTGTCTAAAAAATTGTTCATATTTCTCTGTTTGTCAAGTCTGCTTCACTATTTTCATCAACTAATTTACCATTTCACTGCAGCTGAGCACTTGGGTTTGCCATTCTTGAGTGCGTACCTAGACTCGTACGGCTCAAATTTCAGCCACGGTGCTAATTTTGCGATGGGGGGCTAGTACATCGCGAATGATGATAGTGGGTTAAGCCTTGGAGGCCAGGTCTTTCAGTTCATTCAGTTCAAGTCGCGCACCACTGCCCTATATAATCAACTCAAGGACCAAAGTCAGCTCTCTCTCTCTCTCTCTCTCTCTCCCACACGCATACAAATCATGAGTTTCTTGCCCCTTGTCAGACCTAGTTTCATAATCGGTTTCTTTCATATTGTAGATTTCGTCGAAATTTCTTAGTAGGATTAAAATTTAAAAGTAACGTTGATTGGATGGATACGAATCAATATGTGATTCAAATAGGAATCGAAATTGAGTTCTGCACACATTGGATCGGAACTTAGCAAAATTCAGTTATGAGTTATTTTTGTATTCTGATCACTTACTAATTGATAACATGATTAATAACCCGCAATTTTATGTTTCAACGAGATCTACACGATGAACGGAATCGATTACCGAACTACGTTCGGCAAGGGGTCAAGGAATGCTAAATTGTAGGATGCATAGATTTTCTTATGATTCTCTTCGTTTCTTCCTCTTTCCCTCTCCAAACGGGAGCCATTTACATTGGGTACGATTATTTTGACAGGCGTAGAAGAATCACCACTTAAAAGCATACTTCCGAGGCCCGAGGACTTCTCAAAAGCTTTATACATAATTGACATGGGACAGAACGATCTAGCAAATTCTACATTTTACTTTCCTACAAGTGCTACGTTATTACTGCACTACGCCCGAAGCGTAACTATTCCTAAAATGATATCAGAGTTTTCTAGATTGATATCTGTAAGTAGAACATTCTCACGGAAATGTTTACATTGGCCTTAACCGGAGAAATTGCATCTTCAACATCACTTGGTGGGTGTTCGTTTTGTTAAATTATGAGGGACGAGATTGGACTAATTTACTAAATAACCAGAAGTAAGCGATCATTATGGAAACTAACGTATTAGGCACCAAAAAGACGGACCCGGGGGTGCTGTAGTGCACCTCTCGCACTACACATGTAGTGCGGCCAATCCGGCCGTCCATCTCGGCAATTGACGGCTTGGATTTTCATCCGAACAATGGATGGCTAGGATTTGTAAGAGTTCAGATTAAATTCGAACCGTCCGTGTCAAGATGGACGGCCGGATCGGCCGCACTACACGGTGTAGTGCGGCGGGTGCACTATAGCCCCTCCCATTCCCAAAAAGACACATAAAGCTTACGTTAGGTTTCATAGGTATACATGTGTTTCACTACAGTAATAATTGGCCAAATTTGATTGAAATCGAAAACTTCAATAACGAAACTGAAAAAATCATAATATGAGGAACCAAAGTGACACACAATTCCTAGTATGGGGACCAATTGACGTAATTTACTCAATTATGAAAAATACACCCATCCCCCCTACATTTAATCTCACACCATCGAGTCAACTACGATATTACTTGGGAAAACAATTTGGACACAAATCATAACACAGATGTGTTTATAACCATCCAATTTGTATGGATATCATATATTCACATGCATCTCGTAGGGTTCATGTGCATCAAAATGCTCTAAAACACTAATGTTTCTAGTTCTGTGTTCAAATACCGCGTCCACAGTATTACTCTATTATTTATCCCTTATTACTAATCTTCACAATGAATGGAGAGAGGACTGTTTTGGAAGTTGCAAAAAGAAAAAGAAAATAAGACAAAGTAAGATTGAGGGAGAAAGTAAGAGAAAAATCTTAAGAAAAATGTACTTTTTAAAATAAAATAAAATAAAAGGAGGGAGATTTTTTTATTTTCTCTCCTTTTCTCTTCCTTTCCTAGCTTCCAAACAAATCCTGAGAATTATTGTTATGCAGATCCTCCATGAGCATGAAAGGGCAATGTTCTTCTGGATACACAACGTCGGTCCAATCGGTTGCCTGCCACACACTGTCAAGTCCTGCCAGAAGGCAATCTGTTTACACCCGTTTTTGGCACCCAGTCCTGGACGAGCGTTGGAAGGCTATTTAATTAAAAGTTTAATTAAATTGGGCCACGAATTGAAGAATTATTGTATCTAAATTAATGGGCCAAAGTAATACGAGTTGGGCCCGATTAATTTTAAGTTTATTTCGGCCTGGAAATTGGGTTTGTAAGCTTTGGGCCATGTTTGGTAAAATTCAGAACGAGGCCCAGTTGGTGCATTATGAAAACAAAGTCTTGTACATGTTAAATTAATTCAATGGCCCACTATTATGTTAACTGGAGAAGCTTCACGGAAGAAAAGGAAACAAGATAGTGGGGATAAGTGCCATGTCAAATGGCCTATTACGTTGGCTGCCCACTAAATAAGGGAAGAAAGAAGGCCCACTACTTTGAAATGCTTCTCTCAACTACCCATGATCAGGAAGTTACATAAGGGTAAATCCTTTTCACCTCCAGTAACCTCCCATTAGCCCACAACATGCAGTTGCATGGGACACTTGGCGTGAGGAGAAGCAAGGCGGGAAATCATTGGCATGCAAAAAACCGTGGAGCTCATTTGCCTATATATAGAAGAACTCAAGAAGAAAAATCAAGAAAAAGGGGTTTTTTCCACACCAATCAAGCTCAACGCTTAAAACCAAAGCCTTCCCAGCGAAGCAATTATCTCTATCTTCTCACCTTCACTCAATTACTTCACCAAGTGATTCGAGTTTCATTTTTCTTGTATCCCAACTTTATTATTACGAAACATAATAAAGTTATTCATATCTCTCTTCATCCCCTACTTTATTATTACGATATAGTAAAGTAATCCTACGTTGTTACTTTCTTTCCTATACGGTTAGGAAATTATTAAGTTCTCACACGAAGAGGCAAAACCACGGACCTTCACTGCAATCCAGCCCTTAGGTTGCAGCACTATCGCCCTCACAGATCTAGAAGTCAGAACAGGGACGCCCAGTCCTTCATGTTGGACGCGACAAGTCCTGGCACGACCGCTCAGTCCTTTGAGCCATTTCGGAGCTAAACACAATCCAAGGGTGTGAATTGGATCAAAATGGGTGTGCGAAATTTAGAGATGAAATGGTTCAAGAATTCAACGGGTTGTTGAAGGAGGAAGTTTCCAAGGCCAGGGGAAAATACCCGAAGGCGACATTCACTTACGTCGATTTGTATGCAGCTAAACACAATCTCATCACCCAGGCAAAGAATCTAGGTACCCCAAAGTTACCAAAAAAAAAGAAAGAATCTAGGTACGTCGTAACTGTCTTACAAGTACAAGTCTTCAATTCGACTCTCGATTCTTTGGGCTACATTTCTCGCGAGCGAAAGCTTGTGCAAAATAGCTGCGAAAAAGGGCTTCGATATATGATGCGACCATGTAACTTCAGCTTGCTGTTGCTGGATCGGTTCTGATTATAAAAACTTGTGCACTGAATATGTCATGTAACGATTTTTCTGCTCTGGGTGTAGGTTTCGAGGATCCGATGGAATTCTGCTGCGGGAGTTACGACGATGTGTACGTACGATGCGGGCAAAAGCCGTTAAATGGAAATGGAACATTGATTAGAAGTAGTAGTGCATGCAAGGATCCATCGAAATACATAAGCTGGGATGGAATACATTTCACTGAGAAGGCCAACCAGTTCGTTGCAGAACTCATCCTCAATGGCTCCTTATCCGACCCTCCAATTTCTCTTTCTGAGGCTTGTCGTAATCCATGACTCAATATAGATTTGTCACTCACAATATATAGATTATGGATGATTTTTTTACTACTGGCCTAACATGTGTTACATATCAATGTATAATATTATGTTCAATGACTCAGTTTTTTTTTTTTTTTTTCTGTCCAATGTTTGTGAGTCTCGCGTGCATCTTGTGGGACGTACGCGTGCGTATCGGATGACTCTGAACACAGTTGAGACTGAATCAGTTTCCGAACATCCGTGTCGTACGACTATCGTATTTCAGTACGTGGTAAAATTTCCTTGTATCAAGGAAGATAATATCAAACCGTGTACTCATTGTACGTAAAAAATTTCCGAAAATGTCTCCGAAAGAAAAATCAGTGATTTCAGATTCACTTGAATGTTTGAGTACCACAGTACATCAAAGTGAATCTCAATCATTAATTTCCCAAGAATTGTTGTACGTTTTTATAATAATATATTGGAAAGCTTTCCCGGATATCATAGTTGACCCTAACATTTTGAGGGGAATTTTGAACAAGGGATCCTAATTTTTCCTTTTTGGCTTACAAGTTTGGTACGTAACTCTTTTTTTAAAGCTTAAATATTCGATACTAAAACTACTTTGGGATCCAAATTTATACCAAATTACTTTTAGGGAGCCTAAGGCGGCCGGCCACCTCTTGACCGGCCTCTGCATATACGGAGTAAGACAGAGGTGGCAAATGGGCGGGTCTGGGCGGGTCGAAATGGGTTGCGGATCAAATATGGGCAGGTCAAATATGGGTCAAATAGTAAACGGGTCGGGTCGAATATGGGTCAAGTCAAACCCAAACCCGCCCAACCCAACCCGTTTTCTTTTTTTTCCTTTTTTTCTTCCCCTCCCCCTTCTTTCATTTCTGATGGTAGCAAGGGGATAGGTGCTACATTTATAGCATCCACAAATGCATTCAAAAATTATTTTCCTGTTTTCAGAGGAAACAAATTTTTTAGAACTTGGGAACATCTCCTTCGGAAAAAAATTTGCAAAAATCAAGTTTCAATATCCGTCTAAAATTGCAATCTTGTCATTGAAGAATACGATCGCACTGAAAATCATTCAGATTTCAAATTACATGTGAATGAAGAAATCTAGAGAGACAAAGAATACGTTCTGGACGAAGAGGTAGTTGGCGACAACGAGGAAGATGGAGAGGATCACGCCCACTGCGAAGCACTTGATCTACTGGTCTAGACTCTAAACTCAAGTTGCTCTTGGTTAATTGATTTACTGTTGAATTCAGGCTAAGTTCCGCTATGGATTTTTTGGGCTATTTTTCCGTTTTGTCCTTATTCAAATTTTTTCACATTTGTTCATTTTGCGACAAACATTTTACCCTTATTGATTCATCTTGACGAGAGGAATCGGAAAAGTAATTTTTTTTTTAACTTTTACCCTTCCTAAAATATTTGGGTATAAGTCATAATTTTTTACTTTTCTGATTTCTTTCGTCGAGACAAATCAACCGTGGTAAAAAGTTTGTCGCAAAACGAATAAAATGCAAAAACAAAAAAAAAACAAAATTGAATAAGGACAAAACGAAAAAAATTCAAAAAATATCGTCTTTGTTAGTTTTTCGTCAATTTTCAATGAACTATTTTAATGTTTGATCGTAATTTTTTACATTTTAGATTCATTTCGCGATAATTTGTTTCATTGAGTCAAAACAATAATATCCACATAAATCTACTGTAAAATTAATAAACTTTCACATAAAACATTAATTTAGATAATAATCTAATTAAAAAAATTAACCCCAACCCGTAAAAGTAATCACAGGGAAACTTTTCCTTTGCTGGAGATGAAGGCGATCGAGAAAGATACAATTGAACCTAGGTATCGGGCTTTGGTTCACTCTTGTGCAGTGAATGGGTCTTTTAATTCTAACCCATATTGAACTCATTTTCAACCCACCTAAATCTATTATACAATATGAACGGGTTGGGTTGAGTTATAAATGGACGGATTTGGGCGGGTTTTAAAATATGGGTTGGAATTGCCACCTCAAAAATCGTCCAACAAAATTTTCATGATACTTATGGTACAAATCAAGCTCTGCTTTGTATCTTTGTTGTGCTTATGTTGACGGTGGAAATTTTCGGTTATAGTGGGAACAAAGAGTATAGTTATGGTCGTGTTTTTTTTATTAGTATCAGTGATTCGAAATTGGTTAATTAACTACTTGAGCTAGATAAAAACCATGAAGATGGATGGGGAATCCCTTGGCGGAGCTTTAATCCAAATTCTGTAATTTTATTAGATCAAAAGGCTTCAAAAATGTTGGCCACTGATTCTTTAATCCAAAAACAGTGAGTCAAGCCAAAGTCGTCGGATGTTTTTCTTGGCGTGCAACGAATTTAGCCTTATTTATAATAGTGATCAATTGACCCCTGTGGTCCTCTCAAGTTAGTCAAGTCTCTCTCTTAAATACCGCGTATCATATGTGTGGTCCTATATGTTACACTACTACAATAATAGATAAAGGTCACACAAAGGAGGTTCACAAAGATCACAGTTTTAGTAAAAGTGTGATAATAAATTGGGAAGGGCTACAATACACACCCTTGTTTTGGGTGTACCATATGCACCCGTTGTGTGGTCTATATTGTGCCACCTCATAGCAAATCGTAACATTTTTTAGAGTTTCGTAACTTTTCAGGAATATGATTCGTAACATTTTCTTTATGATTCGTAACATTTTTGTGCGATTCGTAACATTTTCTCTATGATTCGTAACTTTTTTGTCGATTCGTAACTTTTATACAAAAAATCATAACTTTTTTCTATCAATTCGTAACATTTTTGGGGGTGCATATGATACACACCCAAATAAGGGGTGTGTATTGTAGAATTTCCCTAAATTGTAAGCTAAACATTTAATCTCAGTTTAAGTCAAAAGCTGAGATAAAAAGTGGCGCTTAATATATTTTATCTCAGTTTTTTAAAAACTGTGATTGTAGATAAAAGACATAGCTCTTGTGGTGAGATAAAAGATTGACACCTTAAAAAGATATCACTCTTGCAGTGTGATAAAAGATTGACATGCGAAAAAGAGCGAGATAAAAGACCTCGCTCTTTTGGCGAGATAAAAGACCGAAGCCTAAAAAAGATATCACTCTTGTAGCGTGATAAAACACTGACGTGCGAAAAAAGCAAGATAAAAGGCCTCGCTCTTATGGCGAGATAAAAGAGTGAAGCCTAAAAAATACCTCACTATTGCGGCGTGATAAAAGACTGACTCTTTCGGCGAGATAAAAGACTAGAGTCTAAAAATGATCTCACTCTTGCGGCGTGATAAAAGACTGACTCTTGTGGCGAAATAAAATATTGAAGCCTAAATTTTACTCCCTCCGTCCCACTTTGTTGCGCCCGTTTCCTTTTTTGGACGTCCCAAAAAATTGTCTATATCTCACAATCTATAATGTTTTTTATGATTTCGAAAACTTAGTTTAAAAAAATAAATTGAGATCTATCAAACAAGATCCATATTAATGTTTTTTTATGATTTCGAAAACTTAGTTTAAAAAAATAAATTGAGATCTATCAAACAAGATCCATATTAAATATAAAAAATATTATAGATTATGAGATATAAACAATTTTTTGGAACGTCCTAAAAAGAAAACAGGTGAAACAAAGTGGGACGGAGGGAGTAGATACTTTGAAATTTTTAATTTTTTTAAACAACTAGTCTAAGAGATATAAAACTGTGAACTTATATGTTTTGCTTTACTCACCTTTTAAGTTTCTTGGGAAAACTTATGTGTGTCCCCATCTGGTTGGGATATTTGGATGATAGTACACAAGTTACGCTTGTCGGAAATCGAGGGTTTAAGTTAATTAAAACCTAACTTTAGATATTAAATTATGCGCTTGGTTGTCTCGTAGACTCTTACAATTGATGTAGTGTCTCGGATTTGTACTTTGTACTTCATATCTGATGTAAAAATGATCTCTTCTATTGATTGACAAAAAAAAAAAGAAGTCACGAGCTTTAGATCAATTGAATGCGAACAATGAGATTTCCATCACACGTTAAGGCTTCCAAAAGTTATCGTACATGGAGGGGTAGACTTGACGTTGGGCTCGAGTCCCGGTCACAACCCAACATGTACTGAAGTTCTACAGTTGTCTGGACTATAAGGAGGATGATTGATGATAATGATTTGCAGAAGTTGCCAAAATTGATCGGTATCAACGGCCATGTGCAGCCAATAAACATGGAATATATAACAATTATTACTCCTACTACATAGCATTGGGAAGAACCGGGAGTTTTCAATCAATTATCACCATTAATTTTCTGGGCCCGCATAGACTTGACTATGGTGGCTATTGGACACCTTCTCTTCCCATGGAGGCCTCAGGGAGGCCAGATGAGAGGCCCAAAATTATTCAAAAGGGGGCAGAGCACACGCGATGCGTACTTGTGCAAGTCGAATTTTGTATATTTTTGTGAAAATTTGATCAAACAAATAATAAACGGGATGCTATAAAAAAAAGTTTTCTCACTTTAGGAAGTAAGTATAAATATTTTTGTTTTCCTGATGTAACAGAAGTTCTTGGCTAGCTTAGTAGTAAGGGCTTGGGAAATCAACCAATGGCGCATGGGTTTGAAACTTGGCAATGACAAGAAAAGATGGTCTAGTAGATACAAAGAAAAGATCACGTGCAATGGTTTTCCATCTCAGTTTGTGGTGTGATTATTTTAAACTTTCAATCACGGTTATAGATCGTGATCTAAAGTGACTTACAATCACACCCAGAAAAGAGAAGCGATCACGTCCAAGAGAAATAACCACGGCTTATAACCGTGATAAAAGAGAAACGATTACGCCTGTTGGCCGTGATTGTTTTTCTCTTTCAATCACGGTTTATAACCGTGATAAAAGAGAGTGACTTACAATCACACCCAGATCCACCACAGTAGTAGGAGCGTGATGAAAAACTTACAATCACGGCCAATAGTTGTGATCTTTATGGTTTATTGTTGTAGTGTTAAACTCACTTTCCCTATAACTTTTTGCGCACTTTCCAAGTCTACACACACGACATCAACAGAGCGCAATCAATTGTGACACTCTATCAAACAGTCATTCGAAACGCGCCTACAAAGTGCAACTTGTTCGCACGCACTTGTCTCGATCAAACTAATTTTTTACGACATATTCTTCTTTGCAAGTTCTACGAGACGAAGGGTCCGAGGATCATGATTGTGGACTCTAGAGTTACCCAATTGTTAATCATAGTACACTATCAATCAATCAAATAATAACATCATGATCATTTTTTCAGATGACTTTGAGGTGATCAACTAGTGTTTTAGACTCATGAATACAGCATTATTTGTTCGATTCCGTCATCTAGCTGTTACATTCTTTTTCAATTCCATTAACGATTTGCGATGTTTTCAAAGGTTTCGAGAGTAACAGTTCGAACTGTTACGGAAAATAAAAAGCAAAAAATTTTAGACATGAATTACCTATTTTCTTAAGCGTTTCCAACGTTCAATATGGGGCACACTATGCTTATCGTTGTGGAAAGATCCAGGTGGAAATTCCTGCTACGAAACAGAAAGATTCTTCAATTGGAACAGAAGATGATTTGAAGTCAAAATGACTTATTTTGGTCTATATTCAACAAATTATGAGTTTCAATAATAATTTTTTATTTTCCCGATTTCTCTCGATGAGATGAATTAATAAGTCACAAAAGCTTGATGCAAAATCAACAAATGCGAAAAAAAAAATGAATGAAAACAAAAAAATAAATCATTTTGACTTATTAAGCCAAAACTAGCCTAGAAAGGTAGACTAAAGACTAGAAAAGTGAGAGAGACTCTGGCTTGCTTGACTCCAAGTGCCCGGGTCAACAAGTCGACCCAAAAACTATTTTATAAAAGCCTCTTGAGCATTGTTCTCTGCATTCATTGCTCAATATTTTTGTTGCTACAAAAACAACACATACTTCAAAATATGTGGAATAATACCATATCCTCTTCTGTTTATTCTGTTATGCTCCTAGCTATGAGCATGGCAGCTTTAGTTGTAGTTCCATCATCCGCAGAATCATCATCGCCGTTGTTTTCATCTTCAGCAGAGGCAAAAGCTCTGCTTAATAGCGGTTGGTGGGGAAACTTTTCTTCGACAAATCATTGCGACTTGGCAGGCATCACTTGCAATGGCGCAGGAAGTGTCATTGGGATGGGAGGAGGTGATAGATATTATGGAAATCTTGTAGACATGAATTGGTCTTCCTTGCCAAATCTTGAATATCTTAATTTCAGTAACTTTACCATAACTGGGGTAATTCCGGATGAAATTGGGACTCTCTCCAAGCTCACCCACCTTGACCTCTCTGAAAACTTTTACTATCTTCAAGGTGTTCTACCCCCTACCCTGGGAAACCTCACCCGATTAGTCCACCTCGAGTTATCTCAAAATAATATAAGAGGTCCAATCCCTTCATCTATCGGGAATTTGAGTGCTCTTTCTTATTTGAATATTTTTTCAAATCAACTCAGTGGCTCCATCCCTCCAGAAATAGGGAACCTAAAGAGTTTGCAGGTGATGGATATGAGTTCTAACATTCTTAACGGTTCAATCCCTACATCTATTGGCCATTTATCCAATCTGACCCATTTGGATCTCAGTTCAAATCAACTCTACGGCTCAATCCCTCCAGAAATAGGGAACCTAAAGAATTTAGAGCTGATGTATATGAGTTCTAACATCCTTAATGGTTCAATCCCTTCATCTATTGGCCATTTATCCAATCTGACCCATTTGGATCTCAGTTCAAATCTACTCTGCGGCTCAATCCCTCCAGAAATAGGGAACCTAAAGAATTTAGAGCAAATGTATATGAGTTCTAACATCCTTAATGGTTCAATTCCTTCATCTATTGGACATTTATCCAATCTGATCTATTTGTCTCTCCGTTCAAATCAACTCAATGTTTCATTCCCTTCATCTATTTGCCAGTTATCTAGTTTGGCTTCGTTGGATATGGGCAATAACAACCTTCATGGTCCAATTCCCCGAGAAATAGGGAATTTGTCAGGTTTAACTAATTTGGCATTGGATATAAATAACTTAGTTGGAACCATTCCCAATGAACTTGCAGATTTGCATCTACTGGGGTACTTAGATCTCTCCCATAATAATCTCTCTGGGAAAATCCCGTATCGTCTTATGCGTCTTAGGTTCGTAACTTTGGACTTGTCATACAATCGTCTCGACTGTCAAATCTCAAATAGATCCTCAATTGGGTGTCCAGATGAGGATTGTCGGAAAGTCTTTAATTCCGATAATTGTTTTTCCTCCGTGGCCAATAAAGGAAAGAGAATAACAAAACTTGGTCTTGCCATTTCTCTCCCAGTCATAGTCTCCCTTGCTTTACTTGTGTTTGTTGTGTGCTTTTGTTTCCGTAAGACTTCAAAAATTGAAGGTGAAGCAAAGGCAACGAAACATGGGGATATTTTCTCCGTATGGAATTACGATGGAAGCATTGCATATGAAGATATCATCAAAGCAACGAATGACTTTGACATCAAATATTGCATTGGAACAGGCGGATATGGCAGCGTCTACAGAGCTCAATTGCCAAGCGGCAAAGTAGTTGCCTTGAAGAAACTTCATCGGCTGGAAGCAGAGCACCCTGCTTTTGACCACTGTTTTAGGAATGAGATCCAAATGCTGACTAATGTACGACACAAGAACATCGTGAAGCTTTACGGATTTTGTTTGCACAACAGATGCATGTTCTTGGTGTACGAGTACATGGAAAAAGGAAGCTTGTTTTGTGCTCTTAGATTCGATGTTGAAGCTTCTGAAATTGGATGGACCCAAAGGGTAAACATCGTTGAAGGACTGGCACATGCTTTATCCTACTTGCATCATGATTGCACCCCGCCAATCGTTCATCGAGACATATCCAGCAACAACATTCTATTGAATTCTCAACTTGAGGCTTTTGTTGCCGATTTCGGAACTGCGAGACTGCTGAATCCTGATTCGTCGAAACAAACTGTAATTGCTGGCACTTATGGATATATTGCACCAGGTACGAGTACTAAATATGTTTATTGAAGCAAACTCATGCAGTTATTTTTAAAATCGATCTTTGTGTTTGTGCAGAACTCGCATATACCATGGTTGTGACTGAAAAGTGCGATGTTTATAGTTTTGGAGTCGTGGCACTAGAAACAATCATGGGGAGGCATCCTGGAGAGCTCTTATTGTCCTTGACGTCGCCTCCTAGCGAAAACGTGATGATAACTGATGTCCTAGATTCACGCCTTTTGCCTCCAACTAATCCAATAGTTGCGAGGGACATCGTCCTAATTGCTACAATGGCATTTGCATGTTTAGATCCTAAGCCCAAGTCGCGACCGTCGATGCTACGCCTGTCTCAAGAGTTTCTTTCTCGTCGGAAGGCTCTAGCTGTACCCCTTCGTACAGTATCGTTGCGGAATCTGTGGGATCGGAAAATGGACTTTGTCCACCAATCAAATGAGCAAGTGATCAGTGCCCAAGTTTGACCAAAAGCGTATCACATCCTTTTATGGCCCTTAGTTGTTATGATTATTGTGAATTTATTTTAAGAGAAGCTATAAGGACTAGACCATTCCTGGTTTGTGTCAGTGAACCAAACACCTTATGGTTTATGGTTCATGCTTTGTTGTAGGTGTGTTTTTAAATGATTGTTGATTGATCACCATAGAGTGTGTTCTTTTAATTAAGGGCGTGTGACACGGGTCCTTCTACAGGGACTGACGGGTTAACGATCAATTGTGGGTTCTAGTTTGGGGTTGCACACAATTGATCCAAACCGTTGATTATTTTTTAAATATTTTTTAGTATTCCAGGAAAATTTTAGATCCATTGTGTAAGTGTAAATGCATGATTCACATGTTGAATGTTTTATTCAGAATTCAGGATCCTAAACTCTGAAACAAAAATAGAACCTTGGATCGAGCACTTATAGTTATCCGATTGACCTAAATTTTGTAGGCTTATTCAAAGAAATATTTAAAAATAATCAACCGTTTAGATCATTTGCACTGGGACCTGAAGTGGGCCCCGAAAATGGTCAGTCCCCCATATAAGACTACTCTACCCATTATTGAAAGAGAAAGACTTTAAAACTTGAAAAGTATTTGTTTGGAAGTTAAGGAACCTGAGAGAAAAGAAGAAAAAGGAAAATCGGAGAAAAATGAGAGGAAAATTGTACTATTTACAATTCTATATTTTTTTATTTTCTCTTCTCTTTCTCTCCAAACCAAACAATGGGAGAGATATTTTTTAAATTTTCCCTTCCTTAATTTCTCTTGACGTACATTAGAAGGAAGGAAAATTTGTACCACGCATGACAATTATTTCTGAGGAAAGAGCCAATTACTTAATGTGTGTTACCCCTTAATTCTTACAGGGAATCATGTAGAGGAGGGCCGGTTTCAAATTTAATAAGAATTGTAGTAGTTTTTATATAAGTCCGTCCACCCAATATCGTTTTGAACATTCTAATGCCCGCCCAACCTAAGAGATTGCAAAAAGTGAAGTTGTTTTTAGCGAAACTTAGATTGATTGTAATATTATTTTGCTTTTTAAAATGGAAAGGGATGCACATGTCTGAATATATATATATGACCGGATTTTAGTAATTGAATAGGTTGATTGAAAATATATATGATAATATTTTTAAACTTATTTTCACAATTTTTATTGGAAAATTTGATATCGCCTTTCATATACTGTTGCAAAACTTTTTTCAACATTTGTCCACCCAATTTTGAAATCCTGCATCTGTCCCGAGAAATATTCAAAATTTTACTCTCAATAACATTCGAGCACTGACAATCGACGATGAAAATTCAAATGTACAAATGTTGCAAAAGATTATGGAATTGAGCGATGCTAAATTAATTTTCGATTCCGTAACCGGGCTAATTTTGAAGGGGCAATACCTTCTGGTTTGTTTCCCAATTCAAAAGGCCATGGGCTGAATTTAAGGTAGTCGTACCAGCACCATATACTCTTTCGTGTTCATATTCCCTATCGTTACAAGTATTTCTCGCCCTTGAATCACGTGAAAATACTAAGATATGGAAACCTCGAGGCATGTCTAGATGGCTAAAAACACATAAAAAGGGGGTACAGAGGACCTGGTGCCACTCGCGCCAAATGCGTGGAAGATTGAGAACTCACACTTGTGCCTAAGAGAGACCACACTTTACAAAAGAACAAGCATCATCTTAGATTCTATAACGAGACTTTCAATACATCTTACCTTGTTTCCCAAAACTTGTTAACTCCTTCCACTTCTAGTATTTTGTTTATAATTTTTATTGGGTTGCCTTTGGGCTCTGTTTGGAAATTAAGGAAAGAATGGAAAACTAAAAAAAATTTCATTCTATTGTTTGGTTGGAAGAGAAAGAGAGAAGAAAATAACAATTTTCAGTTTTGTGAATAGTAAATTTTTCTTCCCTTTTTCCTCCCACTTTCTTTTCTTTTCCATAGGTTCCAAACAGAGCCTTAATTTATTTGGATGCATTATTCAATTCGACCTGAACTAATATAAATTCCAAGCTACTCTACCTTCGATACTTGAGACAAGCGGTTTTTTTTTTTTCCTCACTAAGTGATCTTTCTTCTTCAAGATTTCCTAATGTATGACAATATTGGAGAGTTTCTATATTTTATTTCTATTGCTTTAGAATAAGATTTTTACTAGGAATATTTTTGTTTAGGTTAGAATTATTACCTTTCCGCATTCGGTTTGATTTTAATTTCCAACTTTATTAGGATTCTTGGTCTACAAGAATTATGATTTTGTTTTATTTAATTAGGAATTATCTTTTCTTTAATGCCACTTGTTTTGGCGTTATTTTAGGATTTCTTTTTCAGTAGGATTTCTAGGGTTAGGATCTTATAAAAGGGATGTAACCTATTCAATTATTCAATCTTTTTTTTACAACAATAAAATTCAGAGTTTCTCTCTTATTTTCCTTGTACGCAAGGTGTGCTTGTGGATTCGAGTGTTTATTCGTTTAGATTAGTACGCAACTATATATTCTCTTCATGAATTCCGCTGCGTCATTTCCACTAACTTCAATAGCTCTCATGAATTGGCCGCGTGAAATGGTACACTCCTAACTAGCTCCCTATAACAGACACCCAAAAAGAAGGCTGAGTTGTTGCAACAAAGATAAGACATTGATTAATGTTGCAACTACGAGTTTTTTTTAATTAGCTATTACCTGATAAAACTGCAGTTCGCTTCAAATTGATATAGAAAATTTGATCTACACATTTTTGTGATTTAATCAATCATGTTTTATGATTAAGAATTGTACAAGGATTTGATTCTTAAACTTTTAGTCGTACATGCTTTGCCATAGGCATGGTTATGAATGATTGTTGAATAATATTCACCATAGAATGAGTTCTCTCAAAGGTGTGTGGACCCAGTATTATGTGGAAAGTTATAGGGGTTTACAAAGTACTCAAACAGAAAGACTTGAAAAGTCTTAGGTCTTAGGTCGTTTGATGACAATTACATTGAATGGTAGGAGGAAAATTCGTAGCATTCATGACAATTACTTCAGAGGAAAGAGCCAATGACCCTGGCTTGATTTTTTTTGCTATGAATCAGTACGTGTGGCCAATATTCTAGAAACCTCTTCATCTCTAACCCGTATCTCTCTCTCTCTGGTATGAGAGGAAGACTAAAGAGTAAAGACTGGAAAGGGGAGAGACTCTAGCTTGCTTGACTCCTAGTGCCGACCCATAAGTACTTTTAAAAAGCATCTTGAGCTTTGTTCTATGCATCCAATGCTCAATAATTTGCTGCTACAAAAACCACTCATACTTTAAATTAGAGGTGGTAAACGGGCGGGTTGGATCGGGTTTGAGCTGGTTGAAACGGGTCATGGGTCGAATATGGACGGGTCAAATAGTAAATGGGTTGAAACGGGTCGGGTCGAATACGGGTCAAGTCAAACCCAAACCCGCCCGACCCGACCTGTTTTTCTATCAAAATTTTGAACGGGTGTTGGAATTAGTAAACTTATGATCTAATCTCTCTTCTCTTTTTAAAAAAAAAGCAGCATATGAGTGATCGATCAGAGGATGAGGATGAAAAATTCAAGCCAATCCGTGCGCATAAATTAAACTCACCTTCGAATGCATAATTTGATTTTGCGCTGCGATTAATAATTTTTTAATTTATTTTCCAATCTCTATGACTATTGACTTTTTTCTTGTTTCTATAAATTTCGATCAAATTTTTTTCACTTTTTCGATTCCTCTCGATAAGACAAATTAATAAAAACTGTACGAATTGATCAAGTCCTTATCGATATCCGAATGAGTTGATTTTTCAATAAGAATTTCTTAAAATATGTTTTAAACAAATTAAACAACTCCGATTATTAGCGTATTTAAGTCAAATTTTGTGTTTAAAACTCTGTCCATTCATTTCTCTAATTGTATATTTTGATCCGTTTGCATGTACTTGTACTCACAACTGTGGACCTTGACCGTAGCGTAGAGGTGGCAAATGGACGGGTTTGGGTGGGTTTGAATAGGTTGAAATAGGTTGTGAGTTGAATATGGGCGGGTTAAATATGAGTCAATATTAAGTGGGTTAACATGGGTCGGGTCAAATGTGGGTCAAGCCATACCCAACCCGACCCATTTTACTTGGCACAAACCAAAATCAGCTTCCCTAATTAACCTAATTTTCCTACGGGTCGTCCCCCACCGTCTTTCCCATCTTCCTGCCCTCCACCTAGAATTCCTCCTCTCTCTCTCTCCCTTTTTTTTTGGTAAACTCTCAAACACCAATAAATTTAAATTGCCATACAATATCATAATTAAAAAATTCTATCGAGTATGAAGTACGTAACAAAGTACACATTTGATGTTAAAATTTGAAAAATCTGATAAAGATGCACAAATCTTTGTTAGGGTGAGCTTGGCAAACATTTAAGGTATTTTTCTGGTCTTTTTTGGTCATTTTTCTCATTTCATTTGAACTTTTTTTCAACTATGTTTTTATGCTCTTCCGACGATGGAAAATACGATGTAAAAATTATACCCTGATCTCGTATGAATTGAGAGAAAACAACCAAGAAAACTCTTTTTTTTTGTCTACATTTATATTTTTTTTGTATTTGTTAGTTTTGCATCAAACTTTTGTGACTTATTGATTCATATTGACGAGAGAAACTGAAAAAGTAAAAAAAAAATTGATCGAAACTCATAATTTTTTTTGAAAAAGACAAAAAAGAAAAAGAAATCAAAAGACAGCTTTTTGAATTATATTTTGTCTTTTTTCAAAAAAATTTACGAGTTTCGATTAAAAATTTACACCTTTTAAAACATATGAAGTTTTTTGATGGGTTATAGCTAGAGTTTAGTGGATTTAATATCCTGATTTGCAACAATCCGTTGAATTCCTTGACATTTCTATCGTATTTTTAATCACCAAAATTCAATTTTCAGTGGTGTTTTTATGTTTGAATTTCCTAAAAAAATGAGGCCGAAAATTGACCATTAGTTGGTTGCACATTATAAAGGACAGACGAGACACAGTGATTGAAAACATTTTATATACTAGTAGCTGGAAATGTAAAAAGGAAATAATTACATGCTGCCTTACCTGTACCAGTGATATAGAAAGGAAAGAAGAACAACGAGAAAGAAGACAGCGAGACACGGTGACAGAAGTAAACAAGTCAATTTGGGTCTTTTAAGTACAACCCATATTGAACTCATTTTCAACCCATCTAAATCTATAAATATGGGTTCAACCCGTTATATAATATGGACGGATTGGATTGGATTATAAGTGGGCGGATTTGGACGGATTACAAAATATGAATTGGAATTGCCACGTCTAATATATGCCATCAAGCTATTGTCCATTCATTGATAAGTCCTTCGGTCCCAACAAGATCATTGAAAATAAGATTATGATTCTATGAATGATGCAGTTGTTGTCGTCACTATTCATCTTGAATGGGGTTTATAAATATCAATTTATGAAATGCACATTTACAATTTCTCAAGCGGGAAGTAAGTAGATATAAAGGGACTAGTAATTGCCCTTGCCTAAAGGTTCGGTGCAATGCTTTCTAAACATAGTCTAAATGAAGTATCAAACCCCACTTTTTCGAATTTTTTTTTGAATACAATGGTTGTTTTTAACGCCATCTCACATGAGGTGAGTACCGGATATGCGTATGGTCTCACCTCATGCGAGGGGAGGGATTACAAATAACCGTGAATTAGAAATTTTTTCCTTCTCCCAACAAAAATCTACTTCTCGAAAATTTTCATTTTAAGAAACAAGTTTCAAACATGATCCATCTAACCAAGTTCATAAAATAGTCTGACACAATAAATGTTATCCAATCTGTGTAATTCCGTGAGTTGCATTTAACATTAGAGATATTATGAATGTATAATCATACGAGATTTCAACTCGAATTCAATTTTCTGAACGTCCATTCACTCAAAAGTGACACCTCGGCCTATCGCACTTGTTTTTTTAATTGACTTAGAAAAATAGAAAAGCAAAATAGTTCCAAGGTTATATATAACCAAGGGGTAGAATTTAAAACTCTGTCTACCCAAAAAACTCCAACAAAAAACCTACAATCTTCAATCAGACAGATCATGAAACTTCAAATCATCTAAATCAACAGCTTAAGTTGTATTGAACAATAATTTTGTCCTCTTACCTAATAGTTAAAAAGAAAAAGAATCTGTCGCGCGCGAAGAATAACTATTAGCCGCAAAAATTACTCCTAGTCACAAAAAATTACTGTTGGCTGCGATGAATGATGTGAAATTTTAATGTACTCGCAAGCGCACGAATCGTACCGTAGTATAGGTATGCAAGTGCGAGGTCGAACCCATAGGGACTTGTGATTTTTTATCGGAAAACTAAATAATTTTAAAGTGATTAAACCCTAACCTAGTTGACAAAAAGTTGTGATTGATTTTTGAACTAAAAGTGGACAATAAAAATAATGTACTAAATTATCAAAAATGAGAAAATTAAAGCTTCTTTTTAATCAAAGGAGAAAATACTAGGGTTTTGGAATCCACACCCATTAACTCGTATCATTATATATTCATGATCATTGACTTCACCCTAATTTCTTCATGATAGTCTGAAAGCTAATTCTGTTACCATGGAAAATATCATCGTGGAAATTCATTAAAAAGTCTAATGTATGTTATTCTCCGCTCGCAAGTATAAAACCAAATCATTAATTGTATCCGCTTTTAACAAATCACAATAAATATCCAATTTTATAGTTAACGGTGAAAAACCAGCATTCAACGCTAAAGACAATTCCAAATCATGAGAAAAACATGGTTGAACTCATATCTAGAATTTATCCTTAACAATTGATTTGGAGTAAGAACAATTTAATCATAATCAAAACCACATATTCGGGTAAAATCAATCTCATGAATATAAATAATAGTCATTAATGGGGCTTCATCCCCTACCCTAATTAAAGAGTTTAGCCGCTCATGGAGTCAAAACACATAATCATATTATAAAAGAACTCCATGAAAGCTTACATAATTAAAGTAGTTATTTTTTTTTCTAACCTTTCCTCTGCCGCTGCTCCTGTACGTGCCGAGAAGCTGCTGCCGTGTTGTGCTTCGGTGCGTGGTGGTATCTTTTGCCGTCAAAATCCTCCAAGCCGTGAATGCTTCAAATCAAAACCCTACTAATCCTTATATAAGCATTGCTAAGAATAAATTTCCTTAAATAGGAAGGATTCCTTCATTGGCCGAAATTTAATTTTTATTGTTCCAGTCCACTGAAAGCCCATTAGACTCAATTCTGACGTATTACTGAATTACCCCATTAAATTTGGTCTAAGCTTGATTACAACTTCAAATCCTAACCACGTACACTGACTTCCTTACGCCGCACTTGAATTGGACCGCTACTGGAGTTGCTTCGACACTGAGTGCGATTCGACCTTTTGCCATTTTTTTAACCCAACGGCGCCAAAATATAAATAGTTTTCATATTTCTCCTGCAAAGTAATAATCCAACGTAAGTAACGGAAAAGATAATAATCGTAGGTAATTAAGCGCATTTGAGAACTAACAACATGTGATATGAGACTTCTATATTCTCAATAATTTGTGCTCATCAATGAATTACTCGTGGCCGCAACGAATTACTCCTGACAGCAAAAAATTGCTATTGGCCGCAAAGAATTATTGTTGGCCGCTATGAATTACTCGTGGCCTCAACGAATTACTCCGGCCTGGTCACAAAAAATTACTCTTGGCAGTAAAAAATTACTCTTGGCCGCAATGAGTTACTCAGTTACTCTTGGCCGCAAAGAATTACTCCTGGCCGCGAAACATTACTCTTTGCCGCAAAAAATTACACCTGGCCGCAAAAAATTACTCATGGCTGTGAAAAATTACTTCTGACCGTGAACAATTACTTTTGGCTGCCAATAATTACTCTTGGCCGCACAGAATTGCGTGGCCAAGAGCAATTCTCGGCGGCCAAGTGTAATTTTGTGGGGCCAAGAGTAATTATTAGCGTCCAAGTGTAATTCTGTGCGGCCAAGAGTAATTCTTTGTGAACTCCAAATCTCAGCCATTAGTTTCAATAGTTGAGATGGAGTATCTTTTTTTGTGTCTCCGGAACGCTCCTATATATAGTAAGCTTCTAATGCGGACCTCCGTATCCAAGTAAAGTGCGGACCACCCCATTTCTCCCCTTTTCCGATTGAATTTTTATGATCCGAGCCGTTCAATGTGTTCAGAACGTGATTTTAAGGGTACCCGCGAGAAATCGGCAAAAAAAATGACCGGGAAGGGCTTGATTTGAGCAGTTTTTATTTGAACCGTTCAATAAAAAATAAACAAAAACTGCTCGGATAAAGCCCTTCCCGATCTTTCTTTTTTGCTGATTTCTCGCGGGTACCCTTAAAATCACGTTTTGAACACATTGAGCGGCTCGGATCATCGAAATTCGATCGGAAAAAGGGAGGTCCGCACTTTGCTTGGATGCGGAGGTCCGCATTAGAAGCTTACTCTCTCTCTCTCTCTCTCTATATATATATATATATATCAAATTAGCACAGAATCTGGAAAGTTTTGATATTCTTCCTTTTTTGTGAAAAATTACAGAGACATTAATGTACAATTGTTAGAAGTAAATTATAAGCCCACAAAATATTTGTGTGGTTCCGCTACAAAATATCGAACTCGTACAAAATTTATTTTTTTGTCCCGTGCATCGAATGGAAAGGACACTAATTTTAATTTATAACAGTGGGAATGCCCGCCGATGACAATTGTCTGATTGGGCTAGTTTCTTACGACACCTCTCAAACAATTATTTAAAATTATAGGAGTATTTAACAGTAGGGAAATGATATTGGTACTCTAAAAATTGATGCAGGCGATTTTGAAGTGCCTGCATCAATTTTTGGAGTGCCAATATCATTTCCCTTAACAGTACTGAATAATCTTTACCATTCTTTCTTGTTTCCTATTACGAGAAGGAAATTGATTTTCGCGCTCTAACTTTATACGCTGACGCTCCACTTTTAATGTGAAGTTACGCTCCATTTTGTACATGAAGTTAACTTCACATTAAAAGTGGAGCGCCTACGTACAAAAGTGGAGCGCCAAAATCACTATACTTACGAGAAAAGAAAAAGGAATAATTCCGTGGATCGGTTGATTTACCAAATTTGAATTGAGAATCCATCTTTTTATTTTTTTGGATAGGCGGGCATCCATCTTATTGTTCTCATGGCTGCTATGTGTTCTTATCTTTGTAGGCAGGATGATAGCATCTTCATTGACCCCTCGCAAGAAAATCAGTACGGGTATGGCTTTTTTGTCCTACTACGGTTTCCTTATCAGCACGAGAATCCTGATGATGTGGAAGTGCTGCACTCATACCAGAGAGCATTCTTTGCGGGTCGCCATCAACTTCTATCTGGAAACGAGGATCAGAAGAGAACTCTTTGGTTACTTGTGCACGATTCGTACTTACCCGAGAGAGTTCAAGAGTCAATTGTGAATGATTCCATCATGAAGGCCGATTCAATGGCGAAGGATCGTAATAACGTGTACAGGAAAATACTACCCATTGCTGTGGATATTCTGATTAGGAGTGAGGCTGCCGTGATTGCAAGGGCTGCGATTGATGAGGAGGTTGCCAGGCGTAGGCAGGATCGGGGGCTTGGCTTCGAGGGATGATGATGCCATTGCCAGGGCAACGAGGGAGTCAATGCAAAGGTGGGATCGGGGCTTGGCTTCGAGGGATGATGATGACATTGCCTGGGTGACGGGGGAGTCAATGCAAGTAGTGAAATTTGTGCCTGCCACCAAGTCATCCATTGACGCATTGGAGAAAGTGACTGTTCTCGACGACAACTATTCATGTCTGGAAGTTGAAGAGTTCAGAATTTGCTTGGAGACTCTTTCAATTGGAACCGAGGTTACTCGCATGCCTTGTTCTCATATATTTCATAGCGACTGCATTGTCCGCCGTCTACAGAGTGGCAACTTGTGTCCTCTTTGTCGCTTTGCCATGCCATACTGATTTACGAACTATATGGTTCTAGTTTGTGACCAGTAAATGAAAAAAAGGATGTGCTAATATTCCATCTACGGAAATAGTATGAGGTTATCATCCTTTTTCAAATTGGACCTTGCAAGAAGAAATCAATGCCAACGTTTAATTAGCTCGCGTTTATATTTTTTCTCATGTTATACCAAAACAATCTCAGTTTCTAAATGGGTCGTGTTTGCCTTTCTAAATGCGATCTTCAACTCTACTTTTCAGGTCCAGCTGATGGGTTTGAGCCAAGATTTCTTTCAACTCCACTTTCCCATTCAAGAACTTTCCGTAATAGTACAGGAATAAATCTTGGCAATTTTTCCATTGTTTGATTGCCTTCAAGGCATCGAACATCGAACAGACGAACTTTTCCTTCTTTGACATTGGTGATCAGAAAGTTGATCAACCGGGCCTCTAAGCCAACTTCTCTTGTGATTAGGTTCAACTCCTCTTTCAAGGTACTAATTTGGACACAGTTGAGACTGAATCTGTTTTTCGAACATCTGTGTCGTACAACTATCATATTTCAGTACATGGTAAAATGTCCTTGTATTGGGGAAGATAATATTGTTGGAAATTTACGGAATTTCGGATGAATGAAATCGGGGCTACCGGAGGGTCTTCCGAGGCAACTGTGCATGTCCCGGGTTTGTTGTATCTGGACGCACCACAATCAATAGACGTATTGATGTATGGATTCTGTAACTCCTGTAACCCCTCTCCATGATGGTGTATTCACTCCCATAACCTCCCTCCTTGATGGCAGAAATCAATACCAGAATTCATTGTGCAGAATTCATTGTGGGATTTATCAGCAAGGGCCTTTTGCTATATATAGGTGCATTCCGTTTTTGTTCAAGTACTAGAAAATTCACAACATTCTAGACATATTCTGAAATTCGTTCTTGAGAGAGAGAGGTAGGCGGTAGTCAGTTCGCCAAGGCGGTCGACGGTGGTGTTCCGACGGCTTGCGGTTTAGCCGAGCCAACCCTGGGAGGAAGACGCCGAACAAGATCTTACAACACCCACGGTAGGCGGCGAATCTTTCTTAAGGAGACTGTGGTATCACACAGGACTCGGTTCTTAATCCGAAAATTCTGTTTGTATCTCGTACTTATGTTTTGTCTACTGTTATGTATTTGTATCTTGATTCGTTCCTGTAATCATATTGTTATCAATGAAATTGTTCTCTGGAATTATACGTTGTTGCCGGAATTTTTCCAACAAGCTTAAGAAAGATTCTGATCTCCGATCGGCAAAGAATTCCAGAAAACAATTTCTGTTATGGACTAATAGTTGGGTTGCAAGAACAGATTCATGGCAGATTAATTATCCAATTCATTCGCCGCTGTCACGAGTTGGCGACTCTCAGTTCACCCACAAGCATGTCATGCACGCCAAATCATTATCTACGGTATCTGTATAACTGTAGTGATAGTCGGGGTTAGTTTTTGGGCGGTGGCAGTGCATGTTTACACTATTGGTAATGATGATCATGATATATGCAAGTAAACGTACTTTCTTTGATGCAGTGGAGTTTTTCCTTTTCTCTAATTAGACAAGGTACTTTCTTTGGGAACTCTACTGATTTGGTTTAAGAGGACATAAAATACAGTTATTTTCCCATATAAATTTAAGAGTTGTGGTTTATACTATGGGTTAATATTTTTCGTTTCACGGACTTGTGGAAAGAAGTCTGTGGTTTCTAAGATCAGTAGTGTTCTCGAATGGAGGAAAACAGACTGATAGTTTTGTTCGTTTGGCAATTATTCCTATAAAGAACAGTTTTTGGTTGTGTTCGAAAGGGGATATTCAGTTATGCCGTTTGGGATTCAGATGCAGTGAACGTGGCCTAATGATGAGTCACTTATGTATTTGTATTTTGAACCGTCCTATTTGGTCCGGTTCTGCGGTTCTACGGTCAGGTTATGGTTCCAAAAAAATAAGAACCGTTAATTTTGGTTCGGTTACTGGTTCTCAATTAATGAACCGTGGTTAAAACCGAACTGGACCGTTTAAAACTAAGATAAATATAGAAATACATATGTGTGTAATTAAATATGTATTTAAATTTTGTAGGTTAATCTTTTCCTTGCTAAATTTAATTTATTTAGAGATGAAATCTCATTTGTTATGAAAGCTTTTATTTTCTTCCTTCCTTTCCTATTCTAGCAGATTATCTTTCTATTTCTTTAATTTTCTGAGTTCATATTTTGTGAATAAGTGTTTGGATGCTTATTGGATAGAACCGGAACCGAACCAAAGCCGGACTGGTCTTGCGGTTTGGTTCTGGTTAGGTTCCATGCATATATTGGTTAGGTTCTGATTTCCAATTTTTTAGAACCGTTTGAAATGGTCCAGTTATTGGTTTTATAGAGAACTGGACCAATCCGGACCGTGTACACCCCTAATTGTATATTCTTAAAATTGGAGTTTTTAAGAATTGGGTTTATGGCTCTTAATGATGGCTGGAGTTACAAGTCAGAAATGGATTTTGATAGTGTAACCTATGCACGTGGTTTTTTAGCTTTCTATTTCAATTGGTTTTGTCCTTTTCTTGCCGGATAGTAAGGTTTATTTTGAAACGGAATGACTAACTTGAAAACTAGAATAACGCTCGATTAACTTAACGGGGCAAGTCTCGGGGTCTTCTAACCCTTGACAAAGGCCGTTACCGGTTCTCGATTATAACTCAGGCGAGAGTCACGACTGCGTGCTCACGCCCGGAGGATTTCACTTTAAAAGACTACGTTTAACAGATGATGTGATTTTCCGGAGGCGAACCAACTTGTTTTTAATATTTATTGAACACAAAGGAGGCCACGAGGCCTCGGTGAGTCACTTGTCAAGACCGCTTGACTAAGCTCCTTACCAAGGGGTCAACACCCATAGTTTAGACCGAAAATGCAAATTAAGCTCTATTCCGGAAATCATGCTTAAAAGCTCGATGGCTCGAGAACCAAATAACAACCTAAGTCCTCGGGAAAGATTATCCCGAGACTTAACCAAGAACTACTCACACATAGTAAAAAGACTAGAAAGCATGCTTAAGAGAGAAAACATGATTAACCGACGAAAACGGAAATAAACTTGATTTATGCGAAGATCCAAAGCGTAGCTACAACATTAATAAACGAGAAAACATCAAACTAGGAATTAAACTTACAAGTATTGAAGCTTGAAACCAAGAACAACAATGGAAGAAAAGACTAGAAAGAAAAACTAACTCTCCACTAAGGGGGAGAGAGAGGGGCTATATACAAGGAGGCCTAATCTCTCACAAAATATCCCCCAAAATATTCTAAAAGTTGCTAGGATAAAAAATATCCCAAAAGCAAAAAAGGGAAAAAGTAGCAAATTCGGGCAGAAAAATCACAGCATGAACCGGTACATGCTTTTACCCGTACCGGTTCATGGCCTTGAAAAATCTGCCAAAACACAAAATCTGGGACCCATGAACCGGTTCATGCTTTTACCCGTACCGGTTCATGGCTGGCAGATTTTTGGGCAAACTTCGCGGGCTCGCTCCGGACACTCCCGAACTCGGATTATGGCGTTCTTTGGACCGTTGGAAAGCTCGTCGAGTCTACTTTCTAACCCAAGTGGTTTGGATCCAATATCATTTGTACATCAAAAGTTATGACAATTCTACCCTCAGCTGGTCGGAAGATGAGTAGCTTTGGTAAAATTCTCATTTCTCCTTCAATTCCCTTGACCCTTGGGCAACCCGAGCAACCTCCAAACCACCTCTTCATGACTCCTCGGGCACCACAACATGGTGGCACATGGTCTTGAGCACTTGGTTGCATCCGGAGCATTCCTTGGCGTTCAAAACCGCCTTATTAGCACGAATTACCTGAAATACACAAAAACCTACCTTACGAGCAATATCACTATAAAAGCTAAATAAAGGCGAGTTAAAACAACATAAAACGGGACTAGTCGCACCAAATATCTACAATATTGGGTGATCATCAAGTTCACACTTTTTGTTTAGCATAAATATCAGTTAGTTATGCTATGTTGAGAATAATAGATTCTATGATTCTATGTTAATATGTGAATTCTGTAAGGTTTTCCACATGTAAATGGGAAATATGGAGAAATTTGTACAGGTTTGAACTTTTATATGGTTCAGGAAACTAGTTGCATTTGGCATCTTTGCACACTATAAGCATATATGTTGATGGAGATCTCAAATGGTTCTAACAATGGGAATACTTGTGATAGTATTGTCCCAAGTGGTTTGACCACAACTGTCTGGTGCGTCGGCAGTGGTTCCTACGGAACATGTTCCTGTCGTTTGGGAAAATGAGCAGGACGGGCAAGTGGTTGCCGTTGTGAAGGTTCAAGTGACAAGGACTTCTTTTCAATAGGTTGAGAGAAGGATTGAACCATTGAACATAATCCACACTGAGGTGTGCGATTTGGAAGTCATCCAAACACGAGATGACAAAAAGTATTTTGTTACTTTTGTCAATATTAGCATGAAATATTGCTACGTGTACTTGTTCGAGAGCAAGAACACAATATTGAATAAAGCTCGTTCTTGTTAAGAATGAAGTTGGATATCAACTTAGCTAAGAATAAGGTGGTGGATAGTGACCGAGGTGGTAAATCCGAATTACCATTGGTGGAACTTGTGTCTAGCTAGTTCACCAAACCATTATACCTTATTCGCTTTGACAATATGGAGTTGTTAAAAGCTATATCATGCCTAAGAGGCTATGATTGATGCTAGGTTGATTAATTCTGTTTTCCACAGAATTTATGGAGTTGTTTCGATGTGTAGTTACATGTGGGAAAACTTGTTGTCGGGTTTAATACCTTTTTGATAGGAAATCCAGATACGAGTTTGCTGTTTTGATTTAAGGCCTCACCATAATTTTTCTGGATCCTGGTTTGGTTGTTTAGTTGATAATTTTCTGTTTTGATTGCTTGTAGGTTAGGTAGTTGTTAGGTCATTCGTGCCTTCCACATGAGTAGGTCTTTTTGGGCTTTTGAGTTTTGAAACACCTTTGATTCTCTGCCGCATGTAGTTTATTTATTTATTTTTAATCTCTTGCCGATTCCTTAATTTGGCGTAAGCAATTTGTTGTTTTTGTCTCTTGTTTTCTCTGAATACCCTGTTGGGCTTGTGAAAGCCTGATTCGATTTAGGTTATAAGTATTACATGCAGTAGCCAATGTATTCTGTACTCTCTTCAATTCTATTTCATAGTAGAAACTAGTATAAACCGTGGATGTACTCAACTACACAATTAGGGAACCATGTAAAAAAAAATTCTTTTAGTCTTGTTTTCTGTTCTTGATTATTCTCTGTGCGAGTGTGTTTGTTGGTTTGTTTGATTTCTCAACATACCCAATTGTTTGCTCGGAGGAAGATGTAGAAGAATAATAAACCAATTACAATGGAAATAATTTCCATTTTCACTTTGAGAAGAAGATTTACCCACTAATATAAGAGTAATACAATTGGACTATGAATCTACCAGACGCACATAGAAGAAAATAAAGCACAATAGCATGTAAAATATAGCACGATACCTATATGCATGGATCCAGAAAATTGCCAATGTCCACGAGTCATACAAGTTTTCACTACCATCAGCTCCTAGGAGACTTAACATCATATATGCTAGCATTTACATTTACGAGTAACCGTAACAGGCTTTGATAGTCGATGAATGCTACTAATAAAGTTTCACAAGCCCAACAAATACAACTATATGACTTAGTTCTGTGGAGTGTTTTCATTCTCCGGAGGGCAAAATACCGTAGAATATAATTTCATTGAGGGCGTGGTCTTCTTTTCCTCTTCCTTTCTCAGCAACTCGGCCTATGATGGAGAATTCCAATAAGCTTTTTGAGGTTGATATAGTTACAGGCTCAGTTCGCATGAAATAACAATAGCAAGTTTTTTTTCACACATGTCTGCTGAAATGAGGAAATTTATTTTTTAGAAGTCATGATCTGGTATATACTCACGAACTATTCTTGCCTGGCAGGGGAATTCCAATGGCTGCTGGTATAGCTATTGGAAGTGGTAATCTGCCTTTTAAAGAGATGATCTGCAAGGGACAAGGTTGCAGACAAACTTCTTTGGCCTCGGGTATAACTTTTCAGAGATTTGCACAGAAGGATCTATTGTGGTAAGTAATAAGGAGCAACTTTATAGCATTTACCTTGTCTAATGGTAATTGTTTGCTTTATTTTTCATGTGTTTACTGGCGTACTGCACATGTTCTGAATTGGATTCTGAGATGATATACCTTCCTGGCCCAAAATATGTTTTGCTTGAGGGCTAACTGATTTTTTCTGGAAACATGATTGTTTTGATGCTCCAGCAGCTCATATCATATCAACTTTCTGGTTCAGAGTATTAATTTAACAATCTTTTTGCAAAAGACTGGATGCTTTAGGAAATCTGACAGTTTTTTTTCTGTTTCTTGCTTTCATATTGGATGTATTGGCACACAAACACCCCTCCAAAGAGATTTGTTGATTTTATCATAGAATTTTGTGCTAGGGATTATGGAAACTAATAGCAGTTTAGAATTTTTGTATACTCAATGAACACATGAAGATTGGCCCACTGATTTGAAAAATTAAATCTGCATGCACTTTATAGCATGTGTGCATCATGGAAGCATTTGTAGTCCTCGTCATAGTCTAAATTCTACATCACAAAAGCAGAGGATTCACACATTTTGCATGTATATGCAATTCTAAGTTTAGAGGCTTGGTATTTTGTTCAACTAGGTCATCTGGTGGGGCTTCCAAGTTTTTGAAAGTTCAGCGATGTAACGTCTCCTGTTATGCAATTAACGTGAATTCAAAACCCCTTGGAACAATCGCTGCATCTGGTCTGAGAGATGGAACAACAAAGTATTTCGACTTTGCTGTGATTGGTTGTGGAGTTGCTGGACTTCGCTATGCTCTTGAAGTTGCCAAACATGGAACTGTTGCAGTGATTACTAAGGCTGAGCCTCATGAAAGCAACACAAACTATGCCCAGGGTGGTGTAAGTGCTGTTTTGTGCCCTCTAGATTCAGTGGAGAATCACATGCGGGATACGATGGTAGCAGGGGCTTATCTATGTGATGAGGAGACCGTTAGAGTAAGCTTCTGACTAATGTCCGAAATTAAAGTTCATTACCTCTTATCTCTTCCACGGAACATATTTTGTTGTGTTAATATCTCTAATTCTCTGCAGCCAATATATACTCATATCATTTGTGATTCTGCTGTGATGGTATTAATGAGGCATATATGGTAGTCAAGTCAATGATAGAATTGTAATGGTGGCCCAGCCATATGCACACACTCACTTACACTGCAATATAGTAGTGCAGTTCATTGTTAATCCAGTTGGAAATTGCTTATTGGATGCACATACTCAATATTTAATTGGGTAAAGTCTTCCAATGGCGATATTGATGGTCTGACCAAAGAACCCCAGTATCTTAAGCAACTATTAATCTTTCCATCTATCAACAGACAAGTAGGATATCGTGTTGGGTTCTAATGATATGAATACGATATTTGCTAAGTTGAAATGCTGGAATAGAAAGTTGTATCATAAATGACCTGTAACTACTGTATGTCGTCAGAACTTGTTTCCAATATCGTGGTAGTTATTTTCAAATACTTCGAGGCCTGCCAGCTTAATGTTGATAATGAGGCCGCCTCAAGATTTAGTTACTCTATCCAGGTTGTCTGTACTGAAGGACCTGACCGAATTCGTGAATTGATCACTATGGGTGCATCATTTGATCACGGAGAGGATGGAAACTTGCATCTGGCGAGGGAAGGGGGTCACTCGCACCACAGAATTGTTCATGCTGCTGATATGACAAGGAGAGAAATTGAGAGGGCGCTTTTGGAAGCAGTTGTCAGTGACCCTAATATTTTCATGTTTGAACACCATTTTGCAGTAGATTTGCTGACTTCTCAGGTTTGCTTCCTCCTCGAATTGTAACTACTCTGATTTTGAATTTGCTTAACCAAATGAACATGCCATAATATTGATCATAACATTCTATCACCACATGGGGACAAGTGTAATTTGTTAAAGTTGTATTAGCTGTAGATATGTACTGTCAATAGGACCCTCCAAGATTGGATATTGTACACAGGATTTCACTATCATAATTAAATATTGCTGGGCTTTCAGGATGGTTCGGACACAGTTTGTCATGGCGTTGACACATTGAATACTGAAACCCAAGAGGTGAGGAAAGTGGTTCTTGATTGCATTCTTTGTCTTCCTTGTTAAAACATGGGATTCTACATTGTTCTCTGTTAGGAAACTTCAAATATTGATTCTTACCTTTCACTATTACTGTTTTGTTTCTTTGAACTTGTAGGTTGTACGGTTTTTTTCGAAGGTCACTTTGCTTGCATCAGGTGGGGCTGGACATATCTATCCGTCAACCACAAATCCACCGGTAGTGTTGTCTTCTTTCCTTTCACTTTGTTTCTTTCCGAAGTTAAATTCAGGGAATAGCCCACAAGGTTGATGTTTGTTGTGCAGTATTAGGGTGACCACAGTTTGATATATTTTTATTCTTGTTCTTGTTCTTCTTTTTTTGCTTCATAATTCTTGCAACAAATAAAGAGAGAAAATGTGTTGCAGATTTGCATTCCTGTATCGAGATTGATCATAATATATAGATTTGAAAGCCCTCTGCTGGGAATCTTTTTAGCTGTCAACTTGTATTTGCATCATTGTGTAGAGCATTGGACTTGTATGTATGTTTTGCACCTAGCTGTAGTTTTCTATTGGTGGTTCTCCTTTGAAGAAGGGTGGCTGATATCCTTGAAAGATCTGAGCTTGGGGAAAACGCTCGTAAGGCCTCGTTTGATAACTATAATAGATTTGGTGGGATTCGGGGAACAACACTCCACCTCGATCGACAATGTGGAACGGAAGGCAGGTTTCTTGTGCTCGAATCTTTTTTTTGTTAGTCACATGTCAGAAGGATCGTGTACACGAAGCTATAGTTCTTTTACAGCAGCCCGCTCCATGCACTAGTCGATTGATAAGGAATGTGCTTCGCAACGCGTTTATTTCATTTCGTGAAGATTCTCTACACCACTCTTGCGAGCTGAACCCGAGCCATGCCAATGATCCGAGTTATTCTATAGTGATTGCTATATGGTATAACAATGGTTTCTTAAAAATATGACAACCAATATGAGAAGTACGATAATACGACGTGAATTCAATTTTTTGGATCAACCTATTTTTTTGGGTGAATATTTTTTTTACCCATAAGAGCCTAAAAAGTGATCGGATTATACGACTGATATGGGCCCATGGTGTGCCAAGGGTCGGGTTTGCACGAATCCAATCACTATATCAACAGACATAAATTCAGGTTCGAATCTTCATCATTTTAATTTTTTATCATCGAATCTTTATCGTCCAAATTTTCGTATGCTTTTCGTATTACCAAATGTAAAAATGGAAAACAAATGGGAAACATCCCACGAAGTAGGTTTTGACTAAACTGTTGTAAATAACAATGTGAATTAACCCGATTTAGCAGCGAATGGGGCGACATGTCGTGCTCTCAATTCCATTCTGCTAACCCAATTTTCGGATCCACCACAAAAAATTTCAGTCACTTGTGAATATAAATCTGAATACCCAAAAAGAGTCTACGCGCGACTTTCTTTTTCTTTGAACTGATAGATCAGAGAGAGAGAGGGGGGAGGTTGCTTTACAGCAACCCCTGGAAGGCTAGGAGGATAATATGGCAAATTGGGTACTCGGGATTTTGCTTTTTGTGGTGGTGAGTGGAGGAAATATGGGCGGTGTCACCGCCAGCAGTGGTGGAGGTGGTTGCGGGTTTCCAGCGGTTTACAGCTTCGGAGACGACAATTCGGACACCGGAGGAAATGCAGCTGCCTTGGATAATTTGGTTTTGCCTAATGGCCGGACTTTCTTTGGCAAGCCTTCTGGCAGATACTGTGACGGCCGTCTCATTATTGATTTCATAGGTAAAAGCAACTGCGTGCTCTCTTTTCTTTTGTCTTTCCTCTCATGAGACTAGTGGTGGGGTCTGGGGATTTGTAGGGCGAGCTGCCCTACAAGTTGGCGGCCCGATGGAGAGTCGTTCGCCATTTTTGGGCCAAATTTTAACAGTGATGAGATTTGTCACGAGCATGGACTTGCTCTAAGTTATCTTGAGGAACTTAAGAGGCTATTAATGGAGAAATTTGAAAATGCAAAGGAAAACACATATAGATAACGCTGGAACGAACCTAAATTCGTTTGTCGAAATTATTGCAACTTTCTAAACATTTACTATCCCGAACCCGACGTAATTACCTCACACTGTCACACACTTGTATGAGATATGAAGGAACATTACTCCAAGAATGCCAAATAATCTCTTTAGGTAGCAATTTCTTCTACCGTAAGTTAGACAAACGATGCCGATTGGGACGAATTCTTCAGAAAACAAGACATATCGGTCAGATTTTACTTACTTACAGCGAAGCGTACGTAAATTTGTCTAAAAAATTGTTCATATTTCTCTGTTTGTCAAGTGCTAGCTTCGCTATTTTCATTAACTAATTTTCCATTTCACTGCAGCTGAGCACTTGGGTTTGCCATTCTTGAGTGGGTACCTAGACTTGTACGGCTCAAATTTCAGCCATGGTGCTAATTTTGCGATGGGGGGCGAGTACATCGCGAAGGATGATAGTGGGTTAAGCCTTGGAGGCCAGGTCTTTCAGCTCATTCAGTTCAAGTCGCGCACCACTGCCCTATATAATCAACTCAAGGACCAAAGTCAGCTCTCTCTCTCTCTTCCACACACATACAAATCATGAGTTTCTTGCCTCTTGCCAGACCTAGTTTCATAATCGATTTCTTTCATATTGTAGATTTCGTCAAAATTTCTTAGTAGAATTAAAAGTAACGTTGATTGGATGGATACGAATCAATATGTGATTCAAATAGGAATCAAAATTGAGTCCTGCACACATTGGATCGGAACTTAGCAAAATTCAGTTATGAGTAATTTTTGTATTCTGATCACTTACTAATTCATAACATGATTAATAACCCGCAATTTTATGTTTCAACGAGATCTACACGATGAACGGAATCGATTACCGAACTACGTTCGGCAAGGGGTCGAGGAATGCTAAATTGTAGGATGCATAGATTTTCGTATGATTCTCTTCGTTTCTTCCTCTTTCCCTCTCCAAAACGGGAGCCATTTACACTGGGTACGATTATTTTGACAGGCGTAGAAGAATCACCACTTAAAAGCATACTTCCGAGGCCTGAGGACTTCTCAAAAGCTTTATACATAATCGACATGGGACATAACGATCTAGCAAATTCTACATTTTACTTTCCTACAAATGCTAGTTATTACTGCAGTACGCCCGAAGCGTAACTATTCCTAAAATGATATCAGAGTTTTCTAGATTGATATCTGTAAGTAGAACATTCTCACGGATATGTTTACATTCGCCTTAACCGGAGAAATTGCATCTTCAACATCACTTGGTGTTCGTTTTGTTAAATTATGAGGGACGAGATTGGACTAATTTACTAAATAACCAGAAGTAAGCGATCATTATGGAAACTAACGTATTAGGCACCAAAAAGACGGACCCGGGGGTGCTGTAGTGCACCTCTCGCACTACACGTGTAGTGCGGCTAATCCGGCCGTCCATCTCGGCAATTGACGGCTTGGATTTTCATCCGAACAATGGATGGCTAGGATTTGTAAGAGTTTAGATTAAATTCGAACCGTCTGTGCCAAGATGGATGGCCGGATCGGCTACACTACACGGTATAGTGCGGCGGTTGCACTACAGCCCCTCCCATTCCCAAAAAGACGCATAAAGCTTACGTTAGGTTTCATAGGTATACATGTGTTTCACTACAGTTATAATTGGCCAAATTTGATTGAAATCGAAAACTTCAATAATGAAACTGACAAAATCATAATATGAGGAGCCAAAGTGACACACAATTCATAGTGTTGGGACCATTGACGTAATTTACTCAATTATGAAAAATACATCCGTCTCCCTCTACGTATTATCTCACACCATCGAGTCAACTACGATATTACTTAGGAAAACAATTTGGACACAAATCATAACACAGATGTGTTTATAACCATCCGATCTGTATGGATATTATATATTCACTTTCATCTCCTAGGGTTTACGTGCATAAAAACGCTCTAAAACACTGATGTTTCTAGATCTGTGTTCAAACACCGCGTCCCCAATATTACTCTATTACTTATCCCTTATTACCTATGATGCACCTACACGGACACGGACACCGAAACCGACACCGGGACACGGGAATTCTAAAAAAATGGGGACACGGACACAGCGGGGGACACGCCACGTGTATATTTATTTATTTATATATATAAATAAATAATTAATTATAGTTTAACACCCAAAAATATAAAAAAATTATAATTTGGCCCCAAATTTTTTTTCAAAAAATTATAATTTGACCCCCAATTTTTTTAAAAATTACAGTTTGGCCCCCAATTTTTTTTAAAATTGTAGTTTGGCCCCTGTGGTGTCCCCATCGGTGTCCCCGCCGTGTCCCCATCGGTGTCCCGCTGTGTCTCCAGCCGTGTCCCCCTCAAAATTTAATATTAAAATATGGGACACGCCACGTGGCGTGTCCCGTATGTATCTCCGAGGTGTCCCGCCGTGTCCCCGTGTCCTGACACTGCGATTCGTCGACCTCTAGAGGTGTCGGTGCTTCATAGCTTATTACTCCCTCCGTTCCAAATTAAGAGTCCCTAGCTTATTCCATTTTGGGATGTTCCAAAATAATTGTCCCTTTCCAAAAATAGAAGTGAAATCTGATAAAATTTCAAAAATGTCCCTCTTATTTGAATACAAATGATGCAAAATAGGTAGAATAAAGGGGTAATGGTAGAAAATAGATGTAATGATTACATGTTCCCTAAAAAAGTTGGAATTTCAAAGAGGGACTCTCATTTAGGAACGGAGGGAGTACTAATCTTCGCAACGAATGGAGAGAGGACTGTTTTGGAAGTTGCAAAAACAAAAGGAAAATAAGACAAAGTAAGATTGAGGGAGAAAGTAAGAGAAAAATCTTAAGAAAAATGTACTTTTTAAAATAAATAAAAAAGGAGGGAGATATTTTTTTTTATTTTCTCTTCTTTTATCTTCCTTTCCTAGCTTCCAAACAAATCCTGAGAAATATTGTTATGCAGATCCTCCATGAGTATGAAGGGGCAATGTTCTTCTGGATACACAACGTCGGTCCAATCGGTTGCCTGCCACACACTGTCAAGTCCTGCCTAAAGGCAATCCAAGGGTGTGAATTGGATCAAAATGGGTGTGCGAAATTTAGAGATGAAATGGTTCAAGAATTCAACGGGTTGTTGAAGGAGGAAGTTTCCAAGGCCAGGGAAAAATACCCGAAGGCGACGTTCACTTACGTCGATTTGTACGCAGCTAAACTCAATCTCATCACCCAGGCAAAGAATCTAGGTACGTTGTAACTGTCTTACAAGCACAAGTCTTCAATTCGACCTCGATTCTTCGGGCTACATTTCTCGCGAGCGAAAGCTTGTGCAAAATAGCTATGAAAATGGGCTTCGATATATGATGCGACCATGTAACTTAAGCTTGCTGTTGCTGGATCGGTTATGATTATAAAAACTTGTGCACTGAATACGATATTGTAGGCGCGGTCAGAATTATTGACATATCAGCAGGAAAGACTTTTTGACCCTCCAATTGGAGGCGGACGCGTGGCAGCAGGGCCCACGCGGAAGGTCAACCTTGGTCAAAGTTCCATTCTAAGAAAGACGGTTGACCACCCAATAGGAGGAGAACACGTGTGGAGCATAAAAAATGATACTCGCGAAAACGATCCGCGGAAGAACTAAAGATGTACCGAAAGGGGTACGACGGCAGAGAACCACAGGAAGACCCCGGGGTTCTATTTGGGCCTAGAAGGCAGGGTCCGGAAGGAACCCCGCGGGAAGCATGCGATCGCCACGGGTCGCGGCCTCGCTCTAGCGGGAACTGGGGAATTTCTTGTGGCTTGGTGGCTTGGGATGGAGGTAGCGTTGCGGAAAATCGAGTCGGGAAGGCGAGTCTATCCGAGACCTGGAGGTACGGGAGGGACACGTGTTGGGGTCTTATAGGAGTACCATTCTGGGCCTGACCTAGGCCCAGGTGCCCTATAAATACTCCTGACATCCCCAATGATTGGGGGAGCTGACTTTTCCGGAAAGAAAGGGTGTGAGCACTGATTCTGAGGAAGGAGAACATTCTTTCCCGGAGAGAAGGTGACCTCATCCGTTCGAGTCCAGAGAAGGTCAGACATCACCCTCGCGGAGAATATAAAGGACACGTTGCCTTTGTCTCTCTCGTACCTCTTGCTCCTTCCTTCACTCCACAAGATTTCTCCCCTACTCCCCTTTTTACTAATCATCAGCCAATCGCACCTCTCCAGCTCACATTTACACACGTAAGCACAGTCAGCGGAACCCCCAAATCCCACCTACTGATATCTAACGATTTTCCGTTTTGGGGTGTAGGTTTCAAGGATCCGATGGAATTCTGCTGCGGGAGTTACGACGACGTGTACGTACGATGCGGGCAAAAGCCGTTAAATGGAAATGGAACAGTGATTGGAAGTAGTAGTGCATGCGAAGATCCATCGAAATACATAAGCTGGGATGGAATACATTTCACTGAGAAGGCCAACCAGTTGGTTGCACAACTCATCCTCAATGGCTCCTTATCATTGTTGGGGTCCACCCCTAGTGGGTGGGTATTTTTGTCATATTATTTTTAGGGATTTTATCATTATTTTTATTGAGGAGGTGTAACCCTAACCTTGTACTATAAAAGGATAGGGATAGAGAGGAGGAGATATGATGAGAGGCATAAAGAGAGGAGAGGAGTGAGAGGGTTTTTTGTAACTATAATAGAGGAGATTATAGTGAAATTTTCCCTGCTCAAATTCTTTGTGTTTTTCTTATTACAGTGGCTTGATTGAGGTTGTGTGTTTGTGGTGTTGATCTTGGGCGTTCCATATCAATCCGACCCTCCAATTTCTCTTTCTGAGGCTTGTCGTAATCCATGAGTCAATATAGATTTGTCACTCACAATATATAGATATGGATGATTTTTTTTTACTACTGGCCTAACATGTGTTACATATCAATGTATAATATTATGTTCAATGACTCGTTTTTTTTTTTTTTTTTCTTTTTTGTCCAACGTGTGTGAGTCTCACGTGCATCTTGTGGGACGTACGTGTGCGTATCGTATGACTCTGAACACAGTTGAGAAAGAATCAGTTTCTGAACATCCGTGTTGTACGACTATCGTATTTCAGTACGTGGTAAAATTTCCTTGTATCAAGGAAGATAATATCAAACCGTGTAATCATTCTATGTAAAAAATTTCCGAAAATGTCTCCGAAAGAAAAATCAGTGATTTTAGATTCACTTGAATGTTTGAGTACCACAGTACATCAAAGTGAATCTCAATCATTAATTTTCCTAGAATTATTGTACGTTTTTATAATAATATATATTGAAAAGCTTTCTAGGATATCATAGCTGATCCTGATATTTTGAAAGGAATTTTGAACAAGGGATCCTAATTTTTCCTTTTTGGCTTACAAGTTCGGTACCCCTTTTTAAGCTTAAATATTCGATACTAAAACTACTTTGGGATCCTAATTTATATGTACCAAATTATTTTTAGGGAGCCTAAGGCAGCCGGCCACCTCTTGATCCGCCTTTGCATATAAGCTAGAGGTGGTAAATGGATGGGTTAAAACGGGTTGTGGGTCAAATAGTAAACAGGTTGAAACGGGTCGGATCGAATATGGGTCAAGTCAAACCCAAACCCGCCCAACCTGACCCGTTTTCTTTCTTTCTATCTTTTTTTTCTTCCCCCTCTCCCTTCTTTCATTCTGATGGTAGCACGGGGATAGGTGCTACATTTATAGCATCCACAAATGCATTCAAAAATTATTTTCCTGTTTTTAGAGGAAACAGATTTTTTAGAACTTGGGAACATCTCCTTCGGAAAAAAAAATGCAAAAATCAAGATTCGATATCCGTCTAAAATTGCAATCTTGTCATTGAAGAATACGATCGCACTGAAAATCATTTTGCGACAAACATTTTACCCTTATTGATTCATCTTGACGAGAGGAATCGGAAAAGTAATTTTTTTTAACTTTTAGTGCCCTTCCTAAAATATTTGGGTATAAGTCATAATTTTTTACTTTTCTGATTTCTTTCGTCGAGACAAATCAACAGTGGTAAAAAGTTTGTCGCAAAACGAATAAATGCAAAAAAAAATAAATTGAATAAGGACAAAACGAAAAAAATTCAAAAAATATCGTCTTTGTTAGTTTTTTGTCAATTTTTAATGAACTATTTTAATGTTTGATCGTAATTTTTTACATTTTAGATTCATTTCGCGATAATTTGTTTCAATGAGTCAAAACAATAATATCCACATAAATCTACTGTAAAATTAATAAACTTTCACATAAAACATTAATTTAGATAATAATCTAATTAAAAAAATAACCCCAACCCGTAAAAGTAATCACAGAGAAACTTTTCCTTTGCTGGAGATGAAGGCGATCGAGAAAGATACAATTGAACCTAGGTCATCGGGCTTTGGTTCACTCTTGTGCAGTGAATGGGTCTTTTAATTCTAACCCATATTGAACCCATTTTTAACCCACTTAAACCCATGTAAATATGGGTTTATATGAGTGCAACCCATATAAACTCATTATACAATATGAGCTGGTTGGGTTCTAAAATATGGGTTGGGATTGCCACCTCTGCTTTGTATCTTTGTTGTGCTTATGTTAACGGTGGAAATTTTCGGTTATAGTGGGTACAAAGAGAGAGTATAGTTATGGTCGTGTTTTTTTATTAGTATCAGTGAATCGAGATTGGTTAATGAACTACTTGAGCTAGATAAAACCATGAAGAATCAACAGAACAAAAAACTGTTAATTTCGTTTCTGCAGAATAACGGAATAACATAATGGAATAACAACACATAAAGCAACGAATTAGAGAGAGGGAGAGTTTCTGGCCATGGAACTATGGTTTATCGAATGACCTAACCAATGACCTACTTATAGAATTATAGACACCTTTATGTGGAAGGTTGTGTTAGTAAACACACATTACCAAGGGTCATGTCTTTTGAAGACAAATTAATTAGAAAGGATCATGTCTTTTAGTAGGCACCATTTCATGAAATCAATTAATTAGGAAGAGTCAAGCCTCTTGGAGGCACCCCCACGTTTCATATCATTTTCTAACAATCACAACCTCTTCTAATAAGCATACCTTAAATTAACAGGTGTTATAACTATTCACATGAAGTCATAACCCATGTGAAAAGATGTTGCAACTTTTGAAAAAAAAACCAGATGATTCTTCTAAGGGCACAAATGAGAGAGAAACGTGAATCACAAAAAGCTGGCACAAATGAGGGAGAAACGTGAATCACACCCTCTTCTACGTACATTTTTATTTTGAAATCTCCAGACATGCATCTTCCAATTAGTCCTTGACTTGAATGATGACTTGCTAAGGGCACAAATGAGAGAGAAACGTGAATCACAAAAAGCTGGAGAGAGAGAGAGAGAGAGAGAGAGAGAGAGAGAGAGAGAGAGAGAGAGAGAGAGAGAGAGAGAGAGAGAGAGAGAGAGAGAGAGAGAGAGAGAGAGAGAGAGAGAGAGAGAGAGAGAGACGTGAATCATAAAAAGCTAGTGATGTGTGAAAGCATTATAAAAGCAGATGATTCTTCTAATGCAAAATTCTGTAATTTTATTAGATTAAAAGGCTTCCAAAATGTTGGCCACTGATTCTTTAATCCTAAAACAGTGAGTCAAGCCAAAGTCGTCGGATGTTTTTCTTGACGTGCAACGAATTTAGCCTTCTTTGTAATAGTGATCAATTGACCCCTGCAGTCGTCTCAAGTTAGTCAAGTCTCTCTCTTAAATACCGTGTATCATATGTGTGGTCCTATATGTTAAACTCACTTTCCCTATAACTTTCTGCGCACTTTCGAAGTCCACACACACGACATCAACAACGCGCAATCAATGGTGGCACTCTATTCTATCAAAGAGTCATTCGAAACACGCCTACAAAGTGCAACTTGTTCGCACGCACTTGTCTCGATCAAACTAATTTTTTACGACATATTCTTCTTTGCAAGTTCTACGAGATGAAAGGTTTGAGGATCATGATTGTGGACTCTAGAGTTACCCAATTGATAATCATAGTACACTATCAATCAATCAAATAATAACATCATGATCACTTTTTCAGATGACTTTGAAGTGATCAACTAGTGTTTTATACTCATGAATACAGCATTATTTGTTCGATTCCATCATCTAGCTTTTACATTCTTTTTCAATTCCATTAACGATTTGCGATGTTTTCAAAGATTTCGAGAGTAATAGTTCGAACTGTTACGGAAAATAAAAAGCAAAAAATTTTAATGGTGGAAATTTTTGGAAATTTTAACGGTGGAAATTATTTGAACAGGTCGGGTTGGGTTGGGTTATAAGTGGGCAGATTTGGATGGATTCTAAAATAAGGATTGAGATTGCCACCTCTGCTTTGAATCTTTGTTGTGCTTATGTTAAGGTGGAAATTTTCGGTTATAGTGGGAACAAAGAGTATAGTTATGGTCGTGTTTTTTTATTAGTATATCAGTGATTCGAGATTGGTTAATGAACTACTTGAGCTAGATAAAACCATGAAGAATCAACAGAACCAAAAACTGTTAATTCCGTTTTTGCAGAATAACAACACAAAAAGCAACGAATTAGAGAGAGCGAGAGTTTCTGGAACTATGGTTTGTCGAATGACCTAACCATTGGCCTACTTATTGAATTATAGACACCTTTATGTGGAAGGTTGTGTTAGTAAACACACATTACAAATGGTCATGTCTTTTGAAGACAAATTAATTAGAAAGGATCATCTCTTTTAGTAGGCACCATTTCATGAAATCAATCAATTAGGAAGGGTCATGCCTCTTGGAGGCACCCCCACGTTTCATATCATTTTGAAAACTGCTAGGGGCACATCACCTTTAGAGGCACATCAACCACACCCCTCTCACATATAGGTGGGGCCCATTCCAGTAGAACCCACCTGTATGTGAGAGGGGTGTGGTTGATGTGTTTCTAGGTGATGTGCCTCTAGCATTTTGGTATCATTTTCTAACAATCACACCCTCTTCTAATAAGCATACCTTAAATTAACAGGTGTTAGAACTATTCACATGAAGTCATAACCCATGTGAAAAGGTGTCGCAGCTTTTGAAAAAAAAAAACCCACTCTCAACGTTACATTTTTATTTTGAAATCTCCAGACATGCATCTTCCAATTGCTAAAAGTAGTCCTTGAGTTGAATGATGACTTGCTAAGGGCACAAATGAGAGAGAAACGTGAATCACAAAAAGCTGATGATGTGTGAAAGCATTATAAAAGCAATCAATCAAATAATAACATCATGATCATTCTTTCAGATGACTTTGAAGTGATATCATCTAGCTGTTACATTCTTTTTCAATTCCATTAACGATTTGCGATGTTTTCAAAGGTTTCGAGAGTAATAGTTTGAACTGTTATTGAAAATAAAAAGCAAAAAATTTTAGACATGAATTACATATGCCAGAACAACAGTACCTATATTGATTTGATATTAGACCTATTTTCTTAAGCGTTTCCAACGTTCAATATGGGGCACACTATGCTTATCGTTGTGGAAAGATCCTGGTGGAAATTCCTGCTACGAAACAGAAAGATTCTTCAATTGGAACAGAAGATGATTTGAAGTCAAAATGACTTATTTTGGTCTTTATTCAACAAATTATGAGTTTCGATAATAATTTTTTATTTTCCCGATTTCTCTCGATGAGATGAATCATTAAGTCACAAAAGCTTGATGTAAAATCAACAAATACAAAAAAATAAATCATTTTGACTTATTAAGCCAAAACTAGCCTAGAGAGGTAGACTAAAGACTCGAAAAGTGAGAGAGACCCTGGCTTGCTTGACTCTAAGTGCCCGGGTCAACAAGTCAACCCAAAAACTATTTTATAAAACCCTCTTGAGCATTGTTCTCTGCATTCATTGCTCAATATTTTTTCTGCTACTATACAAAAACAACACATACTTCAAAATATGTGGAATAATACCATATCCTCTTCCTCTTCTGTTTATTATGTTATGCTCCTAGCAATAAGCATGGCAGCTTTAGTTTTAGTTCCATCATCCGCAGAATCATCATCGCCGTTGTTTTCATCTTCAACAGAGGCAAAAGCTCTGCTTAATAGCGGTTGGTGGAGAAACTTTTCTTCGACAAATCATTGCAACTTGACAGGCATCACTTGCAATGGCGCAGGAAGTGTCATTCGGATGGAATCTCACCATTTATATGGTAAAAATCTTGCAAACATGAATTGGTCTTCCTTTCCAAATCTTGAATATCTTGATCTCAGTTACTCTGACATGATTGGGGGAATTCCGGGTGAAATTGGGACTCTCTCCAAGCTCACCTACCTTGACCTCTCTGAAAACTTTTACTATCTTCAAGGTGTTCTACCCCCTACCCTGGGAAACCTCATCCGATTAGTCCACCTCGACTTATCTCAAAATAATATAAGAGGTCCAATCCCTTCATCTATCGGGAATTTGAGTGCTCTTTATTATTTGAATCTTTTTTCAAATCAACTTCGTGGCTCCATCCCTCCAGAAATAGGGAACCTAAAGAATTTAGAGCTGATGTATATGAGTTCTAACATCCTTAATGGTTCAATCCCTTCATCTATTGGCCAATTATCCAATCTGACCCATTTGGATCTCAGTTTAAATCAACTCTGCGGCTCAATCCCTCCAGAAATAGGTAACCTAAAGAGTTTGCAGGTGATGTATATGAGTTATAACATCCTTAATGGTTCAATCCCTTCATCTATTGGCCAGTTATCCAATCTGATCAATTTGGATCTCAGTTCAAATCAACTCTGCGGCTCAATCCCTCCAGAAATAGGGTACCTAAAGAATTTAGAGCTGATGTATATGAGTTCTAACATCCTTAATGGTTCAATCCTTTCATCTATTGGCCATTTATCCAATCTGATCCATTTGGATCTCAGTTCAAATAAACTCTGCGGCTCAATCCCTTCAAAAATAGGGCACCTAAAGAGTTTGCAGGAGATGTATATGAGTTCTAACATCCTTAATGGTTCAATCCCTTCATCTATTGGCCATTTATCCAATCTGATCGTTTTGTCTCTCCGTTCAAATCAACTCAATGTTTCATTCCCTTTATCTATTTGCCAGTTATCTAGTTTGGCTTTGTTGGATATGGGCAATAACAACCTTCATGGCCCAATTCCCCGAGAAATAGGGAATTTGTCAGGTTTGATTAATTTGACGTTGGATAGAAATAACTTAGTTGGAACCATTCCCAATGAACTTGTAGATTTGTATCACCTGAAGTACATAGATCTCTCCCAGAATAATCTCTGTGGGAATATCCCGCATCTTCTTAGGTTCGTAACTGTCAACTTGTCATACAATTGTCTCGACTGTCAAATCCCAAATAGATCTCCAAATGGGTGTCCAGATGAGGTTTGTCGGAAAGCCTTTTATTCCGATAATTGTTTTTCCTCCGTGGCCAATAAAGGAAAGAGAATAACAAAACTTGGTCTTGCCATTTCTCTCCCAGTCATAGTCTCCCTTGCTTTACTTGTTGAAAAATCCTAGCTCGTCTAGGAATATAAATATTTGCTATTTTTTAATCTCTCCAATTAATTAACCCACCAACAGATAAGAAAATCAATCTCGCAAACGGAAAGCAATAAAAAGATGAACGCAAAGATATACGTGGAAAACCCTAAACGGGAAAAAACCACGGGAAGGAATCAAAACACTATACTCATTGTACGGTTACAAACAAACCTATACTTACAACCTAGAATCGCTCTCGGTTGACCAAGGTTGATTGCCGAATCGCTCGTTCACCGCACCCAGTGCTTGACTGCCGCTGCCTTGAATCCACAAGCCTTCCACTATCCTTCGGAAATCCACCGAAGGCCAACTCAAGTAAGTTGAATCAAAGATTGGAAAGAAACTCCATGAAGTTAACCTTATTGCTCGATGATCAATTGATCATGTTTGTACTTCAAGAAACAAAACCGAAACCCCTTGGATGTTTTCTTAGGTTTGGACGTTCTTGGGGGCGGCTCTCATATGTTCGGTCGCCTCAAAATTCCAAAAGACCCGCATATAAATAGATGCTGGAAAAACAGGAAAGTTGCTCGAGCAACTCGAAAAGAACTTGCAGGTAGTGCTCGAGCACCATGTGCTGAAAGATGTTTCTATATATGAAGGATCTTGATTTCGTGACTCCATTTCCTTGTCCACGAAATACTCTGCCAAATCTTCATTTCCTTTGATTTCCTTCCATACAAATTACCTTATCAATCTCACTCTTGAATCTTTAATTCTCTTTCCTTATTCAGCTGCCATGTGCACAAAATCCTTTGAGAGTCTTGATTTTCTCCACTCCAATTTCCTTAACCAACTCTACCAAATTTCTTTGACAAAGTATTATCTTAATTACAGAATATTTGATTTCCTCCACTTCCTAAACAGACACTCTAGAAATAAATAAATAAATAAATTACAACTCGATAAATGAGGATATAATTATATGTGTGTTTTATTGTGGAATTCGCCAACACAATGAGACCGTGGACTATGGTCCTAACAATCTCCCCCTTTGGCAATTCCATGACAAAACATACATAACAACCTATCCCTTAACAGATTGATCACGGCCTGTGAAGCTGCAGAAATAAACACTGAGAAGACAATCTGTTGATCAATAAATTACTCCCCCTTTTTGTCACGGAATGACAAAGGTAAAACACTAAATCAAGAGATAAGAAGCCCAAATGAAGCCAAAGAGTAAAATCAATTTAAGCCAAACTGATATGCCAGGTGAAGGAAGTAGACCAAAAAAAACAACAACTCACATACCGAACAAACACCAACAAGTACGAACATAGCATAAGTATGAGCGAATATCAAACTGCGTCGCCCAGAGGTCAAAAGGAATTCTTTTGTTCTATATGACAGCTTAAAACTCATAACTCAAAAATGAAAAATCATGTCATAATCAGGTAAAAAAAAATAAGACGAACATATTAATTCGAGTTATGAATTCTCAACCATTTGGCTCAGTAAAAGTCACTACATTTTAAACAAAAATGCATGGGAAAATTTGTAGATATCCCAAGCATGAATGAATCTGGAATTAAGTGCAACATGCGATATGAGTCCATGACATAGTGGGTGTGTGACACGTCAGAAAATATTAAGACCACCATCTTCGGATACAAGATTTCTCGTGTTCCATGAGAATGACAATCACCCTTTCTCCCACGAAGTCAAACCAAGCATGATGACACGAATGACATCCCAAGGCCTAACAAACTCCCCCTCAACGATTAAACACTCCCCCTCAACCAATGAGTATTTTGCCATATCAATTTCTATTGAATCTTCCAAACAAATACACGTGTTTTAATATTTTTACCCCACTGCCTTTTGACACGAATATTGGAAATAAGAGTACCTCATACCCAATCCTCGGTTACTAAGCAAGTGGTCCAACACAAATACCTTCACAAAGTCTATCCATTTTGTGACACGAACGCTCAGAGGGAGAGTACCTCACCCCAAGTGGTCGGTACTTGATGAACGCCCGGATAAGCAATAAGATTTCACATAATAGACCCCTTTTTCTTTTTTTTTCTTCTTCCCCCTTTTTAAAAAAAAAAAAAACCGAGAGAACACCGTATCCACTCAAGATGCCAAAAGGTCAATCGCCGAAGAAACAAAATGAGACATTTTAATGGACATGAGAACCAACTATCCAATCTGGATAATCTTCCTAATCCTGACGTGTAAATGTGGCGATCATAGAATCATAGGGCATGATGCAATTAATGTCCAAATATTGCGCATGAGAGGAGAATCAACAAGAAGAATCCATGCATTTGAAAAGAAAAAGAGCATTTATGTGATTCCCATGGCCGACTACACACAACTGAAAATATGCTTAGTCCAAAAATATTTATTGATTTTTATGTTTTCAAAAACAAATAAATATATGAATGTTTTTGGATTTTTCTTTATAAATCATGAAATAAGCAGGGTTATAAATCATGAAATAAGCAGGGAAGCGAATTAACAAAAAAAATGCTAAAAAAATAGAGGCAATAGAACTAAACAAATGACTCAACTCGTAGCTCTAGGAACATTATAAGCAATAAAGACCAACCTAGACTATGGAAACAAGACCAAGCCTCAAAAAGCAAGGTCAACACCTCCAGACAAGCATGTGTCATAGAGAGAGTTGGTGGACAAGTTCGCATCAGATTTTAAATCCAACCTCCTCACCCAAATAAGTCTTGTCTTGACTTGACTAGTGTTACACAGTTTATTTGGTTGAACTCCAAGAGCCATGTTCTTACCACACATGTTTCTAGTATTATCATATTTAGTGTAACTAGCAGTCCAAGACTTTCGAATATTACCATGTTTAGAAATAGCTTTATTGTTGACAACATGATTGTGCGCAACAGGAGGGTATCCGTGTAATTGAAAACACTTGGGTCTAATGTGACCTTTAATTCCACAATAATGACAAATAGGCTTAAACTTAAAAGAGTTTACCTCACCACGCTTGGCGGTAATATTTTTAACCGGTGCACTTGGTTTCTCTGCCTTGGAAAATTTTGACTTTATGCAAGCATCTTCGACATTGTTCATCTTGATAGGTGACTTGGCTTTTTCCGCAACGGGAGGAGTAAGAGTGCTGTTATTTGCCTTGACAAAAACCATTTTCCCTCCTGCCTTTGAAGATGAGACACCCTCTACATAACCAAGCCCTTCTTTGTTCAAACCTGCCTTCTGAACACTAAGCATATCATCCAAAGCTTGTGAACTCGTGTTCATTTTCTTGAAAATAGCATTGGCATTGTCGAGTTCCCTTTGCAGTTTTACAACATTTGATTCCAAGAACTTATTATTTTCCACACACCCATGCATTTCATCTTGAAGAGCATTGAAATTCTTGGTCAGATTGGCATACTTCTTGTTGAGTAAGTCATTCTTCTCATCTAGTTCTTTCTCATGAGCTTGAGATGCCAAAAGATCTCTAGCATAATTCCCGTTGATTTTTTCAGTATCCCTCAATTTTTCTATCAACTTAATGTTCATTTTATTAACCTTGATACTTTTTGAATAAAGATCATTGTACTCGGCCTTTAAGGTCTCCAAATCACCAATACTCTCTTCTTCTTCTAACTCATTATCACTAGACTCGGAATCCTCGCATGAGTTCAATGAAGCAACATAAGTCATATAATTCTCCTTATCTTTATTATTGTCCCCTTTTTCTGACTCACTGTCTCCCCACGTTTTGATCACCCTATATGCTTGTTTTTGCTTCTTTACATTGTTGTCATGTTTACTAATCTGGTTCTTGAAAAAACTTTTAAAGTTTTTCATATACACAGCCATAGCTTCCGTGTCATATTCATCACCGTTGTTTAGATCATTAGACTCATTGTGTTTACTCATAAGTCCAATAGATTCTTCCGTTTTCACTTTCCGATGAGCAAATTTCATTCTATCAAGTACTGGAAGGCGGTTCGTACTCAACTCCATAGCAAATCAAGGATCCGCTTAGAAACCCAACGATTCCAATATAAGCGACCTGCTCTGATACCAATTGAAAAATCCTAGCTCGTCTAGGAATATAAATATTTGCTATTTTTTAATCTCTCCAATTAATTAACCCACCAACAGATAAGAAAATCAATCTCGCAAACGGAAAGCAATAAAAAGATGAACGCAAAGATATACGTGGAAAACCCTAAACGGGAAAAAACCACGGGAAGGAATCAAAACACTATACTCATTGTACGGTTACAAACAAACCTATACTTACAACCTAGAATCGCTCTCGGTTGACCAAGGTTGATTGCCGAATCGCTCGTTCACCGCACCCAGTGCTTGACTGCCGCTGCCTTGAATCCACAAGCCTTCCACTATCCTTCGGAAATCCACCGAAGGCCAACTCAAGTAAGTTGAATCAAAGATTGGAAAGAAACTCCATGAAGTTAACCTTATTGCTCGATGATCAATTGATCATGTTTGTACTTCAAGAAACAAAACCGAAACCCCTTGGATGTTTTCTTAGGTTTGGACGTTCTTGGGGGCGGCTCTCATATGTTCGGTCGCCTCAAAATTCCAAAAGACCCGCATATAAATAGATGCTGGAAAAACAGGAAAGTTGCTCGAGCAACTCGAAAAGAACTTGCAGGTAGTGCTCGAGCACCATGTGCTGAAAGATGTTTCTATATATGAAGGATCTTGATTTCGTGACTCCATTTCCTTGTCCACGAAATACTCTGCCAAATCTTCATTTCCTTTGATTTCCTTCCATACAAATTACCTTATCAATCTCACTCTTGAATCTTTAATTCTCTTTCCTTATTCAGCTGCCATGTGCACAAAATCCTTTGAGAGTCTTGATTTTCTCCACTCCAATTTCCTTAACCAACTCTACCAAATTTCTTTGACAAAGTATTATCTTAATTACAAAATATTTGATTTCCTCCACTTCCTAAACAGACACTCTAGAAATAAATAAATAAATAAATTACAACTCGATAAATGAGGATATAATTATATGTGTGTTTTATTGTGGAATTCGCCAACACAATGAGACCGTGGACTATGGTCCTAACACTTGTGTTTGTTGTGTGCTTTTGTTTCCGTAAGACTTCAAAAATTGAAGGTGAAGCAAAAGCAACGAAACATGGGGATATTTTCTCCGTATGGAATTACGATGGAAGCATTGCATATGAAGATATCATCAAAGCAACGAATGACTTCGACATCAAATATTGCATTGGAACAGGTGGATATGGCAGCGTCTACAGAGCTCAATTGCCAAGTGGCAAAGTAGTTGCCTTGAAGAAACTTCATCGGCTGGAAGCAGAGCACCCTGCTTTTGACCATTGTTTTAGGAATGAGATCCAAATGTTGACTAATGTAAGACACAAGAACATCGTGAAGCTTTACGGATTTTGTTTGCACAACAGATGCATGTTCTTGGTCTACGAGTACATGGAAAAAGGAAGCTTGTTTTGTGCTCTTAGATTCGATGTTGAAGCTTCTGAAATTGGATGGACCCAAAGGGTAAACATCGTTGAAGGACTGGCACATGCTTTATCCTACTTGCATCATGATTGCACCCCGCCAATCGTTCATCGAGACATATCCAGCAACAACATTCTATTGAATTCTCAACTCGAGGCTTTTGTTGCCGATTTCGGAACTGCGAGACTGTTGAATCCTGATTCGTCGAACCAAACTGTAATTGCTGGCACTTATGGATATATTGCACCAGGTATGGGTACTAAATATGTTAATTTATTGAAGCAAACTCATGCAGTTATTTTTAAAATCGATCTTTGTGTTTGTGCAGAACTCGCATATACCATGGTTGTGACTGAAAAGTGCGATGTTTATAGTTTTGGAGTCGTGGCACTAGAAACAATCATGGGGAGGCATCCTGGAGAGCTCCTATCGTCCTTGACGTCGCCTCCTAGCGAAAACGTGATGATAACTGATGTCCTAGATTCACGCCTTCTGCCTCCAACTAATCCAATAGTTGCGGGGGACATCGTCCTAATTGCTACAATGGCATTTGCATGTTTAGATCCTAAGCCCAAGTCGCGACCATCAATGCTACGCCTGTCTCAAGAGTTTCTTTCTCGTCGGAAGGCTCTAGCTGTACCCCTTCGTACAGTATCGTTGCGGAATCTGTGGAATCGGAAAATGGACTTTGTCCACCAATCAAATGAGCAAGTGATCAGTGCCCAAGTTTGACCAAAAGCGTATCACATCCTTTTCTGGCCCTTAGTTGTTATGATTATTGTGAATTTATTTTAAGAGAAGCTGTAAGGACTAGACCATTCCTGATTTGTGTCAGTGAACCAAACACCTTATGGTTTATGGTTCATGCTTTGTTGTAGGTGCGTTTTTAAATGATTGTTGATTGATCACCATAGAGTGTGTTCTTTTAATTAAGGGCGTGTGACACGGGTCCTTCTACAGGGACCGACGGGGTACCGATCAATTGTGGGTTCTAGTTTGGGGTCGCACACAATTGATCCAAACCGTTGATTATTTTTTAAATATTTTTTAGTATTCGAGGAAAATTTTAGATCCATTGTCTAAGTGTAAGTGCATGATCCACATGTCGAATGTTTTATTCAGAATTCAGGATCCTAAACTCTGAAACAAAAATAGAACCTTGGATTGAGCACTTATAGTTATCCGATTGACCTAAATTTTGTAGGCTTATTCAAAGAAATATTTAAAAATAATCAACCGTTTAGATCATTTGCACTGGGACCTGAAGTGGGCCCCGAAAATGGTCAGTCCCCCATATAAGACTACTCTACCCATTATTGAAAGAGAAAGACTTTAAAACTTGAAAAGTATTTGTTTGGAAGTTAAGGAACCTGAGAGAAAAGAAGAAAAATGAAAATCGGAGAAAAATGAGAGGAAAATTGTACTATTTATAATTCTATATATTTTTTTATTTTCTCTTCTCTTTCTCTCCAAATCAAACAATGGGAGAGATATTTTTTAAATTTTCCCTTCCTTTCTCTTGACGTACATTAGAAGGAAGGAAAATTCGTACCATGCATGACAATTATTTCTGAGGAAAGAGCCAATTACTTAATGTGTGTTACCTGTTAATTCTTACAGGGAATCATGTGGAGGAGGGCCAGTTTCAAATTTATATAAGAATTGTAGTAGTTTTTATATAAGTCCGTCCACCCAATATCGTTTTGAACATTCTAATGCCCGCCCAACCTAAGAGATTGCAAAAAGTGAAGCTATTTTTAGCCAAACTTAGATTGATTGTAATATTATTTTGCTTTTTAAAATGGATAGGGATGCACATGTCTGAATTTATAATTATATATATATATATATATATGACCGGATTTTAGTAATTGAATAGGTGATTAAAAATATATATGATAATATTTTTAAACTTATTTTCACAATTTTTATTGGAAAATTTGATATCGCCTTTCATATATATGTTGCAAAACTTTTTTCAACATTTGTCCACCCAATTTTGAAATCCTGCATCCGTCCCGAGAAATATTCAAAATTTTACTCTTAATAACATTCGAGCACTGACAATCGACGATGGAAATTCAAATGTACAAATGTTGCAAAGGATTATGGAGTTGAGCGATGCTGAATTAATTTGCAATTCCGTAACAGGGCTAATTTTGAAGGGGCAACACCTTCTGGTTTGTTTCCCAATTCAAAAGGCCATGGGTTGAATTTAAGGTAGTCGTACCGGCACCATATACTCTTTCGTGTTCATATTCCCCATCTTTACAAGTATTTCTCGCCCTTGAATCACGTGAAATTGCCTTGTTCTCTTTGCTTTTCAAAAAGCATTTTTCAAAAAATTCCCTCTACTTCCAATATTTCTCTCTCTATCTCTCTCCACTTATTATCCCTACTATTTTTCAAAAAAAATTTCAAAACACAAACCAAACACAGCATTATATGAAAATCTCAAGGCATGATCTAGACGGCTAAAAACACATAAAAGTGGGTACAGAGGACCTGGTGCCACTCGCGCCAAATGCGTGGAAGATTGAGAACTCACACTTGCGCCTAAGAGAAGACCACACTTTACAAAAGAACAAGCATCATCTTAGATTCTATAACGAGACTTTCAATACATCTTACCTTGTTTCCCAAAACTTGCATGTTAACTCCTCCTTCCACTTCTAGTATTTTGTTTATAATTTTTATTGGGTTGCCTTTAATTTATTTGGATGCATTATTCAATTCGACCTGAACTAATATAAATTCCTAGCTACTCTATCTTCGATACTTGAGACAAGCGGTTTTTTTTTCCCTCACTAAGTGATCTTTCTTCTCCAAGATTTTCCTAATGTATGACAATATTGGAGAGTTTCTATATTTTATTTCTATTGCTTTAGAATAAGATTTTTACTAGGAATATTTTTGTTTAGGTTAGAATTATTACCTTTATGTATTCGGTTTGATTTTAATTTCCAACTTTATTAGGATTCTTGGTCTAGAAGAATTAGGATTTTGTTTTATTTAATTAGGAATTATCTTTTCTTTAATGCCACTTGTTTTGGCGTTATTTAGGATTTCTTTTTCAGTAGAATTTCTAGGGTTAGGGTCTTATAAAAAGGGATGTAAACTATTCAATTATTTAATCTTTTACAACAATAAAATTCAGAGTTTCTCTCTTATTTTCCTTGTACGCAAGGTGTGCTTGTGGATTCGAGTGTTTATTCGTTTAGATTAGCACGTACGCAACTATATATTCTCCTCTTGAATTCCGCTGCGTCATTTCCACTAACTTCAACAGCTCTAAACTGACCGCGTGAAATGGTACACTCCTAACTGGCTCCCTATAAGAGACACCCAAAAAGAAGGCTGAGTTGTTACAACAAAGATAAGACATTGATTAATGTTGCAACTACGAGTTTTTTTTAATTAGCTATTACCTGATAAAACTACAGTTCGCTTCAAATTGATATAGAAAATTTGATCTACATATTTTTGTGATTTAATCAATCATGTATTATGATTAAGAATTGTACAAGGATTTGATTCTTAAACTTTCAGCCGTACATGCTTTGTCATAGGCGCGGTTATGAATGATTGTTGAATGATCACCATAGAGTGAGTTCTCTCAAGGGCATGTGGACCCACTATTATGTGGAAAGTTATAGGGGTTTACAAAGTACTCAAACAGAAAGACTTGAAAAGTCTTAGGTCGTTTGATGACAATTACATTGAATGGTAGGAGGAAAATTCGTAGCATTCATGACAATTACTTCTGAGGAAAGAGCCAATATTCTAGAAGCCTCTTCATCTCTAACCCCTATCTCTCTCTCTCTCTGGTATGAGAGGAAGACTAAAGAGTAAAGACTAGAAAGGGGAGAGACTCTAGCTTGCTTGACTCCTAGTGCCGACCCATAAGTACTTTTAAAAAGCATCTTGAGCTTTGTTCTATGCATCCAATGCTCAATAAATTGCTGCTACAAAAACCACTCATACTTTAAATTAGAGGTGGTAAATGGACGGGTTGGATCAGGTTTGAGCTGGTTGAAACGGGTCATGGGTCGAATATGGACGGGTCAAATAGTAAATGGGTTGAAACAGGTCGGGTCGAATACGGTCAAGTCAAACCCAAACCCGCCCGACCCGACCTGTTTTTCTATCAAAATTTTGAACGGGTGTTGGAATAAGTAAACGTATGATCTAATCTCTCTTCTCTTTTAAAAAAGCAGCATATGAGTGATCGATCAGACTCAGAGGATGAAAAATTCAAGCCAATCCGTGCGCATAAATTAAACTCACCTTCGAATGCATAATTTGATTTTGCGCTGCGATTAATAATTTTTTAATTTATTTTCCAATCTCTATGACTATTGACTTTTTTCTTGTTTCTATTAAATTTTTTTTGAATTTGTTTTTTGCGTCAAACTGTTGTGACTTATTAATTCGTCTCGTCGGAAGGAATCGAAAAAGTAAAAAATAATGATCGAAACTCATAATTTTTGAATAAAGCCAAGAAAAATTATGAATTTCGATCAAATTTTTTTCACTTTTTCGATTCCTCTCGATAAGACAAATTAATAAAAACTATACGAATTGATCAAGTCCTTATCGATATCCGAATGAGTTGATATTTCAATAAGAATTTCTTAAAATATGTTTAAAACAAATTAAACAACTCCGATTATTAGCGTATTTAAGTCAAATTTTGTGTTTAAAACTCTGTCCAATTATTCACGTAATTAACTTGCTTGTGGTTTTCTAAATCAATTGAGAGAGAGAGAGAGAGAGTCGCTGACATGTACAATGCCCACACTTCAAGCATGAGGTAAGAGGTTGTGAACAAATTTTCGGAAAACAAGTTACGGGATTTTAGGAGTAAAACAACTCTTGTGCAGAATGGGTTTTTTTTAATTCAAACTCATATTGAACCCATCTAAACCCATGTAAATATGGGTGGGTTAGGTTGGGTTATAAATGGACGGATTGGGTGGGTTAGAAAAATATGGGTTGAGATTGCCACCTCTACTTTAAATTATGAGTAATAATACAATATCCTCTTCTGATTATTCTGTTATGCTCCTAGCAATAAGCATCGCAGCTTGTGTTATCCAATCATAAGCTTGTTTCATAGGATTCAACTCTGGTCCATTCATTTGTCTAATTGTATATTTTGAACTGTTTGTACTTGTACTCACAATTGTGGACCTTGACCGTAGCGTAGAAGTGGCAAATGGACGGGTTTGGATGGGTTTGAATAGGTTGAAATAGGTTGTGAGTTGAATGTGGACGGGTTAAATATGAGTCAATATTAAGTGGGTTAAAATGGGTCGGGTCAAATGTGGGTCAAGCCATACCCAACCCGACCCATTTTACTTGGCACAAACCAAAATCAGCTTCCCTAATTAACCTAATTTTCCTACGTGTCATCCCCCACCGTCTTTCCCATCTTCCTGCCCTCCACCTAGAATTCCTCCTCTCTCTCTCTCCCTTTTTTTTTGGTAAACTCTCAAACACCAATAAATTTAAATTGCCATACAATATCATAATTAAAAAAATTCTATCGAGTATGAAGTACGTAACAAAGTACACATTTGATGTTAAAATTTGAAAAATCTGATAAAGATGCACAAATCTTTGTTAGGGTGAGTTTGGCAAACATTTTAGGTATTTTTCCGGTCTTTTTTGGTCATTTTTCTCATTTCATTTGAACTTTTTTCAACTATGTTTTTATGCTCTTCCGACGACGGAAAATACGATGTAAAAATTATACCCTGATCTCGTATGAATTGAGAGAAAACAACCAAGAAAACCCTTTTTTTTTGTCTACATTTATATTTTTTTCGTATTTGTTAGTTTTGCGTCAAACTTTTGTGACTTATTGATTCATATTGACGAAAGAAACTGAAAAAGTAAAAAAAAAAAATTGATCGAAACTCATAATTTTTTTTGAAAAAGACAAAAAAGAAAAAGAAATCAAAAGACAGCTTTTTGAATTATTTTTTGTCTTTTTTCAAAAAAATTTACGAGTTTCGATTAAAAATTTACACCTTTTAAAACATATGAAGTTTTTTGATGGGTTATAGCTAGAGTTTAGTGGATTTAATATCCTGATTTGCAACAATCCGTTGAATTCCTTGACATTTCTATCGTATTTTTAATCACCAAAATTCAATTTTCAGTGGTGTTTTTATGTTGTGTTTGAATTTCCTAAAAAAATGAGGCCGAAAATTGACCATTAGTTGGGTTGCACATTATAAAGGACAAACGAGACACAGTGATTGAAAACATTTTATACCAGTAGCTGGAAATGTAAAAAGGAAATAATTACATGCTGCCTTACCTGTACCAGTGATATAGAAAGGATAGAAGAACAACGAGAAAGAAGACAGCGAGACACGGTGACAGAAGCAAACAAGTCAATTTGGGTCTTTTAAGTACAACCCATATTGAACTCATTTTCAACCCATCTAAACCTATAAATATGGGTTCAACCCATTATATAATATGGGCGGATTGGATTGGGTTATAAGTGGGCGGATTTGGACGGATTACAAAATATGAATTGGAATTGCCACGTCTAATATATGCCATCAAGCTATTGTCCATTCATTGATAAGTCCTTCGGTTCCAACAAGATCATTGAAAATAAGATTTGATTCTATGAATTTTTTTTTTTTTTTGAAAGGTCAATTTCATATAAGACAAAGCTAGTCAACGCATTACATCAAAATCAAGAAGGAATTTTAAAGCGGGCGGAATACAACCCAAAGAGAAAATACAATTCCTGCTAAGACAATTTGCGGCCAGCCAATGCGCAACTTTGTTGTTTTCTCTACAACACCAAACAAATGACCAATGCCTAGAGGTAGCCCACTCTTTGATGTCCTCCACAATAGCCCTAATCTCCCATGGTCCAGAAAAATTGGAGTTCTTGAAACAATTGATAAGTTCCAGGCAGTCCGATTCAAAGATTGCTTCAGAAATGTCCAATTCCATTGCTATGTTGCAAGCTATTCTAAGAGCCCAAGCCTCAATGCTAATAGCCGAAGTTGCGACCGTTCTTCCCATACGCCAGAATTGAGCTATTCCACCACTATCTCTCGCGATAACGCCAAAGGCAGCCAAGCTGCGGGAGGATTTAAAAGCTCCATCAATATTGAATTTCACGACAGGGGAGGGGGGAGGGGTCCATCTATTTTCCCTAACCTGCCGTGTGGTACTAGATTTAGGACCCTTGAACAACGCAAACAAGTAGTCGCGGACACCCACATAAGCAGCTTCAATTGTCTCCTTCGGATTCAGAGGTTTGCCCGAAAAAATGAATTCATTCCTAGACTTCCAAATAGCCCAGCACTGATGAAAGATGGCTGCCATATCTTCCATAGTAGTTTCTTTGGCCATATTTCCGCAAAGAAGGTCTTCCATCCACTTAGAAGTTGAAGTGATCTCAAGATCCACAGTCCAAAAAGATTTCCCACCGCCAAACCATACAGCTCTAGTCCAAGGACATCGAAAAAGAGTGTGTTCAATGGTCTCAGGCTCAGCATCACATATAGGGCAGATGGGTGAGGGGGCACATTTACGTTTGAACAAATTAGCTTTACAGGCAATCCAATTATGGACAACTTTCCACATGAAATGACATATTTTAGGCAAAGATGGAACAGCCCAGAGCCTAGTCCACATAGATTTAGGAGGAGAATGAGAAGTGGACGCTTGAATAGGCTTAGAAGAGATATTCTGCTTAACGGCTTGATAATAACCAGCTTTAACCGTATACTTCCCAGACTTGTTGTGAGCCCAAATGAGTTTATCCTCCTTTCTGACGATGCTGAGAGGGATTTTGGAGATGGCTTTGGCCTCCTCATCCGAGACACATGTAGTAAGCCTTCCCAAATCCCAAGTTTGGTTCTCTTCATTTATAAAGTCAGCAACTTTGGTCCAAATACAGTTGGGAGGAGGGTTGCTAACCAGCCTGTTCTCTGCATAGTTATGGATCCATTTGTCATTCCAGAACTGCACAGACTCTCCATTACCAACACTCCACCGAATGCCTTCCTCCAACAAACTCCTACCTTCCAGCATACTACACCATACCCAAGATGGAGAGGCTCCTTTCTTTGCATTCCAACACGAAGACTCAGGGAAATACTTTCCTTTCAAAACTTGAGCCCACAGAGCATTGGGATTCTCACTAATTCTCCAGAATTGTCTAGCAAGGAGAGCGTTGTTAAAAGAAGCAAAGTCTTTGAAACCTAAACCGCCCTCTCCTTTTGGAGTAATCAGTTTACTCCAGGCACCCCAATGGATTCCATTTTTTGATTCAGAATTCTTCCACCAAAATCTGCTAACCATTGCATTCAAATTAGAGCAGAAAGAAATGGGAGCTTTGAAGCACATAAAAGGATACACCGGCATATTCTGAATTACTGATTTGATGAGTACTTCTTTGCTGGCATGGTTTAAATGATTATCTCCCCATCCCTGGATTTTCCCCATAACTTTGTCATTGATGAAGCCCATAGCTCCTTTCTTTGATCTTCCCCAATCAGTTGGAAGGCCCAGATATTTGGCTTTGGGATCCATTTCCTCCATACCAAGAATCCCCTTAATTTCATCCTTAACTGCTGGACTGATATTTGCTGAGAAACATAGGCTGGATTTTTGCACATTGATCGATAAACCAGAGGCCTCACTAAAGCACGAGGCCAAGTGTTTGAAATTTGAGCAAGAGGCGGCTTCTGCTTCCAAGAAAACCATTGAATCATCTGCAAACAAAAGGTGGGACACCACTGGGCACTTCCTTTTCATTCTGATACCTCTTAGGGACTTGTTTTTTATGGCTTTTTGAATTAGAACAGAGAACACATCAGCAACAAATAAGAATAAGTATGGGGACAAAGGATCCCCCTGTCTGAGCCCTCGGCTAGGAACCACATTACACACTTGACCCCCATTAGCACAAATAGAGTATTTAACCGTGCATACACATTGAAAAACCCAGTTAATCCACACCTTGTCAAAACCCAGCTTCTCCAATACTTTGAAAAGGAAATCCCAACACACACGATCATAAGCCTTGTTCAAATCAAGTTTAATTGCCACCGATGCCCTGTTACCAACTTTTTTATGCTTGAGATGGTGGAAAACCTCATGAGCAACAATAATGTTATCCTGTATTTGGCGACCAGGTATGAATGCAGATTGTTGCTCTGATATTAAACCATGAATGAACGGCTGAAGTCGATTAGCCAGGACTTTAGAGATGATCTTATACACAAAGCGGCAGAGACTGATAGGGCGGAGATGACTCATGGACTCTGGGTTTCTCACTTTTGGGATCAAAGTAACATTGGTATGGTTGAGCTCTTTTGTAAGAAACCCAGTATGGAAGAAAGAAATAACAGCCTCAGAGATATCCCTTCCCACAATATCCCAATATTTTTGAAAGAAAAGACCCGGAAAACCATCAGAGCCAGGGGCTTTAAGGGGCCCCAATTGAAAGGCAGCCAAATAGATTTCCTCATTAGAAATTGCTTTAGTAAGAGAAGAGTTAGTAGCAGGGGATACAATAGGATCAATGAGACTAAGAACATCATCAAAATTTCTAGCAGCAGGGGGGGAGTAAAGCGATTGGAAATGGGACTTAATAATACCTGCAATTTCGTTAACCTCCATCTTCCAAAGGCCAGAATCATCTTTAAGCTTCACAATTTGATTCCTTTGCCTTCGTTGAATAGTACTCAAGTGAAAGAAACGGGAATTCTTATCACCCATTTGAAGCCACTTAATCCGCGAACGTTGATGCCAAAACATAGCATCCTTCTGCCAAAGGTCCTCCAACTTGCCTTTAATAGTCTTCTCTGATGCCGAATAATCCGGATTAAAGCCCAGCTCAAGCTTTTTCTGAACCTCCACAAGTTGATCTTTAAGAGTAGCAATTTGGAGACGAATGTCTTCAAACGTTTGACGGTGCCACACCTTCAGTTTTTCCTTGCAACCCCTGAGCTTCTTGCACACTTTCACCATCTTAGTGCCCTCATATTCAACCGCCCAAGCCTCCTCGATAATTGGTTTACAGCTCTCTTCAGTTGTCCAAAATGATTCAAACCGGAACGGTTTTCCGACTTTCTGCAAAGGGAAGGATGTATTTAGGATGAGTGGATTATGATCTGACCCAATGGCAGCATCTACAATAACCATAGCTTGATTATGCAGTTCACGCCATTTCGCATTGGCGAAGGCCATATCGATACGCTCCATAATAAGATCACCATCTCTTCTGTTGTTTCTCCAAGTAAATTTAGGACCCTTAAAACCTAGGTCAACCAATCCACACGCCGACAACATCCCATGAAAGGAAGTAAATCTTGCTGGATTAGGATTATTACCACCCATCTTGTCTTCGGAACTCAAAATTTCATTGAAATCACCAATACATAACCATGGGAGAATTTCACTACGACCAATTCCTTTAAGATCTTCCCAAACCTGATCTCTCCCCTCTCTATTAGGGCTGCCATAGATGAATGATGCCGCCCAAACAGAGGAGTTGGATTTATCAGAAATTATTGTATGGACAATATTTTTGGTTGAAGTTTCAATGTCAATATCCACTTCAGTTTTCCACCATAGTGCCAGACCCCCAGCAAGTCCAACAGGATCAACATAAGAAGCAGAACAAAAACCTAATTTACGGCGGATGGTCTCCAGAAAGGCCTTATTATTTTTGGTCTCCATTAGAAAGACAATGGAGGGGCGATTTTTACGCACAATATCATCTAAAGCCTGGGTTGTCAAAGTACGCCCAATTCCTTGACAATTCCAGGTTAGGACAATCATTGATCAGGTGGCTGTTTAGGGCCAGCCACACGCCCATCAACCATAGAATCAGTATCCATCTTACTTGGAACCAGAGGAAGGTCAATCTCCAAGCTGGTAATAGCTTGCTTAACCGGAACATCACAGAGACTGGATTCAAAAGCAAACAGATCTTGAGTATCCCCAGAGCTTTTCTTAGCCGAGATGTTAGAACCCCCCCTCCTCACACTCTTCCTTGAACCGGATTGCTTGGGCTTTTGGGTATGGCTGGAAAGGTTAGTTGGCGCACAAAGTCGAAGCAGTTTGGATCTATTGGAATCAACAGGATCATCAGTGGGTTTTCTTTTGATTGCAAGCTTATGGAAAACATTGGCGAGAGATTTATCCAGAGAAGATGAGTAGGAATGGTTAGTTTGGGTGGGGACAATTTCTGAAGTAATGGAAGAGGGGGGTTCCAGTGTAGGAGAGCTAGGATTTCTGATTGGACTGCCAGTTGGGCTAATATCCTCAAGAGCTGGTAAGTTTGGGTTGGGAAAATCAACAATGGGTTGGGAGGTGTGGGATGGTGGGCTATCAGTGGGCTCGGTAACGAAGTAAAGAGGTTTTGGGCTAGAAAGGTGGGGAGTGTTTGGGCCAGGGTTGTGAGGAAGGTTAGGGAATTGACTAAGAGATCCCAGCTGGGGCCCAAGAGGGTATTTTGGAATATCCACTATAGGATAATGAGAGCAGATAAAACTTTCAGAGGATTTTGTCGTGTTCGTACCTTTCTCCTCAATAAGGCTACCACGTGTCGGCTGAAGGACCGAGACCGTACCAGCCGCGTATGTCGGCCTCGCTCCCACGACCTCCTGTTGATTCCCAATGACGATTGTGCTCCTCTCACGCGCCTCCAAATGATTGGGTCGACGCGCATCGTTGTCAGTCTCCTGAGCCACAGAGCGCCGGCCGGACAACTCCGGCATACTGATTTCCCCCGCCCGCCGACCAAGCAGTTCCGAAACACGATGTTCCGCCTCATCTACTTCATGGCGAATCACCTCAATAGGAATCTGTGATCTTCTGATTCCAATAGCTCGGATTTCTGGGCCATACCCCGAGTTAGAACCACCATCACGAGGAACGAATCTGCAACTCCTATTGTCATGTCCAATCCTTCCACATGCAAAACAGAAATCGGACAGCTTCTCATACTTGTAGGAGATCCAAAGATCTTTCATCAGAACCGATTTTGTTCTGAGCCAAAACCCTTTGGGGATGGGTAACTCCAAATTAATATTCACTCGTATCCGAAGAAAACTCCTATCCAGCATAATCCCATCAGGATTAGTCTCAATCGCAAGAAGTTTCTGAAAGCGCTTACCAATAATTTCTGCGTTTGCTCTGTTCATCTTTCCAACCGGCAGACCATGAATCTGAACCCAGAATGGAGATACAGAGAAATCATGGTCGGTAATGGCGATTCCATCCACTACTGGTTGGAGTACAATGAGGCTATTCATGATAGACCAGGGTCTATCCGAGAGGACCAACTCTTTATCCTCGATTTCCTCAAAACGGAATAGAAAGATGTTGTTGTTCCAAGAAGTAACTGAGAAGGGAGATCTGGTTTTCCATGCTGTGATACAAATATTGGTTATAGCCGTGATGTTAAGAGGTTTAGGATTAAGCACTTTACCAACAAGGCATAGATTACCCACAACCCCTGTCTCACCAGAGCCTTCTTCAAGATCTAGCACATCAGAATCATCCATTACTGAGACTCCTCAAAGAAAAGGACGAGAAAGGGGAGAGGAAGGGGGGTTTAAGAAAGAACAGAGGAGGATGGAGTGCAAGGGGAGGGTGGAGATGAAGAGGATTTAGCGACAGAGAAAAGGCGAAGTGGAAGATAAGGATGAAAAGGGGCTGACGATGGAGGGGGTGGGGCGGTGGAAAGAAAAAAAACAGTAAGAAAAGGGGCGGAGGAGACCTTATGGATAAAGCCAAGGGTAGAAAGCTCTCATGTAGAGAGAGAGACTCTCATGTAGAGAGAGATGGTCAGCTTGAGAAGCTTAGCTCTGATTCTATGAATGATACAGTTGTTGTTGTCACTATTCTATCTTGAATGGGGTTTATAAATATCAATTTATGAAATGCACATTTACAATTTCTCAAGCGGGAAGTAAGTAGATATAAAGGGACTAGTAATTGCCCTTGCCTAAAGGCACGGTGCAATACTTTCTAAACATAGTCTAAATGAAGTATCAAACCCCACTTTTTCGAATTTTTTTTTGAATACAATGGTTGTTTTTAACGCCATCTCACATGAGGTGAGTACCGGATATGCGTATGGTCTCACCTCATGCGAGAGGAGGGATTACAAATAACCGTGAATTAGAAAATTTTTCCTTCTCCCAACAAAAATCTACTTCTCGAAAATTTTCATTTTAAGAAATAAGTTTCAAACATGATCCATCTAACCAAGTTCATAAAATAGTCTAACACAATAAATGTTATCCAATCTGTGTAATTCCGTGAGTTGCATTTAGCATTAGAGATATTATAAATGTATAATCATACGAGATTTCAACTCGAATTCAATTTTCTGAATGTCCACTCACTCAAAAGTGACACCTTGGCCTATCGCACTTGTTTTTTTAACTGACTTAGAAAAATAGAAAAGCAAAATAGTTCCAAGGTTATATATAACCAAGGGGTAGAATTTAAAACTCTGTCTACCCAAAAGACTCCAACAAAAAACCTACAATCTTCAATCAGACAGATCATGAAACTTCAAATCATCTAAATCAACAGCTTAAGTTGTATTGAACAACAATTTTGTCCTCTTACCTAGTAGTTAAAAAGAAAAAGAATCTGTCGCGTGCGAAGAATAACTATTAGCCACAAAAAATTACTCCTAGTCACAAAAAATTACTGTTGGCTGCGATGAATGATGTGAAATTTTAATGTACTCGCAAGCGCACGAATCGTACCGTAATATAGGTATGCAAGTGCGAGGTCGAACCCACAGGGACTTGTGATTTTTTATCGGAAAACTAAATAATTTTAAAGTGATTAAACCCTAACCTAGTTGACAAAAAGTTGTGATTGATTTTTGAACTAAAAGTGGACAGTAAAAATAATGAACTAAATTATCTAAGACGAGAAAATTAAAGCTTCTTTTTAATCAAAGGAGAAAATACTAGGGTTTTGGAATCCACACCCATTAACTCGTATCATTATATATTCATGATCATTGACTTCACCCTAATTTCTTCATGATAGTCTGAAAGCTAATTCTGTTACCATGGAAAATATCATCATGAAAATTCATTAAAAAGTCTAATGTATGTTCTTCTCCGCTCGCAAGTATAAAACCAAATCATTAATTGTATCCGCTTTTAACAAATCACAATAAATATCCAATTTTATAGTTAACGGTGAAAAACTAGCATTCAACGCTAAAGACAATTCCAAATCATGAGAAAAACATGGTTGAACTCATATCTAGAATTTATCCTTAACAATTGATTTGGAGTAAGAACAATTTAATCATAATCAAAACCACATATTCGGGTAAAATCAATCTCATGAATATAAATAATAGTCATTAATGGGTCTTCATCCTCAACCCTAGTTAAAGAGTTTAGCCACTCATGGAGTCAAAACACATAATCATATTATAAAAGAACTCCATGAAAGCTTACAAAATTAAAGTAGTTATTTTTTTTCTAGCCTTTCCTCTGCCGCTGCTCCTGTACGTGCCGAGAAGCTGCTGCCGTGTTGTGCTTCGGTGCGTGGTGGTATCTTTTGCCGTCAAAATCCTCCAAGCCGTGAATGCTTCAAAACAAAACCCTACTAATCCTTATATAAGCATTGCTAAGAATAAATTTCCTTAAATAGGAAGGATTCCTTTCATTGGCCGAAATTTAATTTCTATTGTTCCAGTCCACTGAAAGCCCATTAGACCCAATTCCGACGTATTACTGAATTAGCCCATTAAATTTGGTCTAAGCTTGATTACAACTCCAAATCCTAACCACGTACACTGACTTCCACTTGAATTGGACCGCTACTGGAGTTGCTTCGACACTGAGTGCGATTCCACCTTTTGCCATTTTTTTAACCCAACGGCCAAAATATAAATAGTTTTCATATTTCTCCTGCAAAGTAATAATCCAACGTAAGTAACGGAAAAGATAATAATCGTAGCTAATTAAGCGCATTTAAGAACTAACAACATGTGATATGAGACTTCTATATTCTCAATAATTTGTGCTCATCAATGAATTACTCGTGGCCGCAACGAATTACTCCTGACAGCAAAAAATTGCTATTGGCCGCAAAGAATTATTGTTGGCCACTATGAATTACTCGTGGCCTCAACGAATTACTCCGGCCTGGTCACAAAAAATTACTCTTGGCAGTAAAAAATTACTCTTGGCTGCAATGAGTTACTCAGTTACTCTTGGCCGCAAAGAATTACTCCTGGCCGCGAAACATTACTCTTTGCCGCAAAAAATTACACCTGGCCGCAAAAAATTACTCATGGCCACGAAAAATTACTTCTGACCGTGAACAATTACTTTTGGCTGCCAATAATTACTCTTGGCCGCACAGAATTGCGTGGCCAAGAGCAATTCTTGGCGGCCAAGTGTAATTTTGTGGGGCCAAGAGTAATTAAGGCAGTAGATTTGCTGACTTCTCAGGTTTGCTTCCTCCTTGAATTGTAACTACTCTGATTTTGAATTGGCTTAACCGAATGAACATGCCATAATATTGATCATAACATTCTATCACCACATGGGGACAAGTGTAATTTGTTAAAGTTTTATTAGCTGTAGATATGTACTATCAATAGGACCCTCCAAGATTGGTTCTTGATTGCATTCTTTGTCTTCCTTGTTAAAACATGGGATTCTACATTGTTCTCCGTTAGGAAACTGCAAATATTGATTCTTACCTTTCACTATGACTGTTTTGTTTCTTTGAACTTGTAGGTTGTACGGTTTTTTTCGAAGGTCACTTTGCTTGCATCAGGTGGGGCTGGACATATCTATCCGTCAACCACAAATCCTCCGGTAGTATTGTCTTCTTCAGTTTTTTCAGCTCTTTCAAGTTTGTGCTTGTTCTTGGAAAATCTGTAGCTATGGAATTTAGAGTGATAAGCACTGAATGAACATAGATACAAGCATCTTGTTTGCTAGAGGGTGTTAAGATGGTGATGATTGGAAAGGATATGGCCAATTATGAAAGTTGATCTGATTTGTTTCCATAGTTACGAAGGCAAACCTTCGCTTTTCTGGCTTGACTACTGCACTTATGATGAATAAAAAACTGATTTATAGTTGATAGAAATGATATTCAAATGCAGATGATTTCATCACTAGAACTCCTGAATGATCCTAATAAGTAAGCAGTTAAAGCTTCATTTAATCTACAAAAGATAAATTCAATCATAAACACATCCCTCTCAGGGGTTGTCTGGAAGCGCACCTTTACAGCCAACGTATGTCATTAGAGGTTGACCATTTGAGATTGTTCTTTTCATTATAATTTCCTATTAAGTGTAAACATCAAGTTGTTTTCTTGCAAAATTTTCAAGTCAAAGATATACAAATTGCAATTGCGATGGTTTCACGCTCTTCCTCCCTTCCTGGAAGTATTGGTTTCCTGCTTAAGTCTCTCTTATTATACATTCCATCCGCTTATGATTGGTCATGCCAAGTTATGTTCTGAAAGTTCTGTTCTCTTCCCTGTTTTTGCAAGTATTGTATCCACATCATATTGTAAGCTTTCAATTTGCTATGACCTTGTCTACTTGAAAGAATTTGCTTATTGGCTGATGGAAGATACAAGTTGCATTTCTGTCCTGTTTTTTACATATATTTCTTTCTTTGGGCAGTTATACATAGCACTTGTTTTCGCCAGCAATTCCTTACTTGAGGCACTTGTTTTCGCTCGAAGAGCAGTGCAACCCTCAATAGACCCCAAGAAGAACACTAAAATTGATCTTAATGATGAGGATGCGTGGGGTCGCCCAATCGTGCCTATATCGCTTGGAAGAGATGCATTGGAAAAAATCGTGAAGAACACAAAGGAGGTAAGGAAGGAGTTGCAATTGATCATGTGGAAGTACGTTGGAATCGTGCGATCGACTACTAGGCTGAAAACCGCAGAACAAAGGATTGGGGAGCTGGAGTTGAGATGGGAAGCCTATTTGTTTCAGCATGGGTGGAACCCGACTATGGTGGGGCTTGAGGCCTGTGAAATGAGGAACTTATTTTGCTGTGCTAAGCTTGTGGTTAGCAGTGCCCTAGCTAGGCATGAGAGTCGTGGACTTCATTACACTACCGATTTCCCTAACCTAGAGGAAAGCAAGAGGCTTCCGACGGTTATCTTCCCTTGTACGCGCATGAATGGCACATGGAGTTCACGCCAACTTCACAAGCAACACAATTGATGATTGCGGAATCTTCATTCTAGCATTTCCGAAGTTAGATTCGGGGAATAGCCCACAAGGTTGATGTTTGTTGTGCAGTATTAGGGTAACCACAGTTTGATATATTTTGATTCTTGTTCTTGTTCTTTTTTTGCTTCATAATTCTTGCAACAAATAAAGAGAGAAAATGTGTTGCAGATTTGCATTCCTGTATCGAGATTGATCATAATATATAGATTTGAAGTCCTCTGCTGGGAATCTTTTTAGCTGTCAACTTGTATTTGCATCATTTTGTAGCATTGGACTTGTATGTATGTTTTGCACCTAGTTGTAGTTTTCTATTGGTAGTTCTCCTTTGAAGAAGGGTGGCTGATGTCCTTGAAAGATCTGAGTTTGGGGAAAACGCTCGTAAGGCCTCGTTTGATAACTATAATAGATTTGGTGGGATTCGTGGAATAACACTCCACCTCGATCGACAATGTGGAACGGAAGGCAGGTTTCTTGTGCTCGAATCTTTTTTTTGTTAGTCAGATGTCAGAAGGATCGTTTACACGAAGCCATAGTTCTTTTACAGCAGCCCGCTCCATGCACTAGTCGATTGATAAGGAATGTGCTTCGCAACGCGTTTATTCCATTTCGTGATGATTCTCTACACCACTCATGCGAGCTGAACCCGAGCCATGCCAATGATCCAAGTTATTCTATAGTGACTGCTAACAATGGTTTTTGGATCAACCTACGGAGTATTATTTTGGGTGAATATTTTTTTTACCCATAAGAGCCTAAAAAGTGATCGGATTATACGATTGATATGGGCCCATGGTGTGCCAAGGGTCGGGTTTGCACGAATCCAATCACCATATCAAGAGACATAAATCCGGGGTTTGAATCTTCTTCATTTTTATTTTTTATCGTCGAAACTTTATCGTCCAAATTTCCGTATGTTTTTCGTATTACCAAATGTAAAAATGGAAAACAAATGGGAAACATCCCACGAAGTAGGTTTTGACCAAACTGTTGTAAATTACATTGTGAATTAACCGGATTTAGCAGCGAACGGGGCGACATGTCGTGTTCTCAATTCCATTCTGCTAACCCAATTTTGCGGATCCACCACAAAAAAATTCAGTCACTTGTGCATATAAATCTGAATACCCAAAAAAAGGCTACTCGCGTGACTTTCTTTTTATTTGAACTGATAGATCAGAGAGAGAGAAGGGGGGAGGTTGCTTTATAGCCACCCCTGGAAGGCTAGGAGGATAATATGGCAATTTGGGTACTCGGGATTTTGCTTTTTGTGGTGGTGAGTGGAGGAAATAAGGGCGGTGTCGCCGCCAGTAGTGGTGGAGGTGGTTGCGGGTTTCCAGCGGTTTACAGCTTCGGAGACGACAATTCGGACACCGGAGGAAATGCAGCTGCCTTGGATAATTTGGTTTTGCCTAATGGCCAGACTTTCTTCGGCAAGCCTTCTGGCAGATACTGCGACGGCCGTCTCATTATTGATTTCATAGGTAAAAGCAAGTAATTCATAACTGTGCGCTCTCTTTTCTTTTGTCTTTCCTTTCATGAGACTAGTGGTGGGGTCCGGGGATCTGTAGGGCAGGCTGCCCTACAAGGTTTTAGTCTAACGACAAGTTTGGCGGCCCGATGGAGAGTCGTTTGCCATTTTTGGGCCGAATTTTAACAATGATGAGATTTGTCACGAGCATGGACTTGCTCTAAGTTAACTTGTGGAACTTAGGTTATTAATGGAGAAATCTGAAAATGCGGAAAACATAGAAAGATAACGCTGTAACGAACCTAAATTCGTTTGTCGAAATTATTGTAACTTTCTAAACATTTACTATCCCGAACCTGACGTAATTACCTCACACTGTCACACACTTGTATGAGATATGAAGGAACATTACTCCAAGAACGTCAAATAATCTCTTTAGGTAGCAATTTCTTCTACCGTAAGCTAGACAAACGATGCCGATTGGGACGAATTCTTCGGAAAACAAGACATATCGGTCAGATTTTACTTACTTACAGCGAAGCGTATGTAAATTTGTCTAAAAAATTGTTCATATTTTTCTGTTTGTCAAGTCTGCTTCACTATTTTCATCAACTAATTTTCCATTTCACTGCAGCTGAGCACTTGGGTTTGCCATTCTTGAGTGCGTACCTAGACTTGTACGGCTCAAATTTCAGCCACGGTGCTAATTTTGCAATGGGAGGCGAGTACATCGCGAAGGATGATAGTGGGTTAAGCCTTGGAGGCCAGGTCTTTCAGTTCATTCAGTTCAAGTCGCGCACCACTGCCCTATATAATCAACTCAAGGACCAAAGTCAGCTCTCTCTCTCTCTCTCTCTCTCCCACACGCATACAAATCATGAGTTTCTTGCCCCTTGCCAGACCTAGTTTCATAATCGGTTTCTTTCATATTGTAGATTTCGGCGAAATTTCTTAGTAGGATTAAAATTTAAAAGTAACGTTGATTGGATGGATACGAATCAATATGTGATTCAAATAGGAATCGAAATTGAGTTCTGCACACATTGGATCGGAACTTAGCAAAATTCAGTTATGAGTTATTTTTGTATTCTGATCACTTACTAATTGATAACATGATTATAACCCGCAATTTTATGTTTCAACGAGATCTACACAATGAACGGAATCGGTTACTGAACTACGTTCGGCAAGGGGTCGAGGAATGCTAAATTGTAGGATGCATAGATTTTCTTATGATTCTCTTCGTTTCTTCCTCTTACCCTCTCCAAACGGGAGCCATTTACATTGGGTACGATTATTTTGACAGGCGTAGAAGAATCACCACTTGAAAGCATACTTCCGAGGCCCGAGGACTTCTCAAAAGCTTTATACATAATCGACATGGGACAGAACGATCTAGAAAATTCTACATTTTACTTTCCTACAAATGCTATGTTTTTACTGCAGTACGACCGAAGCGTAACTATTCCTAAAATGATATCATAGTTTTCTAGATTGATATCGGTAAGTAGAACATTCTCACGGATATGTTTACATTGGCCTTAACCGGAGAAATTGCATCTTCAACATCACTTGGTGGGTGTTCGTTTTGTTAAATTATGAGGGACGAGATTGGACTAATTTACTAAATAACCAGAAGTAAGCGATCATTATGCAAACTAACGTATTAGGCACCAAAAAGACGGACCCGGGGGTGCTGTAGTGCACCTCTCGCACTACACATGTAGTGCGGCCAATCTGGCCGTCCATCTCGGCAATTGACGGCTTGGATTTTCATCCGAACAATGGATGGCTAGGATTTGTAAGAGTTCAGATTAAATTCGAACCGTCCGTGTCAAGATGGATGGCCGGATCGGCCGTACTACACGGTGTAGTGCGGCGGGTGCACTATAGCCCTCCCATTCCCAAAAAGACACATAAAGCTTACGTTAGGTTTCATAGGTATACATGTGTTTCACTACAGTAATAATTGGCCAAATTTGATTGAAATCGAAAACTTCAATAACGAAACTGAAAAAATCATAATATGAGGAACCAAAGTGACACACAATTCCTAGTATGGGGACCAATTGACGTAATTTACTCAATTATGAAAAATACACCCATCCCCCCTACATTTAATCTCACACCATCGAGTCAACTACGATATTACTTGGGAAAACAATTTGGACACAAATCATAACACAATGTGTTTATAACCATCCGATTTGTATGGATATGATATATTCACATGCATCTGTAGACACCCTATTCTGGACGGTCCAGATTAGTTTACTTACGGTCTTTGATTCCCCGATGATGATTAAGGTCAAGAACATACCGAGTTTGTGAATGAGTTTGAGCTCTGAGCGTCCCGAACCTCGTCCGAACCCGTTTCAAACCCTTGTCGAACCCTCAAGCCAGAACCAAACGGCCTCAGTAAAACCCTACTGGAGTACGCTGGTGGTGGACTAGCGTGCGCAGGAGCCACTGCCACGTGTCAGTCATCGCCACTTTCTGGCGCACGCCGCTCAACTAGTGGCACACGCCAGTCATGACTAGTCAAATCAACCTTTTTTCAGCCAGATGGGCGGGCGTCTTTTGCAGCCGACTGACATCAGCTGACAGCCCCCTGATCATTACTTCGGCCAGAACTGTTCCCCTCTCTCTCCTACACCCTCCATCAACTAGTCCCATGCATTAAATGCATGGGAGCTTCCTCCAAAGCTTGGCCACCCAAACAGCCCCTAAGGGCAGGCTGATCTCAGTCCTCCCTCCTCCATAAATACCCCCCTTGTATTCATTTGCAAGGGGTTAGCTCCATTAAGACATCAAGCCTCTTTGTCTTCTCCTTCTTAAAGTGTTCTTTGCTTCCTTTCTCTTCCATAGAAAGAGCAAGCAAGGGAACATACTCTCCACAGTCCTCAAACCTCACTACATACATCCTTCATCCATCCCCTCTCAAGCTCAAGTTCAAACCATCCATCAAAACTCACAAGCAAAGGTATAACACCATTTGCTCCTGCTTTCTATTCTGACCCCTGAGGGGGGCTGGCAGGGTCAAGGCTGGTAATCCATACCAGTCCTGGCCCTAACGCTGGCAAGGTTTCAAAACCGTTTGCAGTGATCAGTGGCGCACGCCAGTACTGAGTGCCGTACGCCAGTTATGGTAGTATGTGCAAAACTGGCGTGGGGATCATGGATCATTGTTTTCTTACATTATCAAATCTTTGATCACCTTGCTGCAATGTAAAACCAGTTTACGGCTTTCTGTATTTAGAACTGTTTTCTTTTCTATCTGTATTTATTGCTTAGTTTGGCCTTCTGGGTCCCTCTGGTCCTGTTCCAGAGCCCAGAATGTGTAAAGCCAAAGCATTGGAACCAAGAAACAACTGGCGTGCGGCCCTCCTTGAGTGGCGTACGGCAATGGTTTGTATTCCAGTGGCTTGACCCTTGCATGGATCTTCCATCCAGGCCTTGGATCATCCTCCCCTCACTGTTTAAGGGGTTTTCTGTCTATTTGGTGGCTTTTAAGCCCATTAATCTGTCTGTAATAGCTTAGCAACCCTTATAAACTGCGTGGTTTGTCCTGGGTGTGCACTGGTCCTTTCCAGAGCCCAGAGGGTTGACAACAGAAGCTGTGGTCTTAAGCTTACCGGCGCACGCCAGTTGTGGTGTGGCGCACGCAGGTCATGACTGCATGCAGTGGCTTAGCCAGTGCATGCAGGCTTGTTCCTGTTTGTACTACCTCACAGTCAGTGTGTTCTAGTCTGCTTAAAATGTCCACAAAAGCTTGTTCTCAATCTATTATACTTGTATAGATCAAACATCAAACATCCATAAACATTTTGCTACATCTTTTGTACATAAATGCAATATGTTACAGTTTTAATCCCTATTAACTGTTCCCCGCCCTAACTGGTTAAAAGAATGATCAAATAAAGAGAGAAATGCAAATGCTTTTTACAAAACGCCTGAGTAGAGACCGGTCTCCGGACTGGGCGAGGGGGGTGCCATAAAACCCTTCCCCTCTCGTAATCTGGCTCCCGAACCTCAAGATCGAAGGTGACGACGGTCCAGTCTACAAAAGCCTTTTTCAAAATCAAACAAACGCGATCCAAAACGTTTTCAAAAGAACGGTTTCTTGGGTACAAACCGCAAAACCCGAGTGGCGACTCTCTGATCTGCGAAGCACTTCGCCGCGCTTTCCGCGAGATAAGGGCGCACCCGGAATTTTATGCCTAAAACACGGGATTTTTGGGACGTGTGCCCACAGTGGCGACTCTGCTGGGGACATTACATTAATCTACATTTGGAAATTAATACATAAATGAACAATTTTTCAAAAGTCTGGCAAAACAGTACGCTCCGCGCTACTGAAGAACGGGATGGTAACGTAACAGGATTCTACATCCGACCACTCCGCACTGGGGCTTTTACTATTGTTCACTTGTGTAGTTTTCTCCAAGTGTCGATTAATGAAGTGAGCCAAGCTTCAAAAGGCGTTTTTAAAAAAAATTGCGTTTCTCTCTCTCTATCATTCTTTCGACACGCGTTCATTTGCATCGGTGATCTATCAGCCCCGTTGAGGTGTTTTGGGTAACCGGCACAGTTTACTGGAGCCCGGGGTCCTCGAATGCCCAACAACCTTGGACGATGATGAGACGTATTACCGTTCGACCATTGCTCTGCTGCACGCATTGCGATGGGAGGTATAAAACATCTCTAGTCTAAGGAACCCCTCTAAGCCAAAACCAGCCTCGCCATGCGTACAAAGCAATAGAACCTTTCAAAACTAAGACAGGAACCCACAGGGTAGGATTACTTGCATCTAACCCCCATAAACTGTCTATGTGTTACTGCTTTCCATATCGCATGCCTGTACATACATCCATACCGTTCTACGTAGGAGCATGCTAGGGCGGCTTTTAGGGTTGTCTATCTTTCAAACCCGTTTTATGCCTGCCAAGGCGCTGCTTGGACCGATGAAGAGTCGTGCATCATAATGGTGCACGTTATCAACTTTCCAAATTCCTTGGGTCAACGAGACTTCGGGAAATCGAGACTTTCTAAGTCCTTGCCTAAACCCGATCGAGGTTTCAAGCAGAAAACTAGGAACGACGGGAGACATGACATGATGCTCATACCACCCAAGTTAAAAGTGCTAGACACTTACACCATTCGAGGCTCCAGCACAGTGCTGCTTACGCCCTCTTGGTTACAGTATCATGTCATCGACACCGAGTCGTTCCATTCCAACATTGAAACTTCGAGAACGGGATAGTCAAAGACTTAGGCTGTTTCGACATCTCTTAGTGTTAGTCGATTCCTTCAAGGTACACCGTCGAAAAGAAATCCGAGGACCTGGGCAGCGTCCGGCTGTCATAAAACGGTTTTGTCTGCTAGTTCTAGAGTCTAGGAGGACACCGACGACGTTGAGCATTTTTCATTCTTTCAAATAAAATTGCTGCAGGCTGTCACTGAGCCCTTCTACTTTACTGTCTAGCCATCGCACCGTACAGATTCAGAATTAAGAGCCAAACCTACTTGGGAACGTCCACCGGGTCTGTCTGTGAGAAGATTTGGGTGGGTCTGTTTCTGGGTCTACCACGACGGAAGATCCGGGTTGTATTCTGCTAGAGGAGGATTCGCCACCGACTCCTTTCACTCCGTCCCCTGCATCTCAAAGGCTCGTCCAAGCCAAAACCGAACCTCTCGACATGGCTGAAACTCCGACTCTCGCCCAGGTCCTCGCCGACATTCAACGCAATTTGGCCATCATGCAAGAAAGGGCCGATCAGGCCGATGCCTCTACTGCCAATCTCCGTGCCTTAATCGAGGAACGCCTCCCTCCAGTAGCTGCAGCTGGAGGAGGTGGCGGAGAACGTGAACTTGTGGTCGAAGAAAACCGTCAAGGAGAAAACCCTGTTCCGAATCCGGAAATGGCCGCTCTGATCGCCAAAATGGCCAAGCTCGAAGAAACAGTTTCCAAGGCTGAAAAGATAGGCGCTGGTGGTTTAGACATGGATCGTCTTTGCCCTTTTCCTAAAGCTAGGCTGCCCGAGAGGTTTAAAATGCCCGACTTTGTAAAGTTTGACGGTTCTGGGGACCCTAAGACCCACTTGTTGGCATATCACAGTGCAATGAAACTACACGGGATTGAAGAGGAAACCATGGCTCAACTCTTTCCTCAAACTCTCACTGGTACTGCATTCCAATGGTTTCTGTCGTTGGATCTTTCCAAGAGGAAAAATTGGGTCGATATTGGGGCTGCTTTCAACTCCCAGTATAGCTACAACGTCCGACTAAAAATGACCACGCGAGAGTTAGAATCAACCAAGATGGGCACGAAGGAGCCCTTCGCCGACTTCATTCAGCGATGGAGGGCGAAAGCAGCCAAAATGACGGATCGCCCCAGCGAAAAGGACCAGATTCGCATCATCTCTCGTAACCTGCAACCGGACTTTGCTAAGAACCTTGTGCTGGTCCAAGGGGCAAATTGGGAAACCTTCTTCGACTCCGGTCTCGCCATAGAGGAAGCCCTCCAAAACGGGGTCATCCCAAGAACCGAGGCTGCTCCTGCCTCCTCGACATCAAAATCCAAGCCCCGTGCGTACACCGGAAGCAGCACTGCCCTCTTCGGTGGTAATAACTATGCCAGTGCCACTATTGCAAGCAACACCGCCACAACCCACAGCTCTAACCATACAGCCGATGTCAACCAGGTACAAACACCACAGAAACCCCGGAACCGCAACCAACCTCGTGTCTTCGCCAACTTCGAGGCACCCCTATCTGTTGTCCTCGAGAAATTGGCCAAGTCTGGTCATCTCAGGCCTCTCACTCCAACTCCACTCCCTCAAAATCCACCACCTAGCCACAACCCCAATGCTTTCTGTGCCTACCATCAAATGCCCGGCCATTACACCGACTCTTGTTATCGTCTCCGTCACGCGATACAGGATTTGGTGGATAATGGAACCCTTCCTAACCCACCATCTAAACCCAACGTCATCTCCAACTCCCTCCCGAAACACCATAACCAAGTTGGCCAGATATCCATCAGCTCCACCATAACTTCCCCTAGCTCCACCATATTTAACCCTACCGACTATATAACCTCAGTCGATCACCCAAGGCCCGTCGTGGTGTTCCCGACCGAACTCGATGTCAACATGACGTCTGCCAGCAGGGAGATGGAAGAAAGGATGAGAGAATGGACGGAACTAGCCCACGACTGGAATGAGCAGTACCATTTCGGTTTCCCTGTACCTCCATAGGTTTATCAAGCATGGCTCGACCAATTGGAAGAAGAGTGGGCTGCAGCGCAGTCCGACCCGCTCGATGGCCTGTCACTACGCACGTTATTCTATCAGGCCGAACCTGCACCTATCGTCGAAGAGGAACCGTATTTCTGGGATCCCGAGCCAGCATGGCAATTCCCGGCCGACTATGATCTAGAGGCAGTTGTGCCCAACTACGAAGCATTCTGCACCGAAGAAGATTTCCAACAAGAAGAACCCCTAGATTCGGTGGCCGAGGAAGAGTTTGATCCGGCTTCCTACATAATTGACGAAGAGCTTCCGCTGCCCGTCGTGCCTCTATCTCGAGACGAATGCAGCATCATGACTTTGGACGCTGTGCCCGACGATTTGTGGGAAGTCGACGAAATCGTCGACCTTAACACGAACCCGCTGCCCGCTGACTTTTGGGACGAAGAAAAGGTAGTGGACATCAAAATGGGCAATGAGGTTTGGACAATCAACTCCGCCCTGGTCGATGTAGGTTTCTGGGATACGCCGTTTGTAACCAACCCGGGAGTACCGTTTGAAGAAGCTGCAGCACAGGATCCGTTGTTTTGGGAAGACTTGGTGATGTAGAACTCGGAACAGGATCTGGCCTCGGAGCAGGACCCGTCTGCAACTGTGGCAGCGACCGATAAGGGGAAACGCAAGATGGAGGACATTCCTGCGGATTTCTGGGTCTTCGACGATTCAACCTCTTGGTGGGACGTCGCCAATGTTACAAGGAGTGGCCGAGTCTTTCAGCCCTCTAACTTACAAGCAGGGAGTTCATCCAATCCCCCCGTGTTGCAAACCGCCAATCCAGTTGTCCAAAGGGGTGCTCCAAACATCCTTGGCGGAGTCCCAGGGGAGGACATGATTCAGAAGCAATTGGAGAAGATACCTGCTGCCATCTCAGTCTGGGGTCTGGTTGCGTCCTCAAAAGAGCACCGCGACAAGCTGTCTTCATCTCTCTCTCGACTCAAGGTAACCACCGACATCACCCCCGAAGCACTGGTCGCTCTTATCCTGCCACTGCTTGCCAAACACTCCGTTACATTCACCGAGCGGGACCTACCTGTTGAAGGAACTGATCACAACCGCCCACTGCACATTACCGTCAAGTGCAATGGACTCTGGGTGCCAACCGTGCTCATTGATAATGGCTCTGCCATTAACGTCTGCCCACTGAGGGTTGCTTACCGCCTGGGGCTTGCAAAGAAGGATTTCGCGCCGTCTAACCTGGCGGTCAAGGCGTATGACAGCACCCGCCGTGTGGTGGAAGGCACCATCATGCTCAAGCTCGATGCCGAGGGTTTCGAAATGGAGGTAGAATTTCATGTGGTTGACATCCCTGCCACTTTCAATCTGTTGCTAGGAAGGCCGTGGTTGCACAGGTCCGACATCATGGCGGTTCCCTCCACCCTGCACCAGAAAGTCATGCTAGCACTGCCAACAGGAACCCTTACTATCTGCGGAGACTCTGGGATCCGCCCACTCAAGGAAGACGAGCCTGTCTTGGGGATTGCACATGGAGAAGAAGACTCTGACTTTGGGGGATTCTCGTTTGACACTGCAGGCTCCGTTCTTACCGTCACAGTGGACAAGGACTTCTACGTCAGCTCCGCCGCAATCGATATCATGAGGAAGATGGGCCACATGCCTGGTTTCGGACTCGGGATCAACCAGCAGGGGGTCGCTGAGTTCCCCATCTTTCCCTCTTCCGAAAGCCGAGCTGGCTTTGGGTACGCACCTCCGGCCAAGAAGGCTAAAAGGGGGAAAGATGCGGGAAAACTTCAAACCCTCTACGGTAACCCCGATAGCTACTTTATCCGTGAAGGTGGGAGCATCGTGTATGGGGGTCAACCAGAACCATTTTGGGATCCAGAGACTGGGACTTGGCTTCCGGGTTTCGAGATCTTTGCTGCGGACACCTGGTCCGATGATGAAGAAGAAATAGCCAAGGACAAGCTGACAGAGGCAGAGTTCAAGAAGCAGCTGGGCCAGGCCAAGGAAGAAACAGACTGGGTCATGGCAGTTGATCAAGAAAGCTTGGAGATGTTGTTCTCTCAAGTAGGTTTGGTTGGCGAAGAAGAAGAGGCCGAAGTGCTGATGCTTGGGCCCGACTCTCCGGACGTCACCAAAGATCCAACCTCTCTCATCGTGGAGGCTAAGGGTAGCCTAAATAATTGCTTTTTCACTCCACGCTTGACATGCATTGACAGTGTGCCTGAGTCTGACACGGAGTCTGTCCGGTCTAGGTCTAGCTCAGAGTCGGAGTTTGTGCCTCTTGGCCCTCCACGTCATAGCTTCTACTTCGAGTTCGAGTCAACTGTACTTGGCAACCCATCGGGGTTTTATGAAATGAATGATCCTGCTTCTGATTACTTTGCTGAATTATATATAAACTGTGTCGACCCTGACGATGAAGGAACAGACTTCGATGGGAGCATTCCCGCTGAGTTGCGTTCCCTCATCAAAAAGGAAGACGAAAGGCATGCTCAGCCTCTAAAAGAAGAAGTAATTTCTATAAATTTGAAAGACGAGGATAACCCTCGAATGATGCAAATTGGTTCAACTCTGTCCCCCGAGGATCACACTGCGCTGATTGACCTGCTCAAGGAATACTTCGAGGTTTTCGCATGGTCTCACCAGGACATGCCCGGTATCGATCCTGAAATCGTGCAACACCGGATTCCGTTGGCACCAGGGGCCGTTCCAGTCAAGCAGAAGCTCCGCCGAATGAGACCAGATTGGGTGGAAAAGATCAAAGAGGAAGTCACCAAGCAGATTGACGCCGGATTCCTGAGGGTTGCTGAATATCCGAAATGGGTGGCTAATATCGTGCCGGTTCCTAAGAAAGATGGGAGAATTCGAGTCTGCGTCGACTTTAGGGACTTGAACAAAGCAAGCCCCAAAGATAGTTTTCCCTTGCCTCACATTGATGTGCTCGTGGACAACACGGCGGGGCACGCCTTGCTCTCTTTTGTCGACGGATTCTCAGGATACAACCAGATCTTTGTGGCACCCGAGGATCAAGAGAAAACTACTTTCGTCACCGAGTGGGGTACTTACTGCTATGTGATGATGCCGTTTGGGTTGAAGAACGCCGGTTGCACTTTCCAGCGGGCCCAGACCACTTTGCAACACGATCTGATCCACAAAGCGGTTGAGGTCTACGTCGACGACATGATTGTCAAGGCGAAGGAAAAGGAAGACTTCATTCCAGCGCTCAGGCAGTTTCTCGAGAGGCTCCGCAAATACAACGTGCGTCTTAATCCACAAAAGTGCACATTTGGGGTCACAGCAGGCAAAATGTTGGGGTTCCTGATCACCGCGAGAGGAATTGAGGTCGATCCCTCCAAGATTACAGCAATTCTCGAAATGGAACCGCCACGGTCAGAAAAGGGAGTGCGAAGCTTCCTGGGAAAAGTTCAGTTCATTAGTCGATTCATAGCCAAGCTCACACTGACTTGCGAACCACTGTTCCGCTTGCTCAAAAAGGATGTTCGTTTCGAATGGACAGAGAAGTGCCAAGCTGCTTTCAAATCTATCAAGACGTATCTGAGGAATCCGCCAGTCTTAATGCCGCCTACACCGGGTCGACCTTTGATCCTGTATTTATCCGTCACACCAACGTCTATGGGATGTTTACTGGCGCAGGAGGGAGATAACGGAGTCGAGAAAGCCATTTACTATCTGAGCAAGAAAATGGTGGGGAGTGAGGAACGTTACACCCCTCTGGAAAAGACATGTTGGGCGCTAGTTTGGGCTACCAAAAAGCTTAGACACTACATGCTAGCCTATTCGGTGAAGCTGATTTCTCGGATGGATCCTATCAAGTATTTGTTCGAGAAGCCGGCGCTCACCCATAAGCTAGCACGTTGGTTGCTTCTGCTGGCTGAGTTCGATCTCCAACATGTCACAAGGAAATCAGTGAAGGGCCGTGCTGTGGCAGAATTCCTGGCCGACCACCCGATTGACGGACCTGAAGACGTGGACTTCAATTTCCCGGACGAGGATGTGTTAACAATTGTCGAAGAAGTGTGGACGCTCTATTTTGATGGGGCTGCTAATCAAAGAGGTTTCGGAGTTGGGGTATTGCTCATTACGCCCGCTGGGGCTCATATCCCGCTCGCTTTCAAGTTAAACTTCGATGTCACCAACAATCAAGCTGAGTATGAGGCCTGCATCATCGGAATGGAAGCTGCTATTGCATTGGGAGTCGAGAAGCTTGAGATAATCGGGGATTCGAACCTGGTGATCTCTCAAGCTAATGGAGACTGGAAAGTCCGTGAGGAAAAGCTGAAGCCTTATCACCAAGATTTGGAAGAATTGATTCCTCGCTTCAATAAGGTGACCTTCACCCACATTCCACGCTTGAAGAATCAGTTCGCCGATGCTTTGGCGACTTTGGCTTCAATGATCGAACTTCCAGTAGGGGTCCGGATGCGGCCAATTGTGATTGAGCAGAGGGACTTGCCCGCTTATGAATATGTCAACGCCATTGATGATGTCGATGATGGCCTACCCTGGTACCATGATATTTGGAATTTTGTCGAACGAGGGGAGTTCCCTGCTGGAGCTTCAAGGAAGGATCGGGTTGCTCTGCAAAGGCTGGCTGCTCAGTACATCATTTGTGGAGGGAAACTGTATCGAAGGTCTCACTGCGGAATGCACAAGCTGTGTGTCAACGGGGCCGAAGCAATAAGGATAATGGAAGAGATTCACGAAGGAGTCTGCGGTCCCCACATGAGTGGAGTCATGCTTGCACGGAAGATCCTCAGGCAGGGCTACTACTGGTCAACAATGGAATCTCAATGCATTGACTACGTGCGGCGTTGTTTCAAGTGTCAAATCCATGCCAACCTGCAGCATGTTCCACCCTCTAAGCTACATGGCATGACCTCGCCGTGGCCTTTCTCGGTGTGGGGAATTGACGTTATCGGGATGATCTCGCCTCCTGCTTCCAATGGTCACAGGTTCATACTAGTGGCAATAGATTACTTCACTAAGTGGGTCGAGGCTGAATCTTACAAAACTCTGACAACGGTTCAAGTGGCTCAATTCATTCGAAAGAACATCATCTACCGTTATGGGGTTCCTCAGGCGTTCGTCTCGGACAATGGGAGTCATTTCAAGGGAAGGGTCCTGGATCTCTTCGAAGAATTCAGCATCGATATCCACCGGTCAACAACATACCGTCCACAAACAAATGGAGCAGTCGAGGCAGCAAACAAGAACATTGAAGTGGTCATCAAGAAGACTATTGAGTCCGCAAGGGATTGGCACGAGCAGCTGCCTCTGGCGCTATGGGGGTACAGGACGTCAATTCGAACGTCAACCGGTGCAACTCCTTTCTCCCTGGTCTACGGAATGGAAGCAGTACTTCCTATCGAGCTTGAGGTTCCCTCTCTGAGGATCATGGTCGAAAGCGGTCTCGAAGAATCTGAATGGCTCAGCGGGAGATTTGTTGAACTGATGTTATTTGATGAAAGGAGACTCCGCGCCCTGTATCATGTTCAAGGTTACCAGCGTCGAATTGCCCGAGCATTTGACAAGAAGGTGAAATCCAGGGGCTTAGTCGAAGGAGACATGGTCACAAAGGAGATACGGGCTCCAGTATTCGACGCCCGCGGAAAGTTTCGACCGAAACGATCCGGGCCTTTCATTATCAAGACCATCCTATCCGGGGGTGCTGCTCAACTCATCGATCTCGACGGCAACGAATTCAGCACTTTGGTCAACCTGGATCAACTCAAACGCTTCTACCCCTGAGAGATGCTCGTTGGACCGAAAACCACAAGGGTGGGCGGTTCCAAGCAAAAGTTAGAGCAGCCTGCTAGACCGAAAACCTGTGAAGGCGGTCTAGGCAAAAATAAATAGGCAAAAGTCGAAAGCTCGCTAGTTCGAAAACCTGTTAAGGCGGCGCTAGGCAAAAGTTAGAGCGTAAAAGGAGAGGTAAAACACACGAGCGAACCTTGGCCTGAACTACGTTCTGACCTGATTCCTTGAAAAGGGATACGTATGCAGTCTCACCATGAGACCCGGTCACATTCTATCAAAGCAATCCAGTGTTCGACATTCCGTTGCCATGTCAAGATCCAAGCAAAGTCAAGGAACGAGCCAACATTTCATTAAGGAGTCAGAAGGGGGAAACCCTCCGTCTTTCAACTTTATTTATAAAATTACTACTTCTGATACACAAGCTGAGCATAAAAGCCTTAAAACAACTAAGCATAAAAACAGAACAGATGCTTGAGAAGCCTAACGGCTCACAGTTTATTCTAAAAACAGCAAAGTAGTCCGGAGTCAGTCAATGTTTTCTCTTGCTTCAATATCTGCTCTTAGCCACTGTCGATAAACGTTCCTCAGTCTTGGAGTAAAATCCGGGGACTCCGCCTGCAGGGCCCTGTCCGCCCAACGCCTTTTGTACCCATTCAGAGTTTGAGCATTGAAGTTGGGAATTCGGAAATCCCCGGCAGTGACGCGGACATTCCCCTGAGGGATACCCAGTTGACGAAGGATGCGGCCAGGGATATAGAAGGTGAACCGCGTCAACCCTGCAATCACAACCCTGTCAAAACCATCTGAGAAAACCGTCATCCCCTCCAGTCCCAGCCATGAACACCTCCAAGCAATTTCATCCGGCTGTATCTCCTGCATGAAAGCAAACCACTCCATCTCATTCATCTCGGGGTACCTCATTCCCCGCTGGTGAATCCTCTTCGGAAAAAGTTCCCAGCCATCCTCCGGAGGATGCAACAAGTTCAGCTTGTCACATAGCCACAGCTGCATGAGCGAAAAAAACAAGTAAGAAGCCAGATAAAGCCGAGCGAAAAGACAAGTAAGGAGCCACCAAAAAGCCTAAATCGAGAGTCGAGATAAAATAAGAAAGTGCGGAAACCGGAAAAAGGTGAGCTGAGTGAGTCTACCTGAAGAAGCAACGGACTGCCGCTGAAGGTGCGCGATACCCCAGAATATACCGAGTCTAGGCCGATGAGCGTCTCGGCCAGAACCAGAGGGATAACATTCTGTCGGTCCGGGCCACCCATCTGGAGGGCAACGCTCACAAGCAGGGAGCTGACCCGCCCGTCCGCAGGGATAAGCAAGTAGCCGGCTAAGAGACAGATCACCAGGGCCAGACGGCGCCGCGCCTGCCAAGCCATGTCCCCCAAGTCACCCTCAGGACTATATCGCTCGATCAGCTGCAGGATATGGACCTGACCACCCTCCAACATGGAGTTGGCCAAACCTCTAGGAATGTCAAGTGCGGTGGCCAGCAGCCCGGGCATGCTCACCTGGTAAGGAGGAACAACGAGCGTCGGAGATGAGTAAGTCCGGAGGTATGCCTGGAATTCCTCGACCGTCGGACATATCTCGTCATCACCAAAACGAAATACATGGACATCCGGGTCCCAGAACCGGAGCGCAGCCCTCAGGAGAGCCGGGCGGACCGGCACATGCCGCAAGTACCGGAACGAGGCAAGGCCGTGGTATTGAAAGTTCAACCAATCGACACTTATCATTTCCGCCAACCAAGGTTTGATCAGAGTTGGAATTGGGTTTGCCATTTGGGACCAGCAATTCAATTGGCTGAGTATAGGAGTAGGATGTATCGGTGTGGTTTCAATGCGTGCAAACATTCCATCTTATACCAAGCCACGAATCTTACTTCCTATTCTAAGTTCCAAACCAAAGGCTAGCATCCAAACCCTCCTTACAATAAAGTACACTGCCTTCTGAAAGCCAGAAACCGTGTGCAAACCGTGTGTGGGTGAAGACAAAGGGTAGCCAGAAAAAGGACAGACAGTCAGACAAGTGGCTCTGTGTCACGTTTTACTGGCGCACGCCAGTCATCTATCAGCGCACGCAGGACACCTTCCTCTACTGGCGTACGTGGCTCAACTACTGGCGCACGCAAGTCAGGCATGCATCAGATGCCAGCAACAGCAGCAACTGTCATCGAACAACCGTTTTCAATTCTGGGGCTTATTTAGCAAGTTTGTCGATTCGTGCAAGTCATAAATGGTATTTGGGACTACGGGGAAGCATCGGTTCGGAAACGTCACGCTTAACGAAGAATTCGGACCTCCGACAGCCCGTATCCTCCAAAATTTAGGATACGGAGACTCAAAATTCATACCGAGGGTCTCGCGCCAAGTTTTCTCATACCGTACATGTCATGTGGGCCTTATGTGATTGTACGGGGGTGTCGGTTTCAGTCCGGGACCATATCGAGTCATCTTTGGTGTCTTATGTCTATCTTTTATGACATTTTTGAGCATTTTGCGGATTGTTTTCCATTTTGAGTCGTCTTTCTCGAATCTTTCCACTCGTACAGGCCTTTGTACATCTCTGTGGCCTCGCAAAAGTGTCAGTTTCCCTTTTCAGAGGAGGATTGGGCTTTTCAGCCCACTAATACCAAACGCCCGTATCCTCCGCGTGTCTTAAGGATACGCGACGTATCCTGGGATTTTCCTTCCCTTTTATTCGAGCTATGTCAGTCCTGCACATATCCTAGTGTATGTTGGTCAATTCAGGACGTTTGTCAATGCATGTCAGACATCAGTGGTTGTTTAGTTTGCTTCTACCATCAAATTAGAAGTCGAATAAACAGAAAATGCAATTATTATACTACCCAAAGCATGTATCTATAAAAGTAAAAGGTGGAAATGTACAAAGCGGCACAACGGCCCGAGCAAAAGCAAGCTAAAGTATGTACTGGGCAAACAGTCGCCCGTGAATCAGAAGGCACGCAGGCCCCAAAATCAAAATCAAGTGTCAAAAGGCAAAAGACGGTAAGGTAGCTGAGGCTCAGTGATAGCCCTCACGCGCTGAAGAGCTCGTCGGTGTCGCCGCTGCCGTCCTCGCTCTCCTCAGCTGCAGCTAAGTCTCTCTGAGTGGTCCTGTACCTGGGGTCGCTGGCAGAGTCAGAGCCGCTGCCGAGGGAGACGGACTCCTCACCCTCCTCCTCTCTCCTCTTCTTCCGCGCGGGCCCCTCCGCTGGCTGCTTCCGAGCATCCCTCTTCCGCAACTCTCTCTGAGGCGGTGGTGACCCTCTGTCAGGGGCTATCACCACCCCTCTGGCCTCACGCCGTGTAGTCCTCGCCGGTCGCTGGACTGTGGCAGGAGCCTTCCTCTTGCCCTTCTGAGGGGCTGGCTCCGCTGGTCGCCGCCTAGAAGCCGCCCTAGCGTGTCCCTGCATTGTCAATTCAATTCAATATCAATATTGTGCATAGTGTATATGTAAATGCTGAAACAGGAATCAAGAGCAGGTACTCCTAAACATGCATTGTAACAGACATGCACAGTTCCTAAGTATCGAAATCGGGATTCTGGGTTCATACCTGAGGCTGCGTAGTAGGCGCTGGAGCTGCCGGCGGGTAGTGCAACTGCAAGGGAGTACCACTGGCTATCTGGTGGAATTTCTTCTCCATGGCAAGCATCAAGCACATGGACTCCCTCACCCACTCAAGCGGCACCTGAATCACAAGTATTGAAAGTCAAGGACAGTTCAAATACAGGGCAAGAATGATGCAGGAAAACAGGGAATAGACAAAAGCTGAAAGTACATCGTACCGGTCCAGTGACCTCTGCAGGCTCTGTCCGGGCAGGCTCAAAGCGGACCTCCGCAACCTCCCCCTGAGGGTCACGTACAGACAACGTCCAGGAAAGCTGAGTGAGCCCGGTCGACTCTGCAAACTCACTCCTCTCCCTGGAACGGCCCGACCTACTCCGCCGTCCCGACCTCTCCTCACCGGCAACTAACGCCTCCGCCCGCACTGCCCTGTGCTCCATCACTCCAAGCGCTCCCGCCAAGTATCGCCTCTGGTAAACGGCGTAGTCTCGCTCTCGTCTCAGAAAGGGAGCCGCAGGAACAGGGACAGTGAACCTCCGTAGCTCTCTCAGCGTGTACCTCCCAGTGTGCGAAGCCCGAAGCGGAAGTGGCCCAGGGACAAGGAACTCGGACGAGTCGAGTGACTGTCGCGTCACCCGATCGCCCAAGTACCACTGCCACCCGAAAGCCGACTCTAGCAGCACCCGGCTCGCTGTCACCACTCTGCTACGCGCAAGGTACTCAGGCCTCCAAGGGTCCCACTCCACTTGCAAAGCAATCAAAGGATATCAGCGACAGCATTAAAGCAATTCAAAGGCGTGAACTACCGAAAGGAAAAGCAGGTCTCACCTGAGAGTCCGTCAAGTGGTCGAGGTACAGTCGAAAGTCTGCAAGCGTCTTCTTCGACCTCTTCTTCCCGACGCGGAGTGGTCCCCAGACCATCGCTCGAGGAAGCACCCTCAGGTCCGGACTCCTATTCTCCGGAGAGTACATCCTCAGCACCTCGTAAGCCCACAACTGCAAGGTTTTCAAACAATCAAACAGACAAGGCATCAGAAATACAGTATATGCAAGATAAAGTGCAAGTATGGAATGGAATTGAAAGACAGTATTGATTCCTTACCTCCCACACTCTCCAGTACCCAGCAGCTGCCCTGCTCCCTCTGGAAAACTCACCCAAAAAGCAGTAGCACGTGCCCAAGGCCGCTCCTCCCCAGTCGAACCGAGAAGCCGACCGCAAGTCAAAGAGGGCAGGCAGGTAAGACAAGTGCACCGTGGACCTCTTGTTCGGGTACAGAGTAGCCCCGAACAAGTACAACAAGTAAACCCTGGCCAGCCGTGCCAACTCTAACTCGGGGATCTCCCCTCCTGCCAACTCCAACACCAGGATCCTCTGCTCCACGTGCCTCGCAAACTGGTCGTATGAGACCATCTCTGAGCTCCCTGCTGGCACCATGCCTAAGAACCACTGCAGCGCCTCAGCGTCCCTGTGGATCCCCGAGTCGAACGAGATCGGGTCCCCTCCTACCCTCAGGCCCGTGATGGCCGCAAAGTCTGTCGGAGTCACCGTCATCTCCCCAATCGGGAAGTGGAAGGAGTTCGACGTATCCCACCACCTCTCCGCCAGGGCAGACAGTACCCCGTGGTCACTCCTCACCGCTGTCAGCGCGGGGATGAACGCGCCAAACCCCGCCGCGTCCACCAGCTCTCGTGCCCCCGCCGGCAAACTCAAGTATAGCTCGAGTGAGCGAGCCGGACCGCCATGTCCCCTCGAGCTAGCCACTCCTCTCTGCACATCACAACAACCAAAGCAACAGAAATAGCATCATTACAGCAGTTCAAGTTCAATGGATAGTCGAATCAAGGGTCTAAAGCATCAAGGCATTCGTTCAGTCAATTATCGTTTCAAGGCATTCGTTCAGTCAATTATCGTTTCAAGGCACTCTATCAGTCGATTCAAGTCATTCGAGCATCTTACAAAGTCAAGTCAGATTTCGGGACAACCTATCAGTCGAGTTACGTTACATGGCATACTACAAGTCGATGTCGTTTATCTACAGGCATTCTATGAACGAATTGTGCAGTCAAAGCTCTCTACAGCCAACCTAGTCTATTGCAAGTCGAGGTATCACTAACTCTACACAGTCAATCAAATGCAAAAGGTTCGAGTATCATGCATCACAAGTACGAAACGAAGACTAAAGGGGAGTTTTAAAGAGTATACCTCAGTCCAGCCCCTGGACAAGTGCTGCTCACGGTCCCTCAGTACCAGCTCCTCGTCGTAGTCTCTCTGTAGAGGGACGTAGCTCTCAGTACCAGACGCCACAAACACGTGCGGCTCTGGAGGAACGTACGTCTCAGCCGCAAACGGGGTACGAAGGGCCTGCCGCCTGGCCTCCGCTAAGTCCACGGCCACCTCGTACGCCCCGGGACCCTCCTCCTGCTCCCTCTCGGCCTCCTCGGCCTCTCGCACCAGCTCCGCCTGATCTCTCTCCGCCGCCTCGGCCTCTCGCCTCAGTCTCTCCTCCTCGTCAGACCGGGCTATCTCCCTCAGCCTCTCCTCTCTGGCCGCCAAAACCGCCCTAACGACCGCAGGGCTCTCTCTCATGAGCCGAGCAAGCTCAGAGTCACCCACGAACTCCGCCAAGTCACGGCTCATGATCGGCTCGTGACTAGACGAACCCGCGGGCGCCTCAAACTCAATCCGCTCAGTGTGGTCCGCCCTCGGCACGTCCCCCGCCTCCTCTACGGCCAGATCCTTCCCTCTATCCGAGTCCTTCGGCGGCGACCCCGTCCGATCCTCACCACCAACGCCGCCGGCCCCGACTGAACCCAAAACACCACCAGTCACGATCAAAGCCTCCACCCCACTCTGGAAGTCTAACCGTCGAACCTGTGGACCCCTTGGACTCGACAGTACCGACGTACGCCCCTCCTCCACCGGCGCACGCCGCTCGCCGCCACCACCGACCTCCTCTGCATGGCTACCATTGCCACCGCCGCCGCCTGGGATCTCTGCACCGGCGTCTGGGGAAGCCTCCTCTACCGTTGGATCGTCGATTAGTGGCCTCTCGGTCTCGCCTCTACCAACCCTCAACCGCTCGCCGCCACCACTACCTCCATCACCGCCGCCGTCTCCGCCCAGTTCCGCCATGGATGTGTGGATTTGAGGAAGAGAATGGGAAGGGAGTTTGGGCTTGGAAAGGTTTGGGAAATTTTGAGGAGCCTCGTAGGTTTTGAAACTGATGAATGGCGGTTTCGTACTGCCTGAGGAGTATATTCGACGTGGAACAGCACTGGGCCGGGTCTGGGCCGGATCTGGGCTTGGTTACTGCAGCTTAAGTGGCGTACGACACAACTCAACTGGCGCACGCCAGTAGTTCTTGGGCCTGGGGCCCAGTTTGCATCCCGTGATCAAAATCAAGGCCCATGGTCATCAGATTGATGTCAACACTTCGGATGGTTACTCCCCAAGCAGAGTTCGTCCGTTATCAAATTCAACGACGATCTATCCGTCCAATTTCAAATCAACGACGGTCTGTCCGTCCGATCTCAAATTCAACGACGATCTATCCGTCCGATTTCAATTCAAACGACGATCTATCCGTCCCATTATCAACTCGACGACGGTCCGTCCGTCCGGCTTCAAAATTCAACGGCGGTCTATCCGTCCAAATTCAAATCAACGACGGTCTATCCGTCCAATTTCAAATCAAACAGGTGACCCTGAGTTGCTTTCAATGGATTATTCCCCAGGAGAGTCCACACCCCATGACAGCCTGTTCTGTCCTTATCAAATCAACGACGATCTATCCGTCCAATTTCAAATCAACGACGATCCACCCGAAGGACCGTATCTTTCTCAACGGAGCCGATTCACGGCTTATCACTCCCCAGCTGAGTCAGCCGCCCCGGCCGCGCTATCAAGAGCCAATGCCAGCATCGGCTCAGCCAAGCATATCATCTCCAACGGCGATCTGTCCGCTCCAATCAAACCAACCAGTCAGGTTATTTAAGTTTCATGTTCTCATTAACCCGCATATTCTGCTCTGGATGTCCTAGATGGGTGTCTAGAAAACCTTTGACGTTACTTACACCAAGACGATGGAGCTCCAAGTGCCGTCAAAGGGGGCTACTGTAGACACCCTATTCTGGACGGTCCAGATTAGTTAACTTACGGTCTTTGATTCCCCGATGATGATTAAGGTCAAGAACATACCGAGTTTGTGAATGAGTTTGAGCTCTGAGCGTCCCGAACCTCGTCCGAACCCGTTTCAAACCCTTGTCGAACCCTCAAGCCAGAACCAAACGGCCTCAGCAAAACCCTACTGGAGTACGCTGGTGGTGGACTAGCGTGCGCAGGACCCACTGCCATGTGTCAGTCATCGCCACTTTCTGGCGCACGCCGCTCAACTAGTGGCGCACGCCAGTCATGACCAGTCAAATCAACCTTTTTTCAGCCAGATGGGCGGGCGTCTTTTGCAGCCGACTGACATCAGCTGACAGCCCCCTGATCATTACTTCGGCCAGAACTGTTCCCCTCTCTCTCCTACACCCTCCATCAACTAGTCCCATGCATTAAATGCATGGGAGCTTCCTCCAAAGCTTGGCCACCCAAACAGCCCCTAAGGGCAGGCTGATCTCAGTCCTCCCTCCTCCATAAATACCCCCCTTGCATTCATTTGCAAGGGGTTAGCTCCATTAAGACATCAAGCCTCTTTGTCTTCTCCTTCTTAAAGTGTTCTTTGCTTCCTTTCTCTTCCATAGAAAGAGCAAGCAAGGGAATATACTCTCCACAGTCCTCAAACCTCACTACATACATCCTTCATCCATCCCCTCTCAAGCTCAAGTTCAAACCATCCATCAAAACTCACAAGCAAAGGTATAACACCATTTGCTCCTGCTTTCTATTCTGACCCCTGAGGGGGGCTGGCAGGGTCAAGGCTGGTAATCCATACCAGTCCTGGCCCTAACGCTGGCAAGGTTTCAAAACCGTTTGCAGTGATCAGTGGCGCACGCCAGTACTGAGTGCCGTACGCCAGTTATGGTAGTATGTGCAAAACTGGCGTGGGGATCATGGATCATTGTTTTCTTGCATTATCAAATCTTTGATCACCTTGCTGCATGTTAAAACCAGTTTACGGCTTTCTGTATTTAGAACTGTTTTCTTTTCTATCTGTATTTATTGCTTAGTTTGGCCTTCTGGGTCCCTCTGGTCCTGTTCCAGAGCCCAGAATGTGTAAAGCCAAAGCATTGGAACCAAGAAACAACTGGCGTGCGGCCCTTCTTGAGTGGCGTACGGCAATGGTTTGTATTCCAGTGGCTTGGCCCTTGCATGGATCTTCCATCCAGACCTTGGATCATCCTCCCCTCACTGTTTAAGGGGTTTTCTGTCTATTTGGTGGCTTTTAAGCCCATTAATCTGTCTGTAATAGCTTAGCAACCCTTATAAACTGCGTGGTTTGTCCTGGGTGTGCACTGGTCCTTTCCAGAGCCCAGAGGGTTGACAACAGAAGCTGTGGTCTTAAGCTTACCGGCGCACGCCAGTTGTGGTGTGGCGCACGCAGGTCATGACTGCATGCAGTGGCTTGGCCAGTGCATGCAGGCTTGTTCCTGTGTGTACTACCTCACAGTCAGTGTGTTCTAGTCTGCTTAAAATGTCCACAAAAGCTTGTTCTCAATCTATTATACTTGTATAGATCAAACATCAAACATCCATAAACATTTTGCTACATCTTTTGTACATAAATGCAATATGTTACAGTTTTAATCCCTATTAACTGTTCCCCGCCCTAACTGGTTAAAAGAATGATCAAATAAAGAGAGAAATGCAAATGCTTTTTACAAAACGCCTGAGTAGAGACCGGTCTCCGGACTGGGCGAGGGGGGTGCCATAAAACCCTTCCCCTCTCGTAATCTGGCTCCTGAACCTCAAGATCGAAGGTGACGACGGTGCAGTCTACAAAAGCCTTTTTCAAAATCAAACAAACGCGATCCAAAATGTTTTCAAAAGAACGGTTTCTTGGGTACAAACCGCAAAACCCGAGTGGCGACTCTCTGATCTGCGAAGCACTTCGCCGCGCTTTCCGCGAGATAAGGGCGCACCCGGAATTTTATGCCTAAAACACGGGATTTTTGGGGCGTGTGCCCACAGCATCTCGTAGGGTTCACGTGCATCAAAACGCTCTAAAACACCGATGTTTCTGGATCTGTATTCAAATACCGCGTCCACAGTATTACTCTATTACTTATCCCTTATTACTAATCTTCACAATGAATGGAGAGAGGACTGTTTTGGAAGTTGCAAAAACAAAAAGAAATTAAGACAAAGTAAGATTGAGGGAGAAAGTAAGAGAAAAATCTTAAGAAAAATGTACTTTTTAAAATAAAAAAAAGGAGGGAGATTTTTTTTATTTCTCTCCTTTTCTCTTCCTTTCCTAGCTTCCAAACAAATCCTGAGAATTATTGTTATGCAGATCCTCCATGAGTATGAAGGGGCAATGTTCTTCTGGATACACAACGTCGGTCCAATCGGTTGCCTGCCACACACTGTCAAGTCCTGCCAGAAGGCAATCTGTTTACACCCGTTTTTGGCACCCAGTCCTGGACGAGCGTTGGAAGGCTATTTAATTAAAAGTTTAATTAAATTGGGCCACGAATTGAAGAATTATTGGATCTAAATTAATGGGCCAAAGTAATACGAGTTGGGCCCGATTAATTTTAAGTTTATTTCGGCCTGGAAATTGGGTTTGTAAGCTTTGGGCCATGTTTGGTAAGATTCAGAACGAGGCCCAGTTGGTGCATTATGAAAACAAAGTCTTGTACATGTTAAATTAATTCAATGGCCCACTATTATGTTAACTGGAGAAGCTTCACGGAAGAAAAGGAAACAAGATAGTGGGGATAAGTGCCATGTGGCCATTTGACCGGGTCAAATGGCCTATTACGTTGGCTGCCCACTATTTAAGGGAAGAAGGAAGGCCCACTACTTTGAAATGCTTCTCTCAACTACCCATGATCAGGAAGTTACATAAGGGTAAATCCTTTTCACCTCCAGTAACCTCCCATTAGCCCACAACATGCAGTTGCATGGGACACTTGGCGTGAGGAGAAGCAAGGCGGGAAATCATTGGCATGCAAAAAACCGTGGAGCTCGTTTGCCTATAAATAGAAGAACTCAAGAAGAAAAATGGGTTTTTCCCACACCAATCAAGCTCAACGCTTAAAATCAAAGCCTTCCCAGCGAAGCAATTATCTCTATCTTCTCACCTTCACTCAATTACTTCACCAAGTGATTCGAGTTTCATTTCTCTTGTATCCCAACTTTATTATTACGAAACATAATAAAGTTATTCATATCTCTCTTCATCCCCTACTTTATTATTACGATATAGTAAAGTAATTCTACGTTGTTACTTTCTTTTCTACACGGTTATGAAATTATTAAGTCCTCGCACGAAGAGGCAAAACCACGGACCTTCACTGCAATTCAGCCCTTAGGTTGCAGCACTATCGCCCTCACAGATCTAGAAGTCAGAACAGGGACGCCCAGTCCTTCACATTGGACGCGACAAGTCCTGGCACGCCCGCTCAGTCCTTTGAGCCATTTCGGAGCTAAACACAATCCAAGGGTGTGAATTGGATCAAAATGGGTGTGCGAAATTTAGAGATGAAATGGTTCAAGAATTCAACGGGTTGTTGAAGGACGAAGTTTCCAAGGCCAGGGGAAAATACCCGAAGGCGATCGACATTCACTTACGTCGATTTGTATGCAGCTAAACACAATCTCATCACCCAGGCAAAGAATCTAGGTACGTCGTAACTGTCTTACAAGTACCAGTCTTCAATTCGACTCGAAATTCTTTGGGCTACATTTCACGCGAGCGAAAGCTTGTGCAAAATAGCTGCGAAAAAGGGCTTCGATATATGATGCGACCATGTAACTTAAGCTTGCTGTTGCAGGATCGGTTCTGATTATAAAAACTTGTGCACTGAATATGACATCTAACGATTTTCCGTTTTGGGGTGTAGGTTTCGAGGATCCGATGGAATTCTGCTGCGGGAGTTACGACGACGTGTACGTACGATGCGGGCAAAAGCCGTTAAATGGAAATGGAACAGTGATTGGAAGTAGTAGTGCATGCAAGGATCCATCGAAATACATAAGCTGGGATGGAATACATTTCACTGAGAAGGCCAACCAGTTCGTTGCAGAACTCATCCTCAATGGCTCCTTGCATGCCCGTGCCTGAAGGCACGGCTCAAACATTCAACACCCGCAAATCAATAGTAGGCTCACGTGCAATATCTCAACCCCCTATCCAACGATTCCAAGTTCCAACTACGAAAAAAATAGCAAGCATACTAATTGGTCTGGTTAACTTGATTCCGCAAATAAAGAAAAAAGTATTTTACTAATCCCAAACTTTCGCATGCAGAAAATCAAACGTGCACAAAACCTCATAAAATTCAGAGTTATCATGAATCATTTCCCTATTCAAAACAACAATGAAAATATAAAAACGCTACAGAAACCGAGTAGTAAACCCGGAGAATAAATTTTCTACCATACACCCTTGCAGTCATGACTTATGAGACTGATGACCGAATTATTCCCCCAGTAAACAACCCCTCATGCCTATTGTCTTTAATCATGCATATGGTCTTTAATCATGTAAATTGTGAAATGTGTGCTATACCAATAGGATTTTCATATGGAATTTTGTTCGTGAACTATGTGAACTTCTATGCTCGTTCATTTCAAACTAAAAACCAATCATTAAAGCTTATAATTTAGAAAGAATCACTGCCATGTCATGCAGGATGGCTTTTGGGCCTATTTGATTCTCCAATAGAGATTGGATTACTAAACCCGTGAGACCAAATTTTCAGCATTCGAATGCAACAATTAGGAGAGGGATGACATATCCGTTAAACAACCAAACCCACAATTTTGTTATTACCTCTGGATTATATATCCCTTCGTTATTTGTTCTACCAATCCAACATCACCTTTCTACGTGAAGTTTTGTCTGTATATCAGTTTCTACTGTAAAACTGGGATTTGTTTGAACTAATTGGGGATGATCGGTTTATTGTGTTTGTTAGGAGAGGTCCCATACAGAGAAAGACAATCGATTGGTAAAAACATAAATAAAAAAATAAAAAAAACACACACACACACACGTGAAAGTGACAAAGAAAAAACCATCATATGCCTTAGAACTACAGAATAGCAATAGCTTAAAATACAACAAATGACGCGAGGGATGCGTATACCTGTGGATGGATCTGTTCATGGACGCTCAAAGTTCTAGAATTTTCATAGGAGAGAGAATGGAATGAGAAAATACAAAACTTCTCAATACTATATAAATTATAAATATATATATCCTCGTAATTAAATCCCTAAATCATGGGATTATAATTGCCCGAGTAATGGATATGATCGGTTTAATGGTTAACAAATACTACCTTTTTTGTCAAGTCCCGTTCGAAGGAGAGGAAAAAATATATAGATTAAATTAAATTGGGAGGTAGTCATGCAGATTTTAAGGGTTTTAAAATCTCTTGTGCAATTTACATTTTCTTTCATATACTTATTCCTATAATTCCATTTTTTACCAACATGGTTTGCATGGGATAGGTTCCTTTATAGATTCAGATTTTTATTCCTTTTATTTCTTTAATTCTATTTTTACTTATTCCTCTAATTCGGTTTTCACCCATTTATTCCTTTAATTCTATTTTTTACTTATTCTTCTAATTCTATTTTATCCCATATCAGGAAAACATGTAAAACGTAAAAGGAATGTAGAATAAGGGTGGAAATTTATGCATAAAGATCTCATATTAGGGAAACTTGTAAAACTTAAAAGGAATGTAGAATGAAGGGTGGAGATTTATGTAGGGAGGAGGATAAATCTGGACCGTTGGTTATGTATAAGATTCAAAAACCGCTCTGTTTTATTATATAGATAATATTATGTTCAATGACTCAGTTTTGTTTTTTTTTTTCTGTCCAATGTTTGTGAGTCTCGCGTGCATCTTGTGGGACGTACGCGTGCGTATCGGATGACTCTGAACACAGTGTTGGAAAAATATCGGCAGCCACGTAACATTCCAGAGAACAATCTCATTTCCAATAATAAAATTACAGGAATTAATCGAATTACAAGAAACAAAACAATATACAGAATATGAAGAACGAGTTTCAAACTGTTTTTTCTTTTACAGAACAACGAACCGAGGCCTGTGTGTTACCACAGTCACCTTAAGAAATATTCGCCGCCTACCGTGGGTGTTGTAGGTTGCGTCGGCGACTTTCTCCCAGGGTTGGCTCGGCTAAACCGCAAGCCGTCGGAACACCGCCGTCGACTGCCTTGGCGAACTGACTATCGTCTGCCTCTCTCTCTCAAGAACGAATATAGGAGTATGCTGGATTGCTGTGTGTTTTTTCTGTGTTTTCTCCAAGAACGTGAGGCACCTATTTATAGGGTGAAGGAGGCTGAAGATGAGTAATGCAGCCTTCAATTCTGAAATGAATTCAGCCAATGAATTCAGTCAATTCAAGAGGGAGGTTACCAACATCAATACTCCATCATGGAGAGGGTTACAGGAGTTACGAAATCCACACATCAATACGTCTATTGATTGTGGTGCATCAGGATTCCACGAGCTCGGAACACATACGGTTGCCTCGAGAGACCCTCCGGTTTGTCCCGATTTCATTCATCTGAAATTCCGTAAAAATTTCCAACACACAGTTGAGACTGAATCAGTTTCCGAACATCCGTGTCATACGACTATTGTATTTCAGTACGTGGTAAAATTTCCTTGTATCAAAGAAGATAATATCAAACCGTGTAATCATTCTATGTGAAAATTTTTCCGAAAATGTCTCCGAAAAAGAAATCAGTGATTTTAGATTCACTTGAATGTTTGAGTACCACAGTACATCAAAGTGAATCTTAATCATTAATTTCCCTAGAATTGTTGTACGTTTTTATAATACTATATATTGAAAAGCTTTCCAAGATATCATAGCTGATCCTGACATTTTGAGAGGAATTTTGAACAAGGGATCCTAATTTTTCCTTTTCGGCTTACAAGTTCGGTACGTAACTCTTTTTAAGCTTAAATATTCGATACTAAAACTACTTTGGGATCCTAATTTATACCAAATTATTTTTAGAGAGCCTAAGGCGGCTGGCCACCTCTTGACCCGCCTCTGCATATAAGCTAGAGGTGGCAAATGGGCGGGTCTGGGAGGGTTGAAACGGGTTGTTGGTCAAATAGTAAACGGGTTGAAACGGGTCGGGACGAATATGGGTCAAGTCAAATCCAAACCCGCCCAACCCGACCCGTTTTCTTCCCTTCCCCCTCCTCCCTTTTTCTTTTATTTTTTCTCCCCCCCTCCCCCTTCTTTCATTTCTGATGGTAGCAAGGAGATAGGTGCTACATTTATAGCATCCACAAATGCATTCAAAAATTATTTTCTTGTTTTTAGAGGAAACAGATTTTTTAGAACTTGGGAACATCTCCTTCGGAAAAACAAATGCAAAAATCAAGTTTCAATATCCGTCTAAAATTGCAATCTTGTCATTAAGGAACACGATCGCACTGAAAATCATTCAGATTTTAAATTACATGCGAATGAAGAAATCTAGAGAGACAAAGAATACGTTTTGGACGAAGAGGTGGTTGGCGAGACGATCGCGACAACAAGGGATATGGAGAGGATCACGCCCACTGCGAATCACTTGATTTACTGGTCTAGACTCTAAACTCAAGTTGCTCTTGGTTGATTCACTGTTGAATTCAGGCTAAGTTCCGCTACGGATTTTTTGGGCTATTTGAATTTTTCCGTTTTGTCCTTATTCTAAATTTTTCACATTTGTTCGTTTTCGCGACAAACATTTTACCCTTATTGATTCATCTTGACGAGAGGAATCAGAAAAGTAATTTTTTTTTTAACTTTTACCCTTCCTAAAATATTTGGGTATAAGTCATAATTTTTTACTTTTCTGATTTTTTTCGTCGAGACGAATCAACAGTGGTAAAAAGTTTGTCGCAAAACGAATAAATGCAAAAAAAAAATTTGAATAAGGACAAAACGAAAAAAATATCGTCATTGTTAGTTTTTCGTCAATTTTTAATGAGCTATTTTAATGTTAATTTGATCATAATTTTTTACAATTTAGATTCATTTCGCGATAATTTGTTTCGATGAGTCAAAACAATAATATCCACATAAATCTACTGTAAAATTAATAAACTTTCACATAAAACATTAATTTAGATAATAATCTAATTTAAAAAATTAACCCCAACCCGTTAAAGTAATCACAGAGAAACTTTTCCTTTGCCTGGAGATGAAGGCGATTGAGAAAGATACAATTGAACCTAGGTATCGGGCTTTGGTTCACTCTTGTGCAGTGAATGGGACTTTTAATTCTAACCCATATTGAACCCATTTTCAGCCCATCTGAACCCATGTAAATATGGGTTTATATGAGTTCAACACATATAAACTCATTATACAATATGAGTGGGTTGGGTTGGGTTGGGTTATAAGTAGACGGATTTGGGCGGGTTCTAAAATATGGGTTGGGATTGCCAGAGATGAAGGCGATCAAGAAAGATACAATTGAACCTAGGTATCGGGCTTTGGTTCACTCTTGTGCAGTGAATGAGTCTTTTAATTCTAACCCATATTGAACCCATTTTCAGCCCATCTAAACCCATGTAAATATGGGTTTATATGAGTTCAACACATATAAACTCATTATACAATATGAGCGGGTTGGGTTGGGTTGGGTTATAAGTGGGCGGATTTGGGCGGGTTCTAAAATATGGGTTGGGATTGCCAGAGTCCGGATCCCCTGTCCGACCCGCTTGTCCCACCTCTTTCGGCCGTTGATCTCGCAAATCAACGGCTGAGATTGGTCAAACACTTTTTTCTCAAAACCACAAGTATTGGTTTTACTTTTATGTCCCATCAACAAAGACTTGGCAAAGACTTGAGAAAATGACTCGTCAAGTATATGTGTTCCCACCGTTGGACACTAAAACGTGGGCATAGGTCCCAGTAATCAATACTAATTCAGAAAGCAGATGGAAACAACTAGAGCAGTTGAATGTTCATTTAAGTTTCTGGAACTATGGTTTGTTGAATGACCTAACCAATGGCCTACTTATAGAATTATAGGCATCTTTATGTGGAAAAGATCATGTCTTTTAGTAGGCACCATTTCATGAAAATCAATCAATTAGGAAGGGTCATGCTTCTTGGTGGCACCCCACGTTTCATATCATTTTCTAACAAGCATACCATAAATTTATAGGTGTTATAACTATTCACATAAAGTCATAACCCATGTGAAAAGGTGTCGCAACTTTTGGAAAAAAAAAACGGCTCTCAACATTTTTATTTTGAAATCTCCAGACATGCATCTTCCAATTGCTTAAAGTAGTCCTTGATTCTTTAATAAAAAAAAACAATGAGTCAAGCCAAAGTCGTCGGATGTTTTTCTTGACGTGCAACGAATTTAGGAGTCCTGCTACACACACAGACAATCTGTGCACAGATTGTGCACAGATTTCGTTGTGGGACCCACCACGGGTCCCACACAAATCATCCGAGCCGTTCATTAAATGTAAAATATTTTTTTGAGGGTCCCCGTAAAAAATAAGCTCAATCCGATACCTATAGGTGCTTCATCCAACCATCTAACTTTTCATTCAGATTTCCGGATAATGAAAAGTTATATGGTTGGATTGAGCACCTATAGGTATCGGATTGAGCTTATTTTTTACGGGGACCCTTGAAAAAATGTTTTACATTTAATGAACGGCTCGGATGATTTGTGTGGGACCCGTGGTGGGCCCCACAACGAAATATGTGCACAATCTGTGCACAGATTGTATGTGTGTGTAGACTTTCTGACGAATTTAGCCTTCTTTGTAATAGTGATCAATTGACCCCTGCAGTCGTCTCAAGTTAGTCAAGTCTCTCTCTTAAATACCGCGTATTATGTGTGGTCCTATATTAAATACTGCGTATTATGTGTGGTCCTATATGTTAAACTCACTTTCCCTATAACTTTCTGTGCACTTTCGAAGTCCACACACACGACATCAACAGAGCACAATCAATGGTAATATAGGAGGTCCAATCCCGACATCAACAGAGCGCAATCAATCGTCTTTGTTAGTATTTCGTCAATTTTTAATGAACTATTTTAATGTTTGATCGTAATTTTTTACATTTTAGATTCATTTCGCGATAATTTGTTTCAATGAGTCGAAACAATAATATCCACATAAATCTACTGTAAAATTAATAAACTTTCATGAAATCAATTAGGAAGGGTCATTTCCTCTTGGAGGCACCCCACGTTTCATATCATTTTCTTACAATCACACCCTCTTCTAATAAGCATACCTTAAATTAACAGGTGTTATATATAACTATTCACATGAAGTCATAACCCATGTGAAAAGATGTCGCAACTTTTGAAAAAAAACCCGCTCTCAACGTACATTTTTATTTTGAAATCTCCAGACATGCATCTTCCAATTGCTAAAAGTAGTCCTTGACTTGAATGATGACTTGCATGCTAAGGGCACAAATGAGAGAGAAACGTGAATCACAAAAAGCTGGAGAGAGAGAGAGAGAGAGAGAGAGAGAGAGAGAGAGAGCGAGAGAGAGAGAGAGAGAGAGAGAGAGAGAGAGAGAGAGAGACGTGAATCATAAAAAGCTGGTGATGTGTGAAAGCATTACAAAAGCAATTGATTCGTCTAGTGATCAATTGACCCCAGTCGTCTCAAGCATTACAAAAGCAGATGATGTGTGAAAGCATTACAAAAGCAAAATTCTGTAATTTTATTAGATCAAAAGGCTTCCAGTACGTCGTGCAACGAATTTAGCCTTCTTTGTAATAGTGATCAATTGACCCCAGTCGTCTCAAGCATTACAAAAGCAGGTGATGTGTGAAAGCATTACAAAAGCAAAATTCTGTAATTTTATTAGATCAAAAGGCTTCCAGTACGTCGTGCAACGAATTGACCCCAGTCGATCGTCTCAAGTTAGTTTAGTCTCTCTCTTAAATACCGCGTATCATATGTGTGGTTCTATATGTACGACTTACTTTCCCTGTAACTTTTTGCGCACTTTTGAAGTCCACACACACGACATCAACAAAGCGCAATCAATGGTGGCACTCTATTCTATCAAACAGTCATTCGAAACGCGCCTACAAAGTGCAACTTGTTCGCATGCACTTGTCTCGATCAAACTAATTTTTTACGACATATTCTTCTTTGCAAGTTCTACGAGACGAAGAGTTCGAGGATCATGATTGTGAACTCTAGAGTTACCCAATTGTTAATCATAGTACACTATCAATCAATCAAATAATAACATCATGATCATTTTTTCAGATGACTTTGAAGTGATCAACTAGTGTTTTAGACTCATGAATACAGCATTATTTGTTCGATTCCATCACCTAGCTGTTACATTCTTTTTCAATTCCATTAACGATTTGCGATGTTTTCAAAGGTTTCGAGAGTAATAGTTCGAACTGTTACGGAAAATAAAAAGCAAAAAAATTTAGACATGAATTACCTATTTTCTTAAGCGTTTCCAACGTTCAATATGGGGCACACTATGCTTATCATTGTGGAAAGATCCTGGTGGAAATTCCTGCTACGAAATAGAAAGATTCTTCAATTGCAACAAAGATAAGACATTGATTAATGTTGCAACTACGAGTTTTTTTTTATTCTATTACTTGATAAAACTGCCATTCGCTTCAAATTGATATAGAAAATTTGATCTACACATTTTTGTGATTTAATCAATCATGTATTATGATTAAGAATTGTACAAGGATTTGATTCTTAAACTTTCAGCCGTACATGCTTTGCCATAGGTGCAGTTATGAATGATCACCATATAGTGAGTTCTCTCAAGGGCGTGTGGACCCACTCTTATGTGGAAAGTTATAGGGGTTTACAAAGTACTCAAACAGAAAGACTTGAAAAGTCTTAGGTCATTTGATGACAATTACATTGAATGGTATGTGGAAAATTCGTAGCATGCATGACAATTACTTCAGAGGAAAGAGCCATAATTTTTTACTTTTACCATTCCTAAAATATTTGGGTATAAGTCATAATTTTTTACTTTTCTGATTTCTTTCGTCGAGACAAATCAACAGTGGTAAAAAGTTTGTAACAAAACGAATAAAATGCAAAAACAAAAAAAAAAAACAAAATTGAATAAGGACAAAACGAAAAAAAATTCAAAAAATATCGTCTTTGTTAGTTTTTCGTCAATTTTCAATGAACTATTTTAATGTTTGATCGTAATTTTTGACATTTTAGATTCATTTCGCGATAATTTGTTTCATTGAGTCAAAACAATAATATCCACATAAATCTACTGTAAAATTAATAAACTTTCACATAAAACATTAATTTAGATAATAATCTAATTAAAAAAATTAACCCCAACCCGTAAAAGTAATCACAGGGAAACTTTTCCTTTGCTGGAGATGAAGGCGATCGAGAAAGATACAATTGAACCTAGGTATCGGGCTTTGGTTCACTCTTGTGCAGTGAATGGGTCTTTAATTCTAACCCATATTGAACTCATTTTCAACCCACCTAAATCCATTATACAATATGAGCGGGTTGGGTTGAGTTATAAATGGACGGATTTGGGCGGGTTTTAAAATATGGGTTGGGATTGCCACCTCAAGAATCGTCCAACAAAATTTTCATGATACTTATGGTACAAATCAAGCTCTGCTTTGTATCTTTGTTGTGCTTATGTTGACGGTGGAAATTTTCGGTTATAGTGGGAACAAAGAGTATAGTTATGGTCGTGTGTTTTTTTTATTAGTATCAGTGATTCGAAATTGGTTAATTAACTACTTGAGCTAGATAAAACCATGAAGATGGATGGGGAATCCCTTGGCGGAGCTTTAGTCCAAATTCTGTAATTTTATTAGATCAAAAGGCTTCCAAAATGTTGGCCACTGATTCTTTAATCCAATGGTGACATGCATCTTCCAATTGCTAAAAGTAGTCCTTGATTCTTTAATCCAAAAACAGTGAGTCAAGCCAAAGTTGTCGGATGTTTTTCTTGACGTGCAACGAATTTAGCCTTATTTGTAATAGTGATCAATTGACCCCTGCAGCCGTCTCAAGTTAGTCAAGTCTCTCTCTTAGATATCGCGTATCATATGTGTGGTCCTATATGTTAAACTCACTTTCCCTATAACTTTATGCGCACTTTTGAAGTCCACACACACGATATCAACAGCGCGCAATCAATGGTGGCACTCTATTCTATCAAACAGTCATTCGAAACGCGCCTACAAAGTGCAACTTGTTCGCATGCACTTGTCTCGATCAAACTAATTTTTTACGACATATTCTCATTTGAGAGTTCTACGAGACGAAGAGTTCGAGGATCATGATTGTGGACTCTAGAGTTACCCAATTGTTAATCACAGTACACTATCAATTCAATCAAATAATAACATCATGATCACTTTTTCAGATGACTTTGAAGTGATCAACTAGTGTTTTAGACTCATGAATACAGCATTATTTGTTCGATTCCGTCATCTAGCTGTTACATTCTTTTTCAATTCCGTTAACGATTTGTGATGTTTTCAAAGATTTCGAGAGTAATAGTTCGAACTGTTACGGAAAATAAAAAGCAAAAAATTTTAGACATGAATTACCTATTTTCTTAAGCGTTTCCAACGTTCAATATGGGGCACACTATGCTTATCGTTGTGGAAAGATCCTGGTGGAAATTCTTGCTACGAAACAGAAAGATTCTTCAATTGGAACAGAAGATGATTTGAAGTCAAAATGACTTATTTTGGTCTTTATTCAATAAATTATGAGTTTCGATAATAATTTTTTATCTTCCCAATTTCTCTCGATGAGATGAATCAATAAGTCACAAAAGCTTGATGCAAAATCAACAAATAAGAAAAAAAAAATGAATGAAAACAAAAAAATAAATCATTTTCACTTATTAAGCCAAAACTAGCCTAGAAAGGTAGACTAAAGACTAGAAAAGTGAGAGAGACTCTGGCTTGCTTGACTCCAAGTGTCCGGGTCAACAAGTCGACCCAAAAACTATTTTATAAAAGCCTCTTGAGCATTGTTCTCTGCATTCATTGCTCAATATTTTTTCTGCTACTATACAAAAACAACACATACTTCAAAATATGTGGAATAATACCATATCCTCTTCTGTTTATTCTGTTATGCTCCTAGCAATAAGCATGGCAGCTTTAGTTTTAGTTCCATCATCCGCAGAATCATCATCGCCGTTGTTTTCATCTTCAGCAGAGGCAAAAGCTCTGCTTAATAGCGGTTGGTGGGGAAACTTTTCTTCGACAAATCATTGCGACTTGGCAGGCATCACTTGCAATGGCGCAGGAAGTGTCATTCGGATGAAAGCTCACCATTTATATCATGAAAATCTTGCAAACATGAATTGGTCTTCCTTGCCAAATCTTGAATATCTTGATCTCAGTTACTCTGACATGACTGGGGGAATTCCGGGTGAAATTGGGACTCTCCAAGCTCACCCACCTTGACCTTTCTGAAAACTTTTACTATCTTCAAGGTGTTCTACCCCCTACCCTGGGAAACCTCACCCGATTAGTCCGCCTCGACTTATCTCAAAATAATATAAGAGGTCCAATCCCCTCATCTATCGGGAATTTTTTTTTTTTTTTGACCAATACTCAGAGACTTTGATTACTCAAAATCCGCCCAAAGGACTACAAACCCCAAACCGGAGCCCGTCGATGGGAACAAACCCACGATAATCGGGTTATCCAAATGGCTTGGAAAGGAATCCACCGAGTACAGAAGAACGCTACCCACAGAGGGTAGCAGAACCGGTTCCACACAGGGAACAAAGATACCCACAGAGGGTAAGAAGAGTTCCACACAGGGAACAAAAGCTAAACAAACTAAAAAAGAAATTAAAACAGAAAGAAATAAAAAACTCCGGTCACCGTCAATATTGCCAGAAGCGCCGCCACGGATCCAGCAACTTATTCGCCGGAGGAAGAGCCGAGCCACCCTTGCTACATCACAGCGCCCAATCAGACCCGAACCTGAGCCACAACAAAGGAGGCGGAAGAGGGGAGGAGGGTGAGAGAGGGGAGGGAGGCGGAGGGGGGGTCTGAGGCGGTGGATTACAAGCGGGGAAAGCGGAGGGAGAAGGATCTTGAACGGAGCAGTGGAGAGCGGCAGAGGTGAGAGTCTAGAGGAGGCGGCATGGTGGAGGAGGGTGGTCGGCAGGAGGAGGGAGGGGGAGGTGGTGGTGGGAGGCGGCAGCCCCACCCCCCAAAAGCAAACCCTATCTGAGAAAAGTTTAGAGAGAGAAAGAAGAGAGAAGGGAGAGCAGTGGGATTCCTTAGTCCTATATCTATCGGGAATTTGAGTGCTCTTTATTATTTGAATCTTTTTTCAAATCAACTCCGTGGCTCCATCCCTCCAGAAATAGGGAACCTAAAGAATTTAGAGCTGATGTATATGAGTTCTAACATCCTTAATGGTTCAATCCCTTCATCTATTGGCCATTTATCCAATCTGACCCATTTGGATCTCAGTTCAAATCAACTCTGCGGCTCAATCCCTCCAGAAATAGGGAACCTAAAGAATTTAGAGCTGATGTATATGAGTTCTAACATCCTTAATGGTTCAATCCCTTCATCTATTGGCCATTTATCCAATCTGACCCATTTGGATCTCAGTTCAAATCAACTCTGCGGCTCAATCCCTCCAGAAATAGGGAACCTAAAGAATTTAGAGCTGATGTATATGAGTTCTAACATCCTTAATGGTTCAATCCCTTCATCTATTGGCCATTTATCCAATCTGACCCATTTGGATCTCAGTTCAAATCAACTCTACGGCTCAATCCCTCCAGAAATAGGGAACCTAAAGAATTTAGAGCTGATGTATATGAGTTCTAACATCCTTAATGGTTCAATCCCTTCATCTATTGGACATTTATCCAATCTGATCTATTTGTCTCTCCGTTCAAATCAACTCAATGGTTCAATCCCTTCATCTATTTGCCAGTTATCTAGTTTGGCTTCGTTGGATATGGGCAATAACAACCTTCTTGGTCCAATTCCCCGAGAAATAGGGAATTTGTCAGGTTTGACTAATTTGGCGTTGGATAGAAATAACTTAGTCGGAACCATTCCCAATGAACTTGCAGATTTGTATTTACTGGGTTACTTAGATCTCTCCCAGAATAATCTCTCTGGGAAAATCCCGTATCGTCTTAGGCGTCTTAGGTTCGTAACTTTCAACTTGTCATACAATCGTCTCGACTGTCAAATCCCGTGTCCAGATGTGGATTGTCGGAAATTCTTTTATTCCGATAATTGTTTTTCCTCCGTGGCCAATAAAGGAAAGAGAATAACAAAACTTGGTCTTGCCATTTCTCTCCCAGTCATAGTCTCCCTTGCTTTACTTGTGTTTGTTGTGTGCTTTTGTTTCCGTAAGACTTCAAAAATTGAAGGTGAAGCAAAAGCAACGAAACATGGGGATATTTTCTCCGTATGGAATTACGATGGAAGCATTGCATATGAAGATATCATCAAAGCAACGAATGACTTCGACATCAAATATTGCATTGGAACGGGGGGATATGGCAGCGTCTACAGAGCTCAATTGCCAAGCGGCAAAGTAGTTGCCTTGAAGAAACTTCATCGGCTGGAAGCAGAGCACCCTGCTTTTGACCATTGTTTTAGGAATGAGATCCAAATGTTGACTAATGTAAGACACAAGAACATCGTGAAGCTTTACGGATTTTGTTTGCACAACAGATGCATGTTCTTGGTCTACGAGTACATGGAAAAAGGAAGCTTGTTTTGTGCTCTTAGATTCGATGTTGAAGCTTCTGAAATTGGATGGACCCAAAGGGTAAACATCGTTGAAGGACTGGCACATGCTTTATCCTACTTGCATCATGATTGCACCCCGCCAATCGTTCATCGAGACATATCCAGCAACAACATTCTATTGAATTCTCAACTCGAGCCTTTTGTTGCCGATTTTGGAACTGCGAGACTACTGAATCCTGATTCGTCGAACCAAACTGTAATTGCTGGCACTTATGGATATATTGCACCAGGTACAGGTACTAAATATGTTTATTGAAGCAAACTCATGCAGTTATTTTTAAAATCGATCTTTGTGTTTGTGCAGAACTCGCATATACCATGGTTGTGACTGAAAAGTGCGATGTTTATAGTTTTGGAGTCGTGGCACTAGAAACAATCATGGGGAGGCATCCTGGAGAGCTCCTATCGTCCTTGACGTCGCCTCCTAGCGAAAACGTGATGATAACTGATGTCCTAGATTCACGCCTTCTGCCTCCAACTAATCCAATAGTTGCGGGGGACATCGTCCTAATTGCTACAATGGCATTTGCATGTTTAGATCCTAAGCCCAAGTCGCGACCATCGATGCTACGCCTGTCTCAAGAGTTTCTTTCTCGTCGGAAGGCTCTAGCTGTACCCCTTCGTACAGTATCGTTGCAGAATCTGTGGAATCGGAAAATGGACTTTGTCCACCAATCAAATTAGCAAGTGATCAGTGCCCAAGTTTGACCAAAAGTGTATCACATCCTTTTCTGGCCCTTAGTTGTTATGATTATTGTGAATTTATTTTAAGAGAAGCTATAAGGACTAGACCCTTCCTGGTTTGTGTTAGTGAACCAAACACCTTATGGTTTATTGTTCATGCTTTGTTGTAGGTGCGTTTTTAAATGATTGTTGATTGATCACTATAGAGTGTGTTCTTTTAATTAAGGGCGTGTGACACAGGTCCTTCTAAAGGGACCGACGGGGTACTGATCAATTATGGGTTCTAGTTTGGGGTCGCACACAATTGATCCAAACCGTTGATTATTTTTTAAATATTTTTTAGTATTCCAGGAAAATTTTAGATCCATTGTGTAAGTGTAAGTGCATGATCCACATGTCGAATGTTTTATTCAGAATTCAGGATCCTAAACTCTGAAACAAAAATAGAAACTTGGATCAAGCACTTATAGTTATCCGATTGACCTAAATTTTGTAAGCTTATTCAAAGAAATATTTAAAAATAATCAACCGTTTAGATCATTTGCACTGGGACCTGAAGTGGGCCCTGAAAATGGTCAGTCCCCCATATAAGACTACTCTACCCATTATTGAAAGCGAAAGACTTTAAAACTTGAAAAGTATTTGTTTGGAAGTTAAGGAACCTGAGAGAAAAGAAGAAAAATGAAAATCGGAGAAAAATGAGAGGAAAATTGTACAGTACTATTTACAATTCTATATATTTTTTTATTTTCTCTTCTCTTTCTCTCCAAACCAAACAATGGGAGAGATATTTTTTAAATTTTCCCTTCCTTTCTCTTGACGTACATTAGAAGGAAGGAAAATTCGTACCATGCATGACAATTATTTCTGAGGAAAGAGCCAATTACTTAATGTGTGTTACCGGTTAATTCTTATAGGGAATCATGTAGAGGAGGGCCGGTTTCAAATTTATATAAGAATTGTAGTAGTTTTTATATAAGTCCGTCCACCCAATATCGTTTTGAACATTCTAATGCCCGCCCAACCTAAGAGATTGCAAAAAGTGAGGCTATTTTAGCGAAACTTAGATTGATTGTAATATTATTTTGCTTTTTAAAATGGATAGGGATGCACATGTCTGAATTTATAATTATGTATATATATATATATATATGACCGGATTTTAGTAATTGAATAGGTTGATTAAAAATATATATGATAATATTTTTAAACTTATTTTCACAATTTTTATTGGAAAATTTGATATCGCCTTTCATATATATGTTGCAAAACTTTTTTCAACATTTGTCCACCCAATTTTGAAATCCTGCATCCGTCCCGAGAAATATTCAAAATTTTACTCTCAATAACATTCGAGCACTGACAATCGACGATGGAAATTCAAATGTACAAATGTTGCAACGGATTATGGAGTTGAGCGATGCTGAATTAATTTGCGATTCCGTAACAGGGCTAATTTTGAAGGGGCAATACCTTCTGGTTTGTTTCCCAATTCAAAAGGCCATGGGCTGAATTTAAGGTAGTCGTACCAGCACCATATACTCTTTCGTGTTCAAATTTCCCATCTTTACAAGTATTTCTCGCCCTTGAATCACGTGAAAATACTAAGATATGGAAATCTCGAGGCATGTCTAGACGGCTAAAAACACATAAAAAGGGGGAACAGAGGACCTGGTGCCACTCGCGCCAAATGCGTGGAAGATTGAGAACTCACACTTGTGCTTAAGAGAAGACCACACTTTACAAAAGAACAAGCATCATCTTAGATTCTATAACGAGACTTTCAATACATCTTACCTTGTTTAAGGGTCATCATTTAGCCCAAAGGCCCGCAATCCGCCTGGTCTATCGGCCTTTTACCTGGCCAAAGCCCGTGAAATGGGCGGGCGGCCTAGCCCGTAGTTTGTAATGGGCGGGCTTGGGCCTAGGATTTTTTACTCGGCCCACCCGTAGGCCTAGCCTGTGAGCCCGCCCGTGGTACCCGCCCAATAGCCTGAAATCCCACAAAATCCTTTCTTTTTTCCCTTGCCCAAGGAAATTTAAGCCCGCCCGTTGGCCTGCCAACCCGTCAATTGGGCTAGCCCGTGGGCTTGGCCTGGGCTTCAATTTATGGTAGGTAGCCTCGGCCCGGAAAAAAGAAAAAGCCCGGTCGGCCCGGCCCGTGGGCGAGCTTGAATAGTGACTTGGCGGGCTGGGCCGGCCCGGCCCGGTGATGACCCTTAACCTTGTTTCCCAAAACTTGTTAACTCCTTCCACTTCTAGTATTTTGTTTATAATTTTTATTGGGTTGCCTTTAATTTATTTGGATGCATTATTCAATTCGACCTGAACTAATATAAATTCCTAGCTACTCTATCGTCGATACTTGAGACAAGCGTTTTTTTTTTTTCCTCACTAAGTGATCTTTCTTCTCCAAAATTTTCCTAATGTATGACAATATTGGAGAGTTTCTATATTTTATTTCTATTGCTCTAGAATAAGATTTTTATTAGGAATATTTTTGTTTAGGTTAAAATTATTACCTTTCTATATTCAGTTTGATTTTAATTTCCAACTTTATTAGGATTCTTGGTCTACAAGAATTAGGATTTTGTTTTATTTAATTAGGAATTATCTTTTCTTTAATGCCACTTGTTTTGGCGTTATTTAGGATTTCTTTTTCAGTAGGATTTCTAGGGTTAGGGTCTTATAAAAAGGGATGTAAACTATTCCATTATTTAATCTTTTACAACAATAAAATTCAGAGTTTCTCTCTTATTTTCCTTGTACGCAAGGTGTGCTTGTGGATTCGAGTGTTTATTCGTTTAGATTAGTACGCAACTATTCTCTTCTTGAATTCCACTGCGTCATTTCCACTAACTTCAACAGCTCTAAACTGGCCGCGTGAAATGGTACACTCCTAACTGGCTCCCTATAAGAGACACCCAAAAAGAAGGCTGAGTTGTTACAACAAAGATAAGACATTGATTAATGTTGCAACTACGAGTTTTTTTTAATTAGCTATTACCTGATACTACTGCAGTTCGCTTAAAATTGATATAGAAAATTTGATCTACATATTTTTGTGATTTAATCAATCATGTATTATGATTAAGAATTGTACAAGGATTTGATTCTTAAACTTTCAGCCGTACATGCTTTGCCATAGGCGAGGTTATGAATGATTGTTGAATAATATTCACCATAGAATGAGTTCTCTCAAAGGCGTGTTGTAACGACCCTGATTTTTGGTAAATAAAAATTTCGTTAAATATTTGAATTTTTTTTTAATTACTTAGATTTCTTTTAAAATTTCTAATAATCCGTCATAATTAGATTTGAGACTTTTAAAATTATATTCTTTTCGCATCGGACAATCTAGTCATTTTCTAAAGACAAGTATGCTTATAAAAGCACTTGTATATTTTTCCAATTTATGGATTGCGGCCTTAAAATCATTTTTTTTACTAGAAATCCTATTTAGCAAGCCTAGTTAGTTTCCAACCGAATAATTGGAGAAGACTAACTACCAATTCCCTTGGTTACTTTTCCCTAACCCTAGATGGACCTTCTTGACCACCTTTGAGCCTTATGAACCCTCCTAAAACGCGCCATTAGGTCATTAGGGTTAATCATTGAACCCCATGACTAGTCATTCAAGCCCATGCCACCTTCTTTATTTTCTTTATCCTATGGTTAATAAATGTTAGGGGAAAATTTAACCCTTGGATAATAAAATCTAGTCATGCCAATGACTAATTAAACCTATCTAGACAAGTCTTTCCAAAAAACTCATCATCATGCTTCCAAAGGAAGTAACCATAGTCTTGCATGCATGCAACCCTAAGTCATATAGCCCTAATCCTATTTATGTTACTTTCCTAGATTCTTATGTACTTAGATAACCATATATATGGATATATATGTCTCCTAGCCTAATAAAATCAAAACTATATTACTAGGGGTGCACTTTCTAGGAAAATATTAGCCAATTTTTCATGAAAGGTCACTTTCAAAGGGATATTCCTTCCAAGAAAAATTTCTTCTCATCATATTTCCTCTTTATCCATTGAGTAATAATTGTTAGGGAAAACCTTATCCCTTGGGTAATAAAAACTAGTCTTGCTAATAAAAGACTTAGATTGGTAAGGCTAGTCACTTAGGTACTTGAAAAATAGGAAGCCATTATATTGTTTCAAAAAGAGGAAAACTAGTCTTGCCACATGCAAGTCTAAAAACAATAGCCTTAACCCTAAATTGGCCAACCTAATTACATTTCTAATTTTTCTTTAAGCTTATATTAGTATACCCCTTGGATAAAAGTTTCCTAGGAAAATTGTAACCTTTGGTCAAATGTTTAACTTAGCCATGTCATTACTCTTTTAAGCCTAAAAAGACTAGTTAGTACTTAAGCATGCCTAAATATACCTAGGAAAAATCTTACCCATTGGATAATATTTGCTAGGGAAATTTTTATCCCTTGAGTAATAGTTATTAGGCATGCCAATGAACACTTGGACAAGCTACAAGCTTAGCCTTAAGCCTATTACCCAAATGCCAACCCATTTCCTAGCCAACTTTAAACATAAACCTAGCCTTTTTTTTGTTCTTTCTTGCAAGCCAACCCATTCTAGGACAAGACAAGGCCATGAACCCTCCATGATAACCTAGTTCATTAGCCTTAAGCCTAAAGAGTTGGATATGACAAGGCATGGCATGCTTTCAAAGCCATACCTTTCAAAAATTGCCCATTGGACAATAATTGTTAGGGAAAAATTTATCCATTGGATAAAAAGCCAAATTTTTGCTATAAATAGCACCCCACATTGGCCATTCAACTCACACCTTCACCCATTCTACTTCTCTCTCTAGAAAATCTAGTATTCTTACTTTGTTCTTAAAGTTCTTCCTTTGTTCTTGAGTCCTTCTTGAGTTCTTCAAGAAACTCATCCTAAGCCGCCACTAGACCGCCACTCAACCACCCTTCGATCCATAAAAAGTTAGAAAGTTAGTCAAGAACTAGTTTCGAGAGAAATCTTTCTCTTTCGAAGCTACCGGAAGCCACCGTAGGAAGTTACTCCGTCCGACGTACTTACTTTTTCCCGTAGCCGTACCCACCGCCAAGAAGGAAGGTAGAATATCTCTACTTACTTACTCTAAGTATACGTAGTAAATTTCCTTATCCGTTAAACAAAAAAAAGAAAGAAAGATAGATAGTATTTACTTTTATGATCCAATGCATGGTAGTTAGTAATTTTTTTAAATAGAATTATGAGCATGAATATAGAATTACTAGATTTACTTGTCTTGATATGTGATAAGGCATAAGTGGTTTTCCACTCCAAAGGTGTCCGTCCATGTGACACTATGTCTTAGATTGGATGTTAATTGCTTGAGTATGATTATGTGAAATTAAGGATAAAATGAGCATGCTAAGTAAAATAGAATTGGATGATCTTGCTAGTTTAGTTTTAAGATTTCAAATTAAATGATTTATGTTAATTATGTGAAAAAGTCCCACCGCGGAGTCTAAGCATGAATACGAGACACAAAAATCGAGAAAATTAGAGACATGACACCTAGGGTGTGATTAAAGGCAATGACTTGGTAAAATATTTTTGAAATTACATAATGACCGATTGTGGTAGTCATTATGTGAGTTGTGTGTGTGTGTGTGTCCCATGGGAACCCGGAGCGGCGGAACCATGGTGAGGATACTCGGGAACCCGGAGCGGCGGAACCGAGGAATGGCTTGGTTATCCGTGGAGAGGAGCCAATGCAAAGTTTGTGTGCCAATGGGAACCCGGAGCGGCGGAACCGAGGTTGGGTGTGTTAAATGTGATTTTCGAAATGTTGATTTGGAAATGAAAAGTGAAATGGTGACACGGTCTACGAAATGCTGCGTAGGAGAAACCCTGATATCACGGACACCAACGATAGTTAATAATGAATGTGGAGGTGTCATTGTTAAACTGTTTTATTTGATAAGCATGTACTGTGTAGATAACGTTATCTGTATGATTCATTGTTTGTAAGTTATGGGTTAGCGGGTATGGGATTATTCTGCTGAGCTTTTGTAGCTCATGGTGTTACCTTTGGTGACCCTGACATATTATATCGGTGGCGACGCTGGTATAATGTGTCAGACTCTGTAGATGATCAAGGTGAGCTGTACACCTTGGAAGCATTTGGAGCAGAAGAGCTGGATAGGATGGAGGAGCAGGCAGAGCTGTAGTTAGGAACCCTAGTTCCCCTCCTTTTGTTGAATAAAAGTACTCTTGTGAAAATTATGATGTAATAATGAGCTAGACTCTATTTAGATTTTCAATAAAATTGTTCTTTTAACGTACCCGGAATTTGGGGGCGTTACACGTGTGGACCTAGTATTATGTGGAAAGTTATAGGGGTTTACAAAGTACTCAAACAGAAAGACTTGAAAAGTCTTAGGTCGTTTGATGACAATTACATTGAATGGTAGGAGGAAAATTCGTAGCATTCATGACAATTACTTCTGAGGAAAGAGCCAATGACCCTGGCTTGATTTTTTTTGCTATGAATTAGTACGTGTGGCCAATATTCTGGAAGCCTCTTCATCTCTCTCTCTCTGGTATGAGAGGAAGACTAAAGAGTATTGCTTGACTCCTAGTGCCGACCCATAAGTACTTTTAAAAAGCATCTTGAGCATTGTTCTATGCATCCAGTGCTCAATAATTTGCTGCTACAAAAACCATTCATACTTTAAATTAGAGGTGGTAAATGGGCGGGTTGGGTCGGGTTTGAGCTGGTTGAAATGGGTCGGGTCGAATACGGGTCAAGTCAAACCCAAACCCAAACCCGTCCGATCCGACCTGTTTTTCTATCAAAATTTTGAACGGGTGTTGGAATTAGTAAACGTATGATCTAATCTCTCTTCTCTTTTAAAAAAGCAGCATATGAGTGATCGATCAGACTCAGAGGATGAAAAATTCAAGCCAATCCGTGCGCATAAATTAAACTCACCTTCGAATGCATAATTTGATTTTGCGCTGCGATTAATAATTTTTTAATTTATTTTCCAATCTCTATGACTATTGACTTTTTTCTTGTTTCTATTAAATTTTTTTTGAATTTGTTTTTTGCGTCAAATTGTTGTGACTTATTGATTCGTCTTGTCGGGAGGAATTGAAAAAGTAAAAAATAATGATCGAAACTCATAATTTTTGAATAAAGCCAAAAAAAATTATGAATTTTGATCAAATCTTTTTCACTTTTTCGATTCCTCTCGATAAGACAAATTAATAAAAACTGTACGAATTGATCAAGTCCTTATCGATATCCGAGTGAGTTGATTTTTCAATAAGAAATTCTTAAAATATGTTTTAAACAAATTAAACAACTCCGATTATTAGCATATTTAAGTCAAATTTTGTGTTTAAAACTCTGTCCAATTATTCACGTAATTAACTTGCTTGTGGTTTTCTAAATCAATTGAGAGAGAGAGAGAGAGAGAGTCGCTGACATGTACAATGCCCACACTTCAAGCATGAGGTAAGAGGTTGTGAACAAATTTTTGAAAAACAAGTTACGGGATTTCAAGAGTAAAACAACTCTTGTGCAGAATGGGTTTTTTTTAATTCAAACTCATATTGAACCCATTTTCAACCCATCTAAACCCATGTAAATATGGGTTTATATGGGTTGAACCCATATCAACCCGTTATGTAATATGGGTGGGTTGGGTTGGGTTATATATGGACAGATTGGGTGGGTTAGAAAAATATGAGTTGAGATTGCCACCTCTACTTTAAATTATGAGTAATAATACAATATCCTCTTCTGATTATTCTGTTATGCTCCTAGCAATAAGCATCGCAGCTTGTGTTATCCAATCATAAGCTTGTTTCATAGGATTCAACTCTGGTCCATTCATTTCTCTAATTGTATATTTTGAACTGTTTGTACTTGTACTCACAACTGTGGACCTTGACCGTAGTGTAAATGTGGCAAATGGACGGGTTTGGGTGGGTTTGAATAGGTTGTGAGTTGAATATGGGCGGATTAAATATGAGTCAATATTAAGTGGGTTAAAATGGGTCGGGTCAAATGTGGGTCAAGCCATACCCAACCCGACCCATTTTACTTGGCACAAACCAAAATCAACTTCCCTGATTAACCTAATTTTCCTACGTGTCGTCTCCCACCGTCTTTCCCATCCTGCCCTCCACCTGGAATTCCTCCTCTCTCTCTCTCTCCCATTTTTTTGGTAAACTCTCTCCTCCCTTTCTTAGCCTCCCCGGTTTCTCTCTCAAACACCAATAAATTCAAATTGCCATACAATATCATGAATAAAAAAATTCTATAGAGTATGAAGTACGTAACAAAGTACACATTTGATGTTAAAATTTGAAAAATCTGATAAAGATGCACAAATCTTTGTTAGGGTGAGTTTGGCAAATTTTTTAGGTATTTTTTCCGGTCTTTTTTGGTCATTTTTCTCATTTAATTTGAACTTTTTTTCAACTATGTTTTTATGCTCTTCCGAAGATGAAAAATACGATGTAAAAATTATACCCTGATCTCATATGAATTGAGTGAAAACAACCAAGAAAACCTTTTTTTTTTTTGTCTACATTTATATTTTTTTGTATTTGTTAGTTTTGCGTCAAACTTTTGTAACTTATTGATTCGTATTGACGAGAGAAACTGAAAAAGTAAAAAAAATTGATCGAAAATCATAATTTAATTTGAAAAAGACAAAAAAGAAAAAGAAATCAAAAGACAGCTTTTTGAATTGTTTTTTGTCTTTTTTCAAAAAAATTTACGAGTTTCGATTAAAAATTTACACCTTTTAAAACATGTGAAGTTTTTTGATGGGTTATCGCTACAGTTTAGTGGATTTAATATCCTGATTTGCAACAATCCGTTGAATTCCTTGACATTTCTATCGTATTTTTAATCACCAAAATTCAATTTTCAGTGGTGTTTTTATGTTGTGTTTGAATTTCCTAAAAAAATGAGGCCGAAAATTGACCATTAGTTGGGTTGCACATTATAAAGGACAAACGAGACACAGTGATTGAAAACATTTTATATGTGGAGGGCGTGGTCCGGCGGAGGGACCAGGACGGTGGCCACGTTGCACCAATTAGCCAGGGCAGTGGTTCTACTACCCGTGGGTCGGCGGTCTGGGTCGGTAGCCGATCCGAGTTCGGCCGGGCCCGGATAAAGTTAGCCGAAGTGTCGATCCACGGGAGGGAACGGTCTGGTTCGGCGTGTGTACTAATCGATATGGTCTGGTTCGGCAGTTCCCCGCCGTACGGGTTGGGGATTGCCCTGTTGAAGTCATCACTGCTGTACCAAACGGTCCGGCAGGACCTACGCTCGCCGAGCCCCCTGTCCCCTAACTTGGAGGGAAAGTTATGGAGAGTTGGGCAGGGGAAGGCAACCTCACGTCTTATCCAATCCCTTACATTCAGGAGCAGAGTATAGGAGATTGGATAGGTTCAGGATTGAGGTATCTATCTGGATCCGAGATAGGCGGGTTCATCATGCAACGAATAAGAGTCCTAATGGGATTTGGACTCTGCATTCCCTTTGGCTATATAAGGAGGTATTCACTTCCTTAAAAAGGTACGTCCAGAATACTCTCTCAAATCCTAGACTACACCTCCATATCTCCTATCCTGTTTACTGACTAGAGCGTCGGAGTGCCTGCCCCGGACACCACGCTCCGGGTTTGGGCACTAACGCGGTTGTTTCGTGCGCAGGTCTAGTCCGTCCACATCCAAGTCTCAACCATCCAAGCCACAAGATCTAACCGGAGAAAGCCAGCCACCACAATTGGCGACTCCGCTGGGGAGAAGGATTAACAAACACATCTTGTGGTGCAGTTTTCTTCCCGTTCTTTCTTCTCTCAGTTCAGTATGACAACCCCGGACGGACGACCTCTCGGTCTTGATAACTTCAATCCAAACCTGGGCCACCACTCCTCTCAGAGGACGGTGGTAGGGCGGGATGGCATCCCCATTGGGGGTCCCGGCGACCCCAGGGTGGTGGGTTCAAACATCCCTGATCCTAGCAACCAGGATTTAGGAGCAGCGGCGTTCCACATAGATGGTGTGCACCGCTCTGCGGCAAGCCTCACGGTTCCTCCTCCTCCCCCAGCAGTACTCCCGGTGAGCATGGCGGAGGAGTTAATGCGACTAAGAACACAAGTGCAAGAGATCCAGGCGCTCCACAGCGCCCCACCCGTTTCCAGGTCGCAGGAACGGCGACGTAGGAGGAATGCTCTTCGAACGGCTGACACTGTTAGGGCCTCGGCCTTTGCAAGGCTCGGCCCACTGTGTCGCATTGATGCTAGTGGCATTATCCACCTAGATCCCGGACACCGAACCGATGCGTCCGGAAACGACAATGTTCGCCGGGCATTATTTCCCACAATAAGCACCACGGCGTCAAGCGCTCGTTCGAGGTCAAGGGGGAGGCCGGACCAGACTCAAGGACATCCTCGGCTCGGCGACGCAAGAGAGAACCCTGGAGATCCTCTTGATCACCCTTTTGGGTCACGAGGTCGCCAGGATAATCAGAGAGCAGACAGGTCTGAGGGGCGGCGATATGAAGAAGAGGAAAGGGAAACGAGCACTCGGCGCCATCAGAGGTCGCCGGCCCATTCAACCAGTCGCCCCCACCACCGGCAGTCTGACCAGGCACGCCACCAGCGATTGCCGGGTCGATCTACCGGACAATCCAGACCTCAGGAAGAGAACAGTCAGGGGCTGCTACCAGAGGAGAGGTGCGAGATCAGCGCCGGCGGTAGGGCTTTAATAGTAGTAAATACTCGCACTGGCGAGAGAACCACTTACCGGCCCATCCGGCACCAGGAAGAACCCCCGGCGGTGGGAAACAGGAGAGCCTCGGGGACGAAGCGCCGAACCCCAGAGCCAAGTGTCAGCGGCCGAAGGGCTCGGACCCCACCAATCAATAAAAGGACAAGGGATGATGCTCGAGAGAAGAGCCCCGCCCCTTCGGCAGTAGTTCCGCCGAAGGAAGGGGTTACAGCAACCTCGGCGAAAGGTGTCTCCCCCTTTTCCAAGGCCATAGCAGATGAGCCTCTTCCTCCCCACTTCAAGGTCCCCAAATTCACTGTATACAACGCGAAGTCGGACGCACCGACCCATGTGCAGCAGTTCAAGTCCATGGCTGCGCTCTGCGGATTGAGCGAGGCAATGATGTGCCGAACGTTCTCCCTGAGCCTCCCGGACACTGCCATGCTTTGGTATACACAGCTAAAACCAGGTTCAATAAGCAGCTTCGGCGAACTGGAGCGTTCGTTTACGGCACGGTTTGTGGCGAGTAACCGGAGGCCAAAAACGATAGAAGCCTTAACGGACCTTCGGCGGAAAACTGGCGAGTCCTTGAAAGATTATTCTGAGCGCTTCTATAACGTCTATAACATGGTTGAAAGCTGTGACCAAAAGACTGCGGCTACGTCATTCAAACGTGGACTGGATAGGAACTCTGACCTGTCTAAGGAATTGATGCTTCGGCCGCCGAACAATATGACATAGCTCATGCATATCGTTGCTCGGTATATAGAGCTTGAGGAATACATCGGTGGATCCGAAGTAGCTCCGGTCGCCGAGCTGGGTAAGACGGCGGCCAAGGAAGTAAAGAAGCAGGTTAACATAGTGTCCAAGAAGGATGGCGCAGGGTTCGGCGGAAACAAAGGAAGTGGAAAGACGTGGGACCGCCCGCCGAGCGATGGGCGGGACCACCTTGCCATCACGACCTATTTTAAGGAGCCAATCTTCCGTATGCTCCGAGAATGTGGACGGCTTCCTGGTTTCCAATGGCCAACAGGGGCGGCGGAGAAAATGGGAACCGCCGATGGCCGGGAACCAAACCCGAGGGTATACTGCTCATTCCACGACGAGCAAGGGCACTATACGACGGCATGCCAGCCTTACAAGATCTACCTCGAGGAGTTAGTCCAGCAGGGAAAGATGGATCGGTGGATCGACCGAACCAAGTCACCAAACGCAGGGATTCCGCCGAGAGCTCAAGATCTCGACGGCGTGGTGCATTGCATTCATGGGCCAATGAACAAGGCCCAGGCCAACGAGCTCCACGAAAAACTATACAGCCCTACCCCGCCTGGGGTGATGATGGTTCAAAATTCGTCGAAACGGAAGATGGATGCTCGTAGCACGTGGGAGATCAGGTTCACCGAGCAAGATTTGGAGGGGTTATCTCTACCCCACAATGATGCCTTGGTCCTCTCTCTACAATTCCAGCGGAAACTTGTCCGGAGGGTATTGGTCGATCAGGGAAGCTCGGCGGAGATCCTATTCTACTCAGCGTTCAAAGCTTTAGGTCTCTCAAAAGAGCAATTGGCCCCGGTGGAAGCCCCTTTGATTGGTTTTACTGGAATTCCAGTCTACCCGCTCGGCAAGATCGTACTCCCAGTATATGCTGGTTCGGTGAAGTTGGATATGGAATTCATCGTGGTTAGTTCGCCGAGCCCATACAACGCAATCCTGGGAAGAAATTGGTTGCACAGCATGAGGGCTGTGGCATCCACGCTTCACCAATGTGTTAGATTCATTGGAGAGTCTGGGAGACAGGAAACCATCAAGGGGGACCAGGTGGCCTCAAAAAAGTGTTTCGTCAACTCTGTCCGCGGAAAGGGCCGAGCAAAGGAGGTACAGAGTATAGAGGTACCTGAGTTACTAGATGAGGGCACCACCGAAGAGAAGACGAGGGAGGCGCTGCAAGGGCCTGAAGAGGTTGGAAGACCGGCGAGCGACAGGGCGGTGGAAGACTTGGTTCGGATTGCGGTCAACGAAGATGGGACCCGCTCTTTTCTCATTGGCTCGGCTCTTGATGAGCTCGAGAGAACACAGATGGTCGAGTTCCTCAAAGAGAACATGGAAGTCTTTGCTTGGACTCCATATGAAATGCCGGGCGTTAGTCCCGATGTGATAAAACATTCATTGAATGTTGATCCGGCTCGGAGGCCCGTTGTGCAGAAGCCTCGGCGATCCTCGGCCCTACATGCCGATGCGGTTAACGAAGAGGTTGAACGCCTCCTTGACGCCGGGGCTATTCGAGAGGTTCAATATCCAACATGGCTGGCAAATCCGGTGGTCGTCCGGAAGAAGAATGGCAAGTGGCGCGTCTGTGTCGACTTCACCGATCTAAACGACGCATGCCCAAAGGACTGTTTCCCTTGCCCTTGGATCAATCAGTTGGTGGATGCTACCGCTGGCTATGCTCGGCTGAGCTTTATGGACGCTTACAGAGGGTACCATCAAGTTGCCATGGATGAGGAGGATCAGGAGAAGACGGCGTTCATCACTCCCAGTGGCACTTACTGTTACTTGGTGATGCCCTTCGGTTTAAAAAACGCCGGGGCTACATTCCAGCGTATGGTAGCTCTGCTGTTCAAAGGGATCCTCGGCAGAATAATGGAGGCTTACATTGACGATATGGTAGCCAAAAGTAAGGAAGCAGCCGATCATCTTCTCCACCTCGGCGAAATTTTTGGTGTTCTCAAGAGGTTCGGCTTGAAGCTGAATGCTGAAAAATGTGCATTCGGCGTTGGCTCTGGCAAATTCCTTGGACATTTGGTTACTCGCCAAGGAATTGAGGCCGACCCAAGTCAGATCAAAGCCATACAGGAAATCAGGGCTCCGGCCACGGTGAGGGAGGTTCAGCGCCTCGCCGGCATGGCTGCCGCCCTTAATCGCTTTATCAGCAAATCTTCGGATATCTGCCGACCGTTCTTTCAATCGATTAAAGGCAACAGCCGAAGAAGCTTCGTGTGGACGCCGGACTGCGATGAAGCTCTCGCCGAATTGAAAAGATGTCTATCCCAGGCTCCTTTACTAGTTGTGCCCAAGGAAGGGGACGAGCTTCACCTCTACCTTGCAGTTTCCGAGCATGCTGTCAGCGCTGTTTTGGTTCGGCAGGAAACCTCAAAGAGTGTGACGGGCACGGACCAGAAGCCAGTCTACTACATCAGCAAGGCGCTTCTCCCCGCCGAGACTCGCTACCTCCCAATAGAAAAGCTGGCTTTGGCATTGGTAATGGCGAAGAGGAAGCTACTGCCGTACTTCCAGAGCTTCACCATCGTGGTCGTCACCGAGTACCCCTTAAGGGCGGTGTTACGCAAGGCAGATCTCTCCAACAGATTGTGCAAGTGGTCCCTGAAATTGGCAAACTTTGATATCCGCTATCAGGCAAGAACGGCAATCAAAGGTCAGGTGTTGGCCGATTTTGTCGCCGAGTTCTCCCCTGGGGTGGAAGACGGCAGAAGCAGTAAAGAGGATCTGGCCAGAGAGTCCACCGGGCCAGCCCCTGGACCTCGGTCGAGCCATCCAACTCACGAAGAATACATCACGAAGCGGCCCATCCCTTCACGCCGAGCGAGCTTGTTCACCGGGCACGCTTGGAGACTCCATGTAGACGGAGCGTCTAATAACCGAGGGGCTGGTGCCGGGATTGTTCTAGTGTCGCCAAGCGGGACCTTGCACGAGCATTCATTGAGCATTGGGTTTCCAGCAACCAACAACGAAGCAGAGTATGAGGCCCTCATTGCCGGGCTCAAGTTAGCTCTGCATATGGGTGCCGAAGAGGTTCAGGTGTATAGTGACTCACAGCTCGTGGTTAATCAGCTCAATGATGATTACGAGGCTAAGGATGCACGCATGAACAAGTACGTAAGTCAAGTTGTTGCCTTGGCTGGTTCATTCAAAAAATGTATTTTTTGACCATGTGGGTCGTGATCTCAATTCTCATGCCGATGCTCTTGCCGGACTGGGAGCTGTATGTGCCGATCAAGGAGGGGAAAGAACGATCGTCCTCGGCGAAGTCCCGTCACCGAGCTTCGAGCCGGAACCACATGAGGTGATGGACATCCATCTGGCGCCGAGCTGGATGGACCCCGTCATCTCCTATTTGAAGCACGCCGTGCTCCCGGCCGACCGGAAGGAAGCCCATAAGATCCGTTGTCAATCTGCTTCCTATTTTCTCGATCCCTCCGGCACACTGTACCGCCGATCATACACTGGTCCAGATCTCCGTGTGTTACATGAGCAGGAGGTGCCCGGTATTCTCGAAGAGTTGCATGGTGGAAGTGCTGGTTGTCACACCGGTGGCCGATCCTTAGCCGACCGTGCCCTTTCCCAGGGTTATTGGTGGAAGAGAATGGTACATACGGCGACAGAGTTTGCCAAGCAATGCAAGTCCTGTCAAAAGCATTCTCCTCTTATAAACCAGCCGACCCTACCACTGCAACCGGTTTCTAGTCCATGGCCCTTTGCTCAATGGGGGGTGGATATCATTGGCAAGCTGCCGAAGGCTACTGGCGGCTTTACCCACATAATCACTGCTACGGATTATTATACCAAGTGGGTAGAGGCCAAAGCACTCATAACGATCACCGCCGCTGATGTGGAGAGTTTCCTTTGGAAACATATTTTTACCAGGTTCGGCGTACCGTACGCCATTGTATCAGACAACGGTACCCAGTTTGTCGCCGACGCAATTAAGGCCATATACAAGAGGCGCGGCATACAGATGAAGACAGCGTCAGTCTCCTATCCTCAGGGAAACGGACAGGCCGAAGCTGCCAACAAAGCTATCTCTGCTGGCCTGAAGCGCCGACTCAGAAACAAGCGCGGCAAGTGGGCGGAAGAGTTGCCTGATGTTCTATGGGGCTACCGAACAACTCCACGGCGCGGCACTGGTCGTACTCCTTACTCCATGGCGTTCGGCGTTGAGGCCGTGCTCCCAGTAGCTGTTACTCGGCCCACGTCTCGAACTACAACATTTGACGTTCCAACGAACGATGCAATGTTAGCCGCCGAAGCAGACCGAGCAGATGAGCTTCGAGACAATGCCCACATCAAGTATGCAGCTTATCAGCAGCAGTTGGCTCGGAGTTATAACAAAAATGTGCGGAGCCGCCCCTTCAGTGTGGATGACCTTGTCCTTCGGCAGATAGTCCAGAAGAAACATTTGAAGAAATTCATGCCGAAGTGGGAAGGTCCATTCCGGGTGGTTAAGAAGGTTGGCTATGGCTCATATGAACTCGCCGAGATGGATGGTACGGCGATACCGAACCATTGGAACGCACAGCTGCTTCGGAAATTTTACGCTTAATTTTCTTTTGGCTTTTCGCCTCGGCTATTTGTTTAAGCCTTCAGTTTTTTACAAAGAGTTGTTTCAATAAAAGATTGGTTGTTTCTATTTTTTATATGTTTTGTTAGCCTCGGTGATATTATTATACTCGGTTTGCCGACGCACGCTTTTTCAGATTCTGTTCGGCAAAGACTTTGCATGCCATATCCTGAAGGGGGCATTCCCAGCTTCGGCCGTTCCTTTTGATCCGGCGGAACCAACCTCGGTGGTAGGTTTCCTCCGGATCAGGGGCTGGGTACGGCGAGCTGGGACGGATACGTATTAAAGAGATTTTTTGAGTTAAAATCATGTGCATGAAGTGCAATACATGAGTCTTAACATGCATGAAGTGCAAAAATCTTAAACACGCATGAAGTGCAACAGTATGAACCATAGACAGAAAACTTGAAATCTTAACACTTTGGTCCATTACAAATCAAAAAACAGGGGCTCGGCTGAACATGATTCTTTTGCCGACCCTCGATTCTACAAAAAAAAAACAAAGAGAGAAAAGACAAGTCTACACTACGGTGGGGGCTTCCGAAGACTGCAGCTCCACAGGAGTGGGGTTAGACCGCTCGGCGTGGGTGATGGGCTCGGCCGTGCTGGAGTCTGGGTTTTCAGCAGGTTTGGCTGGTTCGGTCGAACTCAGCGGCTTGTCAACCGAGCTCGGTGGCACGTCAGCGGCTGGGTTGGCCTCTTCAGCCAGAAGCAGGTGCCTCGGCAACTCCACGGATGGCACCACTGGGTTCTCCCTTCGGTGGTCATCCTTGGAGACTTCGGCATAGTCTAGGCCGACGTGGAATCCAAGAAGGAAAGAGGAGGCATGAGCGTCCGTAAAACCCTTCCGCTCTCCTTCCTTGAAAGCCTTGGTGACAAGGACTTCCACCTGCTCTTTGTAGTCTTCGCCGGCCTCGTTGTATCCTGCATCGCCGGCCTCCTCCAGCTGGGCCGGCAGCTCGTCCTCCATTCGCTTCTTCTCCTCCTTGAGTTGGTCCCGCTCGGCTTCAATCTCCTTAAGCTTCAGCAACAAGCGGTCCCTCTCCTCCAGGCCAGCCTTGGCCTCGGCAACTTGAGCCTCCAACACCTCGATCTGGTTGTTGGCCTCCTTCACCTCCTTCCTCATGGCCAGGAGGTCCCCCCGTTGGGTCTTCTTCGTTTCAAGGAGGACCTCCATGTCAGTAAAAGCTTTACTGGCACACTGGCCGGCCTGCGAAAAGAGAAGGAAACAGTTAGCATTTGAGAAAGGGATATTCAACTTTGAGGTTAAGGTTGGGAATCCATACCTTGGCAAGATGAAGGCACAGTTCGGCCATGTTGTCGGCCTTGCCTGATTTCAGCTTCTCTAAGTCCTTTGGGAGGACCAGGCCCTTTAGAAGGGTCATGGCCAGGTGCGGGATCTCCCCCAGGCTGTCGCCGGAAGAGATCACGTGCCCATCAGGGCAAACCAGGTTCGGAACGAAGGGGGCACCTGTAAGATGGTCGGTGTTGAGAACCTCCGCATCCTCTTTGGATATCCTGGGCTTTTTGGTAACCTTCGAGCCCTCCCCTTCGGTGGTTGTGCTTTTCTCTCTTCGGCGAGAGGGGCGCGGTATCACAGCAGCAGCTTCGGTGGGCGGACCCTGGGGCTCCGGTTTGCTGGTAGGAGCTTGTACCTTCTCCTCCCTTTTGGGCAGCCCGGAGGTAGAGAGGTCTTGGGCAAGGTACTGTAGCTTCAGTGCCTCCCCGGCATAAGTACCAAGGTTGACCTTTTTCCTCACCATCTTCTCTTTGTTCTTTCGGCTTACGTACCCGTGATAGAAAGGCTTGTATCCGAGGAGGGTTGGCGCGTCTCGGTTAGGGCACCGAAGCAGGGCGATTAGGTTCGTCCAGTTGCCAGTAACAAGGAGTCCCTTGTTCGGTGCCGAGCAATCTGCAAGTGAAAGAAGAAGATCAGTATGAATGGATACAAGTATAGACAACAGTGTATAGAAAGAAATATGTACCAGGCTTGTCCCCGTGGCCGGGGAACCCTCGCACGCGAGGGATTTTGTAAGGTCTCTCGATCTCCGAGCCTTGCCTGGTCGGAAAGGTGTAGTCGAGTAGGGGGTTAATGGGACCCCACTCGAAGTTACCAGATACCTTGACCAGGACCATCCACCACTTTTCAGAGTCGTAGAGGCGGTCCACCAGGTGGTCGAAGTGTTGACGGGTGGTGAGATAGTACTTGTCGTACTTGGGGACCCTTGATACTATGTACATCAGCATCAGGTCCCCAAGGATGAGCGGCAGGTTGTTGATCTCTGCCAACCTTATTGCCGAGCACAGGATGCGCCAGGTGTTGACTGCAACCTGGATCGGTGCAAGGTTGTAGTCCGACAGAAACCAGCGGAGGAAGGGGTTCATGGGGAACCTTACCCCTCCCTCGATAATTGCGTACAAGGGTAGGACGATGAAGTCCCCACCGAAGGGGATCTGTTCGGTGGTGACCCTTTCGACTAGGACGTCGTCTGGGATCGAATATTTGATCCGGAAGTCCTGCGTAAAGCCACCTGGGCCATCGCCGAAGAAATGGCTGTACGGCATGGGTCCGAGACCCATTGGTAGTGGAGGGAGAAGGTTGACGTCCCTCGGCGGGGGTGCTTCGGCACCTCCTGTTGTGTCGGAGGAGCTCGGCGGAACATCATCTGATGTCGATGTACTGGCCTGAGCCCCGGTGGCTGCACGTTCCTTGTTAGTACCTTCCGGGACGGAGCCGTGCGTGACTTCTTCGGCGGATTCGCCGGGGGAGTCACTTCGTCCATAGAGAATGTCCCTCGAAGACCTATCGTCAACTTGGAGGGGGACGTGGATGCCAGGGATGATTGGACCACCGGACCGCTGGGCAAAGTTGCTAGAGCTTTCATTGAAGCTCCTGTATCCTCTGCCGAGCGCCTGGATGGTTTCTTGAAGGTCTGGGTAAGCTCCAGTATTGATGCTCGGCAAGAGTGAGTTGGGATCCACCATGCTGAAGACCTAAACAGAGGAAGAAATAGAAGGGGTGATGAGAATTCTACTTCAGCATGGCTACTCATGTGTATCTAGATCCCTGCCGAGGGGGGCCCTTTAGGATCCTTCTCGGCGGAAGCCATGGTTTCTTATCAAGTGGTGGGATTGGCTCGGTGGAGGACCGCCGTTGTTGGCAGTCCAGACGGCGGCCCACGGTTGCGGGCAGCCATGCGAGAATGACACTATTCATATGGAACAAGTTTTTGTGCAAATGTGGGGATGTGCTTGGAGTATTGCATCTTGAAAGACTTAGAAAGAACCAGAAGGGGTAGCGGAGTTACCTGAGAGAAGACTGGAATTGGATGGCGGCGAGTGGCTGAGCAACGGAGGCGCTAGAAAAGGCGGCAGCGGTTGGAGTTGCAGAGCAAAAGAGGCGAGAGCAGAAAGTGATATTCTGTCCCGCCTCTCCTCTTATATAGAGGATGGATTGAACGGGTGGGAACCCTAAACGTCGAAGCACGAGAACCGAAGCGTCGCCGCCCCGCCCACTCTCTTCGTGCCACGTGGAAAGCCTGCGCCGTTTCGTATCGGCGTCGTTTCCCCTTCCACCACGTGGCACATCACGCCGTTTGGGTTTCCTGATGGACGGTGGACCGTTCGATCTCTGACTCCCAGCGGTCCCATCAGCCCTCGGTTGCTGCGGACGCATCATTACCCCAAGTTTCGAGAAGGCTCTTTCACCAGCCCACACTGGACCGGCTGTATACGCTCGGCACGTTTTGTCTCAGGACGCCCTCGGTAGCAATTCTTCCTTGTGTGGTCAACCCCTCCCACCTTTTGCAAAAGAGGAAGAGGTTGAGGGGCTATTGTGGAGGGCGTGGTCCGGCGGAGGGACCAGGACGGTGGCCACGTTGCACCAATTAGCCAGGGCAGTGGTTCTACTACCCGTGGGTCGGCGGTCTGGGTCGGTAGCCGATCCGAGTTCGGCCGGGCCCGGATAAAGTTAGCCGAAGTGTCGATCCACGGGAGGGAACGGTCTGGTTCGGCGTGTGTACTAATCGATATGGTCTGGTTCGGCAGTTCCCCGCCGTACGGGTTGGGGATTGCCCTGTTGAAGTCATCACTGCTGTACCAAACGGTCCGGCAGGACCTACGCTCGCCGAGCCCCCTGTCCCCTAACTTGGAGGGAAAGTTATGGAGAGTTGGGCAGGGGAAGGCAACCTCACGTCTTATCCAATCCCTTACATTCAGGAGCAGAGTATAGGAGATTGGATAGGTTCAGGATTGAGGTATCTATCTGGATCCGAGATAGGCGGGTTCATCATGCAACGAATAAGAGTCCTAATGGGATTTGGACTCTGCATTCCCTTTGGCTATATAAGGAGGTATTCACCTCCTTAAAAAGGTACGTCCAGAATACTCTCTCAAATCCTAGACTACACCTCCATATCTCCTATCCTGTTTACTGACTAGAGCGTCGGAGTGCCTGCCCCGGACACCACGCTCCGGGTTTGGGCACTAACGCGGTTGTTTCGTGCGCAGGTCTAGTCCGTCCACATCCAAGTCTCAACCATCCAAGCCACAAGATCTAACCGGAGAAAGCCAGCCACCACATTATACTAGTAGCTGGAAATGTAAAAAGGAAATAATTACATGCTGCCTTACCTGTACCAGTGATATAGAAAGGAAAGATCGAACAACAACGAGAAAGAAGACAGCGAGACACGGTGACAGAAGCAAACAAGTCAATTTGGGTCTTTTAAGTACAATCCATATTGAACCTATTTTCAACCCATCTAAATCCATATAAATATGGGTTCAACCCATTATATAATATGGACGGATTGAGTTGGATTATAAGTAAATGGATTTGGACGGATTACAAAATATGAGTTGAGATTGCCACGTCTAATATATGCCATCAAGCTATTGTCCATTCATTGATAAGTCCTTCGGTCCCAACAAGAACATTGAAAATGAAAATAAGATTATGATTCTATCACTACAAGAAATCAAGCCTTTTGCGAGGAAACATTTTTCTCGCTAACTGCAAAATTCTCCTCGCAAAAGGGCTTTTGCGACAAAATTTCATTCGTCGTCCATTCCTCGCAAATAGGTAGTCTCCGATTCTTTTTTGCGACCAAATATTTTTTCCTCGCCAAAGGGTTATTTTTTGCAAGGAAATTTTGGTTGTTTCTATTGAATGACCCATTTTGCGAGGAATATCATTTGACACTGATGTAAAACAAATTAGTCGCTATAAGTATCCCGTTCCTCGCCAAATATACATGTTTGGCGACAAATCATTTCCTCGCAAAAAGGGTGCATTCAATAGCAACAACCCAACTTTCCTAGCAAAATAGCCCCTCAGTAGCAACAACACATGTTTCCTCACAAAAAGGGTGCATTTAATAGCAACAACCTGAATTTCCTCGCAAAAAGGGTGCCTTCAATAGCAACAACCCAACTTTCCTCGCAAAATATACATGTTTGGCGACAAATCATTTCCTCGCAAAAAGGGTGCATTCAATAGCAACAACCCAACTTTCCTCACAAAATAGCCCCTCAGTAGCAACAACACATGTTTCCTCACAAAAAGGGTGCATTTAATAGCAACAACCTGAATTTCCTCGCAAAAAGGGTGCATTCAATAGCAACAACCCAACTTTCCTCGCAAAATATACATGTTTGGCGACAAATCATTTCCTCGCAAAAAGGGTGCATTCAATAGCAACAACCCAACTTTCCTCGCAAAATAGCCCCTCAGTAGCAACAACACATGTTTCCTCACAAAAAGGGTGCATTTAATAGCAACAACCTGAATTTCCTCGCAAAATTTAAATGTTTATTAACAAAAAAATTTCTCACAAAATGACCCATCAGTAGCAACAACACATGTTTCCTCGCCCAATATATATGTTTAGTGACTAAGCATTTCCTCACAAAATGGTGCACCCAGTAGCGACAAGTTAAATTCCCTAGCAAAAAGTGAATTTTTGGCAAGGAAATTAAATTTTATCCCAAAACAAGAAATACATTTTGCAAAGAAACTCATCCTCGCAAATAAAAAATAGTTTTCTTATTACAAATAAATCTTTTAGCGACAAAAACACCCCTTGGTAATTGTTCTTTTTTTGGCTTCTTGTCATACAATGATCTGCTATATTATTCAAATAACACAATCCATCAAACTCAAAAGTAATTGCAGGAACATTAAAACAATTTTCAAATGTCAAAACATGGTACCTCAATTCCCAAAACATAATATCAAGTATCTATACAAAAACCACAATGAAGTACTATATTATGTATGTTAAGTACCAAAAGCCTCCTTCAAATATCCTCCACAATGAAGTACCATATCATGTTGTTAAGTACCAGAAGTCCTTTAAACAAAAGGCAACAATGAAGTACCAAAATGAAGTACCAAATTATGTACTGTTGAGTACCAAAAACTAATTGCATCCTTCAAGTATCCTTCTTCCATCTAGAAGTCCCAAAAATCAAAAGGCAAAAAGCAGCTTTGTCCTCCAAACATCATTGGTTTCCCATCTAGTACTCTATTGCATTTTCATCCACAAAAAGATCACCATCATTCGTTGAGCAATCTGCATAAATGTAGTAAAATGAAAAGGTTTAGAAATTCTAGTCTTGATTACTATTTGATTACAATATACCATCACTACTAAACATGATTATCCCAACAAATTTCTATAAAAAAATTTATACTCATTAGAAGTCTTTCACTCTAGGCTAGGAAAGTATGTTAGTATACTAGCGTAGCTCTTCCAAGGGGGCTCTAACTAAAGAGTAAAAAATCAACTCAAAGGCCATTAGTTCCCCCCAGCACATAAATATGATGTGCTCAATCAAGGCCACAAAAAATCAAACCACAATCGTTAGAATTGGCCGGCACTATCTACCAACCCAAGTCAGAGTATTGAACTTATGCAGTAGAAGTTTCAAGGTATATCATCTAGAAACAATAGAATACAAGACATATTGTGAAAAGTTATCGGCATCCTCTTGTTAATTTAAGTACGTGATTTGAAGGTTATGAAAGCAATAAATGGTCTAGAAATTCTAAACTAACTCGTAAAAGATTATGTCCCTGCATGGATAATTCCCAGTTTCAGCAACTAGGACTCATATTCCAACATTTTGATTCACACTTTTACCTATTAAACCTAATTTCCAGCATGTAACACCAGTTTCCTGCACTTGAAACGACAGTTTTAGCACTGGAAACATCATTCTAGCCTCTTTAGCATCTCTTATAAGTTGCGCCCGAGAAGCTTGGCTAAATTTTGTTAGGCTAGGCTTGGGACCATGTCCTAAACCACGTATGTATCCTGATTTGGGTCCAAAGACTGTACATGAGAGCTCCTCATCTGTCAGGAACAGATCCATTTGCCATCCTGAACATCTTTTAACTATTTCTGCAACTATATATCACAGTAAATTATGCCTAGAAAATGAAAACAAATTTTTCTAGAAGATAAAACTAATACATTATATGTTTTCCACTTACATATACAGTTTCTGAACCATCTGTCCAACATCCTCTCTTTTGGCTGTAATGAGTCTCCTTCCATGTCTAAGGAAAGTCAGGATTCACGCCGTTCTTCTTCTTTTTTTGGTGAATTAGGTAAAAAAAATCACATGCTTTTTTTGTAATCAACAAATATTGAAACCTATAAGGAAATAATAGAGGACATACCAAATGATTTTTGACCTTGTAGAAAGCCTTTGATCCAGCAACATGGTGATTCCTAGGCTTAGATCGACTAACCTTGTACTTGTTACACTTTTCCTGCATTTTCAATAATCAATTAGGAGTACCACAATATCTATATGTTAGAATTTATAGTAAGAGTTGGGGTCGTGAAGATATTACCAATTCTTAACCATAGCAAATTAGTACTACTACATATCTTATAGTCTTTGTCTTGCCATAAGTTACACAAATATGTCCAATCTGCCCCCTCTATGTGTGCAGGGCAATCGACAACTCCTTTCTCGAACATCGTCTTAAGGCGGGATTGGCTATCATAATATCGCTTACCCATACTTTGCAATATAGCTTTGTCTACATAAGTTGCTTCAGGTAGATCAAATTTTTCCTATTTATCCCACACATTCATCCAGTCAAATGCATATATAGAGACAACAATTTCGATGTCAAGTAAAATTATTCACATATCTTTTTTATGTGCGTTATTTTTCATCAAACTGTCAAAATTATGTCAGAATGCTACTGATACTTACACGAATGTGTGCAATAAACATTTCCTTCGCATCTCGGGGCACTGCCGCCCAACTTTTTGCTTGTAAAGGAGCAAATTGCCGAACAATAACACCTAACTCTATGGTGTACCTGGTCAAGTCATCCTCGTTTTCACTCGTTGGTTGTCCCAGCATTCTAGAAAATCCCAACTTAACCTTCTCTCCACACCTTCGAATTTTAGCTAGCGCTAAACCTTTAGTTCTCCCACGTACTTGCTTAGTTACAGGTGCATCTTCTAAAAAATGGAAATATAGATATGTGCAGAGCGGCAGATGAGTTTTGCTCTGGATCATTATTTGGTGTTAGATTGCACAGCAGGAGGAATCGCTGATCTTGTAGTCACACCGTTATTTGGCATAAATTGCACAGCAGGAGTAAGCACTGATCTTGTAGTCACACCATGAGGAGTTATTCCATGACTTGTCATTCCACGACCTCCTCGTACTCGTCCCCCACCTCTAGTAGACATCTTTGCGTATCTATAAGACGACAAAAAATAAGAATAGACCAACCACCAAACATGATATAAAATTGAACAAAAATTGAATATAAGGGAAGAAAATACCTTAAATTAAAGTTAATTTACATTGCCATTGATTTTTAAAAGATTAAGTAATGTAATCTATTTAGATTTTCTTCTTTTTTCTACAAGGTTAATAAAAGAAATAAAAGAAAGTTAAGGGCAGTTCAATGTAGTGTTTAAAATTGGTTTTCTCCAAAGATCTCAAACTTTCTTAGTACTTCTTTCTCATCAAGTATGATTTACTATTTACTTTTCGTGTAGTATATCAAATGCTCAAAATTATGATCACAAAAAAAAAGGAACATGAATCCAACTCAGATTCTTTTAGTTCCAGAATAAGCAACAAAAGTAGCAGATGGTAATATAAATCCAGCACCAGTTTGGTCATGCTAGCTGAGTTCCATTGACAGAATAGAAGCCCCTAACATCTCCCAATCACTCCACATAACCAACCACAACACCAGAATCGAACCCCCCAGAAATTTTTTTTTTGAACGGCGAAGAAGAAAGATATATTAAGAGAGAGGAGAACAAAATACAAGAGATAGTCCCAAAAGAAAAAATGGCACCAAGACGCACTGGATACTTTTCAACGAGGTTGGCACCTATCCAAAGCATCAAGCCAAAAAAATAGAAAAGCCAGTTGATAAGCAATCAACTAGCAGACAGACGAAACAGAAAAGGAAAACAACCCCCATGGAAAGGGAGACAAATAACCGCAGTGTGCATGAAAGGGACTGCCACTGTGATTTGAACAGCCACAAGCCATAGAGCAGAGTAGTTCACCAACATTCCACTGGAAGTCCATCCCATATCTAACATTTTTGCCACAGGTGCCACAAAAGAAACCAACAATGTAGGTTCCAAAACCAACAGTATAGATTCTAGAGAGCATATCAATAATGAACTGCATTCTTTGAGTATAAGACATGGCACCTCTCTTCACCCTCAGAATCGTACTCCCACACACCCAACCCCAATCAGCCCCCACACCAAAAATTGAAACCCCTGTACTCCCACAGCTACCGCACGAGAAATTGAAACCCCTGTACTCCCACAGCTACCGCACCAGAAATTGAAACCCCCACACTCAAAGAACCCCACACTGAATACCCCTTTTGCATGTGCTTAATTTCAGCACATAAAGACATAGAGTAAATAAACACAAAGACATAGAGTAATTAAAGACAAAGACATAGAGTATATAAATGAGGCCTCTTCTGCATGTGCTTAATTTCAGCAAAAAAAAATTAAATTAAATAAATTCCATACATGTGGTTTCAAGATTCTTGATTTCCTCACAGTATCACTGCCGGCTCTGAGCTAAACTGAGTAAGGCGGCGGACTTAAGCCTCTGAAATTTGGCCAAAAATTAGGGCCCCTATACCTAGGTACGTAATATATATTTAATTAGTGGCTTCTAGTTACCAGAGGAGATAGCTAGCCAAGTGGTAAGTAAGTCTTGATATCCAACAGATTCAAGGTTCAATTCTTAGCCCAAGCAACTCTCAACTTTTTTTCCCCTTCTTTTGTTTTCCTTGAGGTTTATTTTTATTTTTTAAAGAAAAATAGTGCCCCTGTTTTACAAGTTTGGCTTAGGCCCCAAGAATCTTAGGCCGGCCCTGCACAGTATATTCAGCTTTTCATTATTGTGAGAGTCGGTGCATATGAGATGGGGTTTTGTGACTATAGATTGGAGAAATACTGACATATAAGTGCATATATATATACACAGATCCATGTACAAACATATGTGTGTGTGTGTAAGATTATGAGACCTTTGCCCCAAATAATCACAACAAATCAACTGGGATTTAAGATGTTTGGAGGAAGATATGGGACAAGAGAGATGGAAACTTACCACCGTACCTAAAATCTCAGAGAAGAGTTACCACTGATTCATCGAAGTGTTCTCTGCAGCTTCACCAGAGAAGAGAAGAGAAGAGAGAGAGAGAGGGTTATGCCTTATGAGACGTAAGAGAGAAAGGAAAGTAGGACTAGTATTCCCTTTTTTGCCCAAACGGTGCCGCTTTTGTTTTTTGTTTTTTCCCCCCTCCCGCGCGCCATTCCTTTTTCCCAATCCCGCCACTAATTGGAAATTTTTGGACAAATGACCACGAAAATTATTCCTCGCTGAATGATTTTTTTTGTGAATATTAATTTCTTTTACAACAGTGCTACATATATAACAATTGAAATACAACATCAAACATAATCTCTTACATAAATTTTTTTTAGTGATCGATCCCGTTAATTTCATTGTGTTTGTTGATGAAATCAGTCACATAAATTTTGGCTCAATCGAGTTTAGTAAGCCGCTTCATCAATCGGGATACAAATTCATTGATAAAACGATACGTTTTGTTATGATCAAACGTCTAACGATACGTGATTAACTTTATGCTAGTACAAAATAATCTAATTCATGTCATGTAAAAGATAGACGGTTCGGATGGCAAAAAAAGACCACAATGTGGGCTCGAGTGATGCACCATAAAGACGATAAATTTTCCTGCCTATGAATTTGGATAATAGCAGATAATTTTTTTTTAAGTATTCTCCTTTGTTTCTATTTAGTTGGAGAAATTCAAAGCAAATATTGTGTCTAATATCTTTCTCAATTTTATGGACGCGCATATGTGTTTATTATTCCTGCTCCACAACCTATGTACCATGAACATTGTGCCTCTGTGGTAACCTTCGTGTTAAAAGTTGATTGGTCAGAAGAATGTTTGCACATTTCCAAAGGTACTAAGTTGTCCTTCTCCTTCTATTGTCACACTTAGATTCTGCATAAATTGGTTTATAAATTGTGATAAATCTAATAATTATCGATATTCTTTATGCAGGAATGTTAAGGACTGGCAAATAACCAATGAGATCATCGTGAAAGCATCGTTGTTAAAGCATTGTCGAATGGTCCAATAACATTTTAGTCAATTTAACTTTATTGGATTTTTAATATGCGTGTTGCGTGATTTATGAATTTTCAACAAATTTTACCTATGCTTTGCTTATTTTATTTTATATGAATTTACTTTGCTTCTGTCCATTTTGTTATGAAACAATACTTTAAGTTGTGCAGATTGAGTAAAAAAAAATTGAAACATAATTTTAAGATCACGAAATCGGTCTGTAACTTAAAATGGTCACTCTTTTAGCGCTAATAAACATTCGTCACAAGGACACCAAAATTATAATCAATATCACATTACTCAAACTATTGGTATTTACAAATTGTATCAATAACACATTACTCAAACTACTGGTACATCTGTGTTTTTTTATTTGATCAAGATTTATGCGTTTGCGTTTGTTCTATGCATCTTCGTTGGTTAAATTTGTTGTTCAGTTTTAATTTGTGTGTGTTGAATGTTCGAGCCGTGCCTTCAGGCACGGGCATTCGCTAGTTCATTGATAAAACGATACATTTTGTTATGATCAAACGTCTAACGATACGTGATTAACTTTATGCTAGTACAAAATAATCTAATTCATGTCATGTAAAAGATAGACGGTTTGGATGGCCAAAAAAGAACACAATGTGGGCTCGAGTGATGCACCATAAAGACTTTAATGCCTCCGGACGCATTAATGTCTTCCAATCATGTGTTTGTCAATATCCGATGATCTCATATTTTAGTAGAAATGATGTAATCAGTAAAAGGTGAAATCCTAATGGTTTAGATCAACCATTATAAAAAATAGACTTGACAATGATCTCTTATAATCTATACGTTCAACTTACTTGATAATAAACTAAATCTTGTGCAGTAGTTGAATGTACAGTAGCCACGCGACCGTGACACAATCATGACGATCAGGATCGTTGATTTTGTTGGGCTTATTGATTATAGCAATCATGTAAAATTTTGGCTCAATCCAGTTGAGAAAACCCCTTCATTGGGACGCAATTGATAGTAAACTAAGTCTTGTGCAACTATTGATGTACAATAACCACACGGTCGCGACATAATCATGATGATCGAGATCGTTGATTTTGTTGTGCTTGTTGATTAAATCATTCATGTAAATTTTTTGCTCAATTAGGTATTAAAAGTCCCTTCATCGGGAAGCGAATTTATTGAAAAAAATGATATTTTTCGTCCAATCAAGTGTCTAACGAATACACGATTAATTTTAATGAATGATCTAATTAATCCGTATTTCGCAAAACCTTGGAAAATTATTTACAATGTAATATTATTATGATAAATTTCATATTTATTTTTGTAAGACTAAGATATAATGACATTTATTTTTAAAAAAGGCAACAATAGTATAAAACTACCAAGGGTCACGCTTAAATAATACTCTCTTTTTTTTTGGAACTTTTTTGCGACCATCACATTTCCTCGCAAAATGTTTTTACTGTTAGTATCAAACAAAGTTAACACAATTAGGCTTTTAGAGACTAAAATTTGGAGTAAATAAATTTCCTCGCAAAATGTTTACTGGCTTCCGCGAGGACATTTTCTATTGCCGCCAAAGTATTAGCAACTATTAGCTAGGAAAATATCCATTCCACGCAAAAAAAGTACAGTATCTTAACCTTAATCTTCTTCAGTACCCAAAACAAAAGCCAAAATGCCCGAACATAACATCAAGTATCAAAGACAAAAACCTTAATCTAGGGACTATTTATAACATCTACTGTTATGTAACAAAAACTAAAGGCATCCTTTCAACATCCTTCTTCTTCCATCCAGAAGACCAAAACACAACAGGCAAATAGCAACTTTGTCCTCCAAAACATTTTTCAACTCCCATCTCCTACTCCAATATTTTATCTCCATGCACCAAATGATCACCATTGATTTCTTGAGCAATCTGCATATACGTAACACAATAAAGAGCTTAACAAATTATAGTCATGATTTCAAAATGAATTTATCATCCTACTAAACATGAATATCCCAACTAGTTAGCAAGTAGATTGTGACTAGACCAAGCCCACAAGAAATCAAGCAGCAATGAGTCCTTAACCGGATAACACTAACTATAATGAGTTGCTTTGTCACCGAGTGGCCGCTTGGAGGTATGGTTTGGCAACGGTTGCCGATCAAATCAAACGGCTGCAGTGCGTGATTACTTAATTTATAAAGGAAGACACGCTCCATATTGCTTTGCAAAGCACCACAAACAACCAATTAGCACAAAAGATGGAACTAAAGGTTAACAGCTTTAATTGGCTCATTTTAGCAACAAAAAAACAAACCTTATTGTCAATTGAGGCATCACCATCATTTCACAAGCAAAAGGGCAACAACAGAAATATTAGGGCAGACCAAATAGTGAAGCACAGACCTTGAGTCAGCTATTGTAAACTTAGGCTGTAATACCCGTTCCGGATATTTAGAATATTTAATTCACTTTTTATTTGAATTATATGGTTCGGGGTTAGATTGCATGCATTAGAAGTTTGAGGGGCTTGTGTGTGTTTTGGGTCGGTTGCATAAGTGGGGAGGGGGTGTGGCTACACCTTATAATCTCTCTTAAGGGAGTATTTTTACTGATATTTTCCCTTAATCTTCATTGTTTGCCGACACGAGAGAGAGAGAGAGAGAGAGAGAGAGAGAGATGAGAAGAAGAGAAGAGGAAAAAGAAGAAGAAAATAGGTGCAGAGCTGCTCTTCACGAAATTATTCAAGGTACCTAGAAAGCTTGTTAATTTCTGGTATTTTTACTGAAGGTTCATTAGTGTGTCTATTGTATCGTGTTAAATTTTCAGAATTTTCTGAGAAGTGTGAAAAAAAGATAAAAATCATAAACCAAGTTGTGGTCGGATTGCTGGTTTTGTGCAAACAGTTTTCAGATCTGTGTTATGCATCACGTTTTTTTTAGTTAAATGACCCTCCTGATTTTGGGTCCTTATGAGTTTGATAGATTGCTAAGTTGGTGATGTTTTGGCGTTGGAATCACTAAAAAGTATTGAGTATTCGATTTTTAATGAATTTTCGAACACGGACTACTCTGCTGGAAATTGTGCTTCGCTGCACAGAATTTCTGAGTTTGGAGGTGGATTTGACTAGGTTTCCTTGCTTTGTAAAATCTGGGAAAAATCAGGGTTAAACTTTGAGATGTTGTTATGATCTCTACCAAATTTCAGGTCATTTTGTTGTACGGTCTAAGTTTGACGGATTTTACAAGTTTGTGTGTCCCTGCTGAATTTCGTATTCGCTGCATTGACATGTTTTGGGAAAATGGTCATATCTCTTAGCTCAGGTATCGGGTTTGCGCTCGGGTTTTTGATTCTGAAACTAGACTTGTATACCTTTCGGAATATGTAGGGGTTGTGGCTTAGTTTGTACTAGGTTAAATCAGTTTTTGATTTGAAGTTGATAAACGTGCAGAATCTGCAATTTTGGGCAGTTGCTTGTGTAGTTTCGAACGAGCATAACTTTGTCGTCCGGACTCTATGTTGGGCAAATTTTATATCAAAATTCTTGTACCGGAGGTGTACTTTCTAATGGTGGTGGTTTCATAATCTGGTTTTAACACTATAAGAAGTTGTAGGCAGAATACGACAGGCTGGTCGTAGATTTTAAATCAAAGGTAGGGGTTATATGGTGTTCAAGTGTTATGTTTGTTTAGGGATACTTCTAAACCTTTGAGATGGGCATGCTAGTACGTGTTAAGCATCTTTAATCAATTTTTGGTATTATAGATTGTTGTTAGGGGTTGGTTTTGACGTTTAAGCGTTCAATAAATTGATATGGTTAACTTGTGGTTAGGTGTCAAGCCGGTCAATTAGGAGGTGCCGAAACCGTAAGTTTGGCATATCTCGGTCGATGCAAAGGTGAGTGTGTCTGATATGGTTCTTCTCAATAAAATATTGCTGTGGTGGTTAGTGTATATTTTTCTAGTGGTATTTTAGCTTTCGACATGATTATCGTTAAATAGATAATGCGGTGGAGGTGATTGTATATCAATGATATCATGCTAACCGAGGTTTAGCTATTGATATGGATATATGTGGTGGAGATTGTATATCATGCTATATGCTATTTTAGCTAATGATATGCATGCTTGTTGGATGTTGATTATACCGCTGAAGGTTTGCGTGTGAGGCACACCATGTCGTAAGCCATGCCGCCTAATTAACGGCAGTGGGAGCATGGTGTGTGGGACACCACTCCTGGGGTATATGGGATTGTGGCAGACGTGTCACTGCATGCTTGTGTGATTTATATTCATGCTGTTGTTGATTCAGTTATTGTTATGTGGTTATTCATGGGTTAATACTGTGTGTTTTGGAGGATGTGGTGGTTATATCTATTGTATTCAATTGGATATTTTGTTAGACTAGTGAATTCATTTATGATGATATTCCTTTGGGTATTGTGATATTTTATCGAGCATTTCTATATCTCACACACTCTGGCTTTCCTTTTTGGTCTGCCAGGTAGCAGGTTGCTTAGAGTGGGTCCACTACCGGTCATCGTGTTGAGGAGTGTTTGAGTTAGCGTTGGATGATGTGGATGTGTGAGTTGGTTATAGATAGCGAACTAAATAGTTGATTTATTTAAGTTGTAATTAAGTTGTCGGTGGACATATTGAAGTACGAAATTTTGTAGAGTATTGTAATTGAAGTTGTAGTTGGTTGGTCAGTACGTTGACTAATTTTTATGTTGAGGTGATAAGTCTTCCGCTGGATGTTTATTTCTGATAGGTTGTGAGGTGTGATTTGGTCTTCTGTTTGGAATGCCACGTGGTCGCGCCGACTCGGGCCCACTTTGGGTGCCGTTTGCGGGGCGGGGCGTGACATAGGCCATCTTCAATACTTATCCGGAAATACAGTACGATTTCAGCGAGTAAATTCCGGACAACCAAGCATTCGTCTCTTTCGTTCTCGATCGATCACTGAAGGAAGGAGATCGATCGGCTGAGCAAGTACAAAACTCCCGCGTGCTCTGCTGGCATAAAGTTGATTTGACTGGCTATGACTGGCGTATGCACCTTGTAAGTGGCGTGCGCTAGTAACTGGGGATGACTGACACGTGGCGGTGGTTCCAGCGCACGCTAGTCATCCACCAGCGTACTCCAGTAGGGTTTTGCTGAGGCCATTTGGTTCTGGCTTTGAGGGCTCGATAAGGGTTTGAAAAGGGTTCAGATGAGGTTCAGGACGCTCAAAGCTCAAACTCTTCAACAAACTCAGGATGTTCTTGACCTTAATCATCATTGGGGAATCAAAAGACCATAAATAAACTATTCTGGAAAGTCCAAAATAGGGTGTCTACAGTAGCCCCCCTTTGACGGCACTTGGAGCACCATTGTTTTGGTACAAGTAACGTCAAAGGTTTTCTAGACACCCTCTCAAGGCTATCCAGAAGAAATGGAAAATGCGGACATGTATTAAAAGTACCGTCCATTGATAGATTGAAGACGGGCGGACCATCTGAAGATTGTTGGAAGAGAGTTTGAACTCTGTTGAGAAATGGGGACGGGTGGACCATCATTGAATGCCGAGGTGGACCATCCTGGGAATAGTTAGTTGCGGATAGATCAATGCCGCTAGGGATCAAACCTTCTTCGGCATAAGTAACTCCAGCAGCCGCGGGTAAGTCGCGTTAGGTAGGTTGAATTCCATCTGTTGGGAATTAGAGCCAATCTCCTTATCTGGGACCATCCGAGACAGAGCAATAAGACTGCTGGAAGATGCGCTAACGGTTGAATCGGACGGACAGACCGTCGTTGATTTGATTTTGGACGGACAGACCGTCGTTGATTTGAGGTTGGACTGGACGGACGGACCGCCGTTGATTTGAATTTGGATTGGAGATGGTTCAATTGCAGAATGATGAACGCTGTTGGGGACCGAACCTTCTTCGTCACAAAGAGTTCCAACAAATCACGAGTAGGTCGCATCAGGTAGGTTAAATTCCATCTGTTGGGAATCAGAGCCAATCTCCTTATCATGGACCATCCGAGACAGAGCAATAAGACTGTTGGACGATGCGCTACTTATAGACCGATGTGGACTAGGATAGGCGAACGGTGTTGTAGACTGATTGGACGGTCAGACCGTCGTCGTGGATCGATCGGACGATATTCTGATCGTCCTTGAGGGGGTGAACGCGGGCAATATTCTGATCGCCGTTGATCGGGGTGAACGCGGGCAATATTCTGATCGCCGTTGATCGGGGTGATGACATGACTGATCATCGTTGATCGGGGTGAACGCGGGCAATATTCCGATTGCCGTTGATCGGGGTGAACGCGGGCAATATTTTGATCGCCGTTGATCGGGGTGAACGCAGGCAATATTCTGATCGCCGTTGATCGGGGTGAACGCGGGCAATATTCTGATCGCCGTTGATCGGGGTGATGACATGACTGATCATTGTTGATCGGGGTGAACGCGGGCAATATTCTGATCGCCGTTGATCGGGGTGATGACATGACTGATCATCGTTGAGAGGACGACATGGCTGATCGTTGGTGATGACATGGCTGATCATCGTGGAGTGGACGACATGGCTGATCGTCGGTGATGACATGGCTGATCTTCGGTGAGACAGACGACATTGCTGGTCGTCGGTGATGACATGGCTGATCATCGGTGAGATAGACGACATGGCTGGTCGTCGGTGATGACATGGCTGATCTTCGGTGAGGTGGACGACATGGCTGGTCGTCGGTGATGACATGGCTGATCTTCGGTGAGATAGACGACATGGCTGGTCGTCGGTGATGACATGGCTGATCATCGTGGAGAGGACGACATGGCTGATCGTCGTTTGAGTTTGGACAGGATGGGCTGTCATTGCTGGGGATCAAACTATCCTCGGCATAAAGAACTCCAACAATCACGGGTAGGTCGCGTCAGGTAGGTTAAATTCCATCTGTTGGGAATCAGAGCCAATCTCCTTATCAAGGACCATCCGAGACAGAGCAATAAGACTATTGGGAAGGTGCGCAATCGTTTGAATTGGAAGTGGACGGACAGACCGTCGTTGATTGGAAGTGGACGGATAGATCGTCGTTGATTTGAATAGGACGGAAAGATCGTCGTTGATTTGAACTTGACGGATAGATCGTCGTTGATTTGAATAGGACGAAGTCTGCTTTGGGGAAATAGCAAATCGGGATGGAAACATGGATCAGGGCAACGTGGGCTGCCTGTTGGGAATGGGCCTCAACGCTGATTTAATTTGATTCGCCAATGCCACAACGCGCTGGTTCGGCTTGATTTGATTTGATTTGATTTGAAAGCCTCCATGTGCTTTGGATTGATTTGATTTGAAGCGGCTTCCTGCTTTTGACATTTGATATACAATATGCAACGACAATATATGCTAAACACATATGTACAAATTGAACATGCAAAGGCAGACTAGGGCAGCTTCTAAAGAATGGGACGACACAAACGACGACCAGGTCAATTTCGACGATTGAGGGCTACCACTGAGCCACACTTTTGCTTTACTGCTTTGATTTGAGTTGCGGGCCTGCAGGTCCAGGTAGGTAACTTTCGAGCGGGTCAGAGGTTTGCTGCTTTGATTTGAGGTGCGGGCCTGGGTGCCCAAGTAGATAACTTTCGAGCGGGTTAGATCACCCTGTGACTTGCTTGATTTGCTTTTGTGTTGGGCCAATGTATCCCTCTGTTCTTGATGACTTGTTGCTTGCCTGGACCATGGACGCCGTAGTGGCGCTGTAAAAGTTGCATTATTCTCGGTTCATTGGAGGTAGAGTATAAACCAATCGCTAATATCCAATTTGCATTGACGAGCGAATTGAGTTGACACACAGACATACGCACACATATAGACTGCCTAGCTCGGAAGAATGAGGAAGAAGAGTCCTAGGATACAATGCAGACTCTCCGACACATGGGTAATAATGAAATTTTGGGCATTAACATGCCAAAATCCAAAATATTCATAGATAGGTGAAACTGACACTAACACACAGTCAACTATGTACAAAGACCCGTATGAATAAACGAAACGGAGAAGAAAGCCCCAGAATGGGCAATAGACCGAAAAATAGAAAAACGTCGCAAAGATGGACAAAAGACGCAAAGGGATAACTCATATAGGCCCGGACTGAAACCGACACCCCCGCACAGTCACATTAGGCACATATGACTTGTACGGCATAGAAAACTTGGCAAGAGCCCTTAAAACCAATTTTCGAGGCACCGAAAACCGTGGTTTTAACTTGAACTTCCCACCGGGGGTTCAAAATCGTTGTTAGGCGTGATGGCTACCCAACGCTGTATGCTGCGGGAATTGGAGAAGCGCGCGCAGGTTTGAGACCAACGCGTGTCACTTTGAGCAAACGTGCGTCAGTCTCAAACTAGCGCGCGTGACTGAAAAGCTGCGCAAACTAGACTTCGCTGAACTTAGAATAAACTGTGAGCCCGTTGGGACCTCTAGCATTTCGTTCTGCTTTTGATGCTTTAAATATTTTTTTTTAGGGCTTTTGCTCAGCTTTTGAAATTGAAATAGTAGTTTGAAATAAGATTGAATGACGAAAGGATTCCCCCTTTCTGTCTCTGATGAAGCTCGTCCTGTTCTTGACCCTTCTCGACCCTTGATGTGTACCAAAACGTCAACTATGGATCCAATTGATAGAATATGACCGAGTCTTGAAAAGAGACTGCCTACGTATCCCACATTTTGGGGAATCAGGTCAAAACGTAGTTCAGGCCAAGGTTCACTCGTGTATTTTACCTCTCCTTTTATGCTCTAACTTTTGCCTAGCGCCGCCTTTTCAGGTTTTTGGCCTAGCGAGCTTTCGACTTTTTGCCTATGTATTTTTGCCTAGACCGCCTCCTTAGGTTTTCGGTCTAGCAGGCTGCTCTATCTTTTGCTTGGAACCGCCCACCCTTGTGGTTTTCGGCCCAACGAGCTTCTCTCAGGGAAAAGTGGCTCTTGAATTGATCCAGATTGACCAAGGTATTGAATCCGCTGCTGTCGAGATTGATGAGTTTTGCCGTAGCCCTTGATAAAATGGCTTTTGATAACACAGGGTCTTGACTGCTTTGGTTGGAAATGCCTCGCTCTAGGCCACTTTTGCGTCTTTTTAATGTGCGCTTGATGGAATGCCGCTGACGCTGTTTTGAACATGGTACGAGGCCTTGAGCCTTCTGAGCTTCCGCTTTCTAGCTTGACATCCGGTGGCAGGAGATTTGATACTTTGTCATCTCATGATCGAATCAGGCGTGTCTTTTGTGAAACCACGCAAAAATGTCGATGGTTTTTCGAGCTTGTCTGACTAGGTGCAATATTCCTTTGGGGACAGCGTTGAGCCAATTTTGAGTCATCCGAGGGTCTACCTCATCTTTCAAGTTTATTGAAACTACTACTTCTTTTAAATAGGCCGAGCATATCTTTCGTCTTCCCTTTCGGCGAAGGAACACATTTCCTTGGGGATTATCCCATCGAAATCTATCCCTTCGTCGTCAGGGTCGACACAGTTTATTCAAAAGCCAGCAAAGTACTTAGAAGCAAGATAGTGCATATCATAAAGAAAGCCCCACGGGGTTGCCAAGTATAGCAAAAGACTCGAATTGAGAATAGAAGTTACGACATGGAGGGCCAAGAGGCACGAACTCCGACTCAGAGCTAGACTAAGACGACTTGACAGACACTGTGTCAGACTCAGACTCAAAAGTGTGCAATGCAAGCTAAACGCGATTTGAAAATGCAACTTTTATTGTTACCCTTGGCTTCCTCACAGAGAGGTAGGATCTAGAGGATGTCAGGCCCAAGCAGCAGCACTTCGGCTTCCTCAGCTTCTTTGACCAAACCTACTCGGTGTTCCTTTGAATAATGATCCTCAGCCTGTCGGTCTGCTCCTTTGCTTGATCGATCCGGTCCTCAACCAGTGTTTTCCAATTTTCAGCCCCATCTTCTATTCCGCACCCTGCAGCCTCGGATTCAGAAGGGATAAATGCAGTTGGTTTGGGTTGAGTTTCTGGGACAATGCAGAGGGTTGGGTTGAGTATGGTGGAGCTCGGGTTGATTTGAGTGGAGATGGGGTTGATTTGGGTGGAGGTGATAGACATCTGACCAACTAGAGGGCCAGACTCGAGTTGGAGCAGGGAGATGGAACTGTCGTCGGGCTTTGATGGGAGCGGGGGTGGAATAGTTCCATTATCGATGAGATTCTGAATGGCATGCCGGAGGCGGTAGCAAGCATCGGTGGGATGGCCAGGCACTTGATGGAAAGCACAATAGGCATTTGGATTGTGAGACGCCGGGAATGCTCAAGGTGGAGAAGTCGGACGAAGTGGCCTGAGGATACCAGCTTCAAGGAGCTTCTCATAAACTGAGGACAAAGGTGCAGAGAAGCACGAGAAGACCCTTGGTGGGTTCCGGCGACTGGATTGAGGGTTGGCAGAACTTTTACTCATTCCACCGCTGTATAGCATTGTGTTGTCAAGGGCATGCACTCTTTCGGCACTGGGGATGACTTCTTTGTTGCGCATATCCTCCATTTCGGCACTGCCTTTGAACAAGGAACCAGCGGTCTTCGGGCGGGTTCTAGCTTCATGATACTCAACTAGGTCTTTGAACATGTCTTTTGAGCACGGCTTGATTCCGATTGCAGGAGTGTGACAAGCCTGAGGAGGTTCTTTGACTAGCCCTGGATCCGGCTTTGACATGATGGAGGTGAAAAGGTCAAACAGCCCCTGGACCATAACCATTTGCTTGTCCATTTTCTGGTTCATCTCTTGCACAGCCCTTTTCAGCTCAGCTAGCTCTGCTTGTGCTGCCATTTCGGATTGATGATCGAGGAAGGTGATGGCCTAGAGCTCTTCTTTTCGGTACTTTCCTTGATGCTGCAACGCCCAAAGCTAGACAGTAAAGCAATCGAAGGCTCAGGAAGTATCCCTGCAATAGTTTTATTTGAAAGAAACAACGAAAAATGCCTGTATGAGCGTCGTCGGTGTCCTCCTAGACTCTAGAACTAGCAGACAAAACCGTTTTATGACAGCCGGACGCTGCCCAGGTCCTCAGATTTCTTTTCGACGATGTACCTTTGATGGAGTCGACTAACACTAAGAGATGCCGAAAACAACCTAAGTCTTTGACTATTCCGCTCTCGAAGTTTCAATTTTAGAGTGGAAAAACTTGGTGTTTAATGACATGATACTGTAACCAGGATGGCGTAAGCAGCACTGTGCCGGAGCCTTGAGCGGTGTAAGTGTTTAGCACTTTTAACCTGGGTGGTGTGAGCATCATGGCATGTTTCCCGTTGTTCCTAGTTTTCTGTTTGAAACCTCGATCGGGTTTAGACAAGGACTTAGAAAGTCTTGATTTCCTAAAGTCTCGTTGACCCAAGGAATTGGAAAGTTGATAACGTGCACCATCATGATGCACGACTCGTCATCGGTCCAGGCAGCGCCCCAGCAGGCATAAAACGGGTTTGAAAGAGAGACAACCCTAAAAGCCGCCCTAGCATACTCCTACGCAGACCGGTATGAATGTATGTACAGGCATGCGATAGGGAAAGCAGTAACACATAGACAGTTTATGGGGGTTAGATGCAAGTAATCCTACCCTGTGGGTTCCTATCTTAGTTTGAAAGGTTCTAGTGCTTTGTACGTATGGCGAAGCTGGTTTTGGCTTAAGGGGGTTCCTCAGGCTAAAGATGTTTTATACCTCCCATCGCAACGCGTGCAGCAAAGCAATGGTCAAACGGTAATACGTCTCATCATCGTCCAAGGTTGTTGGGCATTCGAGGACCCCGGGCTCCAGTAAACTGTGCCGGTTACCCAAAACGCCTCAACGGGGCTGATAGAACACCGATGCAAATGTACGCATGCCGAAAGAATGATCGAGAGAGAGAGAAACGAAATGCTTCTTGAAAAACGCCTTTTGAAGCTTGGCTCACTTCATTAATCGACACTCGGAGAAAACTTCATAAGTGAACAATAGTAAAAGCCCCAGTTCGGAGTGGTCGGATGTAGAATCCTGTTACGTTACCATTCCGTTCTTCAGCAGCGCGGAGCGTACTGTTTTGACAGACTTTTGAAAATTGTTCATTCATGTATTAATTTCCAAATGTTGATTAATGTAATGTCCCCAGCAGAGTCGCCACTGTGGGCACACGCCCCGAAAAACTCCCGTGGTTTTAGTGCATGAAAATTTCGGGTGCGCCCTACCTTGCGGAAAGCGCGGCGAAACGCTTCGCAGGTCAGAGAGTCGCCACTCGGGTTTTACGGAGAGTACCCAAGAAACCGTGATCTTGAAAATGTTTTGAATTGCATTTGATTGAGTTTGAAAAAGGCTTGTAGACTGGTCTGTCGTCACCTTTGAAATCTGAGGTTCGAGAGCCAGGTTACGAGAGGGGAAGGGTTTTATGGCACCCCCTCTCGCCCAATCCGGAGATCGGTCTCTACTCAGGTATTTTGTAAAAACGCTTGCATTTCTCTCCTTATTTGATCATTTTCTTAGCTAGTTAGGGCGGGGGAACAGTTAATGGGGGTTAAAGCTGTAGCACATTTGCAGTTTATATACAAGAATATGTGACAAAATGTTTATGGATGTTTGATGTTTGATCTAAGCAAATATAATAGATTGAGAACAAGCTACTGTGAACGTTTTGAACAGACTAGAGCACACTAACTGTGCGGTGGTGCACACAGAAGCAAGCCTGCATGCACTGGCCCAGCCACTGCATGCAGCCCTGACCTGCGTGCGCCATACCACAACTGGCGTGCGCCGGTAAGCTCAAGTTCACAGCTTCTGTTATCAACCCTCTGGGCTCTGGAAGGGACCAGTGCACACCCAGGACAAACCACGCAGTTGATAAAGATTACTAAGCTATTACAGAGGGATTAAAGGGCTAAGAAGCCACCAAATAAATAGAAAACCCCTTAAACAGTGAGGGGAGGATGATCAGAGGCCTGGATGGAAGATCCATGCAAGGGCCAAGCCACTGGATGCTAGACCACTACCGTACGCCAGAAGTTTATGGCCGTACGCCAGTTATGCCTTTGCTCTAGTGCTTTGGCTTTGCACCATCTGGGCTCTGGAACATGACCAGAAGGCTCCCAGAGGCCGAACTACAGCAAGATATAGATGAAAGGAAAGCAGTTCTAAAAGACAGTAAGCAGAAGGTTAATTTTAGCATGCAGCAGGGTGATCAGAACATAAATAAAGCAATAAAACAATGATCCATGGTCCCCACGCCAGTTTTGCACGTACTGCCATGACTGGCGTACGGCTTACACTACTGGCGTGCGCCACTTATCACTGCACACGGTTTTGAAACCTTGCCATCATTAGGGCCAGGACTGGTATAGATTACCAGCCTTGACCCTGCTAGCCCCCCTCAGGGGTCAGAACAGAAGACAGGAGCAAAAGGTATTATACCTTTGCTTGTGAGTTTTGTGGATGGTTTGAGCTTGAGCTTGAAGTTTGAGGGTTTGAGGAGTGAGTATAGAGTATTATGGACTGGACACTCTTCTCTTTGCCTTATCTTTCAATGGATGCAAGAGAAAAACAAGGGAGAAGAGAAGGGACAAGAGGATGGCCAAAGCTTTTGGCTTCCTTAATGTTGCTAACCCCTTGCAAATAAATGCAAGGGGGTATTTATGGAGGAGAGGGTGACTGAAATCAGTTGGGCTTAAGGGGGTGTTTGGTTGGCTTAAGCCAAGGGTGAGCCTCCCATGCATTAAATGCATGGGACTTGGCTTGAAAGGTGGTGTGGTGGTAGAGGGAACAGGAGGACGGTCCTCAGTGTAAGGACCCGTAAATTCTGAAATCATTAAAAGATTTATTCGATATTATTATTGAAGGAAAAAGATGGAATTTGTTAAGTTTATTTGATTTGGGGTTAATGTGAAAGGATTGTTAGTGGAGGGAGTGCAAGTGTGATTAGTGTGTGTCCTAATATAAGTGTGTGTGGTGGAGATGTAGGGAATTAGAATTCCCAAAGCTCTCTCTCTCCTCCCTCCCGATCTCTCTCTCGGCTCCACTCTTTCTCTCTCTCTCTCACTCCCTCTTGCTCCCAATCAACACCACTCGAAACCCGCAAGTGTGATTAGTGTGTGTCCTAATATAAGTATGTGTGGTGGAGATGTAGGGAATTAGAATTCCCAAAGCTCTCTCTCTCCTCCCTCCCGATCTCTCTCTCGGCTCCACTCTTTCTCTCTCTCTCTCACTCCCTCTTGCTCCCAATCAACACCACTCGAAACCCACACGAACCCACCTCCGTTTTACGTTCTCTACGCGTTACCGAGCTTGAATTTCGTGGGTCAAGCTCGGGGAAGGATTTTTCGGTTGAAATTGAAGATTTCGGAGTCAAGGGCTTGCGTGGCCCGATCTCCTTCCGTGTTCGCTCTCCAACCTCGAGGTAGGGATTTCTTGCTTATTCTATATGCTTATGAGTTGAATTTGTGTGTTGATCGTGCTTGAAAATGTTGGTTTGATTGTTGGGATTAGTTTCGAAAATCTGCAGAAAATCTACTCGAACAGCCTTTGTTATCGATACCTTAGCCCTTTGTTATCGATACCTTCGTGTTCCAAAACCCAGAAAATCCTTTGTTATCGATACCATTTGTCATTGGTATCGATACCCTTGCGTCTGGAGTCATTTTTGACCCAGAGGTATCGATACCTTTGCCTTAGGTATCGATACCTGTTGCTTATCTCCAGTTTTGACTGTTTTGCTTCATTGTTCCCCGTTTTGGTTTCTAATCACTTCCAACCGATTCAAACACTTCCCAAACGATCCCTAAGCTTGATTGCTCGTTCCTTGATGGTCCGTTGATTGTTCTCATTCCCTAGGCACCGGTTAAGCGTAATTTAGTACCCTTGTAAATGGAGAACGTATCATAGAATGTTTATATGTGCCGTAGGTTGTCCGAACATCGTGGTGGGTGTAGATGCTTGATGAGAGTGGTACGATAACATTAAAGGGTAAGGTAGTAACTTGTATCTTCACGATTCGTTGAACCTATCGATTCACCTTGGTACACATGCTACGGGATTCAAGTATAGGAGCTAGTAAGTCGGGTACTTTAGAGATTGCTTGTGTGTAGCACGCTGTGTCGGTGTGGGGATATACTTAGAGATACGGTGAGCACGTGTGTCTTTGCTTGTATGCGACACGGTAGATTGTGGGTCTTGTGAGACCATGCGATTGATTAAACGGTCTTTGGATTTGATTGGATGTTTTGAGGTTTGTGAAATGAGAAGTGGAATGAACGAGGACAACAAATGAATAGAGTATTGTAAGATATTATTTACGGGCTAGGTACGTTAAGTAAAACGCAGAGTTGTAAGTTAATGAAAAGGCATGAACATGTACATTTGTGGAATTAGGAAACGGTGGATTAAAGTTCAGTGGTACGACCGACAAATTGATGATGAAGTTGATTGTGAAATGATGGATGGTCGGTTATGCGATGTGCGTTTCCGCTAACCAATGATTATTGCTGATTTAGGGAATAGACTCGGGGTGACCCTGCGCTCGAGGGAATAGACCCGAGGTGACCCAAACGATTGTTATTTAGGGAATAGACTCGGGGTGATCCTATGCTCGAGGAAATAGACCTGAGGTGACCCAAGTTATTATTATTATTATCAAGGGAATAGACTCGGGGTGACCCTGCGCTCGAGGGAACTAGACCCGAGGTGACCCTAGTGACTATTGATGGGAATGTCTGACTAAAAGGAAAGATAGACTTTGTGATGAAGGGATTGGACAATGATGACTGTAGACACGAGAACGATTGTGGTATCGTATAAAGAATAATAAGATGAATTGGAATGTCACATGAACTAGTGTGGACTAACGTAAGTTTATTGATGTATCTAGTCTGAGGAGTAACAATTTGAGACTTTCCGGTGGAGTCTAGAAATCCTCTGCTCATAGCGTATAGCTCGTTGGTAATCATTCACTCTGTGGGCATCTCTGTCTATGTTTACTCATTCTCGGTGCATGATTCACTTCATTTTCATATAGTTTGAGCATAGAACTCTCTACTGGGCGCGTGTTTTGCTCAACCCTATCTTTCTTTCAGGTACACCCGAAGATAGTGACATGAAGTGCTTGGCATGCATTTTGACTTCGTCCCTTTGAAAGCCATGTTGGAAAATCGCTTGAGCATCATTTTGTAAAACTCTTTCAGGTTGTAATATTAATTTCTATTATGACTACCATATGATTATGGAGGACTGTAAACTTTAAACCTTGTTTCCTATTATGTTGTTTAGATCACCAAGCTTGACTAGAAACTTGAAATTTTGGTTTGCAATTATGGGGGTGAACCATGATTTGGGGTAATATCTGTATTATTGCGAGGTATTGTTTATCAAAAATCTTTATACTTGATGTAGAAAATCGAGGGCGTGACAACTTGGTATCAGAGCGTAAGTTTAGAACACCTCGAGACCGTGGGGAGACTTCTAGTCTCATGGGTTCAAAAGTCGCTGCCTCTTTTCTTACAAAACCACATGTGTGCTTGCATGAATGATGTTAGTCCATCGATACGTTACTGCATTAGTATTACGATAGAGTGGCGTTCGGTTGTTGTAATGTTGGAAAGGTTGTAGACCTGCATCGTATGGCAATGTGAGAAATGCTGATGACTTTCTTTCGTATGCTTTCATAGTAGGATGTCTTTGAGATGTGGGGATAGGTGTGGTGAGACCGAGGATCGTGAGTACCAGGGTTATAGTGCATACATGGAGAATGAAGCGAGTCAGTGTGCTAGGGATGAAGCGATGTTTCCTGAGATCGTTGAGTGTGCAAAGGGTGTTGAGATTCTGGAGGGTGAGCATATCGGTGTGAATGTGGGGGAAACTAGACGTAGAGTCGTTAGCGTGAGGTCATCCTCAGAGAGTGTTGAGAGTTCAGGAAAGAAGAAACCTAGGATATCAAAGCCAGAGATTCAGGGTCAGCAGGACCTTAAGCCACCTCCTCATTCTAGGACACCGGGAGTTCTCCTCAAGCATCCGATTGTGTGTTATCGATGTCGTCAGTCTGGTCACATACGTTCTCGATGTCCATGGCGTGGGGGATCTTGTTATACTTGTGGCGAACCTGGCCACGTGGCGAGAAACTGTCCTCAGAGACTGGGAGTGCATGGTGAGTCGAGTTCAATGCAGCAGCACGAACGTACGCCGACGCAGCAACAGATGTAGTTCCGCAGCTAAATCATCTCCTGCTACTCTTTAACTTTCAGAAATGTTATTTGTTTGAGGTATCATCTTTTCCTAGTTGTTCTATTCATTCGCTGCAATACTTTTGATTCGGAAGCATCTCACTCATTGAGAACCACATTCTTGTTCATGTTTGGAATCGAAAATAAGAAATCTTAGTCCATGCGTGTTGATAAATATCGATAGATCATATTTACCGAGATTAGGGGTTAATCGTTCCATATGGAAGTGTTGTCTGTGACTTCTTTAGTTTGAGCATGGCGAGAATAGATGTGATTTGAGAAGAGGCTGACTGTATCCATGATAGTAGGTGGTATTCTAAATGCGACTTTGTAAGTGTTGTTTCTTTAAGTACCTTTGTTCGTTGGCCTAGTTGAGTCTCGTTAAAATTGTATCGTAATTTGCTTTATGTAAAATCCGCTAAAATCTTGATATTCAAGTTAATCGTTATGCTATCTGTTCCTAGCTTTTCTTGGAAATATCCAAAATCTTGTGGCGAAGTATCCTGTGACACATTTACTATTGATATTGACGAATGTTCCTCGTTCCCTAATCGAGGTCGTATTTTGACATCATCCTGCTTGAGATAAGTTCTCATTGGTCAGTTTAGATTCCCTTGATGCGATTATCACTTTCGTCGTTTGCTTGTAATCGTTAATCCCCGTGAGTATTTAGTCTGTAACTTCACCCTATCAAACTCAACCTATGGTCACGTACCGTATGATATGCATATTCGTTGGCACCATCACAATTTGGACCTTGTTACCATTGTTGCCTGCTTTGGGCCATCATTTATTTTGATCCCATGACTATAAAGTCATATGATTTGAACTCGTATCCTCTCCGTATCTGTTTTATGCGTATCCTCTCCGTATCTGTTTTATTTGCCCATGCCTATTCGGTTGGTTGGAAAATTTCCATTGTTGGAGTCAACTCTCATGATGACATATTTATTGATATCTATTCATTGGCACCGTTCAATACGAATTCACTTGTCTTTAATTACTCTCAGTGGCATTAGACTCTATCGTGGTTTCTCAACTCTAGCGGCATATGATGGTTCGTTTTGTAACGTTCAGTTCCAACTTGTTAAAAGTATTGCTCAAATCCGATACTGGACAAATTTTCAATCTTGTAAGAGTTGGTTTACTAGGGATCTATTTCATTACTTCATGTTCGTCATCGGTAAGGTTATGATCGGTTGTTTCAAAATTCCCTCGGAGTATCATGAGCTTTTGCATTGAGTTTGTTGTCAAATTATTTTAAAGATTTCAAGTATTCTTTGAATTCCGAACGCTTCAATATCAAACTTAAAATTCTTGATTAGCGTTGATCGAGTTCTATGGTTTGCTCTTTTCATTGGGATGACAATCGAATCTATTCTTATTATTTGGATTGACCCAACTTGGTGCGAGAGATTGGTGCGACCTTTAGAAGAATTGGCTTGTATTCTCAGTTTGCTAGAATTAATATTAAGGGGTGCGATGGAATCAATTCACCAACGAACTCTGGAAGCTCGAGGGAAAATGACTGAACAGACAAAAGAATTCATTGAAGTTTGTTAGCTGTGTAAGACCGAACGAAGGATAACGTCAGTTGCCGTCGTCACCCATTGTTACATGAAGTAGAAGGTGGCATATCTCGTAAAGCGTTCACCGCTAGAAAGATAGGCCGGTGTCGGATACGGTGTGTGTTTTGGATAGCCAAGCGACTACCGACGAAATCCACTTGGAAGAGGCGCTTGATCACCGCTCATTCTAAATGGAAGTCTCGAAGAGTCAATTGGATTATCGGGTTACGTTCATAGGCGAGATTTTGGCGCTTGGATGGATAATCGTATATAGAGATTTTGCGATAAAAGAGGAACATAGAAAATTGCGTATCGTTTGGCATTGCTGCCGAGACTTTTGGACAGTTGTAATGCGTTATATATACGAATATTAAGGAAGTCTGAATTGAATCCACTGCATGTGATAGAAGTGTCCGAACTTGAGCTAGAAGCCGACGTGTCCCGCGGTGAGAAGCCGATACGTATCCTAAGTTTGTGTGACTAAGTTTTGAGGGGTAAAACGGTACTGTTAGTGCAAGTTTATGTGGAGAAAGGAGGACAAGGTTAGAAAGAAATGCCTGCGTTTGTCTCGATGTTGTCGATATGAGTTTGACGTAGATTTACATGATTACTGAATAGTTGCATGATAAACCGTGTTATGGCTGAGGTATATCTATGTGTTGTGTGTTGGTTGAACTTGGCTTGGCAAATTTCGAGGACGAAATTTCTTTAAGGAGGGAAGAGTGTAAGGACCCGTAAATTCTAAAATCATTAAAAGATTTATTCGATATTATTATTGAAGGAAAAAGATGGAATTTGTTAAGTTTATTTGATTTGGGGTTAATGTGAAAGGATTGTTAGTGGAGGGAGTGCAAGTGTGATTAGTGTGTGTCCTAATATAAGTGTGTGTGGTGGAGATGTAGGGAATTAGAATTCCCAAAGCTCTCTCTCTCCTCCCTCCCGATCTCTCTCTCGGCTCCACTCTTTCTCTCTCTCTCTCACTCCCTCTTGCTCCCAATCAACACCACTCGAAACCCACACGAACCCACCTCCGTTTTACGTTCTCTACGCGTTACCGAGCTTGAATTTCGTGGGTCAAGCTCGGGGAAGGATTTTTCGGTTGAAATTGAAGATTTCGGAGTCAAGGGCTTGCGTGGCCCGATCTCCTTCCGTGTTCGCTCTCCAACCTCGAGGTAGGGATTTCTTGCTTATTCTATATGCTTATGAGTTGAATTTGTGTGTTGATCGTGCTTGAAAATGTTGGTTTGATTGTTGGGATTAGTTTCGAAAATCTGCAGAAAATCTACTCGAACAGCCTTTGTTATCGATACCTTAGCCCTTTGTTATCGATACCTTCGTGTTCCAAAACCCAGAAAATCCTTTGTTATCGATACCATTTGTCATTGGTATCGATACCCTTGCGTCTGGAGTCATTTTTGACCCAGAGGTATCGATACCTTTGCCTTAGGTATCGATACCTGTTGCTTATCTCCAGTTTTGACTGTTTTGCTTCATTGTTCCCCGTTTTGGTTTCTAATCACTTCCAACCGATTCAAACACTTCCCAAACGATCCCTAAGCTTGATTGCTCGTTCCTTGATGGTCCGTTGATTGTTCTCATTCCCTAGGCACCGGTTAAGCGTAATTTAGTACCCTTGTAAATGGAGAACGTATCATAGAATGTTTATATGTGCCGTAGGTTGTCCGAACATCGTGGTGGGTGTAGATGCTTGATGAGAGTGGTACGATAACGTTAAAGGGTAAGGTAGTAACTTGTATCTTCACGATTCGTTGAACCTATCGATTCACCTTGGTACACATGCTACGGGATTCAAGTATAGGAGCTAGTAAGTCGGGTACTTTAGAGATTGCTTGTGTGTAGCACGCTGTGTCGGTGTGGGGATACACTTAGAGATACGGTGAGCACGTGTGTCTTTGCTTGTATGCGACACGGTAGATTGTGGGTCTTGTGAGACCATGCGATTGATTAAACGGTCTTTGGATTTGATTGGATGTTTTGAGGTTTGTGAAATGAGAAGTGGAATGAACGAGGACAACAAATGAATAGAGTATTGTAAGATATTATTTACGGGCTAGGTACGTTAAGTAAAACGCAGAGTTGTAAGTTAATGAAAAGGCATGAACATGTACATTTGTGGAATTAGGAAACGGTGGATTAAAGTTCAGTGGTACGACCGACAAATTGATGATGAAGTTGATTGTGAAATGATGGATGGTCGGTTATGCGATGTGCGTTTCCGCTAACCAATGATTATTGCTGATTTAGGGAATAGACTCGGGGTGACCCTGCGCTCGAGGGAATAGACCCGAGGTGACCCAAACGATTGTTATTTAGGGAATAGACTCGGGGTGATCCTATGCTCGAGGAAATAGACCCGAGGTGACCCAAGTTATTATTATTATTATCAAGGGAATAGACTCGGGGTGACCCTGCGCTCGAGGGAACTAGACCCGAGGTGACCCTAGTGACTATTGATGGGAATGTCTGACTAAAAGGAAAGATAGACTTTGTGATGAAGGGATTGGACAATGATGACTGTAGACACGAGAACGATTGTGGTATCGTATAAAGAATAATAAGATGAATTGGAATGTCACATGAACTAGTGTGGACTGACGTAAGTTTATTGATGTATCTAGTCTGAGGAGTAACAATTTGAGACTTTCCGGTGGAGTCTAGAAATCCTCTGCTCATAGCGTATAGCTCGTTGGTAATCATTCACTCTGTGGGCATCTCTGTCTATGTTTACTCATTCTCGGTGCATGATTCACTTCATTTTCATATAGTTTGAGCATAGAACTCTCTACTGGGCGCGTGTTTTGCTCAACCCTATCTTTCTTTCAGGTACACCCGAAGATAGTGACATGAAGTGCTTGGCATGCATTTTGACTTCGTCCCTTTGAAAGCCATGTTGGAAAATCGCTTGAGCATCATTTTGTAAAACTCTTTCAGGTTGTAATATTAATTTCTATTATGACTACCATATGATTATGGAGGACTGTAAACTTTAAACCTTGTTTCCTATTATGTTGTTTAGATCACCAAGCTTGACTAGAAACTTGAAATTTTGGTTTGCAATTATGGGGGTGAACCATGATTTGGGGTAATATCTGTATTATTGCGAGGTATTGTTTATCAAAAATCTTTATACTTGATGTTGAAAATCGAGGGCGTGACACTCAGCCACCAAAGGACTGCTGGCAGACGCCAGGTGGCGTCAAAACTCCCGCGTGCTCTGCTGGCATAAAGTTGATTTGACTGGCTATGACTGGCGTACGCACCTTGTAAGTGGCGTGCGCCAGTAACTGGGGATGACTTACACGTGGCGGTGGTTCCAGCGCACGCTAGTCATCCACCAGCGTACTCCAGTAGGGTTTTGCTGAGGCCATTTGGTTCTGGCTTTGAGGGCTCGACAAGGGTTGGAAAAGGGTTCGGATGAGGTTCAGGATGCTCAAAGCTCAAACTCTTCAACAAACTCGGGATGTTCTTGACCTTAATCATTATTGGGGAATCAAAAGACCGTAAATAAACTATTCTGGAAAGTCCAAAATAGAGTGTCTACACACATCAATTTCCAAAACAAAGTTGTAAACTTTTTGGTGAAAAATGCAATTTTTACTCAAGCCATGGGGTGCTAGTCACCCCATGACCCAACCTTATGAAACTACTCACACATATCTAAAAAGATAAGAGCAAGCAAAAATTTATTTAGCATAAGTGTAAACACAAGCCTAAGAGAAAATTAGATGGAAAGATAGATCGGGAGAAACTAAACAACTTTAATTAAGGAGAGAGTAGCAAAAATTAACTTACAAGAGTTGAAAATGCAGAAATTAAGGGCTGGAAATTAAGAACACTCAAGAACACGAAGAACAATTTCAAATCTAAGTCTAGATCTAAAAACGAGTACAAATCTAATTTTTTACGTGTTTGTAGAAAAAAAAAACTATTCTATTCTATGACATCACTCCTATTTATAGGCCCCAAGTGCGCGCACGGAATATTCCTCAAAAGATCCAAAAATTCCCGTTAAGCTTTCGGTACCGATGGCAATGGCCTTAAAATGCTGATAAGCTACTCGGTACCGATGTCTACGAAACTTCCCATCGATGCCGAAGGGATTAGTAGCTGCCAGGAGATAAGAGCTCGGTACCGATGTCTCTAATTATTCCCATCGATGCCTAAGGGCTTAGTGCTGGCGCATGAGATTCTCCACGAGGCAGCTCAGTACCGATTGAATGCATTGTTGTCCATCGATGCCGAACGGATTGAAGCTGTTACTGCTGAAGAAACCCTTTGGTACCAATAAACAATATTAAGTTCAATCAATGCCGAGCCTTTTCCTTTGACTTTTGGTCTTTGGAATTCTTCCCAATATCAATCTTAAAATGCCAAACCGAGAATTCCAGCACATATATTCTCAACATGTTAATAGACATTTGCATATTTTAATACACTTCTTGCTTCGGCCTCGTCTCTTCGGATCGCTTTCGGGTCTTAAGCTTTGTTACGCTTGAATTCCGGTGACCCCGAACTTGGTCACTTTTGAACCTCGAATAATCTTGACAAGCTTTGGGCCTTGATTGCACTCAAGTGCCATCCACGGTGCTAATGACGGCTTATTTGCACGATTTTTCTGTCAAGACTTGAAAACACCTTTACGCGCAAAAGTAAAAGAAAACAACTAAATTAACAATGAAATTAGACTAAACTAGAGACCTAGCGCACCCTACATTGCATTCTCGGGTGCTTATCATCAGTGCTTACTCCTGCTGTGCAATTTACGCCAAATAATGGTGTGACTACAAGATCAGCGATTCCTCCTACTGTGCAATCTAACACCAAATAATGATCCAGAGCAAAACTCATCTGCTGCTCTGCACATATTTGAGTCTGAGCAACCAAATGAATCCTTGGCACCTGGTACTTGTTAAAGAATGCATTTTTCACTTACAATTTAGACAATGCAGTTTCATACAAATCTATATTTCCATTTTTTAGAAGATGCACCTGTAACTAAGCAAGTACGTGGGAGAACTAAAGGTTTAGCGCTAGCTAAAATTCGAAGGTGTGGATAGAAGGTTAAGTTGGGATTTTCTAGAATGCTGGGACAACCAACGAGTGAAAACGAGGATGACTTGACCAGGTACACCATAGAGTTAGGTGTTATTGTTCGGCAATTTGCTCCTTTACAAGCAAAAAGTTGGGCGGCAGTGCCCCGAGATGCGAAGGAAATGTTTATTGCACACATTCGTGTAAGTATCAGTAGCATTCTGACATAATTTTGACAGTTTGATGAAAAATAACGCACATAAAAAAGATATGTGAATAATTTTACTTGACATCGAAATTGTTGTCTCTATATATGCATTTGACTGGATGAATGTGTGGGATAAATAGGAAAAATTTGATCTACCTGAAGCAACTTATGTAGACAAAGCTATATTGCAAAGTATGGGTAAGCGATATTATGATAGCCAATCCCGCCTTAAGACGATGTTCGAGAAAGGAGTTGTCGATTGCCCTGCACACATAGAGGGGGCAGATTGGACATATTTGTGTAACTTATGGCAAGACAAAGACTATAAGATATGTAGTAGTACTAATTTGCTATGGTTAAGAATTGGTAATATCTTCACGACCCCAACTCTTACTATAAATTCTAACATATAGATATTGTGGTACTCCTAATTGATTATTGAAAATGCAGGAAAAGTGTAACAAGTACAAGGTTAGTCGATCTAAGCCTAGGAATCACCATGTTGCTGGATCAAAGGCTTTCTACAAGGTCAAAAATCATTTGGTATGTCCTCTATTATTTCCTTATAGGTTTCAATATTTGTTGATTACAAAAAAAGCATGTGATTTTTTTTACCTAATTCACCAAAAAAAGAAGAAGAACGGCGTGAATCCTGACTTTCCTTAGACATGGAAGGAGACTCATTACAGCCAAAAGAGAGGATGTTGGACAGATGGTTCAGAAACTGTATATGTAAGTGGAAAACATATAATGTATTAGTTTTATCTTCTAGAAAAATTTGTTTTCATTTTCTAGGCATAATTTACTGTGATATATAGTTGCAGAAACAGTTAAAAGATGTTCAGGATCAAGCGATGGCAAATGGATCTGTTCCTTTGACAGATGAGGAGCTCTCATGTACAGTCTTTGGACCCAAATCAGGATACATACGTGGTTTAGGACATGGTCCCAAGCCTAGCCTAACAAAATTTAGCCAAGCTTCTCGGGCGCAACTTATAAAAGATGCTAAAGAGGCTAGAATGATGTTTCCAGTGCTAAAACTGTCGTTTCAAGTGCAGGAAACTGGTGTTACATGCTGGAAATTAGGTTTAATAGGTAAAAGTGTGAATCAAAATGTTGGAATATGAGTCCTAGTTGCTGAAACTGGGAATTATCCATGTAGGGACATAATCTTTTACGAGTTAGTTTAGAATTTCTAGACCATTTATTGCTTTCATAACCTTAAAATCACGTACTTAAATTAACAAAAGGATGCCGATAACTTTTCACAATGTGTCTTATATTCTATTGTTTCTAGATGATATACCTTGAAACTTCTACCGCATAAGTTCAACCCTCTGACTTGGGTTGGTAGATAGTGCCGGCCAATTCTAATGATTGTGGTTTGATTTTTTGTGGCCTTGATTGAGCACATCATATTTATGTGCTGGGGGGAACTAATGGCAGAGAGTTGGTTTTTTACTCTTTAGTTAGAGCCCCCTTGGAAGAGCTACGCTAGTATACTAACATACTTTCCTAGCCTAGAGTGAAAGACTTCTAATGAGTATAAATTTTTTTATAGAAATTTGTTGGGATAATCATGTTTAGTAGTGATGGTATATTGTAATCAAATAGTAATCAAGACTAGAATTTCTAAACCTTTTCATTTTACTACATTTATGCAGATTGCTCAACGAATGATGGTGATCTTTTTGTGGATGAAAATGCAATAGAGTACTAGATGGGAAACCAATGATGTTTGGAGGACAAAGCTGCTTTTTGCCTTTTGATTTTTGGGACTTCTAGATGGAAGAAGGATACTTGAAGGATGCAATTAGTTTTTGGTACTCAACAGTACATAATTTGGTACTTCATTTTGGTACTTCATTGTTGCCTTTTGTTTAAAGGACTTCTGGTACTTAACAACATGATATAGTACTTCATTGTGGAGGATATTTGAAGGAGGCTTTTGGTACTTAACAGTACATAATATAGTACTTCATTGTGGTTTTTGTATAGATACTTGATATTATGTTTTGGGAATTGAGGTACCATGTTTTGACATTTGAAAATTGTTTTAATGTTCTTGCAATTACTTTTGAGTTTGATGGATTGTGTTATTTGAATAATATAGCAGATCATTGTATGACAAGAAGCCAAAAAAAGAACAATTACCAAGGGGTTTTTTTGTCGCTAAAAGATTTATTTGTAATAAGAAAACTATTTTTAATTTGCGAGGATGAGTTTCTTTGCAAAATGTATTTCTTGTTTTGGGATAAAATTTAATTTCCTTGCCAAAAATTCACTTTTTGCTAGGGAATTTAACTTGTCGCTACTGGGTGCACCATTTTGTGAGGAAATGCTTAGTCACTAAACATATATATTGGGCGAGGAAACATGTGTTGTTGCTACTGATGGGTCATTTTGCGAGAAATTTTTTTGTTGCTAAACATTTAAATTTTGCGAGGAAATTCAGGTTGTTGCTATTAAATGCACCCTTTTTGTGAGGAAACATGTGTTGTTGCTACTGAGGGGCTATTTTGCGAGGAAAGTTGGGTTGTTGCTATTGAATGCACCCTTTTTGCGAGGAAATGATTTGTCGCCAAACATGTATATTTTGCGAGGAAAGTTGGGTTGTTGCTATTGAATGCACCCTTTTTGCGAGGAAATTCAGGTTGTTGCTATTAAATGCACCCTTTTTGTGAGGAAACATGTGTTGTTGCTACTGAGGGGCTATTTTGTGAGGAAAGTTGGGTTGTTGCTATTGAATGCACCCTTTTTGCGAGGAAATGATTTGTCGCCAAACATGTATATTTTGCGAGGAAAGTTGGGTTGTTGCTATTGAATGCACCCTTTTTGCGAGGAAATCCAGGTTGTTGCTATTAAATGCACCCTTTTTGTGAGGAAACATGTGTTGTTGCTACTGAGGGGCTATTTTGCGAGGAAACTTGGGTTGTTGCTATTGAATGCACCCTTTTTGCGAGGAAATGATTTGTCGCCAAACATGTATATTTGGCGAGGAACGGGATACTTATAGCGACTAATTTGTTTTACATCAGTGTCAAATGATATTCCTCGCAAAATGGGTCATTCAATAGCAACAACCAAAATTTCCTTGCAAAAAATAACCCTTTGGCGAGGAAAAAATATTTGGTCGCAAAAAAGAATCGGAGACTACCTATTTGCGAGGAATGGACGACGAATGAAATTTTGTCGCAAAAGCCCTTTTGCGAGGAGAATTTTGCAGTTAGCGAGAAAAATGTTTCCTCGCAAAAGGCTTGATTTCTTGTAGTGCAGCCATAATTTTTTACTTTTACCATTCCTAAAATATTTGGGTATAAGTCATAATTTTTTACTTTTCTGATTTCTTTCGTCGAGACAAATCAACAGTGGTAAAAAGTTTGTCGCAAAACGAATAAAATGCAAAAACAAAAAAAAAAAAAAATTGAATAAGGACAAAACGAAAAAAATTCAAAAAATATCGTCTTTGTTAGTTTTTCGTCAATTTTCAATGAACTATTTTAATGTTTGATCGTAATTTTTTACATTTTAGATTCATTTCGCGATAATTTGTTTCATTGAGTCAAAACAATAATATCCACATAAATCTATTGTAAAATTAATAAACTTTCACATAAAACATCAATTTAGATAATAATCTAATTAAAAAAATTAACCCCAACCCGTAAAAGTAATCACAGGGAAACTTTTCCTTTGCTGGAGATGAAGGCGATCGAGAAAGATACAATTGAACCTAGGTATCAGGCTTTGGTTCACTCTTGAGCAGTGAATGGGTCTTTTAATTCTAACCCATATTGAACTCATTTTCAACCCACCTAAATCCATTATACAATATGAGCGGGTTGGGTTGAGTTATAAATGGACGGATTTGGGCGGGTTTTAAAATATGGGTTGGGATTGCCACCTCAAGAATCGTCCAACAAAATTTTCATGATACTTATGGTACAAATCAAGCTCTGCTTTGTATCTTTGTTGTGCTTATGTTGACGGTGGAAATTTTCGGTTATAGTGGGAACAAAGAGTATAGTTATGGTCGTGTGTTTTTTTTATTAGTATCAGTGATTCGAAATTGGTTAATTAACTACTTGAGCTAGATAAAACCATGAAGATGGATGGGGAATCCCTTGGCGGAGCTTTAATCCAAATTCTGTAATTTTATTAGATCAAAAGGCTTCCAAAATGTTGGCCACTGATTCTTTAATCCAATGGTGACATGCATCTTCCAATTGCTAAAAGTAGTCCTTGATTCTTTAATCCAAAAACAGTGAGTCAAGCCAAAGTCGTCGGATGTTTTTCTTGACGTGCAACAAATTTAGCCTTATTTGTAATAGTGATCAATTGACCCCTGCAGTCGTCTCAAGTTAGTCAAGTCTCTCTCTTAGATATCGCGTATCATATGTGTGGTCCTATATGTTAAACTCACTTTCCCTATAACTTTCTGCGCACTTTCGAAGTCCACACACACGATATCAACAGCGCGCAATCAATGGTGGCACTCTATTCTATCAAACAGTCATTCGAAACGCACCTACAAAGTGCAACTTGTTCGCACGCACTTGTCTCGATCAAACTAATTTTTTACGACATAGTCTTCTTTGCAAGTTCTACGAGATGAAGAGTTCGAGGATCATGATTGTGGACTCTAGAGTTACCCAATTGTTAATCATAGTACACTATCAATCAATCAAATAATAACATCATGATCATTTTTTCAGATGACTTCGAAGTGATCAACTAGTGTTTTAGACTCACGAATACAGCATTATTTGTTCGATTCCGTCATCTAGCTGTTACATTCTTTTTCAATTCCATTAACGATTTGCGATGTTTTCAAAGATTTCGAGAGTAATAGTTCGAACTGTTACGGAAAATAAAAAGCAAAAAATTTTAGACATGAATTACCTATTTTCTTAAGCGTTTCCAACGTTCAATATGGGGCACACTATGCTTATCGTTGTGGAAAGATCCTGGTGGAAATTCCTGCTACGAAACAGAAAGATTCTTCAATTGGAACAGAAGATGATTTGAAGTCAAAATGACTTATTTTGGTCTTTATTCAACAAATTATGAGTTTCGATAATAATTTTTTATTTTTCCGATTTCTCTCGATGAGATAAATCAATAAGTCACAAAAGCTTGATGTAAAATCAACAAATACGAAAAAAAATTGAATGAAAACAAAAAAATAAATCATTTTGATTTATTAAGCCAAAACTAGCCTAGAAAGGTAGACTAAAGACTAGAAAAGTGAGAGAGTCGACTCTGGCTTGCTTGACTCCAAGTGCCCGGGTCAACAAGTCGACCCAAAAACTATTTTATAAAAGCTTCTTGAGCACTGTTCTCTGCATTCATTGCTCAATATTTTTGCTGCTACTATACAAAAACAACACATACTTCAAAATATGTGGAATAATACCATATCCTCTTCTGTTTATTCTGTTATGCTCCTAGCTATAAGCATGACAGCTTTAGTTTTAGTTCCGTCATCCGCAGAATCATCATCGCCGTTGTTTTCATCTTCAGCAGAGGCAAAAGCTCTGCTTAATAGCGGTTGGTGGGGAAACTTTTCTTCGACAAATCATTGCGACTTGGCAGGCATCACTTGCAATGGCGCAGGAAGTGTCATTCGGATGGAAGCTCATCATTTATATTATGTAAAACTTGCAAACATGAATTGGTCTTCCTTGCCAAATCTTGAATATCTTGATCTCAGTAACTCTGGCATAAGTGGGGAAATTCCGGGTGAAATTGGGACTCTTTCCAAGCTCACCCACCTTGACCTTTCTGAAAGCTTATTCTATCTTTACGGTGTTCTACCCCCTACCCTGGGAAACCTCACCCGATTAGTCCACCTCGACTTATTTCAAAATAATATAGGAGGTCCAATCCCTTCATCTATCAGGAATTTGAGTGCTCTTTCTTATTTGAATCTTTTTTCAAATCAACTCAGTGGCTCCATCCCTCCAGAAATAGGGAACCTAAAGAATTTAGAGTTGATGTATATGAGTTCTAACATCCTTAACGGTTCAATCCCTTCATCTATTGGCCATTTATCCAATCTGGCCCATTTGGATCTCAGTTCAAATCAACTCTGCGGCTCAATCCCTCCAGAAATAGGGAACCTAAAGAGTTTGCTGGTGATGAATATGAGTTCTAACATCCTTAATGGTTCAATCCCTTCGTCTATTGGCCAGTTATCTAATTTGGCTGTGGTGGATATGGGCCATAACAACCTTCATGGCCCAATTCCTCGAGAAATAGGGAATTTGTCAGGTTTGACTAATTTGGCGTTGGATAGAAATAACTTAGTTGGAACCATTCCCAATGAACTTGCAGATTTGCATCTACTGTGGTACTTAGATCTCTCCCAGAATAATCTCTCTGGAATAATCCCGTATGAGCTTAGGTTCGTACCAACTCTCAACTTGTCATACAATCGTCTCGATTGTCAAATCCCAAATAGATCTCCAAATGGGTGTCGAGATGAGGTTTGTCGGAAAGCCTTTTATTCCGATAATTGTTATTCCTCCGTGGCCAATAAAGGAAAGAGAATAACAAAACTTGGTCTTGCCATTTCTCTCCCAGTCATAGTCTCCCTTGCTTTACTTGTGTTTGTTGTGTGCTTTTGTTTCCGTAAGACTTCAAAAATTGAAGGTGAAGCAAAACCAACGAAACATGGGGATATTTTCTCCGTATGGAATTACGATGGAAGCATTGCATATGAAGATATCATCAAAGCAACGAATGACTTCGACATCAAATATTGCATTGGAACAGGCGGATATGGCAGCGTCTATAGAGCTCAATTGCCAAGCGGCAAAGTAGTTGCCTTGAAGAAACTTCATCGGCTGGAAGCAGAGCACCCTGCTTTTGACCATTGTTTTAGGAATGAGATCCAAATGTTGACTAATGTACGACACAAGAACATCGTGAAGCTTTACGGATTTTGTTTGCACAACAGATGCATGTTCTTGGTGTACGAGTACATGGAAAAAGGAAGCTTGTTTTGTGCTCTTAGATTCGATGTTGAAGCTTCAGAAATTGGATGGACCCAAAGGGTAAACATCGTTGAAGGACTGGCACATGCTTTATCCTACTTGCATCATGATTGCACGCCGCCAATCGTTCATCGAGACATATCCAGCAACAACATTCTATTGAATTCTCAACTCGAGGCTTTTGTTGCCGATTTCGGAACTGCGAGACTGCTGAATCCCGATTCGTCGAACCAAACTGTAATTGCTGGCACTTATGGATATATTGCACCAGGTACGTGTACTAAATATGTTTATTGAAGCAAACTCATGCAGTTATTTTTAAAATCGATCTTTGTGTTTGTGCAGAACTCGCATATACCATGGTTGTGACTGAAAAGTGCGATGTTTATAGCTTTGGAGTCGTGGCACTAGAAACAATCATGGGGAGGCATCCTGGAGAGCTCCTATCGTCCTTGACGTCGCCTCCTAGCGAAAACATGATGATAACTGATGTCCTAGATTCACGCCTTCTGCCTCCAACTAATCCAATAGTTGCGGGGGACATCGTCCTAATTGCTACAATGGCATTTGCATGTTTAGATCCTAAGCCCAAGTCGCGACCATCGATGCTACGCCTATCTCAAGAGTTTCTTCCTTGTCGGAAGGCTCTAGCTGTACCCCTTCGTACAGTATCGTTGCGGAATCTATGGAATCGGAAAATGGACTTTGTCCACCAATCAAATGAGCAAGTGATCAGTGCCCAAGTTTGACCAAAAGCGTATGACATCCTTTTCTGGCCCTTAGTTGTTATGATTATTGTGAATTTATTTTAAGAGAAGCTATAAGGACTAGACCATTCCTGGTTTTTGTCAGTGAACCAAACACCTTATGGTTTATGGTTCATGCTTTGTTGTAGGTGCGTTTTTAAATGATTGTTGATTGATCACCATAGAGTGTGTTCTCTTAATTAAGGGCGTGTGACACGGGTCCTTCTACAGGGACTGACGGGGTACCGATCAATTGTGGGTTCTAGTTTGGGGTCGCACACAATTGATCCAAACCGTTGATTACTTTTTAAATATTTTTTATTATTCCAGGAAAATTTTAGATCCATTATGTAAGTGTAAGTGCATGATCCACATGTCGAATGTTTCATTCAGAATTCAGGATCCTAAACTCTGAAACAAAAATAGAACCTTGGATCGAGCACTTATAGTTATCTGATTGACCTAAATTTTGTAGGCTTATTCAAAGAAATATTTAAAAATAATCAACGGTTTAGATCATTTGCACTGGGACCCGAAGTTGGCCCCGAAAATGGTCAGTCCCCCATATAAGACTACTCTACCCATTATTGAAAGAGAGACTTTAAAACTTGAAAAGTATTTGTTTGGAAGTTAAGGAACCTGAGAGAAAAGAAGAAAAATGAAAATCGGAGAAAAATGAGAGGAAAATTGTACTATTAACAGTTCTATATTTTTTTATTTTCTCTTCTCTTTCTCTCCAAACCAAACAATGGTAGAGATTTTTCTTTAATTTTCCCTTCCTTTCTCTTGACGTACATTAGAAGGAAGGAAAATTAGTACCATGCATGACAATTATTTCTAAGGAAAGAGCCAATTACTTCATGTGTGTTACTCGTTAATTCTTACAGGGAATCGTGTAGGAGGGCCGGTTTTAAATTTATATAAGAATTGTAGTAGTTTTTATATAAGTCCGTCCACCCAATATCGTTTTGAACATTCTAATGCCCGCCCAACTTAAGAGATTGCTAAAAGTGAAGCTATTTTTAGCGAAACTTAGATTGATTGTAATATTATTTTGCTTTTTAAAATGGATAGGGATGCACATGTCTGAATTTATAATTATATTATATATATATATACAGTCCTTTTCAGTTCCAGTCGCCCGGATTTTCTTATGGTCCGGATTTGTGTCTTAGCTCCCATTTCCCGATCGATTTACGATGATCCGAGCCGCTCAATGTGTTCAGAACGTGATTTTAAGGGTACCCGCGAGAAATCAGCAAAAAAAATGACTGGGAAGGGCGAGAAATCAGCAGTTTTTTTTATTGAACCGTTCAATAAAAAAACTGCTCGGATCAAGCCCTTCCCGGTCATTTTTTTTGCTGATTACTCACAAGTACCCTTAAAATCACGTTCTGATCACATTGAGCGGCTCGGATCATCGAAATTTGATCGAGAAATGGGAGGTCCGGACGGTCCGGACCGTAAGGCGTCCGGACCTGAAAACAACTGTATGTATATATATATATATGACCGGATTTTAGTAATTGAATAGGTTGATTGAAAATATATATGATAATATTTTTAAACTTATTTTCACAATTTTTATTGGAAAATTTGATATCGCCTTTCATATATATGTTGCAAAACTTTTTTCAACATTTGTCCACCCAATTTTGAAATCCTGCATCCGTCTCGAGAAATATTCAAAATTTTACTCTCAATAACATTCGAGTACTGACAATCGACGATGGAAATTCAAATGTACAAATGTTGCAAAAGATTATGGAATTGAGCGATGCTAAATTAATTTGCGATTCCGTAACCGGGCTAATTTTGAAGGGGCAATAACTTCTGGTTTGTTTCCCAATTCAAAAGGCCATGGGCTGAATTTAAGGTAGTCGTACCGGCACCATATACACTTTCGTGTTCATATTCCCTATCTTTTACAAGTATTTCTCGCCCTTGAATCACGTGAAAATACTAAGATATGGAAATCACGGGGCATGTCTAGACGGTTAAAACACATAAAAAGGGGGTACAGAGGACCTGGTGCCACTCGCGCCAAATGCGTGGAAGATTGAGAACTCACACTTGTGCTTAAGAGAAGACCACACTTTACAAAAGAACAAGCATCATCTTAGATTCTATAACGAGACTTTCAATACATCTTACCTTGTTTAAGGGTCATCATTTAGCCCGAAGGCCCGCAGTCCGCCTAGTCTATCGGGCTTTTATCCGGCCAGAGCCAGTGAAATGGGCGGGCGGCCCGGCCTGTAGTTTGTAATGGGCGGGCTTGGGCCTAGGATTTTTTACTCGGCCCGCCCGTGGTACCCGCCCAATAGCCCGAAATCCCACAAAATCCTTTCTTTTTTCCCTTGCCCAAGGAAATTTAAGCCCGCCTGTTGGCCCGCCAGCCCGTCAATTAGGCTAGCCCGTGGGCTTGGCCTGGGCTTCAATTTATGGTAGGTAGCCCGGCCTGGAAAAATGAAAAAGCCCGGTCGACCCAGCCCGTGGGCGGGTTTGAGTAGTGACTTGGCAGGCTGGACCGGCCCGGCCCGGCCCGGTGATGACCCTTAACCTTGTTTCCCAAAACTTGTTAACTCCTTCCACTTCTAGTATTTTGTTTATAATATTTATTGGGTTGCCTTTAATTTATTTGGATACATTATTCAATTCGACCTGAACTAATATAAATTCCTAGCTACTCTATCTTCAATACTTGAGACAAGCGTTTTTTTTTTTTTCCTCACTAAGTGATCTTTCTTCTTCAAGATTTTCCTAATGTATGACAATATTGGAGAGTTTCTATATTTTATTTCTATTGCTTTAGAATAAGATTTTTACTAGGAATATTTTTGTTTAGGTTAGAATTACTACCTTTCCGTATTCGGTTTGATTTTAATTTCCAACTTTATGTAGGATTCTTGGTCTACAAGAATTAGGATTTTATTTTATTTTATTTTATTAGGAATTATCTTTTCTTTAATGCCACTTGTTTTGGCGTTATTTAGGATTTCTTTTTCAGTAAGATTTCTAGGGTTAGGGTCTTATAAAAAGGGATGTAACCTATTCAATTATTCAATCTTTTACAACAATAAAATTCAGAGTTTCTCTCTTATTTTCTTTGTACGCAAGGTGTGCTTATGAAAGCTGATCTGATTTGTTTCCATAGTTACGAAGGCAAACCTTCACTTTTCTGGCTTGACTACTGCACTTAAGATGAATAGAAAACTGATTTCTAGTTGATAGAAATGATATTCAAATGCAGATGATTTCATCACTAGAACTCCTGAATGATCCTAATAAGTAAGCAGTTAAAGCTTCATTTAATCTACAAAAGATAAATTCAATCATAAACACATCCCTCTCAGGGGTTGTCTGGAAGCGCACCTTTACAGCCAATGTATGGCATCAGAGGTTGACCATTTGAGATTATTCTTTTCATACAAATTGCAAAATTTTCAAGTCAAAGATATACAAATTGCAATTGCGATGGTTTCACGCTCTTCCTCCCTTTCTGGAAGTATTGGTTTCCTGCTTAAGTCTCTCTTATTATACATTCCATCCGCTTATGATTGGTCATGCCAAGTTACGTTCTGAAAGTTCTGTTCTCTTCCCTGTTTTTGCAAGTATTGTATCCACATCATATTGTAAGCTTTCAATTTGCTATGACCTTGTCTACTTGAAAGAATTTGCTTATTGGCTGATGGAAGATACAAGTTGCATTTCTGTCCTGTTTTTTACATATATTTCTTCCTTTCGGCAGTTATATACTCGCTTGATGTATTCTTATAGGTAGCCACTGGTGATGGAATCGCGATGGCCCATCGTGCTCAAGCTGTTGTTTCCAACATGGAGTACGTCCTAATTGATACATCGGCAGGAAATATTTAATTAATTCCTGTCATCGTAATGTCAAACATAATATATTTCGAAAACAAAAATGTTGTGCGAAGGAACCACTATCCTAAACAAAGTATGCGACATGGCATGGATTAAAAACCACATTACCTGTTCTTGTATTATCTGCATGGTTTAAGTGAAATGATTTGGTCATCAAAGAATGGAGATTGAGTTTACGATTATCAAATTCATCTTACCATCATTATGACCGAGAACACAGATTTTATTTCAAAGTTAAATCTTGAACTACATCCAATTTTTCTGTTATTTTGTTACCAGATTTGTTCAGTTCCACCCAACTGCCTTAGCAGACGAAGGCCTTCCCATCAAACCATCCAAGACCCGGGAAAATGCTTTTCTGATTACCGAAGCTGTGAGAGGTGATGGAGGAATCCTCTACAATATAAACATGGAAAGGTTCATGCCTCTCTATGACGAGAGGGCAGAACTTGCTCCTAGAGACGTGGTAGCCAGAAGCATCGACGATCAACTCAAGAAACGCAGTGAGAAGTATGTTCTACTTGACATAAGCCACAAACCCAGAGAAAAAATTCTCTCCCACTTCCCCAAGATAGCCGCCGAGTGCCTCCGGTACGGCTTAGACATCACCCGCCAACCTATTCCGGTAGTTCCTGCTGCTCACTACATGTGTGGCGGAGTTCGTGCCGGGCTCCAGGGGGAGACAAATGTGCGTGGCTTATACGTGGCGGGTGAGGTGGCTTGCACTGGCCTCCATGGAGCTAACCGACTCGCCAGCAATTCCTTGCTTGAGGCACTTGTTTTCGCTCGAAGAGCAGTGCAACCCTCAATAGACCACAAGAAGAACACTAAAATTGATCTTAATGATGAGGATGCGTGGGGTCGCCCAATCGTGCCTATATCGCTTGGAAGAGATGCGTTGGAAAAAATCGTGAAGAACACAAAGGAGGTAAGGAAGGAGTTGTAATTGATCATGTGGGAGTACGTTGGAATCATGCGATCGACTACTAGGCTGAAAACTGCAGAACAAAGCCTATTTGTTTCAGCATGGGTGGAACCCGACTATGGTGGGGCTTGAGGCCTGTGAAATGAGGAACTTATTTTGCTAGGCTAGGCATGAGAGTCGTGGACTTCATTACACAACCGATTTCCCTAACCTTGAGGAAAGCAAGAGGCTTCCGACGGTTATCTTCCCTTGTACGCGCGTGAATGGCACATGGAATCTTCATTCTTCATTCTTGCATTTCCAAAGTTAGATTCAGGGAATAGCCCACAGGGTTGATGTTTGTTGTGTAGTATTAGGGTAACCACAGTTTGATATATTTTGATTCTTGTTCTTGTTCTTTTTTTGCTTCATAATTCTTGCAACAAATAAAGAGAGAAAATGTGTTGCAGATTTGCATTCCTGTATCGAGATTGATCATAATATATAGATTTGAAGTCCTCTGCTGGGAATCTTTTTAGCTGTCAACTTGTATTTGCATCATTATGTAGCATTGGACTTGTATGTATGTTTTGCACCTAGTTGTAGTTTTCTATTGGTAGTTCTCCTTTGAAGAAGGGTGGCTGATATCCTTGAAAGATCTGAGTTTGGGGAAAACGCTCGTAAGGCCTCGTTTGATAACTATAATAGATTTGGTGGGATTCGTGGAATAACACTCCACCTCGATCGACAATGTGGAACAGAAGGCAGGTTTCTTGTGCTCGAATCTTTTTTTTGTTAGCCACATGTCAGAAGGATCGTTTTACACGAAGCTATAGTTCTTTTACAGCAGCCCGTTCCATGCACTAGTCGATTGATAAGGAATGTGCTTCGCAATGCATTTATTCCATTTTGTGAAGATTCTCTACGCCACTCTTGCGAGCTGAACCCGAGCCATGCCAATGATCCGAGTGAGTATTCTATGGTGTGGTCAGGTTTGCACGAATCCAATTGCTATATCAAGAGACATAAATCCAGGGTAAGAATCTTCATCATTTTTATTTTTTATCGTCCAAACTTTATCGTCCAAATTTCCGTATGTTTTTCGTATTACCAAATGTAAAAATGGAAAACAAATGGGAAACATCCCACGAAGTAAGTTTTGACCAAACTGTTGTAATAACAATGTGAATTAACCCGATTTAGCAGCGAATGGGGCGACATGTCGTGCTCTCAATTCCATTCTGCTAACCCAATTTGCGGATCCACCACAAAAAAATTCAGTCACTTGTGCATATAAATCTGAATACCCAAAAAAGAGACTACGCGCGACTTTCTTTTTCTTTGAACTGATAGATCAGAGAGAGAGAAAGGGGGGGAGGTTGCTTTACAGCAACCCCTGGAAGGCTAGGAGGATAATATGGCAATTTGGGTACTCGGGATTTTGCTTTTTGTGGTGGTGAGTGGAGGAAATAAGGGCGGTGTCGCCGCCAGCAGTGGTGGAAATGGTTGCGGGTTTCCGGCGGTTTACAGTTTCGGAGACGACAATTCGGATACCGGAGGAAATGCAGCTGCTTTGGATAATTTGGTTTTGCCTAATGGCCAGACTTTCTTCGGCAAGCCTTCTGGCAGATACTGCGACGGCCGTCTCATTTTTGATTTCATAGGTAAAAGCCAGTAATTCATAACTGCGCATGCTCTCTTTTCTTTTGTCTTTCCTCTCACGAGACTAGTGGTGGGGTCCGGTAGCCTAACGGCAAGTTTGGTGGCCCGATGGAGAGTCGTTCGCTATTTTTGGGCCGAATTTTAACAATGACGAGATTTGTCACGAGCATGGACTTGCTCTAAGTTAACTTGTGGAGCTTAAGAGGTTATTAATGGAGAAATCTGAAAATGCAAAGGAAAACATAGAAAGATGACGCTGTAACGAACCTAAATTCGTTTGTCGAAATTATTGCAACTTTCTAAACATTTACTATCCCGAACCCGACGTAATTACATCACAGTACTGTCACACACTTGTATGAGATATGAAGGAACTTTACTCCAAGAACGCCAAATAAACTAGACAAACAATTTCTTCTACCGTGAACTAGACAAACATTGCCGATTGGGATGATATTTTTTGCAAAAATAAGACATATCGGTCAGATTTTACTTATTTACAGCGAAGCGAAAGATTGAATCGAGCACTTAATTACACGTATCGGACGGGGGTACGTGATTTCTCACGAGACCCACTCGGTTTTTTTTTATAAAATTATTGAACGGCTCAGATTATCCGTGCGGGGCCCGGAGTGGGCCCCACACGCGTGCGGTGGCCGGTCACCGCTTTTGGGTTCGGTGGACGTAGCATTACTCAAAGCTTTATACATAATCGACATGGGACAGAACGATGTAGCAAATTCTACATTTTACTTTCCTACAAATGCTACGTTATTACTGCAGTACGCCCGAAGCGTAACCATTCCTAAAATGATATCGGAGTTTTCTAGATTGATATCTGTAAGTAGAACATTCTCACGGATATGTTTACATTGGCCTTAACCGGAGAAATTGCATCTTCAACATCACTTGGTGTTCGTTTTGTTAAATTATGAGGGACGAGATTGGACAAATTTACTAAATAACCAGAAGTAAGCGATCATTGTGGAAACTAACGTATTAGGCACCAAAAAGACGGACCCGGGGGTGCTGTAGTGCACCTCTCGCACTACACATGTAGTGCGGCCAATCCGGCCGTCCATCTCGGCAACTGACGGCTTGGATTTTCATCCGAACAATGGATGACTAGGATTTGTAATTAGAGTTCGGATTAAATTCGAACCGTCCGTGCCGAGATGGATGGCCGGATTGGTCGCATTACACGGTGTAGTGTGGCGGGTGCACTACAGCCCCTCCCATTCCCAAAAAGACACATAAAGCTTACGTTAGGTTTCATAGGTATACATGTGTTTCACTACAGTCATAATTGGCCAAATTTGATTGAAATCGAAAACTTCAATAACGAAACTGACAAAATCATAATATGAGGAACCAAAGTGACACACAATTCATAGTGTGGGGACCATTGACGTAATTTACCCAATTATGAAAAATACACCCGTCTCCCTCTACATATAATCTCTCACCATTGAGTCAAGTACGATATTACTTGGGAAAACAATTGGGACACAAATCATGACACGGATGTGTTTATAGTCATCCGATCTGTATGGATATCATATATTCACAATGCTATACATAGGGTTCACGACTTCACGTGCATCAGACGCTCTAAAACATTCATATTTCAGGATCTGTGTTCGTACACTGCGTCCGCAGTATTACTCTATTACTTATCCCCAATTACTAATCTTCGCAACTAATGGAGAGAGGATTGTCTTGGAAGTTGCAAAAAACAAAAAGAAAATAAGACAAAGTAAGATTGAGGGAGAAAGTAAGAAAAATCTTAAGAAAAATGTACTTTTTAAAATAAAATTAAAAAAAGGAGGAGGGAGGTTTTTTTAATTTTCTCTCCTTTTCTCTTCCTTTCCTAGCTTCCAAACAAATCCTGAGAAATATTGTTATGCAGATCCTCCATGAGTATGAAGGGGCAATGTTCTTCTGTATACACAACGTCGGTCCAATCGGTTGTCTGCCACACACTGTCAAGTCCTGCCTAAAGGCAATCCAAGGGTGTGAATTGGATCAAAATGGGTGTGCGAAATTTAGAGATGAAATGGTTCAAGAATTCAACGGGTTGTTGAAGGAAGAAGTTTCCAAGGCCAGGGAAAAATACCCGAAGGCAATGTTCACTTACGTCGATTTGTATGCAGCTAAACACAATCTCATCACCCAGGCAAAGAATCTAGGTATGTGACGCGAGTGTCTTACAAGTACAAGTCTTCAATTCGACTCTCGATTCTTTGGGCTACATTTCTCGCGAGCGAAAGCTTGTGCAAAATAGCTGCGAAAAAGGGCTTCGATATATGATGCGACCATGTAACTTCAGCTTGCTGTTGCTGGATCGGTTCTGATTATAAAAACTTGTGCACTGAATATGTCATGTAACGATGTGTACGTACTATGCGGGAAAAAGCCGTTAAATGGAAATGGAACAGTGATTGGAAGTAGTAGTGCATGCGAAGATCCATCGAAATACATAAGCTGGGATGGAATTCATTTCACTGAGAAGGCCAACCAGTTCGTTGCAGAACTCATCCTCAATGGCTCCTTATCCGACCCTCCAATTTCTCTTTCTGAGGCTTGTCGTAATCCATGACTCAATATAGATTTGTCACTCACAATATATAGATAATGGATGATTTTTTTACTACTGGCCTAACATGTGTTACATATCAATGTATAATATTATGTTCAATGACTCAGTTTTTTTTTTTTTCTTTTCTGTCCAATGTTTGTGAGTCTCGCGTGCATCTTGTGGGACGTACGCGTGCGTATCGGATGACTCTGAACACAGTTGAGACTGAATCAGTTTCCGATCCGTGTCGTACGACTATCGTATTTCAGTACGTGGTAAAATTTCCTTGTATCAGGGAAGATAATATCAAACCGTGTAATCATTCTATGTGAAAAAATTTCCGAAAATGTCTCCGAAAAAGAAATCAGTGATTTTAGATTCATTTGGATGTTTGAGTAACCACAGTACATCAAAGTGAATTTTAATCATTAATTTTTCTAGAATTGTTGTACGTTTTTATAATAATATATTGGAAAGCTTTCCCGGATATCATAGTTGACCCTGACATTTTGAGGGGAATTTTGAACAAGGGATCCTAATTTTTCCTTTTTGGCTTACAAGTTTGGTACGTAACTCTTTTTTTTAAGCTTAAATATTCGATACTAAAACTACTTTGGGATCCAAATTTATACCAAATTACTTTTAGGGAGCCTATGGCGGCCGGCCACCTCTTGACCCGCCTCTGCATATAAGCTAGAGGTGGCAAATGGGCGGGTCTGGACGGGTTGAAACGGATTGTGGGTCAAATATAGGTCAAATAGTAAATGGATTAAAACGGGTCGGGTCGAATATGGGTCAAGTCAAACCCAAACCCGCCCAACCCGTTTTCTTTTTTTTCCTTTTTTTCTTCCCCCTCCCCCTTCTTTCATTTCTGATGGTAGCAAGGGGATAGGTGCTACATTTATAGCATCCACAAATGCATTCAAAAATTATTTTCCTGTTTTTAGAGGAAACAGATTTTTTAGAACTTGGGAACATCTCCTTCGGAAAAACAAATGCAAAAATCAAGTTTCAATATCCGTCTGAAATTGCAATCTTGTCATTGAAGAATACGATCGCACTGAAAATCATTCAGATTTTAAATTACATGCGAATGAAGAAATCTAGAGAGACAAAGAATACGTTTTGGACGAAGAGGTAGTTGGCGAGACGATCGCGACGACAAGGGAGATGGAGAGGATCACGCCCACTGCGAAGCACTTGATTTACTGGTCTAGACTCTAAACTCAAGTTGCTCTTGGTTGATTCACTGTTGAATTCAGGCTAAGTTCCGCTACAGATTTTTTGGGCTATTTGAATTTTTCCGTTTTGTCCTTATTCAAAATTTTTCACATTTGTTCGTTTTCGCGACAAACATTTTACCCTTATTGATTCATCTTGACGAGAGGAATCAGAAAAGTAATTTTTCTTTTAACTTTTACCCTTCCTAAAATATTTGGGTATAAGTCATAATTTTTTACTTTTCTGATTTTTTTCGTCGGGACGAATCAACAGTGGTAAAAAGTTTGTCGCAAAACGAATAAATGCAAAAAAAAAAAATTGAATAAGACAAAACGAAAAAAATTCAAAAAATATCGTCTTTGTTAGTTTTTCGTCAATTTTTAATGAGTTATTTTAATGTTAATTTGATCATAATTTTTTACAATTTAGATTCATTTTGCGATAATTTGTTTCGATGAGTCAAAACAATAATATCCACATAAATCTACTGTAAAATTAATAAACTTTCACATAAAACATTAATTTAGATAATAATCTAATTTAAAAAATTAACCCCAACCCGTAAAAGTAATCACAGAGAAACTTTTCCTTTGCCTGGAGATGAAGGCGATCGAGAAAGATACAATTGAACCTAGGTATCGGGCTTTGGTTCACTCTTGTGCAGTGAATGGGTCTTTTAATTCTAACCCATATTGAACCCATTTTCAGCCCATCTAAACCCATGTAAATATGGGTTTATATGAGTTCAACACATATAAACTCATTATACAATATGAGCGGGTTGGGTTGGGTTATAAGTGGATGGATTTGGGCGGGTTCTAAAATATGGGTTGGGATTGCCAGAGATGAAGGCGATCAAGAAAGATACAATTGAACCTAGGTATCGGGCTTTGGTTCACTCTTGTGCAGTGAATGAGTCTTTTAATTCTAACCCATATTGAACCCATTTTCAGCCCATCTAAACCCATGTAAATATGAGTTTATATGAGTTCAACACATATAAACTCATTATACAATATGAGCGGGTTGGGTTATAAGTGGACGGATTTGGGCGGGTTCTAAAATATGGGTTGGGATTGCCAGAGTCCGGATCCCCTGTCCGACCCGCTTGTCCCACCTCTCTCGACCGTTGATCTCGCAAATCAATGGTTGAGAATTGGTCAAACACTTTTTTCTCAAAACCACAAGTATTGGTTTTACTTTTACGTCCCTATCAACAAAGACTTGGCAAAGACTTGAGAAAATGACTCGTCAAGTATATGTGTTCCCACCGATGGACACTAAAACGTGGGCATAGGTCCCAGTAATCAATACTAATTCAGAAAGCAGATGGAAACAACTGGAGCAGTAGAATGTTCATGTCTTTTAGTAGGCACCATTTCATGAAAATCAATCAATTAGGAAGGGTCATGCCTCTTGGAGGCACCCCACGTTTCATAGGAGTATCATTTTCTAACAAGCATACCATAAATTAACAGGTGTTATAACTATTCACATGAAGTCATAACCCATGTGAAAATGTGTCGCAACTTTTGGAAAAAAAAACCCGCTCTCAACGTACATTTTTATTTTGAAATCTCCAGACATGCATCTTCCAATTGCTAAAAGTAGTCCTTGATTCTTTAATCCAAAAAAACAGTGAGTCAAGCTAAAGTCGTCGGATGTTTTTCTTGACGTGCAACGAATTTAGGAGTCCTGCTACACACACAGACAATCTGTGCACAGATTATGCACAGATTTCGTTGTGGGACCCACCACGGGTCCCACACAAATCATCCGAGCCGTTCATTAAATGTAAAATATTTTTTTGAGGGTCCCCGTAAAAAATAAGCTCAATCCGATATCTATAGGTGCTTCATCCAACCATCTAACTTTTCATTCAGATTTCCGGATAATGAAAAGTTATATGGTTGGATCGAGCACCTATAGGTATCGGATTGAGCTTATTTATACGGGGACTCTTGAAAAAATGTTTTACATTTAATGAACAGCTCGGATGATTTGTGTGGGACCCGTGGTGGGCCCCACAACGAAATATGTGCACAATCTGTGCACAGATTGTATGTGTGTGTAGACTTTCTGACAAATTTAGCCTTCTTTGTAATAGTGATCAATTGACCCCTGCAGTCGTCTCAAGTTAGTCAAGTCTCTCTCTTAAATACCGCGTATTATGTGTGGTCCTATATTAAATACTGCGTATTATGTGTGGTCCTATATGTTAAACTCACTTTCCCTATAACTTTCTGCGCACTTTCGAAGTCCACACACACGACATCAACAGAGCGCAATCAATGGTGGCACTCTATCAAACAGTCATTCGAAACGCGCCTACGAAGTGCAACTTGTTCGCACGCACTTGTCTCGATCAAACTAATTTTTTACGACATATTCTTCTTTACAAGTTCTACGAGACGAAGAGTTCGAGGATCATGATTGTGGACTCTAGAGTTACCCAATTGTTAATCACAGTACACTATCAATCAATCAAATAATAACATCATGATCACTTTTTCAGATGACTTTGAAGTGATCAACTAGTGTTTTAGACTCATGAATACATCATTATTTGTTCGACTCCATCATCTAGCTGTTACACTATGCTTATCGTTGTGGAAAGATCCTGATGGAAATTCCTGCTACGAAACAGAAAGATTCTTCAATTGGAACAGAAGATGATTTGAAGTAAAAATGACTTATTTTGGTCTTTATTCAACAAATTATGAGTTTCGATAATAATTTTTTATTTTTCCGATTTCACTCGATGAGATGAATCAATAAGTTACAAAAGCTTGATGCAAAATCAACAAATACGAAAAAAAATGAATGAAAACAAAAAAATAAATCATTTTGACATATTAAGCCAAAACTAGCCTAGAAAGGTAGACTAAAGACTCAAAAAGTGAGAGAGACTCTGGCTTGCTTGACTCCAAGTGCCTGGGTCAACAAGTCGACCCAAAAACTATTTTATAAAAGCCTCTTGAGCATTGTTCTCTGCATTCACTGCTCAATATTTTTGCTGCTACTATACAAAAACAACACATACTTCAAAATATGTGGAATAATACCATATCCTCTTCTGTTTATTCTGTTATGCTCCTAGCTATAAGCATGACAGCTTTAGTTTTAGTTCCATCATCCGCAGAATCATCATCGCCGTTGTTTTCATCTTCAGCAGAGGCAAAAGCTCTGCTTAATAGCGGTTGGTGGGGAAACTTTTCTTCGACAAATCATTGCGACTTGCCAGGCATCACTTGCAATGGCGCAGGAAGTGTCATTCGGATGGAAGCTTATGATCATTTATATGGTGAAAATCTTGCAAACATGAATTGGTCTTCCTTGCCAAATCTTGAATATCTTGATCTCCGTTACTCTGGCATAAGTGGGGGAATTCCGGGTGAAATTGGGACTCTCTCCAAGCTCACCCACCTTGACTTATTTCAAAATAATATAGGAGGTCCAATCCCTTCATCTATCGGGAATTTGAGTGCTCTTTCTTATTTGTCCCTCAGTTCAAATCAACTCTGCGGCTCAATCCCTCCAGAAATAGGGAACCTAAAGAATTTAGAACGAATGTATATGAGATCCAACATCCTTAACGGTTCAATCCCTTCATCTATTGGCCATTTATCCAATCTGAACGATTTGTCTCTCCGTTCAAATCAACTCTGCGGCTCAATCCCTCCAGAAATAGGGAACCTAAAGAATTTAGAGCTGATGTATATGAGTTCTAACATCCTTAGTGGTTCAATCCCTTCATCTATTGGCCATTTATCCAATCTGGCCTATTTGAATCTCAGTTCAAATCAACTTTGCGGCTCAATCCCTCCAGAAATAGGGAACCTAAAGAATTTAGAGCTGATGTATATGAGTTCTAACATCCTTAATGGTTCAATCCCTTCATCTATTGGCCATTTATCCAATCTGACCAATTTGTCTCTCCGTTCAAATCAACTCAATGGTTCAATCCTTTCATTTATTGGCCAGTTATCAAATTTATCTAATTTGACTGTGGTGGATATGGGCCATAACAACCACCATGGCCCAATTCCTCGAGAAATAGGGAATTTGTCAGGTTTGACTCATTTGGCGTTGGATAGAAATAACTTAGTTGGAACCATTCCCAATGAACTTACAGATTTGCATCTACTGTGGTACTTAGATCTCTCCCAGAATAATCTCTCTGGAAAAATCCCGTATAAGCTTAGGTTCGTACCAACTCTCAACTTGTCATACAATCGTCTCGATTGTCAAATCCCAAATAGATCTCCAAATGGGTGTCGAGATGAGGTTTGTCGGGAAGCCTTTTATTCCGATAATTGTTATTCCTCCGTGGCCAATAAAGGAAAGAGAATAACAAAACTTGGTCTTGCCATTTCTCTCCCAGTCATAGTCTCCCTTGCTTTACTTGTGTTTGTTGTGTGCTTTTGTTTCCGTAAGAGTTCAAAAATTGAAGGTGAAGCAAAAGCAACAAAACATGGGGATATTTTCTCCGTATGGAATTACGATGGAAGCATTGCATATGAAGATATCATCAAAGCAACGAATGAGTTCGACATCAAATATTGCATTGGAACAGGCGGATATGGCAGCGTCTACAGAGCTCAATTGCCAAGTGGCAAGGTAGTTGCCTTGAAGAAACTTCATCGGCTGGAAGCAGAGCACCCTGCTTTTGACCATTGTTTTAGGAATGAGATCCAAATGTTGACTAATGTACGACACAAGAACATCGTGAAGCTTTACGGATTTTGTTTGCACAACAGATGCATGTTCTTGGTGTACGAGTACATGGAAAAAGGAAGCTTGTTTTGTGCTCTTAGATTCGATGTTGAAGCTTCTGAAATTGGATGGACCCAAAGGGTAAACATCGTTGAAGGACTGGCACATGCTTTATCCTACTTGCATCATGATTGCACGCCGCCAATCGTTCATCGAGACATATCCAGCAACAACATTCTATTGAATTCTCAACTCGAGGCTTTTGTTGCCGATTTCGGAACTGCGAGACTGCTGAATCCCGATTCGTCGAACCAAACTGTAATTGCTGGCACTTATGGATATATTGCACCAGGTACGGGTACTAAATATGTTTATTGAAGCAAACTCATGCAGTTATTTTTAAAATCGATCTTTGTGTTTGTGCAGAACTCGCATATACCATGGTTGTGACTGAAAAGTGCGATGTTTATAGCTTTGGAGTCGTGGCACTAGAAACAATCATGGGGAGGCATCCTGGAGAGCTTCTATCGTCCTTGACGTCGCCTCCTAGCGAAAACGTGATGATAACTGATGTCCTAGATTCACGCCTTCTGCCTCCAACTAATCCAATAGTTGCGGGGGACATCGTCCTAATTGCTACAATGGCATTTGCATGTTTAGATCCTAAGCCCAAGTCGCGACCATCGATGCTATGCCTATCTCAAGAGTTTCTTTCTCGTCGGAAGGCTCTAGCTGTACCCCTTCGTACAGTATCGTTGCGGAATCTGTGGAATCGGAAAATGGACTTTGTCCACCAATCAAATGGGCAAGTGATCAGTGCCCAAGTTTGACCAAAAGCATATGACATCCTTTTCTGGCCCTTAGTTGTTATGATTATTGTGAATTTATTTTAAGAGAAGCTATAAGGACTAGACCATTCCTGGTTTGTGTCAGTGAATCAAACACCTTATGGTTTATGGTTCATGCTTTGTTGTAGGTGCGTTTTTAAATGATTGTTGATTGATCACCATAGAGTGTGTTCTCTTAATTAAGGGCGTGTGACACAGGTCCTTCTACACGGACCGACGGGGTACCGATCAATTGTGGGTTCTAGTTTGGGGTCGCACACGTACACAATTGATCCAAACCGTTGATTACTTTTTAAATATTTTTTATTATTCCAGGAAAATTTTAGATCCATTGTGTAAGTGTAAGTGTATGATCCACATGTCGAATGTTTCATTCAGAATTCAGGATCCTAAACTCTGAAACAAAAATAGAACCTTGGATCGAGCACTAATTATAGTTATCCGATTGACCTAAATTTTGTAGGCTTATTCAAAGAAATATTTAAAAATAATCAACGGTTTAGATCATTTGCACTGAGCCCTGAAGTGGGCACCGAAAATGGTCAGTCCCCCATATAAGACTACTCTACCCATTATTGAAAGAGAAAGACTTTAAAACTTGAAAAGTATTTGTTTGGAAGTTAAGGAACCTGTGAGAAAAGAAGAAAAATGAAAATCTGAGAAAAATGAGAGGAAAATTGTACTATTTACAGTTCTATATTTTCTCTTCTCTTTCTCTCCAAACCAAACAATGGGAGAGATATTTTTTTAATTTTCCCTTCCTTTCTCTTGACGTACATTAGAAGAAAGGAAAATTAGTACCATGCATGACAATTATTTCTAAGGAAAGAGCCAATTACTTCATGTGTGTTACTCGTTAATTCTTACAGGGAATCGTGTAGGAGGGCCGGTTTTAAATTTATATAAGAATTGTAGTTGTTTTTATATAAGTCCGTCCACCCAATATCATTTTGAACATTCTAATGCCCGCCCAACTTAAGAGATTGCAAAAAGTGAAGCTATTTTTAGCGAAACTTAGATTGATTGTAATATTATTTTGCTTTTTAAAATGGATAGGGATGCACATGTCTGAATTTATAATTATATTATATTTTATATATATATATGACTGGATTTTAGTAATTGAATAGGTTGATTGAAAATATATATGATAATATTTTTAAACTTATTTTCACAATTTTTATTGGAAAATTTGATATCGCCTTTCATATATATGTTGCAAAACTTTTTTCAACATTTGGCCACCCAATTTTGAAATCCTGCATCCGTCCCGAGAAATATTCAAAATTTTACTCTCAATAACATTCGAGCACTGACAATCGACGATGGAAATTCAAATGTACAAATGTTGCAAAGGATTATGGAGTTGAGCGATGCTGAATTAATTTGCGATTCCGTAACAGGGCTAATTTTGAAGGGGCAATACCTTCTGGTTTGTTTCCCAATTCAAAAGGCCATGGGCTGAATTTAAGGTAGTCGTACCGGCACCATATACTCTTTCGTGTTCATATTCCCCATCTTTACAAGTATTTCTCGCCCTTGAATCACGTGAAAATTTGCTTTGTTCTCTTTGCTTTCCAAAAAGCATTTTTAAAAAAATTCCCCCCACTTCCAACATTTCTCTATGTATTTCTCTCCACTTATTATCCCCACTATTTTTCAAAAAAAATTTCAAAACACAAACCAAACACAGCATTGATATAGAAATCTCGAGGCATGATCTAGACGGCTAAAAACACATAAAAAGGAGGTACAGAGGACCTGGTGCCACTCGCGCCAAATGCGTGGAAGATTGAGAACTCACACTTGTGCCTAAGAGAAGACCACACTTTACAAAAGAACAAGCATCATCTTAGATTCTATAACGAGACTTTCAATACATCTTACCTTGTTTCCCAAAACTTGCATGTTAACTCCTCCTTCCACTTCTAGTATTTTGTTTATAATTTTTATTGGGTTGCCTTTAATTTATTTGAATGAATTATTCAATTCGACCTGAACTAATATAAATTCCTAGCTACTCTATCTTCGATACTTGAGACAAGCGTTTTTTTTTTTCCTCACTAAGTGATCTTTCTTCTCCAAGATTTTCCTAATGTATGACAATATTGGAGAGTTTCTATATTTTATTTCTATTGCTTTAGAATAAGATTTTTACTAGGAATATTTTTGTTTAGGTTAGAATTATTACCTTTCCGTATTCGGTTTGATTTTAATTTCCAACTTTATTAGGATTCTTGGTCTACAAGAATTAGGATTTTGTTTTATTTAATTAGGAATTATATTTTCTTTAATGCCACTTGTTTTGGCGTTATTTTGGATTTCTTTTTCAGTAGGATTTCTAGGGTTAGGGTCTTATAAAAAGGGATGTAAACTATTCAATTATTTAATCTTTTACAACAATAAAATTCAGAGTTTCTCTCTTATTTTCCTTGTACGCAAGGTGTGCTTGTGGATTCAAATGTTTATTTGTTTAGATAATTAGTACGCAACTATATATTCTCTTCATGAATTCCACTGCGTCATTTCCACTAACTTCAACAGCTTTGAACTGGCCGCGTGAAATGGTACACTCCTAACTGGCTCCCTATATAAGAGACACCCAAAAAGAAGGCTGAGTTGTTGCAACAAAGATAAGAAATTGATTAATGTTGAAACTACGAGTTTTTTTTTAATTAGCTCTGACATTAATCCTGCTCTAACATTGATTAATGTCAGAGCAGGATTGCGACAAGGTCAATTTTGAGAGTAGAAATATAATTGTGGGATTGGATGAGCAAGCATTGGCTTGCCCATTTTGTTCACTGGAACTGGAAACACCAATACATGTGATTCTTTTCTTGCCCATTTTTAGCAAATTGGTGGAACCTAACTTGGGTGGCTCATTCAAATTTGTTGGATTTATCTTCCTGGTGGTTTTCGTCTAGGTTCAAAAATTTGGAAAAACATATGTGGGAATGTTGCTTTTATGCAACATTATGGTCTATTTGGATTGCAAGGAATGATGTTATTTTCAACAACAAAGCTACGGATCGTAACCAAGTGGTAGAGCAAACCAAAACAAGGGCAGCTTTATGGATCAAAGCCAAATTTGATATCAAGGTGTATACGGTGGAAGATATTAAAAGAAATCTTGATGGTGCTAGACGTCTCATTATTTAGGAGTATTTGGGTGTATTTTTCCTTTTATTTACCTTGTCTTTGTTTATCTTTGTAGGGTTGGGTTGAACTTTCTGGTTCTCCCTTCCCTTTTACTCGATGTACCCTTTTCGGGTTTAATAAAATTTTCTTTTGCCGTTCAAAAAAAAAAAACTGCAGTTCACTTCAAATTGATATAGAAAATTTGATCTACACATTTTTGTGATTTAATCAATCATGTATTATGATTAAGAATTGTACAAGGATTTGATTCTCAAACTTTCAGCCGTACATGCTTTGCCATAGGCATGGGTATGAATGATTGTTGAATGATCGCCATAGAGTGAGTTCTCTCAAGGGCGTGTGGACCCACTATTATGTGAAAAGTTATAGGGGTTTACAAAGTACTCAAACAAAAAGACTTGAAAAGTCTTAGGTCGTTTGATGACAATTACATTGAATGGTACGAGGAAAATTCGTAGCATGCATGACAATTACTTCAGAGGAAAGAGCCAATGATCCTGGCATGATTTTTTTTGCCATGAATCAGTACGTGGCCAATATTAAGCCTCTTCATCTCCAACCACCCCCCACCCCCCCGGGTATGAGAGGAAGACTAAAGCGTAAAGACTAAAAAGGGGTGAGAGACTCTAGCTTGCTTGACTCCTAATGCCGACCCATAAGTACTTTCAGTATTCGGTTTGATTTTAATTTTCAACTTTATTAGGATTTTCGGTCTACAAGAATTAGGATTTTGTTTTATTTAATTACTACAACAAAAAGGGGATTTTGGGGCACTTTTAAAAGGGCACTTTTACAAAACAGCCTTATCAAGTAATTGACGAGGCATTCCCTTTCTAAGTGCCGCGTTTGTATAACCTAATGGGGCATTCCAAGTTAACACCTGTTTTTCCTCTTTATAGTTTTGAATGTCAATCTAATAGGGCAGTTTTGAGTGCCTCAAAAACTTGGTATAATAGGGCATTTTTCTACAAACATTAGACACGTCATATTCCTAAACTATAGCCAATGGTGACATGAAACTCAAGGTACATTCGGCGACAATAATTTTTTTCCGGAGACAACTTTCATGTCACTTGGAAATTTTATTTTGGGCGACACCTCTTAGTTTGTCGCAGAAAGACGTGAAATTTTGAATTGCGGGTGATTTTCATTTAGGCGGTAGATTGAATTGCAAATGGGTGTCACCGAAAATGACCAAATTTAAAATAAGATCTTCCCACCGGTTCTAACGGATTAAAAGTTGGAACACTTAATTTTGTTAAACTTTTATATATTAAAAATATGGTTAAATGGTTCAAACGGATTGAAAATTGGAGTATCTTATTTTTTTAGACTAGTTATATACGGAGTATTCAAAAATATGGGTAAAAAATATGAAATGACGTCGTTTTGAGAGGGTTTTAACTTCAGTACATTGGGAAGGTCCCAGACTCACAATTACTCACTACAACAAATCTGGGATTTTTTGACTAACTTTTTTGCGACCATCAAATCAGGAAAAGTTTCGTTGCGATCGGAACCATCTATCTGCGATATATAATATGGATTAGATTGTTCATATCAAGAATGAAGTTAATCGCATATCATTATAAGCGTGATCAAACGATAAATGCCATTTTTTAATGAATTTGCGTCCCAATGAAGTGGCTTTCTAAACCCGATTGAGTCAAAAATTCACGTGAATGATTTAATGAACAAGTAGAACAAAATCAACAATCTCGATCGTCATGATTATGTCACACTCGTGTGGCTACTGTACATTCAATTACATCACAAGACTTGGTTTATTATTAAGTAGGGTTTTCTAAATCGGATCAAGCTAAAATTTTACGTGAATGAGGTGATCAACAAGCACAACGAAATCAACAGTCTTGATCATCATGATTGTGTCTTGGTTGTGTGGTTACCATACGTTCAATACAACACAAGACAAAGCTAATAATTAAGTAAGTTGAACGTATAGATTCTAAAGGTCATTGATGAGTCTATTATTATAACGATCGATCTAAACCGTTAGGATTTCACATCTTACCAATTTCATCAATGTCGCCCAAATCAGAAATCATCGAATATCAAAAATCACATGGTCGAAAGATATTTAATATGTCTGAAGGAATTAAAGTCTGATATTGCATCACTTGAACATTGCCCGAGGTATTTTTTCGCGATCGAAACCGTCTATCTTTTAAATATGATAGAGTAGATCATTCATACCGAGAATCAAGTTTATCGAGCACCCATAACCACATCATTGGAATAGTTTATTTATGCAAAAAATATTAGACTCGTTTATTTCTCTATATAAAGGTGTTTCAATGAGGTAGTCGCATTTGTCCGATCAATTTAAACTTTTGAGTGGAGATTCAATTTGACGAGTTCTATAAGATGAATGAATTAGATATATAATTGAGTAAAGAACAGGATGGGTCGAACTGCGGGTTGCAGTAGTTGGAGTGTAGAGCAGTAGAGCACTGTTTCACATGAAAAGCAACAAAGAGATTAAAAATAATTACGCCCAAGTTAAAAAAATCTCCGAACAGTTTTCCCCACTAGATCCATCCCTCCTCTCTCGACTCCCCTCCCCTTCTTCATCTCCCTCTATCTCGCTCCAACCGTCGGTCTCCACGGTAGGCGAGCAACAGATACGACTCACAACACCTTGCGAAAGATACGACGAACAGGTATGTACCTCTATTCATGTATATAGGTATTGTATATATCTACGTTTATAGATATAGATATACAAATGGGTATACAACCCCCAATTTGTAAACCCTAAATTGTTTTACCAGGGAACTAAACCCAGTTCGTAAACCCTAGTTTTTTTTTTACTCTAGATCCAAATTTCTTTAATCATTTGTGGTCACTAGTATGTATGAATCTTTGTATGTGGCGTGGATTTTGGTATGTGCGTGTTCGTGTTTTATAATTTTCACAAAGAAGAATCAGTATTCTCGATCCTTTTAGAGTGTTGAGGGTTATGCTCAAGTTCTATTAATTGGGGCTCATAACATCGTCAATTGCGTTTCTTTTCAAGTTTTGGGTCCCTTTAATGGATTGAAATCTGTGTGTTTGTATCTCTGTATTGGGGTTGATGTTATACAGGTAATTAGGTCTACTGACTCTACTTCGCTGTTTATGGTCACAGTGTGGTAAATCTATTAACTTTGTTAAATTTATTAACTTGTTATCGTTAATGTGTTCAGACTTCAGAGATGCATTTATTGGTAGGACTTCAGAGTATTTAGACAGCTCTCCTGTTGGGTTAATCTCTTTGTCCAACTTGGTGCATTTGCATTTGCACTTTGTTCATATTTTTTGAAGGTGACTATAACACGGTTTGGATTGGAACTGGTTAAGGTAAAAGCTTAAAAAAAGGGTCAGGACAATATTTATGCATGTACTCTGCATTTTGACTTTCTTTCTTCTTTTTTTTTTTGGTGAACTACTTTCTTTATTTTCTCTTAACTTCCTGTAACGTATTTGAACCATTTGAATGGCTTTTTAGCATTACCCAACTAATGTGATGCTTCTATGCAGGTAATTCAATTACGAGAAGCATGTAGTCATCCTGAACTCTATCCCGGTATTGAACCTGAAATAGGAGTGGATGTTGGATGTAGCTCAAAATTCATTTATCCTCTTTATTGTTCATATGAAAATATTCAAGAAGCTACACAGTCTTCGACTATTTATCTATGTAGGTTCTAAAGTGTATGTGCAATCTATGCTTATTGTATTAATGTTTATGAGTGATATTAAACTGTAGGTTAAGAAGGGTTTTTGGATTGAACCGTCTATTGAGCTTGCGAACCTTGATGAACCTGCTGTTAAGGGAATTCTTTTTTGCCCATCTACATTTTACGTGTGGTTGCTCTTAGAAGTCCAACGGTAAGTTATATTAAGTAGTGTTGACTGCTGATTATGTTTATGCATGATGGTTGTATGCATGTTTGATCCTCAATATAAAGAATGATATCATATTGTAGCATTTGAATGTTGTTTCTATGTTTCCTTGCAGGAGGGATCTTTACCAAATATATGCGTGTCTATGCTATATGTATCTCATGATATAATATTTTCTTGGGTAGTTGATGTAGCATAGTATATTGGATACTCATGTTGACTGATTGCATTTTTTTGTTTGCGATTTTGTATAGGTAAGTTACGAAATGGAGTTACTTTTTGACAGTTAATTAACCAAGCTGGAGTTGAAGACTTTTTGGTAGTTAACTGGAACACTTGTTTTGAAAGATTGGCCTCATTAGCCTACCCACACTCAACGGGATGGATGTGAAAAACCGTCAATTCGGTAATGATTTATTTATGGATATATTACTTCATGTTTAACAAGTATGTCTCTCTTGGACAAACGATCAATTCGGATTCGTTTATAGATTACGATGATCATTTTTTCCAGGATATCTAGGTCAATGTACCTATTTGTACCAGCATAGACTTGTTGAGATTGAGTTTGGTATACTACAATAGTGTTAAAGGGCATAGAATATGAAGATGTGACTGATTTTCTCTTTAGTTTTCTTGGTTTTTTATTCTTGGCAACGATAATAGAACTCCTTAAATTTCCTTTTTTCTGGATGAGCGAGTGTTTCTTATTGTATATCATTGTTTGTCAATTTAGGTAGCGAAGGATAAAGGAAGGATAAAGGTAGTGATTGCGGGGAGGATTAAGATGGTGATTGCGGCGTTATATTTTTTAGCTTCAGTGACTTGTAAATATGGTTGATAGAATATTTCTCTTTAATCTTAGTCGTAACTTAGTTGAATTTGCAGGATCTTGTATTTATAACTTCGATTAAAGTATTTGTAAATGTTGATTGGCAATCGAATTTTATATGTTTAAGAAGTTCGTAATTTTGGATGGTTGGTGAGTAGTATGAGATTCAATTAGCTAGCTGGTAATTTTTTTTTTAAAAGAAAAACTTCTTTTGGGGCAGTTAAAAGTGCCCTATTAAGAAATCTATGGAGGCAGTTCCAAGCGCATCATCAATCATGCTATTGCAGCACCTTAGAATGTTGCTAGAGATGATTAACCATGGTTAAACATTAACGATGAACATGTTGTAGCAGCATCGTGAAGTGCCTTAATACATATGCTTATGTGGCAGTTTTGTGTGCCTCTTCAAACACTTCTTACGGCACTTAAAAGTGCAGCGACAAAGAGATTTAGAGGCACCATAACATGCCCCATAAAAAATGCCGCATTACATCTATAGCTGCATCAATACACGCAGCACTAAGGCGTAGTGCCTCAATAGCTAAACTGCCCCAATAGGTCCCTTGTTGGGGCACTTTTGAATGCCTCAAAATGTCATTTTTGTTGTAGTTTCTTTAATGCCACTTGTTTTGGCGTTATTTTGGATTTCTTTTTCAGTAGGATTTCTAGGGTTAGGGTCTTATAAAAAGGGATGTAACCTATTCAATTATTAAATCTTTTACAACAATAAAATTCAGAGTTTCTCTCTTATTTTCTTTGTACGCAAGTTGTGCTTGTGAATTCGAGTGTTTATTCGTTTAGATTAGTACGCAACTATATATTCTCTTCATGAATTCCACTGCGTCATTTCCACTAACTTCAACATCTCTAAACTGGCCGCGTGAAATGGTACACTCCTAACTGGCTCCCTATAAGAGACACCCAAAAAGAAGGCTGAGTTGTTGCAACAAAGATAAGACATTGATTAATGTTGCAACTAGAGTTTTTTTTTTAATTAGCTCTGACATTAATCCTGCTCTGACATTGATTAATGTCAGAGCAGGATTGCGACAAGGTTAATTTTGAGCAGTAGAAATATAATTGTGGGATTGGACGAGCAAGCATTGGCTTGCCCGTTTTGTTCACTGGAACTGGAAACACCAATACATGTGATTCTTTCTTGCCCATTTTCTACATATATTTGGACAAAAATAGCAGATTGGGGGAACCTAACTTGGGTGGCTCATTCAAATTTGTTGGATTTATCTTCCTGGTGGTTTTCGTCTGGGTTCAAAAATTTGGAAAAATATGTGAGAATGTTGCTTTTATGCAACATTATGGTCTATTTGGATTGCAAGGAATGATGCTATTTTCAACAATAAAGCTGCGGATCGTAACCAAGTGGTAGAGCAAACCAAAACAAGGGCAGCTTTATGGATCAAAGCCAAATTTGATATCAAGGTGTATACGGTGGAAGATATTAAAAGAAATCTTGATGGTGCTAGACGTCTCATTATTTAGGAGTATTTGGGTGTATTTTTCCTTTTATTTACCTTGTCTTTGTTTATCTTTGTAGGGTTGGGTTGAACTTTCTGGTTCTCCCTTCCCTTTTACTCAAAATACCATTTTCGAGTTTAATAAAATTTTCTTTTGCAGTTCAAAAAAAAAAAAACTGCAGTTCGCTTCAAATTGATATAGAAAATTTGATCTACACATTTTTGTGATTTAATCAATCATGTATTATGATTAAGAATTGTACAAGGATTTTATTCTCAAACTTTCAGCCGTACATGCTTTGCCATAGGTGTGGTTATGAATGATTGTTGAATGATCGCCATAGAGTGAGTTCTCTCAAGGGCGTGTGGACCCACTATTATGTGGAAAGTTATAGGGGTTTACAAAGTACTCAAACAGAAAGACTTGAAAAGTCTTAGGTCGTTTGATAACAATTGCATTGAATGGTAGGAGGAAAATTCGTAGCATGCATGACAATTACTTCAGAGGAAAGAGCCAATGATCCTGGCTTGATTTTTTTTGCTATGAATCAGTACGTGGCCAAAATTCTATAGAGTATGAAGTACGTAACAAAGTACACATTTAATGTTAAAATTTGAAAAATCTGATAAAGGTGCACAAATCTTTGTTAGGGTGAATTTGGCAAACTTTTTAGGTATTTTTTTGGGTCTTTTTAATTTGGTCATTTTTCTCATTTCATTCAAACTTTTTTTCAACTATGTTATACCCTGATCTCGTATGAATTGAGAGAAAACAACCAAGAAAACCTTTTTTTTTTGTCTACATTTATATTTTTTGTATTTGTTAGTTTTGTGTCAAACTTTTTTGACTTATTGATTCGTATTGACGAGAGAAACTGAAAAAGTAAAAAAAAATTGATCGAAACTCATAATTTTTTTTTAAAAAGACAAAAAAGAAAAAAAAATCAAAAGACAGCTTTTTGAATTATTTTTTGTCCTTCTCAAAAAATTTACGAGTTTCAATAAAAAATTTACACCTTTTAAAACATGTGAAGTTTTTTTATGGTTTATAGCTAGAGTTTAGTGGATTTAATATCCTGATTTGCAACAATCCGTTGAATTCCTTGACATTTCTATCGTATTTTAAATCACCAAAAATTTTCAGTGGTGTTTTTATGTTGTGTTTGAATTTCCTAAAAAAATGAGGCCGAAAATTGACCATTAGTTGGGTTGCACATTATAAAGGACAAACGAGACACAGTGATTGAAAACATTTTATACTAGTTGCTGGAAATGTAAAAAGGAAAGAATTACATGCTGCCTTTCTTGTACCAGTGATATAGAAAGGAAAGAAGAACAACGAGAAACAAGACAGCGAGACACGGTCACAGAAGCAAACATGTTAATTTGAGTCTTTTAAGTACAACCCATATTGAACCCATACAGAGAAACTTTTTATATCCCAGATATATGATCGGCACATGTGAAAAATGCAAAAACACAAAAGTTGGGTCCTGATCCAGTGTGTTTTTGGATTCAATTTTTGTTTTTTTGCATTTTTCACATGTGCCAATCATATATTTACTAAAATCCGATGATCATAATTTTTGGCAGGATTAATGTTCTCGTCGAGCTCTACAAAATGAACGAAGCCGATTATCAAGGTGTGCTTGGGAAGTGACCTAAAAATTGAAAATAAACCGGAAAGGGATACAAAGTGCCCTTGTATACCTGGGATATAAAAAAGTTTCTCACCCATATGAACCCATTATATAATATGGACGGATTAGGTTGGGTTATAAATGAGCGGATTTGGACAGGTTACAACATATGGATTGGGATTGCCACGTCTAATATATGCCATCAAGCTATTGTCCATTCATTGATATGTCCTTCGGTCCCAACAAGAACATTGAAAATAAAATTATGATTCTATGAATGATACAGTTGTTGTCGTCACTATTCTATCTTGAATGGGGTTTATAAATTTATGAAATGCACATTTACAATTTCTCAAGCGGGAAGTAAGGACATATAAAAGGACTAGTAACGCAATGCTTTCTAAACATAGTCTAAATGAAGTATCAAACTCCACTTTTTCGAACAATTTATGGATACAATGGTTGTTTTTAACGCCATCTCACATGAGGTGAGTACCGGATATGCGTATTATCACGCCCCGCCCCTCAAACAGCACCCAAAGTGGGCCCAAGTCAGTGCTGCCACGTGGCATTCCACACAGAAGACCAAACCACACAACACAACCTGACAGAATAAACACCCAGCAAAAGACTTCTCACAATAAAACAGAATTAAGTCAACGTACTGACCAACCAATCACAAGCACGCACAACTAAGAACCACAACCTCTATTACAATACTTAATAAGTTCTATACCTCAACATATCCACCAATGACTTAATTACAACTTATACAAATCAATTCATTCATTAACTACCTACACAAGCTCGACCATCAACATCTCCCAAAACTAACACTCGAATACACCTCAACACGTTGAGCGGTAGTGGACCCGCTCTAAGCCATCTACTATTTGGCAATCCAAAAAAGAAAATCAGAGTGTGTGAGACATAGAAGTGCTCGATAAGATATCACAATACCCGAAGGAATATCAACAAGAATACACATCACCAACGTAACTGAAATACTTGAATGTATACAACAGTTATAACCAACCTGACCACCCAACAGAGTAGTAATATTTAATGCACAACAACATGAATATAATCACATCACATGCAGTGACACGTCTGTCACATCGCATGTATGATGTACCCAAGAAGAGGTGTCTCACATACCATACTCCCATCCATCCACAATTAGCCGGCATGGCATACGACATGGTATGCCTCACACGCTAACCTTCGGCGGTTCAAACAACACCCATTAGCATGCACATTCATCAAACACGCATATCACATCCAAATCTCGTGTCCCACACTCCATGCTCCCAACCATCGTCCATTGAACGATATGGCTTACGACATGATGTGCCTCACATGCTAACATTCACAACATATCAAAAGCTAAACAACAATAGCATGATATACAATCTCCACCACATATATCCATATTAATAGCTAAATCTCGGTTAGCGTGATATCATTGATATACAATCACCTCCACCGCATTATCTATTTAACGATAATCATATCGAAAGCTAAAAAACTATTAGCAAGATATACACTCACCATCACAGCAATATCTTATTGAGAAGAACCATATCAGACACACTCACCTTCGATTCGATTGGAATATGTCAAACTTACGGTTTCGACACCTCCCATTTGACCAGCTCGTTACCTAGTCATAGGCTAACTCATATTAGCATGTTTCTCCATTGGAATGATCAAACAAATGTATGATAACACCATATAACATTTTACCAAACTAACACATGCCCAAAGGTTAACAAGGCCACCAAACGTCCCCTAATCCATTTTACAACCATTTGATATCAAGTTATAGAGCTAACAAGGTATTAAACGATGTTCAACAAACTTAAACATGTCGTCTCAAAGACCTCTAAGTGTCACCAAGCAAGCATAGCAATTAACATAACATAACCCCAAAACCGGTAAAGAATCCAATAACTATTCCACTGTATTCTGGCCATAACTTCTTTTAGGATTGAAAGGATTAACATCAGTTGATTTACCAAATTTGAATTGAGAATCCATCTTTTTTTTTTGGATAGACGAGCATCCATCTTATTGTTCTCATGGTTATCTGCTATGTGTTCTTATCTTTGTTGGCAGGATGATAGCATCTCCATTGACCCCCACGAAAATGGGTACGGCCGGTATGGCTTTGTTGTCCTACTACGGTTTCGTTATCAGCGCGAGAATCCTGATGGTGCGGAAGTGCTGCACTCATACCGGAGAGCATTCTTTTTGCGTCGCCATCAACTTCTATCAGGAAACGAGTACCAGTACCAGAAGGGAACTTTTTTGTTACTCATGCACGGTTCGTACTTACCCAAGAGCGTTCAAGAGTACTCAATTGTGAATGATTCCATCATGAAGGCCGATTCAATGGCAAAGGATCCTAATAACGCGTATAGGAAAATACTACCCATTGCTGTGGAGATTCTGATTAGGAGTGAGGCTGCCGCGATTGCCTGCAGGCGGAGGCGGGATCGGATCTTGGCTTCGAGGGATGGTCATGATGCCATTGCCAGGGCGACAAGGGAGTCGATGCAAGTAGTGAAATTTGTGCCCGCCACCAAGTCATCCGTTGAAGCATTGGAGAAAGTGACTGTTCTCGACGACAACAATTCATGTCTGGAAGTTGAAGAGTGCAGGATTTGCTTGGAGACTCTTTCGACTGGAGGTTACTCGCATGCCTTGTTCTCATATATTTCATGGCAACTGCATTGTCCGCTGGCTACAGAGTAGCAACTTGTGTCCTCTTTGTCGTTTTACCATGCCATACTGATTTACGAACTACATGGTTCTAGCTAGTTTGTGACCGGTAAAAGAAAAAGGGATGTGCTAATATTCCATCTATGAGGTTATCATCCTTTTTTAGATTAGACCTTGCAAGAAGAAATCAATGCCAACGTTTAATTAGCTCGTGTTTACATTTTTTCTCATGTTATACCAAAACAATCTCAGTTTCTAAATGTGGTCGTGTTTGCCTTTCTAAATGCGATCTTCGACTCTACTTTTCAGGTCCAGAGAATTAAACAAGAGTTTACCTCTCCTCATATCTTCTGTATTTTACTAGTAATATACTTAATGAGATTTGCTACATAAGAGGAAAGAGAAAAAGGTGGGGAATAGAGGGAGACAGAGGGACAAAATCGGTAAGTCCAGTGACAAATGCAAATTGCACACACACCCTGTGCAAAAGTATTTGTGCCAAATTGACCCTGCGTTTCGGAGCAATACTAGGAATCTCGAAAAGTTTTTCCAAAAATGTCTCCGAAAGAGAAATATTTCAAATTCACTTGGATGTTTGAGTCCCGCAATACATCAAAGTGAATCTCAATCATTAATTTCGCTTTCGGGGACATTAATTTTTTGAAAAGCCTTTCTGGATCCCTAGAATTATTGTACGTTTTTATATTTGTAAAGCTTTACATGATATCATAGCCGGTCCTGACATTTCGGGATCCGAATTTTTCTTTGTGGCTTATAAGCTCGGTACATAACTTTTTTTAAGCTAACATATTGGATATATACTAAAACTAATTTGGAATCCTAATTTATACCAAATCATTTTTAGGGAGCCTAAGGCGGCCCCTCTTGAGCCTTAGCTCAGGGCCGCCTCTTCATAGTATGTACGATGAATTCCATTAAAAAATAAAAAAATATACTCTATATGCCATCAAGCTATTGTCCATTCATTGTTGGTGCAATTTCAAAAACTCGAGGGCACATGCCTCTCCCGGTTCCCCTCGTGCATATATCCAGTACCTCTGACTATGGAAAGATTACGTATTTTTCAACTCAACATTATGCAAGCATAAGAAAATCAGGAAAAAAGTGGTACGTGTGTTTCGGTAACATGGTCACATGTTCGAGTCCCATCCTATGATGGTAAGCATCGAATCCTTTTCCAAATCCTATAGTATCGGGAGACTTGTGCACTTGGTAATCTGCGTTGGCGGGTTACCTGTCCTACTTCTTGGATAGTTACCTACAAGTGGGGTCCTCTCTACCATACTCAAGCCCAAAATTTTTGGATCAAACGCCTAAAATCAGCATTCATTTTCACACACATATAAAAGCTTGAACAAGCCACTAAACTGATTCTGCGCGACTTTTTCTCTCAGTTTAATTGAGAGAAACAAAGGTTGCCTTGTAAAAGGCAAAACCATGGGGTCTAGGCTTGCAATTTGGGCATTTGGGGTGGTGCTTCTTCTTGGGGGCGACTATTCGCAATCCTCTATTTTCTTCCATAGCCCGTTAAAAAATTTTGAAAATTATATTTCAGTAACTACATGTCGAAAATATGTTCAACCTTCGGTAAACAACTGCCGAACATACATTTCGGTAAATAGCTGTTGAAAATAAGATTATATTTCGGTAACTACATGTCGGAAATGCACAAGAAACATATATTTCGGTAATTGGATGCTGAAAATGTATCTCAATTTCGGTAACTAACTGTCGAAAATGTATCTTAATTTCGGTAACTAACTGTCGAAACATATGGAAATTTTTAACGGGCTACGGGAGAAAATAGGAGGCTGCGAATAGCAGCGCCCTTCTTCTTTTGGTGGGTGGAGAAAATGGTGGTGTTTTTGGCTCAGGGAACTGTGGGTTTCCGGCCCTATTCAATTTCGGAGACTCAAATTCGGACACCGGAGCAGCATCGTCCGTCGGCGGCGAAAAGCTTCTGCCGTTCGGCGTAACCATCGGAAAGAAGTCCAAAAGGATCACCGACGGTTGGGTCATCATCGACTTTCTAGGTAACGTTGCATCTTGCTAACGAGTATGACAAAACTGTACCACCATCACGTTAATATCACATCATTTTAAACAATATTTTCGGTACAATTTTACTACGTACGTAAATTGATCCTTCTTTCTTCTCCCTATTTTGCTACGAAATCGTTTAATTGCTTAATTCTGTGCAGCTGAGGATTTGGGATTGCCATTTTTGAATGCAACAGTGGACTCAATTGGGACGAGTTTTAAGCACGGGGCTAATTTTGCAACCGGAGGTTGCAGGATCATTCCAAACGACCTATTTAGTAGTACTTTTCTACCTTTCAACCTAGACGTCCAAATCTCTCAATTTTTACGATTCAAGTCGCGCAGCGTCACCCTTTATAAGAAACTCAGCAACAATAGTGAGTTCACTCTCTCTCTGGCTTAAACACTTTATTAGGTAATGATCAGGGGCGGAACTAGAATTACATGATCCAAAAGTTTAGCGACTTGCAATGAAAATTTTGATTAACCTTGGAAATTCTCTAAACAGCTTTCAAATTTACTAAAAAGAACAAATATAACATTAGTCTTCTAACTATAAGTATAAGTCTGCCCTTCAAGTTGTCACACTGCCTAGTTTCTCAAAATAAGCCCCAAGTTTTTTTCGTTTTGTCCTTATTTAATTTTTTTCCCACATTTTGTTAGCTTTGTGTTAAAATTTTGTAAATTGTAGGTTCGTCTCAACGAGAGGAATCGGAAAACTAAAAAATTATAACTTTTACCTAATTTTTTTTTTTTTGCAAATATCCAGCATTTAGCCAAAAAAAAAGTGCTAAAACTTGGGTATTTTAAAAAAAAATTGGGTAAAAATCATAATTTCTTACTTTTCCGACTCCTCTCAAACGAACCAATAATTCACAAAAAACTGAAGCAAAATTAACAAATGTGAAAAAAATTAAAATAATGACAACAAAAAAAAAGCCCAGGCTTACTTTGGGAAACTAGGGCAAGAAAATTCTAGACTTCACAAAATATTTTTTTGTGAATTAACCTACTTGTCAGCAATGTGAGCCCAGCAGAGAAGAATGGGCAGAAATATCGTGAGCCCAAATCTTACTGGATTTTTTTTATTAAAATTGAGTCTGAAAAGAGAGCCAAACAGAGTAGACTTGAATCCACACATACATGTATTATGAGCACATCTAATGCACATTAGATTTTGGAAGATATTGAATGGGTTCAGATTCTCTCCAGTTCAAGTTTGGACTGAATGGGACAGCCTGAATCTAGACCATACATTGGTATAATCAACGGTTCGGATTTGGGTCTCTTACCAGTAAGAGCCTCTGAGTTCGAACCATTACTTGCAACAACGGCCGATCCAGATTTGGACTGTCTCGTCCAGTCCAAAATGCTTTACAAAATGCTGGTATGGTTGGTAAAATGGTGGGCATTTCTCTTACTACAGGCATAAACCCACTATTGAAAAGCATCCTCCCGGAGCCCAAAGTCTTCTCAAAGGCTCTTTACACCATTGACATTGGCCAAAATGACATTGCCTCTGCCTCTGGCTATGGCCCAAAACCACCTGCAATTCTCGATCAATTCTACAATTCTGTACAGGTAAACGCACTAATCGGCCTATGTGTTCAGGATGTCTAAATTAAGAAAACGACTTAGGCCCGTTCTGCTAAAGGAAATACTAATTACTTATTGTTCAAATAAGTACTTATTTTTTGAAGTAAAGGTGATGTATTGTGAAAAAATGATCTGTCTCGTAAAGCGGAAAAATAAGTACTTAAATAATAATAACTTTCACGGAACGAAGCCTAATTTAGGCCTTTTGCAAACTTCTACAAATTCATAGTCCTGATGGAACAAATTTAACGAGTTTGATTTTCTTCACCCCGTCTAAATAGTAGGTGAACATTATCCACCTAGCTCCTTTTTTTTTTTAACCCACCTCCACCTTATGTAAACTGCCAGCTTTTGACAGTACAATTTTGTTCGCTTTGCTCGCCACACCCAATGGACGGTACCCATACCCGTACATACATGTGGCCATCGGCGCCCTACTTTGTTTCTCTTGAAATTTTTCTAAGAAAATACCTTTTATTAGGTAGGTTCAAAATAATCACTATAGTCACAAATTTTGTATTTTCATTCTCAACCGATGTGGGACTAGACACTAGACAAGGTCTCACACCTTAAGTCCCGGCAGTTCAACGCAACGCCCAAACCTGGAGTATTGTTGAGACCCTTGTACATAGGCTAGTTTTTATTTTGTTTTAAACATAACCCAAGAAATGAAACTTATGTATGCGATTTAGGGTCCGCCGATCTCCTCCTCTCTCTCTCTCTCTCCGTCTTGATTTGTGATCATAAATGGTTGCAGCGGCTACTGAGCAACGGAGCGAAGTTCCTATGCGTCCACAACACGGGCACATTCGGGTGCCTGGCGTGGCAGGCAAGCAAGATGGTTCTCCATGTGCCGCCGCAGACGAGCACGGCTACGTGAAGGATGACAACAATGTGGCTCAGCAGTTCAATGATGAGCTCAAGGATAGGGTTAACAAGCTGAGGGCAAAGTACCCAGGCGCAGCCATTACCCTTGTGGATGTCTACTCTGCTAAATACTCTCTGTTTGTCAACCCAAACAGTCAAGGTATATTATAAACCAACCCAAGTAGTCTTACCGGGTTCGACTTAGATTATTACAAGCACTGTCGATGTTAGTCCATTAGCTCGAATTCAGAACCTCCGAATACGTCACTGCTGACCAGTGACCACTGGACTAGTAGCAGTTTTATATCGCTTCTCAGACATCGTTTTGTTAACTAAGATTTTAGAGTTAGAACCCCTAGCTAAAATACTTATGTCAATTGCAATACCACTAGACACTACCGAAATCGCGAATGAATTTGAGTACAGAAGGCAAAAATTCTTTTTTGATTTTGTTTCTATTTTTCCTTGGATGTGATTTCAGGATTCGATGAACCATTCAAGTACTGCTGCGGAGCTCCAGGAATTGGTTGTGGCGCGAGAGACCTAGAAATTGCCGGAAACTACGCACAAAACTACGAACGTGCGAAGCTCACCGGACCCGTATGCAAAGATCCGTCGAGGTACATTAGCTGGGATGGGATTCACTACACAGAGGCTGCCAACAGAATTGTAGCAAAGCTCATTGCCGATGGTTCCCATTCCGACCCTCCGGTACCCATCGCTCAGGCTTGTCTTAAGCACTAACGGCCAGTTTGTCGATGGAATACAGAGGGCGGATATACTATCGACCTGGATAGTATATATATTCGAACTAATTATATAATTGCCCTGAGTTAAACTGTATAATTGCCATATTGGCAAACCCAATTGAGTCAATTTACCACCATTCAACATATGATATATAGTGGAATCTATACATACTTTAAAGTGATGTCTCCACACTTTTTCATCAATTTCTTTGTGATTCCTCTTTAATCTTTTTATGTTAACGTACGATGTACAACAGAAACAGAAACTACACAAGTTTTTTTTTCGGACATGGCTTGTCGCAGGGACTGCACCGTGGCCGGTTTTCGGTACATGCCGGGTTCACTTTCATGATCGGAGTTGTTCATGTCGTAAAACTCATCAAGACTTTAGCTATGTCAAAAATCATGTTTGTTGGGCCCGGAGTACCCCAGGAAATTCATGTGCTTAATTAACTACAGACCTTTTTGTCAAAAAAAAATTAACTACAGACCCCACACATGAATCCGTCAATTCGTAGCTCCGAAATGGTAGGATTAGGGCATGCCTTTAATATTTTCCCACTCTTTTGTATTCCACTTTTGTACACCTATGTTTTATTGACCTAATAAAAGTGTATATATATATATATAGCACCTCCCTTTGCCAGAAAAATCGAAAGCAATAGATAGAGACATGTGGAGCCCTGAGTTCCATTCACAAAAATAGGCAACAAATATGATCATAGTAGTCATGACCTTTTAATCTCGTCCAAATCATTACCAAACCCAACCAAACCAAATCAAACCGAGTGTCTTATTCGATTAAGTAGTGCGTTCTTGTAAGCTTATTTGTCCAGAATTTTTTTTGGTATTTTTTTTTTATTTTTTTGTAACTTTTTGATTACCTTTTCATTGTAATTTTTAAGATTAATTATTCATCTCGATAAGAGGAATTGGAAAAGTATTAAAAAAAAATGGACTGATGTTGATTTTTTTTATATAAAACGACACTTTAGACAAAAAAAAGACAGTTGTTTGATACTTTTTCGTCTTTAGTGAACTTTTTTTTTGCTTTTTGTCATAATTTTTTTTTTAAAACTTTTTAGACTCCTCTTGTCGTGACGGATTATTAATCTAAAAAATATCAGGAAAATCTAACAAAAAAATTAGAAAAGACGAACAAAACACACATAAACGAAAAAGAAAAATTAGTTTACGAGAATGAGTTAATGATACGGGATTGAGCTTATTTTTTGCATGATAGATTAAAATATCCGGACAAAGCGCATGAGTGATGTTCACACATCCGGACAAAGACGTGTCTAGAACAGCCCGATGCGATCGAGCCCCTCATCTGTATACGTAGCATCCCTCCTGTGTATACTTTGAATTGATATTAGTTCATGACATCTTATCAAACAAGGCGATAAGGAGTCATCATCTCCACCTTGTATTGGAGATTGAAGTGGAAGTTCAGTAACAGGGATTTTTGTTTGGTATAACAACAATGGAAAACTGAAATTCCACCATTCCTTTATTATTGAAGTACCATAATAGTAAGTTTTATACAAAGAGGACAATGACATGGGAATTTCACCAACCCCTCAAAACAACGACTGATTTCACATTTTTTACATTCAAGCAGGCAGATATATGCAACGGCATCATGAAACCCTGGTGCCATCTTTTGCGAAAACGCGCAAGTTGGTGTCGAGAAGGTTTCCGAGTGACCTGCCGCGCCTGCCCCTGACTTTGCCTGCTTCTTTTAATAACTCGGCCAGCCTTCGCTTCTCGTCATCCACATCTGGATTTGCTGTTCCAAGCTTCTCCTCTCTCATTCCCACCACGAATTCCAAGATTCCAATCGCATCGCTTGACCTACGTTCATTGAAAGCTTTATAATCAGAATTTCACAAGATAGAAAAGAACTTATATATTAAGATAAATGGAAGAAATAAATACCTTCCCATTGCATCATAAGTTCCAGCAAGATTGCTGTAGACCCCTAGAGTTTCCAGGTGATACGGCCCATATTCGCTCTCCAAAATACTCCTGGCTTCTTCAAACAAATCTGCAGCCTCTTTTATGGCACAAAGCTGCACACAGGCAAGACCCATTTGGTTCAGTGCAACACCAACGAGAGCAGATTTCTTCTCTCCAACTTCCCGAAACTTCGATATAGCATTCTTGAACGAGTCATAAGAATCTGAGTAACTGCCCATCATGTAGTAAAGTACCCCCATCTGGGCTTCAATTCCTGCAACTGTGTTTTGCCGACCTGGTGCATTTCCGTATACATCCAAAGCCTTACGGAGCAATTTGAGTGCCTCCTCCGGTTCGTTCATAGATTCAAAAATAGCAGAAACATCGATGAGTCCGCTAGCAATCTCTTCCGAGGGGCTTCCAGGGACCGACTTTCCATAAAGACGAAGTGCATTTTCACAGTAAGATTTGGATTCTCTAAATTTTCCAACCTTGTTGTACAAATCAGCCAAACGGACAAAGACTGAGGCAACGGAAAGATGGTTATCTCCTTTCGTTGATTTAAACATCGTGAGTGCCTTCTGATAAGCAAAAATAGCCTCATCATATCGCGCCAAAGACAAATACGCATCGCCAATGCTGCAGTCAATGGAAGCCACTTCTGTTTCCTGCCCATTTGCAGACATTGCCATGCTTGCTAAAATATAATGCTCAAGTGCAGCTTCATAATCTCCCTTTGACTCCAAAATAAGTCCCATAAGTCTCCTATCCGCGGCTTCATGAGGAGAAGCTGGGGAGCCATTTTCTTTGTGGATTTCAAGAGCCAACTGACAAAGCTTTTCAGCCTCGTCGAATTGGAATGCTTGAACATGGGCTTCAGCCACATATCGACAAGTCTCAGCAAGTCGAGGGTCTTTTTCGCCAAGGACTTGTCTTTGAATTTCCAAACCCCCACTGTAGCACAGTATTGAATTCTCAATCTGCCCTAGCATCGCATACGTATCTCCCAACTGCATGCACCCTGAAAATTTAGCAAGTGCATGGTTTGGGCCTTCATCGATCACTGGAATTTCAATTGAACGCTCAAGAACAGGAATCGCCTCGTTGTACTTGCCCAGGCTACAGTACAGTGTCGCAATGACATGCAAACACATGACTAGCTCTAAATTTGGTTTTTCATTTGCACAACTGTCAAATGATTTCAATGCTTTAAGAGCCAGTTTTAGAGATTTCTGAGGGTTTTCACCAGACAAAATCAGATGCCTTGTTTGTTTAAGCAAATATGGTCCAAGATATCGTGCCTCAAGAGAATGCCCATTACCATGTTGCACTTGGGGATTACTTCTGTCAATTTTCATGGACAAAATCGCATTTGGCTTTTTGGGAATCTTCCCATTCCTCTTACTAGTAAGAGGTCTGTCGCGGAAAGATTTACCCTTTGGACTCAATTTTGCATTGGCTTCAGAGCCCAATGCCAAGATAGAGAACCTCTTAGGCTGAGCACTCTTATTCTTGGTTCCATTTTGTGTCTTAGACAAATTTTCTGCTTCTTTATTTTCCACCACCACCTGTTTTGTTATTTCCACCACTCCGAAATCACCTCCAGCGTAAAATCGCAATTCAGAATCGATTCTTGACTCCTCACCGTAAGAGAGAAAGCTACGCCTCGATGGGGATTGATCCGAGCTCAGCATCTCGTAGATATTGTGATACAAATGGTCGATAGAGGTGTCGAAACCTCCAACCATAGCTAGATCGATAGAGTCACTCTCAGGACTGCAAGTACTCGACGGACTTGTAGGAGACCTCTCTGTGAAAATTTCCTTGGAAGGAATGCCGGGTTCACTTGGTTCCTGTAACGGATTCTCTCCATATAATCCATCCATGGCCAAATCAGGCATCTGAGTGAAAGGGAATAGGAAATTAAAATTGACTCTGTAGTTGCAACTTGCAAGTATAAAGATGGGAACGAAAAGCAACAAGAATATTATCCACAAATGGAAATATGGAATCAATGTTAGGTGGTAAAATATTGCATTGCATTAATGGTCTAGGTACATGCTACATACCTAAGAGGCTATATCTATATGTAGATGGCAATTTTGTACAACAAACATTGAATGGAAGATTACAAACAATCCCGATGGCGATCTCCAAGACCCAAGTGATCTTGTGCCCGATCACGCGAGTACGCATATTCAATCTTCATTGGCTTTCGCATTAGGATTTGCGGAATCCAAACGCGTAATCTGAGAATATGGATGCACAAGATAGAGATACTGAAAGCAAAAACACAACAGAGCACTAGATTTACGTGTTTCACTTGATACGTAATACGTTCCCGACGTTTCAAGTATTTCAGTATGAGCTCAAGCTTCAAGTTTCGCTACAATCTATACGCACCCACAAGCCAAAATATGTACAAATGTTGGATTATCTCCTTCTTTCTATAACTCAGGATGCCCGGACTAGGAGCGTGCTAATCCTGGTGACCAATCCCATCGTCCACTGCCAGGAACCCCGATTAAAACTGGTACAAAACTCTGTATGGACTGACTCTACAAGTGTCGATTGCTTTTAACCTGAGACCTCGAAGGGAGGAAACAATATATTATCTTCTTGCGACCCTGCCCCGGTTGGAGCCCAGAGTAACCAAATAAATTCAGGACTAGAATTAAATTACGGGAGTGGCATGTTCATGAAAGAGATGAAAAGATAGTAATCAATAGAAATTCTGTTCTTCAATTCATAAGTTTATTTCCTCTGGAAAATTTTCTTATTGCCAAATACAACAGAGAAAAGAAACAAACCACAACATATTGAAATCATCGACTTTCGCATTCACTTATCTCATTAGAAAAATACAAACTCCATCAATGAAGGTAAAATAACACGAAAGAACAGCATATGGAAATTGAAATATAAAAAAAAAAAAAAAAAATTGAACATCAATAAATCCTTCATTTAACCGCACCTTAATCATCAATCCACCAAAAAGAGAGAAAACCCAGGTATTGTATTCACTGGGTTTTGTTCATACGCGCAGGAGGAGAGAGATTGGGAGGTTTTGAAGGGGGAGAGAGAGAGAGAGATGACAAAATGGGTAATTGAGAATTTAAATCTGTGTATGTATGTATTTATGTATATATGAAGAATATATTATACTATCTCGCGTTGGGGGTGGGGAGAGGTGGAATGTTGAAGCAAAGAGAACGAGGGCGACGTCTCTCCCACCGCCACAAGCCACCGCCTGAGGCCGCGGAATAAGGCTTGGCTATTTTTGTTGTTGGGAGCAATTTTGTTGATGTGTTCATATTTCTGTTTTCCGTTCTGGGTATTGTTTGGCGCGTTTAACGGCCATTTTTCATTGTAAAGACTACTAATTGCGTCCGTCGGTGATGGAGAGCGTCTAACAGCTTCACTAAGATTTCGCCACGCGGCAGGCTCGGACCGAATTCCGGGCACAACTGCATCTGGGTCCGTTTGATGTATATGGATCCACGTACATCGGACAACTCCAAACACAATTCCGCCCGAAGTTGTATCCGAAAGTTGTGTTCTTGAACTTTTCGATGTGTTTTTTTTTCTCTATTACGTGGCGGTTTGGGATTAGCTTTGGAGTTTGGTAGTTGATCATGCTTCTCTCCAAGGCGAAAGACTTTTTGCAAAAATGGATCTGGAGCTATGATTAGGACTATGTAGGTCCCTACATTGTATTGATTTTTTGGGATCATTAGGCTGTTTCTGAAGTACGCTATATACATCCATAGACAATTAAAGGCTTGTTTGGCCCCACTTGGGTAATTATTCAAATTTAATTTAAAACCTCAAAGGAAGTTTAAAAACTACGTTTTATGAGTGCTGCTATAGGTACATACACTCATGTACATACACCGTGTATATACGCATTTTAGACTCGTCTTGAGTCCTACAAAAAAGATCCGAGCCGCTCATTTTGTTCAAAATAGTTTGTTTACGATTCCTGTAAAAAAATTAACTCAATCCGATATAGGTAAAGGCGTTTACACAACATCCACTTTTGCTACCGAATCCAGGCTTAAATTCTAAAGCAAAGTTGGATGTTTTGTAACTGTCTTTATCGATCTCGGGTTGAGTTGATTTTTTACAGGGACCATAAACAAACTATTTTGAACAAAATGAACGGTTCGGATCATTTTTGTACGACTCAAGACGGGTCTATCGTGCGTATGCATGTGGTGTATGTACATAAATGTATGTACCCGTTGACTTTCCGCTCGTTTATTGGGTAAGCCAATCCCATAGGCATTTTCATCGTGGAGAATCGATCACCATGATGATTGTCGACGGTGTAAAGATGGTGTACAAGGTACAAACCATTTGGTGGGGCCCACTTTGGGGTCCCGCACTAAAGATCCGAGCCGTTCGTTAATTTTAAAATAACTTCTTTTTGAGTAGTCCCACGAGAATTAGCTCGATTGGATAAAAGTATAATTGTTTCATCCAATTGTCTAGATTTTCATTCGAAATCCAAGATCCTATATTCAAAATGAAAAGCTAGACAATTGGATGAATCACTTAAAGTTATTTAATGGAGCTAATTTTTCTACAAGGCTACTCGAAAAAATTGTCATAAAACTAATGAACGGTTTCGATTATTTATGTGGAACCTCTAACTGGGCCCCACAAGGCAGTCTGTACACTATCGGTCCAAAGCCCGTTGGTACCCCATTACGGATTTCTGTTGGGTCAGACCCAAACCTTCAAAAAAATGTGGTCTGATTTAAGTAGGTCGCTCTTCACAAGTATCACTGAATAATATACACCAACTAACAAAAATTCCAGTTGTGAAAAAGAGGAAAAAATAAAAATAAATAACTTGCACTCCCTAAATATCAGATAATCAGTCCCATCTTCAACAACACCACCAACATTGAGATACAACTTGCTATGGGGTCGGAGGTCACTCAAACCACGAAATACACATGGGCAAATGTCAACCTTGAATTCATGAAGGTGTATATAGTAGTGGCGGAAATAGGATTAAGAATTTCGGGGGCCAAGTTATAACGGAAATTTTTTTAATGTCAAATATTTCTATATTACTTACTCAACAAATAAGAAGAAAAAAAACGACTACCAATATCCATAGTCAGATGATAAGCCAAAATACCTTTTTCAAGATTGATTATCCATCAAAATAGAACAAAAAGTAGTTTAACAATCTATCAAAGTGGAACCGACGTATTTTCAAATCTTGAAAAATCATCTTAGATTGACTGACTCTAAACTAAAATGCATTGCAATTTCCTTTCGATATATACAGTCACCTGTTTGCTGAAATCGAACATTGAAGCCGATTCAATCGAGCAATTTTAAGCCTGTTCAATCAAAGAATAATACAAAAAGCAACAGGAGTCGCCGAGTTCGTAAGTCATCAAAAACGATGGAATGAGACGGGAGGGTTTTGTTTGGAAGCTTTGTTTTATTTGTTCAAGAGTAAAAGAAAATTTTTATTTTTTTGGATACGAGCATCTGACCCAAAAGTTTTTTTTTTTTTTTTTTGAAGTTGGAGGGGCCTAGGCCCCACCGAGTCCCTTAGTACCTCCACTTTTGGGTATAGTGTTCTCCTCGTTTGCGGCGAAGTTGTGTTGCAACAGTCAGAGCCAGAGGCACATGGGTAGAGGCGGAGGCACATGGATACAAGGGAAAGACAACTCCACGAATTAATTGAGCCAAACAACTAATTAGGAAGTGGAACTACCAGAGGTACTGGACCCAAAATATGAAAGGGAATGCACACTAGCGTGGTCCTGAACAGTTCTACACCCAGACCATTAAATGGATCCGAGTGTGCAATCCAAACTCCCGAGGAAGCAAGCTAGTGCGATCACACCAGTCACAGCCCCCCACTTACTTTAGGGTATTTATCCGGTAGGGAATCGAATCCCAGACCTTGAAGAATATACTCCCAAAACCTGAGCATCTGTCCGAACAACTGGGGCACCCCTGGGTGCATGTGTCATGGCTTGATAGTTGTCTTATGTTCTCCCGTGATTTTAGCTAGATGCACTCCCATGTTATTAGATCATTATGGGACATAAAACCAGGTGGTCCAGGTCATTGATAAGGAGAAATTTTTCAGTGCCGAATGGGCACGGGTCACGTGGTGCTGAGCACGTATTTTGATCGTCCAAATGTATTTTGGACAGCCCAGATCTATTTGGGCTTGAGGGAGTGTTTTGGTAATTTGACACTAAAAAATTACCTAAATAGATCTAGGCCGTCCAAACACGTTTGGACGGCCGAGATGGTGCTCGGCACCATGTGGCCCGTGCCCACCCGGCACTAAAAAACTTCTCATTGATGAGGCAAAAAAACTTGCGATCTCCATAAAATTTCAAATAAATGTCACATTGCAATATTTCATTGGCATAATCGTGTTTGGATTGTGTTTTAAAAAAAAATTTGAAAAATGGTAGGAATAATAAATGGAGAGAGATAAAGAGAAAAATGTTGGAAGTAGAAAGAATCTTTTGAAAAATATTTTTCGTATTCTAACGGGCGCTTGATGGCACTGGGTATTTAGGTTAAAATCCGGCGGACAAAAGTTCCCGTGCCAGGTCTTGTCCTTTCCTTTGGCACATTGGGACAAACCCATCATTACACGTTTTGTACTATTTTGGAATTACACTAAAATCCATCTCTTATTTTACATTTCTCATTGCCCTATGTCCCTATTTCTCCTTCTTTCCTCTTTTGACCGTGAAAAACTATAATTAAATGGGGATGATTAGAGCGACGGTCGCGAACAAATTTATATTTTCTTGTTCTTATACCGCTTCAAATATTTTTGATAATTTATATGTTCGGGTCAAGTTAAGCATGCATCGACTAATTCCGATGCTAATCCCACCTTCCAGTAGCGGGAGCTCTAATTACGGTCAGAATAAAAAGATTTCAAGAGACAATCTTTTTAGGACACTGGAGATGTTCTCACTAATCAACATGTGAACCACAGCTTTTTGACTTTGTCCTTATTCAAAAAAAATTGCATTTGTTAGTTTTGTGCTAAACTTTTATGTGTTATAGATTCGTCTCGATGAGAGGAATCGAAAAAGTAAAAAAATTACGACATTTACACGAGCATTTTGTGAAATATCCAAGAAAAATTCTTTCTCTCGTCGAGACGAACCCATAGTACATAAAAATTTGATGAAAAACTAACGAACGTGAATTTTTTTTTTTTGAATAAAGACAACATCAAAAACTTATGGTCCATAATTTGTTGCTCAGTGAAAACGCCCCCTAAAAAGTGCTAACTAGAAATGTAAACTCGTCACTTTTGCCCATTACTTTTCATCTGCATGGGACAATCTTTTTAGAACTCTAAAAATTGCTAATTAGAAACAAAAGTACAAGATGGTGGAATCATAAGGTTGGGTTCTCGGAAACTTAATTTATTTTTTTGTTTTGTGTGTTTTATTCGTCTTTTCTGAAATTGTTTTTAGTTTTGCAAGATATTTTTTTGATTAATCATCCACCTTGACGAGAGCAGTCTTAAAAGTACAAAATTATGAACAAAAGCAAAAAAAAAATCACTAAAGACAAAAAAAAGTATCTAACTGTCTTATTTGTCTAAAGTGCCATCTTATTTGGATTTTTTCAACATCTGTCTATATTTTTATATTTTCCGATTCATCTCGTCGAGGCGAACGACTAACCCAAAAAATTAGGATGAAATGCTAAATAAAAAGTTACGAATAATAAAAAAAATACATAAATAAATTTCAGACTTATAAGTTTACAAGAACGCAACCATAATATACAATGGATAAGTTGAGCTAAACTCCACGTTAGGATTGTGAAGATAGCAAAAACTAAAAGTAGTTTTCAAAACTTTTTCCTGGAAAAATGCGAAAGTTCATGCAGTTCTTCTAAAGGGTGAAAAGGAGAAGGCGTTATGGAAAAGGGTAAATTATGTAATAGCAAAAAAACTGGAGGGGTTATTGGCGCTTTTCCCATAAATTTTCTGTACCACCTGACACACTTAGTAGACATTTCCAATAAAGATGGTTCGGAATCTGACATTACTCTCCAACAAATCTAACTTGATTGCAATATATTCATAATTTATTAGTTTTATCCGGCGCATGATGGCGTCCATTAGAATAACCGTTTTTGAAAAGCAAAGAGAACAATGCTCCATGAAAGAGTAAATAAATGTGGACTCAAAAGTAAAAAGGTATCTTTTTTGAGTTGTTAATTAATTTCTTTTTCCGCACGTGGCTATTTCTTGAGTCGTGCGGAGTACTAGTTATTGCAGACCTAACATAATTGACGTAATGTCCCGATATAATTATAACTCTTTACATGTAATTCTCCTACTGCTTCAGATCATTTTGATCTTTGTATGCAAAATTCCAAAGAATTATAATAAAATATTCTCTCTTTCAAATTTACCCTACAAAACAGCTCTACATATTTTCACTTCGATCTCGACTACTTTTGGGGTTGGCCGGGAGAGCATATTTTTGAGTGAAAAAAGGGTTCCATCCAGAGGCGGAGGCAGGATTCGGCCGCAGGGTGGCACTCTAGTTACATGTTGTGCAGAAAAAAAGATATGAGGAAGAAAATTAAGTATATAGGAAGTCATAAAATTAGGTTTTGTTGTGGATATATCTTTTTTGTGAAATACTCCCTCCGTCCCAGTGTTTGTTTGACAATTTTGTAGGAGGTCCCAAATAGTGAAAAGGGACAAACAAATCGGGACGGAGGGAATACAAGTTTACTCCAACTCTAGTATTCAAATGGAAGACATTACGACTAATTTTTCTCAATCCAAACCAACCATTCTCTAAATAGCAAATTTTACATTATATGTACAAAGAATTTTTTTTTTTTTTTTTTTTGCATCCTCGTAAATACCTAATCGAACCACATTAATCTAAAGAAAAAAATTATGTGTTCGAAAGTGCGGGTGGCACCTACCCCAACCCCCTATATGTGAGCACCATCACAAAATAAAATTAAATAGCTCCAACATTAACTGCTTTCTCTGTTAACAAACACCACAAAAATAACTAAATAGACAAGTTTCAAAAGTGTCGGAGGCAATGGGGAATCCCTCCTTTCACTCCAAGTGTAAAAAAAAAGGTGTACCCCGTAATTTATTCATGCAAATATGAAAATCAACATATTCGTGAATTTATTTTATCTGTCCATTCACACACACCAATATTCGTAAAGAAACATACAGTAAAAATCGTACTAACTTGGGGGAAAAATTTAATGTTGAAATGGGTCACTCGCCTCTGCAATTAGTGAAAAATACCTTGTGACCTGTATGCAAAAATTTACAATGAGAGAGAGAGAGAGAGAGTGCTCTGATAGTTTCCCAAAAGGAAAAGAAAATTGACGCCTGGGGGAATCGAACTCGCGTGATCAAGGTCCTGGAGGACGTGGCACACGCATCAACCAACTCTGCCAAAGTGCTCTTTAAACGGAGTGGCACGTGCCTCTCCCCCACTAGATAGCTCCGCCCCTGGTTCCATCCATCCCCAAGTAAGAAAAACCAACAAGTGGGGGCTGGAGATCAGGAATATAGTCAAAGTGAAAACATGTGATCATAATCCTCACGATGTGATTGTGGCCATGCAGCATATAGGAGTGTGACAAAGTTTATGGGCTTTTTTGTTCTGTTTACAAAGTAGTCAAACATAAGTTTTTCTTGGAATTGGATCCTCTCTGTTTCTTGATTTAGACTGGACGAAATAGTCTAAATTTGGACCATTTATTGCTGCAATTAATGATTCGAATTTTCTCATATATTCTTACCGGGAAGAGTATCTGAGCAAATCCAAACCGTTGTTTATACCAACGTATATCGGATATTCTTACCGGAAAGAATATTAGCTTGGATTGTATTGTCCAGTCCAAAACTTGGACCGGAGACAATGTGAACCTTTTTTTTCCCTTCCTTTTTCTGTTTCAGCTTTTTTAAAACTTTGTGAAAAATGGAGCTAGCCTAGCTACCATATGGAAAGGAAAGGGCCGAGAGGCAATTATTTTGTGAAAAAGCCATTGGATATTGAACCGTGCACCATCTTAGCTCTTGCGAGCATATGGGGGTTTTTGGGATCAATGGCACCAAAGGCTAGCAAAGGTTGGTCTATCCTCGAGAGTATAGAATAAATAAATAAATAAATAAATAAATGTATTCTTAGTTTTGTGTTTTGTTTTTATTTAATTTTTTTGCATTTGTTAGTTTTGCGTCAAAATTTTTGTGAATTGTTGGTTCGTCTCGGCGAGAGAAATCAAAAATACATAAAATTATTATATTTACCCCCTTTTTCCCTAGAAATATCCAAAAGTTAACACTTTTAGCTAAGCGTTTTGGGCTAAAAGTGCCAAGTTTTAGATATTTCCAAAAAAAGGAGGTAAAAGTCAAAATTTTTTTACTTTTTTGATTCCTATCGTCCAGACGAATCAATAATCCATAAAAATTTGACGCAAAACTAACAAATTCGATAAAATTTTAATAAAACCAAAAGCCCAGACTCTTTTTATAGAAAAAACTAGGCCTGATGACTTTACAAAGATAAGCGATTTTGTTTAGAACAAATAAAGTACGTCACCAGAGCCACATATCATGCATGCATGCATGCTAGGCGCTATTTATTCAATTTATGTAAAATTTTCAAGATTCCTCAGTCAAAGTATAGCTTGTGAGTACCCTTTTTTTTTTAGATAACAAAATTTTATTAAAAACTCGACAAGGGGTACATCGAGGATTGAACCCAAGTACAGGCCACAAAGAGGTTGCGAGTACCATTCATAAAGTGAATACGACGAGATCAAAGCAAAGTGATAAGGTTTTTCCACCTCCTAGATTAATTAGGTCATCAGATTAGGTTTTTCCACCTTCTAATCAATCGTGGGGTCTTATTTTCCACCTCCTAAATTAGGTCAGATTAGGTTTCTTGAATGTATTTCAAGAAAAAGAAAAAAAGAGAGAGAGTGTGCAACGGCAGCTCTCAAGTTTTTCAAATTAGAATTCCTTCTACATCCAAATATTCCTTTCTAATTAGAATTTTTTTTCAGTACAAAAGAAAAAATACTATCGATCCCTGTTTACATTTATAACAGTAGTGAATTCTACATCATACTGATTATTTTACGACTAACATCCTCCGAAAGGAAAGTTCACAAAAATTTCTTTTCTCTTCCTTTCATATTAATCTGGCACAGGGGACTCGGACCAAGAACTAGGAAAATACATACTCATATATCTTAAATCAATTCTGTTGTGGAAAATTTCATCCTACATAAAATTAAAAAAAATTGCCTCTCCAGCTATGACAATTTTATAGTATGTTCTACATGGTTTATATATCAACTATCAATACATGCACATATGTTGAAATTTTTTACTTTCGAATACATAATTTCAAGCACACAGTACGTACATTTTGAGGGGAAAAAAACACATATTCCATATATAATACCTGCAAGAAATAGGCAGAGTAAATGAGATGGCATAGCCAATGGGTTCTAGTCCAGTTGGCATATCTTGGTTCTTCTCATGTGGGAGGCCAGGATTCGAGTCCCGTTATGGGCGTTTGGGATTCGATAGCCTCTAAAATCCCTTTTGGACTAACGTACTGACACCCGCTGCCAATGTATACAATATACAATATTGGGAAAAAAAATTACATGGCATGAGTAAAAGTGGAGGCCAGATATACAAACTGTCCCACCACAAAAGTAGCTATACACGTGCAAGCTAGGGATGTTCCTTTTGACCATTTTGAGGTTCTAAGAATTTAATCCACCTTTCTCTTTTCCTTTTTGTCATTTCAAGTTTTTGAGAGAGAGATGAGAGAAATGGATGTCGGGGAAAAGTACTATATTCACTTAATTTGACGATGCCAATTTTTTTTTATATCATTGCTTCATTGTGTTAGCAAAACAAGTTTAAGGACCGATGGTGCTTGAATTCCTAAATCGGAGGGATGAAGAGTATCGATCTAAGTGAATTATTTGTTGGTGCGTGCCCAAAACTTTAATGCGATACTTATTAGAGGAGTAGTACAGTTCAGGAAATCCAACACATGAAACTGTCCATGAACGGTCCAAATTCATGTGCTGGATTCCCTAGATCCTAACACTTTTGATGCTTTATTAAAATTGTCAAGCCATTTTCTTATTTAGCCTTTCACCGTTTGTTTTTTTTATTCCTTGAATAGATACTAGTATTTCATTAGTAATGATAAAATATCACAAGAGGAATGAAATAGATAAAGTTCGTCGAGCAGTATATGTGTGTCTGTTTCACCGACCGCACTCAGGACTCGGATTTAGAGTGATATAACAAGAGAGGCGGATGTTTAGATAAAGAGAATCTGCGGTTTGAGTTTCATTTCTCAAAAGCAGAGATGAGGGTTTGCGGCCACGAGCTGTACACACTAGCTAGCTTACCACTAGTTTTTTTTAGTGAATATGATCTCTCTCTCTCTCTCTCTCTCTCTCTCTCTCTCTCTCTCTCTCTCTCTCTCTCTCTCTCTCTCTCTCTCTCTCTCTCTCTCTCTCTCTCTCTCCTACCCTACCCTTTTCATCGTGAAATTATCTAGTACCAGCATTGTTCCACGTTTCACAACAAATTAAGTATATGGGTCTCACAGTGTGTGAGTTATACATACAACTATCGTTTAAAAGTGGAGCAATGCTACAAGAGTACTGAATAATCTCACTTCTTTGTGTACCTCAACGTGCATTTTACTCAGCTGAGCTCTGAGAAAAACTGTACATTGTTAGAAATTGTCACATGAAATTTTTGTATTCCTGGAGTAACTTTTATTCGTTGAGCGACGGCCCTTCTACTCAGTACCGTTGAAGAAAAGAGGAGGCTTTGGGCTTGTGGAGGTTTCTAGCATGGAAAAACACAATCCCAGGGGCTGGCTGGCTTTTGGGTTTGACATTCGATACAGAGAGCGATTGAAATGGAAAACATGCAAATACACTAATGGCAATCACTGTAAAAACAAAAAAAAAAAATTATGGGGACCAGAATTTCTATGAAATATTCTGTTAATTATTTCAGTCTTTTCTAGTAGTATTGGGTATCTTCAAAGCAGGAATCTTCTGGACCCCCCACCCCAGTCAAAAAGATAGTCCTTGCTGACGTTCCCCATTTTTCTAAAGTCAAACCCTCTCTCTCTCTCTCTCTCTCTCTCTCTCTCCAGATGTAGATTGGTTTTTTTGTCTACAGTTGTCCGTACGGTAAGATTCGATGAGTGTTTTAGGGATTAACTTCTGCAAATTTCGATTGATTTAGGAGCTCGGAGTTAACGACCGGGTAAATCGACCTCTAATGGGTTTATGAGGTCTGATTCAGTCTTGATTTGCTATTTGCTGATTATATCGGGGTTAAATTTACCTTATAAGATTGCGGGGTACAGGAGCAGCGCCCACGGTGGAGGTTTGTTGACAACTACCTCGAAACCCAAACAATGGTATATCACGGTAGTGTGCTTTATGAAGCTGATGTAATTGTACACCATTTTTTCATTTGATACGCAGTGAAAACCTGTGTGAGCTAAGGATGAACCCAACTACCCACTTAGAAAATCAGATAAAATCTTTGTATATATCGTGGTTTTTTTTTCTTTTGCGCTCGTTTCTTGATTTAGTCTTCGTGTTTTTGTTTTTGTTTTTGTTTTTGTTTGTGTTTGTTTGGGCAATTCCACACAACAACCTCCGGTGCCCGAGGCACTTTCTGTTGTCAGTGAAAGGCGAACTCGTGAGCTTGAAAGAGTAGACTTCCAACTTACTGTCATACTTCTACTCGACCAAATCCTTATCTTGTGTGGTAATAATACATGGAGTGATAAAAAGATAAGGTGCATGAGTCCAATCACATTATTCTTTTGCCGAAAGCAAATAAACGTGCAAAGGTAAAAAAAAAAAACACTCCTGCACGCATTATCTGATGAACAATTTGAACCTGATCTGTATCTATCCATCTATCCAAATCTTCCATTTTACATTATCTTGTGGAGTCAAAAGTTGACAGGTTCTTGTTGTGGTTTAATATTTTAACTACATAACACTACAAGCGGGTTGTGGGATTGGACTCTTCGCAAGTGGACGATGGGGTTGGACCCATGATTAAGCGAGGTGCACGTAAACTGGCCCGGACACCTGAATTATCAAAGAAATAATACTACGTACAAGAACCGGTAGATAGAGTTACTAAAATTTGAGATTACATTCTTTCCGCCAAGTGGGTTTTCCACCACAGCCATTGTGGGTCCTACTGTGCATTTAATGTTATAATCTAAATCGTTCATCTTGTAGGGCCCACTTAGTAGTATATTCACGTGCCAAAAATCAGTTTGATCACATATCGATAGATCCATCAAAAGTTGAATTTCAGTTCATGAAATGAACGGTCTGATTCTGTCAAGTTAAAATGTCCATGACCATCCATTTTACAAATCAAAATTCTAATTTTGATCCATTTATCGATATCCAATCAAGTTGATTTTTTGCGTTAATATGCTACTCTGCAAACCCTACAAGATACTAAAATGGTTCAGATCACCAATAAATGCACGGTAGGACCCACAACGGCGGTGGTGAAAAACCCACCGTTTCCACCGCTGGTGGAAGTAATTTAATTTCCTACTCCCTCCGTCCCGATTTATTTATCTAATCTCGGATTTCCAACTTATTAAAAAACCAAATCTTATCCATTGATTTGAAAATTTACATGATCTAATCTATTGATTTTGAAATTAGACAGTCAATTTAAGACATACATAAGTCAAAAAGGGGACAAACAAATCGGGATGGAGGGAGTAAAATTTTTGTGGCGTCGTGCGAGCCCCCCACTAGGAGCCCGCTATGCCAAAAGCGAGAGAAACTCCATCCCTCTCTTTCCTTTTTTCGACTTAGGCACACATGGTTCTTATCAAAAGAAAAGATAGAGATGGCAAGGAAAGAGTTGCAGGAGTACTCACCTGAGCACTGTGCAAAACCAACAACATCAACCAAACACACACACACACTCACTCAGAAAGAAGAAGGGAGAAGAACATGGTAGCAACATAAAAATATTCTGCTGATAAAATAAAAATATATATATATTCTAGTCAAAATGTGGGCCCCAAGAATTTGGATTGCCACGAATTTACGATGATTCCCTGTAAAAAAAATTAAAGGGTCTTTGGGGTGTTGAATGACGACATTATCCGATGTCTCCGGGCTGAAACCTTGATATTTTAAGAGACAAAATGACACATAACATATTGTATATGTATAAATGACACGGGATAATGCCTAAACTCGTGATCCAAGGGCATTGCATGTGTACAAAGTTCTTAAAACAACAGTTTGTGATTTTTTCCAAAATTAAAATTATATTCAGAATTTTGTACATTAGCATAACTGCATTACTTCGGCTGGTCTCACACTCTACAAACCTTTCCGATAGCTCAGGTGCTCGGGCCAGTTTACGCGTACCTTCCCACACTCTACTAGTGCCACACTACATTCTTCCTACTAGGTGATCACCCAATTTCTTTTTTGTATGAAGTCATCATGTTACTACAAGATCAAGTCAACTTGTTATATCCCACATGCACAAGACTCCAAACTCCAGGTAATTGGAATGGGCCTTGGGAATAAATATCCCAGACCTAAAATTGGAAGAATTTCTTCCTCTCCTTTTATCCCTCCTTCCAATATAAATACCTGCATCTGCTCACCTTCTTCCATCAGGTCCTCTCAAATTACCTTCTTCTCTCTTTCAAGCATATAGGGTTCTGAGTTCTTTTATTTCACAAGCTACTTTGGGAGACAAAATGGAGTCCTCGGATTCCCTCCGGTACGTTCTCTCTCCTCGTTCAATATAAACATACGAGTCTTTCTGACGCGTATTCAAATCGGAAAATAACTCACAAACAGGATTTTCGTACTAACATATATGGTACATGATTTTAGGCACCGGCGTATGCTAGTAACTTTTGTGGACATTGCTAAACTTTAGTCTAAACTGGTGGCTTTTGTAATCAGGAACAAGTGTGCTGCATGTTACAGACAGTTCAACAGAATGGAGCATCTGGTGGAACACATGAGGACATCGTACCACTCGGTTCACGAACCCACCTGTGGAGTTTGCGGCAAACATTCCCGATCATTCGAGTCCATGAGAGAGCATCTCATCGGTAACTCCCGTAAATCTCACAAGATCGTTTTTGTTGTTGTTCTTGGAATCTATCTTCATTGTGATGTTTCTCGTTTTTTCGTGTTCAGGGCCATTGCCAAAGGCGGAGTGTGAGAGGATATTCAAAGACCGGGGATGCGACATTTGCTTAGGCATCTTTGGCAGCCGAAATGCTCTTAGGAACCACCGCGAGTCTTGCCAACTCTCTCGCGGAAATGTATAAATACAAATTACAGCTTTCCTTCTATTCTGTTTTGAGTAGTGATATACGAGCTGACAGTCCGTTCTAGCGTTGACTAGCCAGTGCTTGGTTAGTCTATGTCAAGTCGACTGTCAGCTCGTTGATCCTAATAAATGTCCTTAATGACGTCCTTTCAGGGTTTATTCAATCGGATGGCTAACCTAGGCATTTCCAATGACATGAGGATCGAAAACAATCGATCAAAGGTGGTTGCACTCGGCTGCAAGATGGTCGGTGGTGGCAGCGATGGATCCTTGGATCTCTGTGCTAGGGTATGCCTCACCGACGAATATGAGAACATCATCTTTCAAACTTATGTCAAGCCTCTTCTTCTGGTCACCAACTATAGGTACAAAATAAGTTCCATACCTAACTAGTTAAATCCAATCGATCGGATACGAAACGAGTGTGTGTGTTTTTTTTAGGTATGAGACAACGGGGATTCGACCGGAGTTCTTGAGAGATGCAATGCCGGTGAGGCAAGCGTCGAGGAAGATCCAGGATTTTCTGTGCAATGGTGAACCAATCTGGAAGATTCGGTCAAAAGGTGGAAGAGCTAGGATTCTTGTGGGCCATGGCTTGGACCATGATCTTAAGTGTTTAGACCTGGAATATCCTGCAATCATAATCAGGTAGTTCGTTCAATCCAGCAAAAATCCCATATATTTTGATCTTTGAAAAAAGCAGTTTGGCACCAAATGTGAACTTGACTCAAGAAAACCACAGAACTGTCATGCCAGTCACTTTCATGCTATTGGGAAAACGTAACGGTATCGGTGACGCAGCCATATACCGGACCGTATCGGTCCGTAACGGCCGATACTTAAGTAAATAACGGTATCGGAGGTCCGAAATCCCGTTACTGAACGGCCGATTACGTAACGGCCTTTATTTAAAACCCTGCTACGAGCCCATGTTCAACACTTATTAATTCCAAATTCAGTGAGTTTTTTTTCTCTTTAATTGTTTGGCAGGGACACAGCAGAATATCCTCCACTGATGAAAACAAGCAAGCTCAGCAACTCTCTGAAGTACCTAACAAAAGCATACCTTGGGTAAATTACCCCTTTCAATCTTCACGCACTTTGCACCCCTGTGCTTTACCCCGATAGTCAATTTGGTCCTTGAATTTTGAATCAAATTTAGTCACAACCCTCCAGCTTTTCGATCAGGTTGCAGTGTTACTGTTACCCATCCATCAATGGTATAGAAAATGGACGGAAACTCATCGCTTGACTGTCACGAGACCCAGAAAAAATCGTAACTATGAGGGACTATAGTGAATAAGGATAAAATTTTGAAAGGTTAAAGTGTTGCCAAACCATATCATGATAACCACATGAATTTAACAGCCGCGAGCTGACAAAAGATACAAGATTTTTCACTGTCATATAAACGGAAGTGGAATTACGCGTAAAGTGCAGGGCGATGAACGCGATTTTCCCGGAAGAAATTTCAGTATTAAAAGCCTAATGGAAGTTTTTTTTTGTTTTTTTTTTCCGTAGGTATGATATCCAAAATGGAATTCAAGATCCATATGAAGACTGTGTTGCTACAATGAGGCTTTACATGAGGATGAGATCCCAAAATCACGAAGTGGAAGACTACCCGCTCGCTACCGACCCGCAAAACAGGAACAACTTTGCACAGTGGAGGCAGGGTGAACTGGAGAGGATGAGCCCAGAGGAAATGCTGGAAATCTCGAGGTCTGATTACTACTGTTGGTGCTTGGACTCCAGAGGATGAAGAAGATCGAATCGTTCGAAAAAAAAGCCATAGATAACGAAAACTGCAGGAGCTAGCTAGTGAGCTTGTAATAATATGATTCAAGAAACAATAAAATAAAATAAAATAAAAAATGGAAATTTGTTTTGTTTCCATTTTATGATATATGTTTTACGTGTAACGAAATTCACTTATTGGTGAAGGTATTTGATGCTATTAGTGTATGAGACTTCGTAATGAATAATTTCACTTATCGCCTTATCGGTGAAGGTATTTGATGACCTTGTACGTGTTTTTTTCATCTTAGCATGTGTTCTTCAGCAACTTTTAATCGACTTGGAGTGAGCCCAGAAAATAAAGAATCAAACACGCATGTCACAAATGCACCCGAACACCACAGGAATAACGATTATACGTGGTTCAGCAATTTCCTACCTTCCCGGGCGGCAGATTTCAACATATGGAGGAGACATAGATAGGTTCAACTCACCGATCTCCAACGCGTAAAAAGAAAACCCATCCGATACCCCTCTCGCTCTCTTGCACTTCTGCTACAATTTGCATCTCCAGAAAGGTTGCAGAATATATAGGCAGAGGAAGATCCAAAATGAAACACATTTCTACCAAATGTGGAGTCCGAAAGTCAAGGAAGATGGCTTGCGATGATCGCTTCGTAACTTGAAAACTATCTCCAGCATCCTTCAACTTGCTCCAAATTTTCCATTTGCTGGAAAACTCAAACATTTTTCATGTTCAAAGTATGCTAATCTAACTTGCTAAACTTGTGCTTATGAAGTTGTTGCGTCGCAGAAGTTCTTTACCATAAGACTGTTTGCGTAAAGCTCCTCCATGTGAAAGATAATAGAAAGGTCTTCTAGATAATAGTTGTGTTCATCACACTGGAAGTTCGATCATCAACATGATATATTGGCTTATCTGCATTCCCTTAAATATGGATCCGGGGATCCTGTAATGTTGACCCTGTAGTAAGGCATCTGATCGTCTGTTTCTGCAATCTGATATATTACGGCATTTCTTCTTTTAACACACAAGTTTGATGACTTCTAAGTCGTCCTACACTTGTAAAAGGGTTCAGTTTGGACGATTTTGATGGTTGACGATTCGAAGATGGAATGAAGATCTTCATCTCATGTTGCGAAATCGACAGTCTATTAAACGTCAAATACTCCCCTTTTTAAACTTCAAAATAGAAAATTTTGCGATTTTTATCTTTCATAAACATTGATCTTGATACAGAGATCTATTGTCACCAATTACATGTTACCAAAACCTTCCCTCCTTGGACTCAGTTCTTTGTTAAAATAAAACTCAGGCTTCTTGGTTGAGGTTGGGATTCCCATTTCCCATGGAGACTTTGAACTGTACTGTTGGGATTATTGGGCAGTCTTTTTTTTTTTTTTTTTGAACAACAGACAATCTCATGCTCATATAGAACAAAAAACTGCCCGGAGGCTACAAAAGGCCAAATCCCGGAGCCCTCCGCTGGGTAACAAAACCACAGCATTTGGATTATTGGGCAATCTGAAGGCCCAATTAAAATTAATGGACCCTCACACTAGTCTTTAGACACCTCATTTTAGATTATTGATCATATTTCCAAATAAGTTCTTTAGTTGATCTTGGCTTCAAGGATTTGGATAATTCCCTCTGTTATCACCTTTCCAACCCATTGACCGTTCACTGAGAAGTTTACCATGCCAAAATCGCAATTTTAGTGGGACCGAGGGCCTCCGAGCAATTTTATAAAACTAGTTCTCAAAGAAATAATTTTCAAAATATTTGTCTTGGATTACTTTTGCAAGAAAAACATCTTGGGCCACTCGAACGATTTTTGAAAGTTTTTTTTAACCTATTTCAATTATTCTTGGACTTAAATGGAAGTATTCCAAGCTTAATAAAGCCCCAAATCTCAAAAGGCCCAACTTGAAAACCCAATTTCTGACCCAAAAAGTCAGTGGGAAGTCAGTCTAATGTTGCGGCCTTCAGGTCCGATCTTCGGCCACAAGCTTCTATGTTGCGGCCTTCAAGTCCAACCTTCGGCCACAAGCTTCCAGAAGATCAAATGTTGCGGCCACAATTTGCCTGGTTGTGGCAACAAAAATCAGACTTTTTCAACCTTGCGGCCACGATGTTAAAGTTTGGCAGCAACAACGTCCAAACCTTGAAAACAAACAATTTATGCAGCTTCAGCATGGGCCGATTATGGAAGTTTTAAGAGCCTCTTAACGAATTCTGGGTGGGAATTCGACGGTAGAAGCTTCTCTTTTGCCTATAAATAGGAGAGGAAACCTCTTGGATCAGCACACAACAAGAAAACCAAGGAGAAATCCAAACCAAAAGCTCTCAACCCCACTCTTTATACTTAGCCTTTATCTTTACATGCTCACTCCAAAACCAAGAATCCTACCGACAAGTTAACCTAGAAAATCCAAAAATCCTAGCCCTAATCCCATTATTCGTACTCCAAATCATCCAGATTCTTGAAGCTTTGATCAAGAGAAAGCTCTTTTTTGCAGCGATATTGTGCTAAAGTCGCCAAGTTCATGTTCTGAGGGGAGCATCCTGACATTGATCAAGAAGTTCATTCTTGGCCATCTTACGATTTTTGGTAATGATTCTCTTCTCTTAATTTAGTCTCATCCATTAAGGTTAACATAACAACCAATCAACGTACAGTTTTCAAGACCACGAGTGTTTCATTACTAGAGATTATCTTGGTTCGGGAACCAAGTTATGGGCTAAGGTGTTAGGCACCCCATCCTGCCTAACCGAGGTGGTTAGTCTCTATCGTCATTCATGGGATTTTAGCACAATTTTTAAGATGATTTATTCAAATAGGGATATGGGGAAACATGTGTATAAAGGGGAAGCATCGACCAAGGTTTCTCACGGAGGGCTCGGGTGCCCACACAGTCAAAATGGAAACATATTGGATTTGAAATACTAGCAAGAATGTCTAGTGTTGAGGAATGCTTTGGCTTCAAAAAAATTGTTGAGGAATGCTTAACATTACTGTCATTGATATCGTGATTGATAGACCTGAATCAGCAGCACTAGCAATATCTAAAGTACAGAATATAATGCGGTACCCCTTTACTCAACATTCGATCTAGAAGGGAACTAGAAACACGACCATGCCATCTGAAAAGGGGGAACAGGGACTGGTAATGTCGATAAATGAGAAAATAACACACAACTGATTTCCCAAATTGTGAATCTCTATCATATACTAGAAGCGATTGTTGCAGTAAAATTACAGTACAAACAACAACTGTCACCAAGAGATGATCGAACTAATCCAAACATGTTTCTCTATACAACATAATACGAATTTCTACAACATTTGCCTTTCTTTTTACAGCATTTATCAAGATACATAAATACAAGGAGTAAACAGATCACCTATGTGGAGGTCACAGAATTACGTAGATCTGAAAGCGCCAAGGGCATAAATATAAGGAGTACATAGATCACCTATGTGGAGGTCATAGAATTACGTAGATCTGAAAGCGCAAAGGGCATAACCTGAGATGAGGGAGTTTGAGGCAAAGGCCAGAAATGCCAGGTAGGATAATGCCACAGATGCAGTCGCCATCTCTGGGAACTTGTCTTGGCCCCAGTTAGATAGCCAATCCTCAATTCTGGTGGCAGCCGATGATGATGCTGACATGAGAAAGTAAGTCAATATCTGCCATTTCAAACAACAAAGCCATTGATTTTCACTCATACCAGCAGAACATATGGAAAACCAAGTGGTAGCTGTTAAATCACCAGTTCTCAACAAAACTTATAATGGGGCAACCAAATATATATCAAGCTATCCAAGAATAGCCATGGGGTCCAACCCAATCCACAATATCAACCATTAAAGAAAAAACCATTAAACCAATCACAAGATTACGAGATGCAACAAATCCAAATTAACAAAGATCATGTCGACAAGGTGACACGCGTGTTGGATATAAATTATGTTAGATCCTACTTGGGAGTGATGGTTTTACATTTAGCTCATGGAAGTACCAGTGGTAGTTGTCTTTTTGGAAGTATATTAAATGGTGTGAATGGTATTAGTGGCCATAGAATTTAGTGAAGAAAGAAAGTGGGTGTTATTTCGTGAATAGTATAACATACACATTTGTACTCCATATGTAATCTAAGCATTTGGAGAACGAATTTGGTATATGGGTGAGTGTAAGAGTTCCAGTTTTCTTCACCAATTATCTACCAAAAATTGCACAAATGATTGATAGTTGACTGATCCTTAGTGGTGGGTGATCCGGAAAGGGTGTTTGTTCTCTTTCTTCATCACTAATTGATCTAGCCAATATATCTCGTATGAGTTCTTGTCTTGCTCTCGCCACATTCTTGCTCCAGTATTTCATGCCATTCTCTTGCTGCTTTTGTTCATCGGAGCTTATGACTCTTTTAGCCTGCCTTGTGGAGGCTGAGGCTGTAAGACCCTTTGAATACCTTAGCCCCTATACTACTCATATGAGGGTGGTTTTGCTCTACTCACAGTTAACTGTTATAAAAGCTTCGCAGTCCTAAAGTGATTTCAATCAAAAGCAATGGCTTTCATTGGACAGTATTCATGGGAAGCTGGGAAGTTTCTCTGTCACATAACAGTACGTTTTGTAGCATGGTACTAATATGCAGCAGTGAGTGGCATCTATTTTCTTTCCTCGTACAGACAACCTTTTGAAGCTTATGATTCATACCAAAGAATCCTCTCTGCGGATAATTTGCCACCCACCTTTGGCATTGTTGTCAAAAATTGAGTACTACAGTTTAGTTCTACATATAATGCTCATAACCTAGCTATGAAGCATGGCTACATTTAAAACTCTGTTGTACTCTTAGTCTCTTACCCGTAACATACCGGGTCATGGTACTTCCAAATACGCAGCGGGTACCCGAAACACATACTTAAATTTCTCTCTATGACTTTTGTCGTACCCCAGAAGTAGCTCAATGTCTATCAAGCCGTTCAACACAAAGATTAAGCTAAGTTGATAAGACTTAATTTTTTCTCTGTGTAGCATAACTGTAGGATCAAAGGTTGGATCCTATGAGTTTGGTCCAAAGATTCTTTAGTACTATAATGGAATACAATATTGATTTGTACCTCAAGTTTGGCATTAAACTATTATTTGACGTTAGATCCTTAATAGCTCAAGTCATTCCTTTATTTGAAGTGTAATTATTATGTGTATGAATTACTCTAAATTGTAAAAATACGCTGCATTTTTTCAAGATTTTGCCATATTGGCGTACCCATACCCGTACACATGCTTCTTAGAAACCCAGAAACACATGACTGATAATATGGTTGAGACTTGAGAGTGCTAAGTATGCATGGTAGTCCTATAGATTTAAGAAAACCCATAGAATTTCTTGATGGCATCTGATTATCTGCTTTAGAAAGCAGCTGGTAGTCCTCTTTTCCTTTAGAAACACCAATATCAAACAGAGAACAAATTCAAAAGGTGAAAGCAGTGACTGTGAGTGTCTCTTTTTGCCAACTTTACACTTCCTCACCACAACGCCCACCACCATGGGTCCCCACATTTCACAGACCAGCAAATAGAGTGGCTGGACTAGGGAATATCCATCATCATCACCCAAAGTGCGTGGTCCCACCATTCCAGTGGACCCAAATCGAAGTATTGTTGTAACTAAAGAGTCATAAAGACCAGAAACTGTCTAAAAAATACCCAAATGGGAAAATTATCATGAGATTCAGCCTTGTTGATCTGGGGCAATAATTTTATATGTTGATCTGGGGCAATAATAATATATGGAGAAATAGAACTTGCCTGATCCATGCCGAAATCGAAGTAATAGCGAAGCGGGTGCCGGAAAACGTACTCTCTGGTAGCCAAATGGTAAGCTAGATATGAAGCCTGGGCAAATGAATACACAAACCCTATTGCATTCACTGACAAGCAGTACCTGTATCAATATCACCCAATTACCAATTTTTTTCCTGAACTCGACCAAAATCATCAATAACTCCATAGAACATATATAGATTGATAAAGGGACTGACAACCAATTGTAGCCTATTGATACATGCTAGTGGTAAATGGCTTACACCCATTTGGTTTGGGTGGCCAGAACGTCTAACATTCGAGTCGTGGCAACTATGTTCTTTCTAACATTACCCTCAAGCGAAGCCAAGCTGCAATCAACTAGTTCTTTGAGGGGCTTCTAGAAACAATTAGACTCAGTGTCTAACACAAGATCCGCAGCAGGTCTAAAGTTCTCCTGGGGACTCACTAAGTGGTTTGGGAAGTTAAGAGATCTGCACAAACAATGTTCTTTCTAATCTTACCCTCTGGCGAAGCCAGGCTGGCAGGCTGTGATCAACTAGTATCCGGCGGGATGCCTAGAAATAGGGCATATGAACGAACCAAACCACTTGAGTTCGCTCGTTAAAAAGGTCGTTTGAGATGGGTTTATAACATTAAAAGAACCAATCTTGAATGATTTTTGGAAGCTCATTAAGCTTCCAAACCAAGCTCACTACTCGGCTCGTTTGGCTTATAATGCTTAAAACTTTCAAGCTAGTCAAGATCAATCTGTGATCGTCTCAATTAAAGCTCGTTTGAGATTGGTTTTTAACATTAAAAAAAACCAATCTTGAATAATTTTTGGAAGCTTAACGAAGCTCACTGCTGGGCTCATTCGGCTTGTAATGCTTAAAACTTTCAAGCTAGTCAAGATCAGGGCTCAATTAAAGCTCGTTTGAGATTGGTTTTTAGCGTTAAAAAAACCAATCTTGAATAATTTTTGGAAGCTTAACGAAGCTCACTGCTGGGCTCATTCGGCTTGTAATGCTTAAAACTTTCAAGCTAGTCAAGATCAGGGCTCAATTAAAGCTCGTTTGAGATCGGCTCGCCTTCTAAATAAGAAAGGAACTGATTGGGGAAGTACCTGAACTCCTTGTACCGGAAGAAGGAATCAACAGCCCACCCTTTATTCTTGTCCGAAGCCATAACCGCAAGCGAAACCAAACAGAAAAACAACCCACAAACCCGAAGCCCCAACCCAACCTTCCTCACCGTCTCCTCCCTCATCCCTCTCCTCAAACTCGACGTCCCCGCCCTCGGTCGCCGCCCTCCGCCGCCTCCTCCTTCCACCGCAGCTCCTCCGTATACCCTACGTCCCCCTCCGTCTGCCGATCCCGGATCCACCTTCCTCACGGCCTCCGTCTCTCCCCGCGCAAACCGGAACACCATCGGCTCCGGCGACGGGGACCTCGCCGGCGAGTACGCCGGCGAGTCTCCCGGAGGTGAATCCGGTCTTCTTGTTTTTTCTTGTTCCGGGGAGGATCTCGCCGGCGGTGAAACGGTTTTTCTTGATTTTTCTTGTTCTGGGGAGGATCCATGGGACAGGGAGCTGTGGTGACTTAGATCGGAGGAGAGGGAGGATTCGGCAGCCGGCGAGTGCGGGGCCGGGGAGGACGGGTCCGGTGAAGGAGGGAAGGATCGGGTGGGGGTGGAGTTGGTAGAGTCGTGGTCGTGGGTCGTTTCCTGGATTTTTTCCATTGGGTTTTTGGAATTAGGAGGGGTTTTACAATCAATGATGAAGAGATTTGGAGCATTTGGTTGGAGTGGAGGGAAAGAGTAGAGAAAAGGAAAAGGGTGGTAAAATGTATATTGTGGTGAAAAGGATGGTTTTGGCAGTTACTCGTTTGGTTCCTACACATCCGTATGCTATTCAATAGTTAGACGTAAACTTCTACCGATCATTCTTCTTTCACGTATGTGTGGGGCTGACTTCACAATTAAGGCCGACTCCACAATTAAATGTGTGAGGCAGATACATATGCGAGAGATGAGTGGTCCGGGATTCTTTTCAATAAAATTATGGGTACGCTATTTGGTGTACACCAAATGTATACCGCGTTCCGTGGAACCCACTTCGGAGTCTCACACAAATGATCACAACCGCTTTATTTGTTTAAAATACTTTTTAACTTTTTTTAAGGATTGCTATAAAAATTCAGCTTGGTCGGATATCAGTGAAGATTTGATCGATTCTATGCCCAATTTGCTGACAGAAAATTGAGCCAAAAATTGATCAAGACCAATATCCGACTGAACTAATTTTTTACAAAGACCTGTAAAAAATATTTTAAAAAAAATTGAACGTTTTCAATCATTTGAGTGGGACCACAAAGTGGGTTCCATAAGAAGTAGTGTACATTTTTGTATACACCAAATGGCATAGCCATAGTAGGAGCCTTTTTTTTAGAGTTTAAGAGTCCACATCGAGTTAGCTTACGCTTGACTCGATTGATTTTAGAAGATCAATCTCATTGTCCATTAACAAGAGCCCCACTTACACCGAGACAAAGATCAAAGGTACCAACTCCGAAGAAGTCGATAGCAGATAAGAGGTGTCGACAATAAAATCTTGACCTTTATCATCAGTTCAACTCCATGGGAATATATGCAGCTATAAGATTGACACACGTTTGTCTTAAAATTCATTTTCGAAATCATACTTTTATAAGTTACTTTTTCTTTAAATAAAACATGTTTCAAGTTTGTGTCGCTACAGACGTCGAATGTTATTTCCCTAAATGAGTGACTGAGTTGAACCAAATAAATTGTTCAAAACACTTCTTTAAACCTGAAATGGCGCTCATGTTGATCCAAACAAAGCGTTACAAAGAGCACCTATAATAACAAAACAAACTTTCCCTACACTTCTTAAAGCAAAGTGGCCCCAGCCATACCTAACAAAGCAACATAAAGAGGTAAAGTGGAGCCCAGCTCACTGGTTAAGGGCTGTATGAAATTTGGCAAGACCATCAGAACATCAGATTAATCCCCTTGCTAGGCTCTTTACAACTTATGGTTTTCCTTTTCGTTAGAAAAAAAAAATTATCACCAAGATACAGAGCCGACTTCAATTTTACAGGTCCGCATTGCCCGTTAGGATACAACAAATCGTATGAGACCCGTTAAGCTCCTAGGCCTGATGATTAACATAGAAAAGAAGAAACCTAGGTCCTTGAGAAGAACTCGTGTGCTTCATAGAATTGGTCTAAGACGACATTGAAGAGAGGATGGACCGGCTCCAAGAGATTGGAATAAGGACCCAGTACCATCCCGGGCAAAGGGGGAGAACCAGCCTTCTTTGACCAGCTATACTGGCATACCGATAGGCCGCTCAGACAATAACACGTGTGGTAGTAGTCTTTGTGTTTGCCAGGTTTGTCTCTGAACCCTCCTTCCTCCTGCAGGATTACTAAGAATTCAACTCACAGAAACAGAAGATAGACAGCACGAGAAGCATGCAAAAGCCACAATCTTAAAATCCAACACTCGTGCACTAAAGCAAGGACCCATGTAATTGCGATTAGAAAGGTATCTATCAATGCAGTTCCCATTCAAAAGGATGATTAAATAGTGTCCGACGCTCACTGGTACACCAAGATATTGCATGAGGCAAGCGATGAAACACCTTCTTTTTGTTAGGTGTTAAAAGAAACAAACAGATTGAACATAATGTCTTAAAATAATGAAGAAGTTGATTCCCGGCAAAACCATACTATTGGTCTAAAACATCTCTTGTTTCACTATGGACTTCTTGATGTTGATGTTGATGTTGCTATTTTTAGTTTTGGTTCTTTACCCTTTCCTCTTTTCAGATATGCAATCCTGCACTCTTATCTCAAGTAACCTTCTATTTAAAAAAGAAAATAAAGGAAAGTCTTGTCTCACTTTTTAAATCAGCAGTTATACAAACACAAAGTCAAGACAACCAAGCTTGCTAAGTGAAACATGGGTTTTATCCAAAATTTGTTCACACAATGCAAACCCGACTTAGCTGTAGTACAAAACACAGATGTGAAAAAATAGTTCTCCAAAAGTCCAATATGTCGACCCCGTTTCTAGCGAAGAAAGGAGGTTAGAGATGCGTAGTTTGGTTACGCGAATAAACCAACCACACATGATCTTAAAGCAGGAAACTTTCATCGTAGGCATACAGGGAGGACCAACAAGTACGAATAATTGAATGGGAGTACCTGAGAGCACAGAAGAATGTATTGCTGCAAGGCCACACTGTGGAAAAGAGGTTCTAATTTGGAATGTCCTCTAATAAAATTCAAACCAATATTGAAAAAGTTAGCAGGATCGCACGCGGTCTGTTCTCCTGCAGGCGATGAATAGGAACAGCAAAAGAAGACACATAATTAATAGTCTCGAGAAGTATGAACTCTAGTTGACGATAAAAGATAAGCGGAAAAATGGAGAAATTTAACCCAGCTTGATGAAAAGATAACAATAAGCATCCTCACTGTAGCAAATTAGCATACCTTCCTGCCTTAAATGGCAAGTATCATCAGCATGAGATAAGTTCCCTTCCAAATCCTGTTCACCATCACACACATCCGAAGTTGCAGAACTTTCTGTTCCCGTACTACAGTCATCTTCAGCATCCAATGGCATCAATGGTTCATCAACAATTGAATGTAGTCTTTGTATCAATGCAGACACTCCCCCCTGTTCACTCTTTCTAGTTTACTAACCTATTTCAAAACTGACAAGAACATGATCTAGACGCAAAAAAGAACTGTAGTCACCTGCCAAAAGGAGTAGCAGCCATCAACCAATTTATTCGTTCTACCCTGAAATCCACCCTCTATTCCTTGTCTGAATACCACCCAATCCTGGTACAAAAGCAAGATAATCCACTCCTCATTGTCACACGAAATGGTAAGATCACATAAAAGGACAATGTAGAGTTGAAGACAGAAGAAATATCCCTTCCATTGCCAACCCCCTAAGTTTTAGAAACAAAATGGCCTTTCTGTTGCCAAACCCCTCAAAGATAGGATCCTAGAAGCAACTTTGTCCATATTCTCATTTTGGAGAAGCCAATGCAATTGGCACTGCCAGCTGAGGTGAAGCAGAGGAGCCAAATACAAATACACTTGAAGAATATCCTCTATATTTTGAAAACTATACACCTTTGTCCATCTTAGTTGGCAGAGGCATTCTTTCTTCTAAAGAATCCCCTCCATACAAGAGGACGACAGAGGAAAAAACGGATAACAAGACTTGAACTTAGGACCTCCTGGAATGAGAGCTCTGACACAATGTTAGGTCGCCAATGGTCCCAGAAGTTTAAGCATCTAGGAAAAGAGCTCAACGTTATATACCAGGCTAGACTATAACCATATTCCTCAGTTGCAAATGTCAGAGTGAAATTGATTGGAATGGTAATAATTATTGACCGCGTGCCCACAATCAACACCGAAGTGAAGCATCTGACCACGTATACCATAGGAAAAAGAGACACCATATTGAAACATGAAAAAAGTCACCGTAAGAATGAACTGATGAAAGCTCATACATAATCCCAAGACAGATAACGTGATCTTACTATTAAACTTGGCAAGTCCAAACGATTGACCTCGCCGATTAAAATCATTGCAGCCAGCCCACAAAAGGTGTACCTAAATAGATATGACCAAAACTTGTGAGGAAAAGCAAGTAAAAGCATCTCAACCCAATATTTTCCATAGAATGACGAAAAATCAGTTTAATAACCCATATCATACAGTTATAATATAAAGTTTGCCGATGACGAATGAAAACATTTTTAGTAACATACCCACCATGAGCTTCAGAACCTGGTTCGCCAGCAATACCTCCTTCATAAGTCTGACAGCTGCAAGGAGACGCAACTTATTTCAGCCTTCAATTACTCAATTTCATCCAGGACGGATTATGTAAAAAAAAATGTAAAAAATGTTTCTCGATAAATCTATCTAAAATGAAAAAAGAGCGAACTGCAACCAACCTCACGATATAATTTCCGACATTTTGAACCAGTTCATTATCCAAAATGTTCAAAATACTAGCAACCTGGCGGGGGGAAAAGAGATTGAAGCCATGAATAAGAGATTCAAAAAGGAGTATTACTGAATACATAAAAGCAGAAAAATCAACCATTTTGCTTTTTGATACATGGACAGAAACAGACAGCATTAATCCATTTGACAATGATCACGATGTGGTTTACAAGAAGGCATACGATGAAACCATCTGACAGTGCTAAATTTGGAAGATTCCACAAATTCACAAGGCAATAGTGTAGAATCAGATCATGAACAGTAGCATTCATTCTCCTCTCTTGATAAGTCAATCTACAAGCATATAACTCAGGACAGGATGAAAAATTAAAAAGCAATTGGCATTGTACACATTAGAAAACAAACACAAGTGGTATTAAGTTCACACAGCCTTTCACCTAAATGGGATACACCTTCCCCGCGAAGGCACATGTCTTTGGCGTTAGCCTGCGCGATGGATGTGTCGTGCAAGCCACCTTGAAGTACAATTCCTATTGAGCGGCGGGTAGAATCCTTTGCAGATGACTTAAATACGCGCCGGGGTATTGTAAGTGGCAGAGTAGGGATGCCTCCTTGCAGAGAGGTAAGCATGTTGCCTATTTCAATGAGATGGGCGGCGAGCGCGATGGATCTCATCCATTGGCTATGGCATTGTCCCTTAATCGACCAACACCCTTTGTGGGTTCTAGGTTAGCGCGCAATTGGGCACCATAACCTGCTTCGGGTTCATCCCTCATCCCCAGTTCTGCTTACCAAAAATGGCCCCGAAAATGGATGGCGCTTAAGCGCATGACCTATACCTGGCCATCGAGGCAAGTGCCAGGCCTCAATGAGTAGGAGGGCGCAGCGGTCGCTCCAGAACCTTAGGCATGAGCCTGGGCGGAGCGGCTGTTGGTGCGGATCTTGGTGGTAGTAGCAAATATTCAAATGAGAACTTTGAAGGCCGAAGAGGAGAAAGGTTCCATGTGAACGGCACTTGCACAAGGGTTAGTCGATGCTAAGAGTCGAGGGAAGATCGACAAAGAGCACGTTCAGCGCCTATTTCATTGAGATGGGCGGGGAGCGCCAGCCGATGGATCTCATCCATTGGCTACGGCACTGTCCCTCCGGTAATCTTCCTCAGTGACGCATTAGTGAGGGGATGCTTTTCATACTGTGGATCCAGGGCCTCCCAAGCAGAAAGTTGGATCCATCGGTTGGCGCTCGCCGCCCATCTCATTGATCGAGTCTTTGAACGCAAGTTGCGCCTGAAGCCATTTGGTTGAAGGCGCGTCTGCCTGGCGTCACGCATTGCATCGGCGGGTAAGTGCATGGGCGAATATTTCTCATTTGAATATTTGCTACTACCACCAAGATCCACACCAACGGCCGCTCCGCCCCGGCTCACGCCTAAGGTTTTGCAGCGACCGCTGCACCCTCCTAGACTTCGAGCACCTCCGATCCAATCCCCAATCACCCCAAGTCAGCCCCAGCGTCCGTGCTCCGTCGTCTTCTCCAATTTTTCCAAAACTGTCAGAACCCGTTACCCGCTTTTCCTTGTAAGTTTATTTTCCTCTGCTTATTGATATGCTTAAACTCAGCGGGTAATCCCGCCTGACCTGGGGTCGCAGTTGAGGTACCACAATTGATGATACTTAAGGATCGATGAGCTAGCCCGCGACAAAGAATGGCATGCACGACATGACGCGAGGGTTTGGCAACCTCTCAGCAATGAGGCATCTCCCAAAGGGAACACACCTGGCCGTCGGGGCAAGTGCCAGGCCTCGATGAGTAGGAGGGCGCAGCAGTCGCTGCTAAACCTTAGGCGTGAGCCTGGGTGGAGCGGCCGTTGGCCTAGGCGGTGAGCATCGGCCGATGGTTCTCCATTGGCTATGGCATTGTTGCTTCGGAAAGCTTGGCACCTCGTTGTGTCAAGCGGGCATCCTCGGTGACGCATTGGTGTGACCAAGTGCTACCTTCCATCACAGAGAGAGAGAGAGAGAGATTTCAGAGAAAAAGATAGAGTATAGCAGTAAGGGCCGTTTGGCCCCCAAAGGCACGTGTCTTTGGCGTTAGCCTGCACAACGGATGCATCGTGCAGGCCGCCTTGAAGTACAATTCCTTACTACGACTTTGTGCATCGTCGTTCGGCTTGAATGCCTTCGTGCACTAGCAAAGCATAATGGGAAGTACACTTGAAACGGCACATGAGCACAAAAAAGGAAAGTAGGCAATGCCGCGACTTGCGCATAAAACTCATGGCCGGCCACTCTCTCCAAAATTTGATCGATAAATGGGAGAGGGAAGTGATCTTTCCTTGTACTCGCATTCAGCTTTCAGTAGTCGATGCAAACTCTCCAACCATTGTAAACAAGCATAAGTAGACAATCTCCTAATTAAATGAAGCGCAATTTTTATGACTTAGCGGGGTTTATATCCCTCTAGTGACAACCACAAAATGTTTGCACAATGTCAAATTGTCAATCAAAGAGATAATATGGACACAAAAGTGGCTTGTACTTCCTATTACACGATATCCCTCTTCCATAATGCACTTCTATACATAACTAACCCAGTTTCTTATAATATGGGCACAGCTGAGCATACGTAAGGCAGATCATAGTGGCCTTTTGCATTTTAACTCAGTTTTTCTGACTTGTAATGATTTCCACACTCCACTTCTATACATAACTAACCTACACTCCTTTTCTTGTTTTAATACGTAAATTACAAAACAACCCTAACAATTAATCATTGCTCAAAAAAATTTGCAGAATTGACAGGGAATCTGACAGTGCTTAAGTGGAGTGAAAAAATCATTCCCTCTGGTTTCATACGAAAAAGAGCTCTAATTTCTATCCATGAGCACCATATCCTTCAAGCTGGTCATCACATTTTACTTGCAAGGAAATTAATCATCACCTTCTGCCCCCATCAAAAGTCATTCATTGTATTATATTGCTCTCTAAATTTTCATTTGTCTATACTTATTCCTCCAGCTTCATCTCCCAACACTTTCTGCAGAAAATTTACGTAAAATGAAGGAAATTTTTCTTACCACAAAACATAGCATTAGCCCTTCAGATATTCTAAGTGCTAGAAGCTTGACCACCAGTGCTATCGGTCGATTACCAGACTCAATATGAATTGACTATTTTACCCCATCATTTGATACGAAGATGCATATGTACAAAACTAAAGCACATTTATGTTCATGCCCACACACAGAGAAGCCAAGATAACCTGAACTTACAGAAATGGCAGTGTAGCAAGCACGGACATCTACTTCTCCGCCATCATGCATCCTAGTTGAAAAGCAATTCATGGTTACGCAATGAGATTACACCAAACAATCGAATATATACTCTTTGTAAACAAAAATTATTGAATATATACTCTTCGTATAACTCTCTCACAATCTCTAAACTCTTTCTTCTTATTGAAATGTACATAAATCCTGCTTATTGAGTTTCACCTTTTTCAGAACTATCATGTCCATGAACTCTCCCTGTAATCTGTTCTTACTAAAGTTGCATCCTGAATTTTCAAGTCTGCAAATGGGGTAGAAGGAGATAGCACCAATGACCTATTTAAGTCTCTGAATAAATCATGACTTTTAATAATTGCTCTCTCTGTCAATTAAGAACCTGCCATAAGGTGTTGGGTTTAGTTTAAAAGAGGAAGATGACCTTCATCAGATTTTTGTTAATCAGTGTGTAGAGCAGATTGTGCAACCTTCAAGAAATGGCATGTGTGTTCCTCTATAATTAGTAGAGGGCACATGATCAAGAAGTGGAGTCAACGGAAGCTTTCCTACAGGTATGGTATAGTATTCCCTTCAGGAGTAACAAAATTGAGCGCCCTAAATTGAAGCCTTCTGCAGTAACCACTTGAGGAGAGATCATAAGAAAAAGCAGTCGATGGTGAGTGGCCTCTGAGCCTCTCTCTTTCAACCAAATGCAATATAGTGTACATGCATGCAAGTCTATAAAGTGGTTATTTCCACATGGAAGACAATATGGGGAGGCAAAATGTGGTTACAAGTGCAAAAGATGAAAAGAAAATGTCGGCCAGTTTTGCCAGAGGTAACGCCTAATGCTCTTGAGTATTTTGTCTGGACCATGACAAGATCAGGTGGGATGGGTAGGCAGTTGGTAAAAGACTGGTACAAGGAGAAATTAAGGAATCTCTATGGTGCAGCTCTTACTTACGAGGAGTATTTGGAGGGAATAAAGCAGGACGGTCCACAAAGGAATCAAGTTCCGATAAGATGCTTGGCTACTCCATTTTTTAAAACCGCCAATGGTTATGTTTCCTATAGATTCCGTAGAGTTAGTGCGCAATATGTGTGCTTGGCTGCTCTTTATACTTTTTTCGTTTTCCGATAAGTTCTTGTCCGATCTTTTATAATTCATGTGACATGGAAAGCGACCTAGTTGTTGGCAGTTGGCACTTTCAGGATGGAATGTCAAAATTATTGGTTAACAAAATATAGCCAGAGAAACAACTTCATGTTTTTTCAAACACATACTGAGAGGGGTTTGATGTCGCACCTGAAACCCCCGCTTACATGCTTCATTTGCAGCAGAAACGTGAACAATTTATCTCTGTGAACAATAAAAAAGAAATTATCCATGGTGAATAAGCCAAAGGCTCAGGCATGTAATAGCACAAGTAGTATGAATCGACCACCTATTAATTGATAATAGTGCTCTCTGGCCACCCAAAGTTATAAGCGAATTGACGGCAGCATAAGTTGTTGCAAGATGAGGCAACTGAGAAAAATTGCAAACATATCACTAGCTTTAGAGAGAAATCAAATTACAGAAAGTCTCGAGACATACAATATGAAACTGATCTGCAAACAAAAATAGTACTTCAATAACCTAGTAGCTAAAAAACTTGATTAAAACATCAATCTTAAAAAATTTAGTATTTAGAATTTTAGATCAAAATTGTTGTTCCCAAAAGTGTAGAATGCTTCTTGCCTGTCCAGGTCCACCCCCATATCCACCATCTGGATGCTGCAAGTATAAGAGGATAATAAAATAAGAATTGAAGAACACAAAACTTTAGGACTTCAATATATCCGGAAGACACTGAAAATAATTAACATCACACAACTCGTCTAACTGAAGGAGCCATAAAAACAAATCAACTGGAAGTAATAAGAGAACTTGTCTTCTTCTAAAGAGGGAGTATGCCATTACAATCTCAAAAAAAAAAAACCTTTCATTCCTCTGGTCCCCAGGTAAAATAGAAGAGGGCGGGGGGTGCGGAGGAGGGGAACGAAGATTGGTGAACTACCAAAAGAATATTCAGAGCCCCATGAGGGCAAGGTCAGTGAATATAACAACCATAAAGACAATACATCTCTGCCAACGTGGGAGACATCAAACTCGATTCATCTAAACAAGTTTTTATTCCACATACTAGATTTATGCTACGTGGATGCATGTCCTGTCTATTCTCAACATCCAAGTACTATTTCCCTTATTAGACTTGGTATTCTCCAACAAGAAGCAAGACTTCAGAGATGATCACTCAATCTGCCACCAAGAATTACTTAGAAATCGGTGTTCTGAAACAGTGCACTAATGTTTGCAAACACTAAATAGATGGACTGAAATCAAGAGTGGAATAATCAACTTAACATCCATCTGTAAGCTAAAGAAAGGAGGCTAGTGAAATGTCTCTTAATGTGAGCAAAGGCATTTCTTGAAGTCAACAAAGCATCGAGTTCTTTACGAGGGCTAATTATAATACATCCATAACAATAATGAAGCGAGTCAGCTTATAAGTACTTCAAAACACGATAAGGCAATTAGATTCGTTTGAAATTCCAAACCTGACAACGAGATAGAAAGTCAATAACACAATCTTCCAGTTCTGGATCAATGGACTCGCCCAATAAAGCAATAGAATGAAGAATCCAATAACAAATCCAAGGCCGACTGGAAACATCCAATTTAGAAATAAGTCGACATGGAAATGATGAAATCCCACAGAACTCAAAACACCGAAAGACAATCCCAAACTTGCTGTAAAACGATGCCATGTTATTAATATATCGGCAACCATATTAAGTTTGTGAAGCCTGATTCTGTCTATTCGCCGCTGACTAATCGGAGTTCGACATGAAACCTACTCAGGGCCGGTATTACCGTTATTTATGATGTAAAATACTTTGCTTTTGCTATATGCAGACAATGTAACTTGTGCCCTATTCTCCGTTTTTTACATAGCAAAAACTGGCGCAAGCCGTGGATGTACTCAACTACACAATTGGGGAATCTCGTAAAAATCTACTCCCTCCGTCCCAAAATGTTTGTCCGATTCGCAAAACGAGAACTTCAGTAATACATTTTTTTCAAGAAAAATTCAATTTTTTTGTACTGGATATCAATGAGTTCTTTTAATGTATAAGAAAAGTTCAATTTTTTTTTTTTTGAATGCAGACCGGACAAACATTACAGGGAGTATGCGTCTTGTGTTCTCTTGATCGTTCTCTCACTTTTGTGTTTGTCTGTTTGGCCGATTTCTTGACAAATAAATCATATTCACGGCAAAGATTATTATTCCAGCCTTATAAAAAAAACTAACGAGATCAAGAAGTTTAAAGAGAGTACTTGGCATCCAAGACGGCGAAGGTGGGACCGAGTTGCCTGAGACCTTTAGTCAGGTACTCGATGTGCTTGTCATGTTGAACTTCCAACCTATTCACACATCCAAAACCCTCACAATCAACGTACTGTCACAGAGAAACGCGAAAGTAGAAAGAACAGCCCCCCCTAAACCGAGAGACTTGCATCGATGCATGATGATCAAAAGAAAACCCTAGTTTCCCAACGCAAACAAACAGAGCGAGCGAGGGGCTTACGAGACGGCCTTGGCGTTGTGGGGGAGGTCGACGAAGAGGTTGTAGATCTCGAAGACGCGGTGCTGGACCATCCACTGCTCGTGTTGAGATTTCGTCGGTCTCGATTCCGGCGAGGATTCCATCTCCGATCGGTGAGCAGTAGTACTAGTTTTTTACGCGCGTAATCTTTTTACCGGTGTGCTTGCTTGTGCGTTTGGCGAGTTGACCCCGAGGATAATGACCAACGGACCCCGTCAAGAGAAACTGACCCCTCGTGAACGCCTAGGGCTTTTTCGGTAACGGACCCCGTTAGTGGGAAATTGTCCTCCCGCGAACGCCCAAGGGGCAAGGGGTAGAGAAGCACGACTTGGTTTCTGCCATGTGTCGTTAAGCATATTTGTCTACTCTCTCTTTTCGTAGTTCGACTAATTCTGGGATCGTAAATTTACCGTTGATTCACGGGGCTTTACTTAAAGCCGAAGCGGATACTTCATATTTATCTACCTTAATAATCTAGTAGGAAATAAAGTAAGCAAGTGACGCAGCGAAATTCACGAAGAGAATAGTTAGCGTACTATTCCAAACGAGATAAACACTCAAGTCCACGAACAAACCTTGCGCACTAGTAACTCAGCCGGTCCGACCGGTTGGGCTGTCAACCGAACCATAATCCGGTCCGAACATACCACAAAACCACTAAATTTTGAAAACCGGCTTATTTTAGTAAAACCGCTAAAAGCGACTGGTTGAACCGTTGGACTGTCGAACCGGTCACTGCCTTTTATATGCCAAAAAGCTGGCAAATGGTGGGGCCACCTATTACTCCCCATTACCTTGGTGTGGTTATCCTCCTTTTTATACTCTTTCTCCGGTCTCAGTTCTATTTTAATTGAATAAAAAAACTAATTACTCCGTATATCTTTAAATTGGTAAAGAATTCTATATTCAATATAGATATTGTTTGATAGATCTCGATTTGTTCTACAATACGATATTTTTAAAATCACATAAAACATTATAAATTACAAGATATAATCAATTGAAAAGTAGCATGAACACCAAAAAAGAACAATTAAATTAGGACTGCGGTTGAACCGGTGACCCGTCCACCCGGTCCCTTTTCCGGTTTGTTCACCGGTCCGGTTTTTACAACATCGGAAAAATATTTTGATAATTAATACCCGCCAAGGACATACTGAGAACATTTGTTAATACTGAAAATGTCCTCGATAGGTATTAATTATCAAAACACGTCTCATTTTCCCTAAAACATTGCTTGTAATTTAATGATTCTCACGCAGAAGGGTCTTTTCTTTCATTTTAAAAACATACTGTATATGTTGGGTGAGGCGGGCCAGGGGGCCAAAGGGACAGGCGAGTGGATAAAGCCGCTGAAAGTGAAACCACCAAGTACAGTAGCGCTCCGTTCAAAAAAAAAAGTACAGTAGCGCGAAAGGCCAACCCGCAGTGGAGTGTTTTTTTTTCCCTTCTTTATTGGTTAAATAGGAACGTGCATGATAGGGGGGGCTGGACCCCATCAGCATCATCAACTTCCAATGGTGGAGGTTTGATTTTTTTTAGCAGCTCTCAAGAGTCAAGAAATTGCCTAGTATAAAAGGTGAGACAGACTGACAGAGTTTCACCATCTTCCAAACTCACAAGTAAAAATACTTTACTACAAATCGCAAAACAGAACAAACCCAGCTAGAGAGAGCTTTCCCTGAGTTGATCAGCAGTTGGAGTTCTACAAGAAGGAGAGAGAGAGAGAGAGAGAAATGGCGATGAAGCGTGCTGCCTCAACCACAATTCAAGCTCTTGCGTCGTCGGGGATTTCGAGTTCCACCAGGCGTCTCCACGTAAGTAAAGCAAAGCAATCAATCCCAGCTTCTTCCAATTTTCGTAACGGACAAACGCGGAATTGTGTAAAAACTATCCGCATTTTGTCTGCTTCGATTGCGTAATTCTGGATTCAAAAGATTCCATGCCATGATTTGAATAGATACATGTTAAGTCTGTTGATAGATTTTTTGTTTGGAACCTACGGGAAAAAAAAAGAAAAAAGAAAGAAAGGAAAGGAGAATAAAGAATTTACCTCTTTCTTTGTTTGGTTTGAGAGAAAAGGGATAAGAAAATAACCAAACTAAACTTTATGAACAGTGGTTTTTTCCTCCAAACTTTCATTCTCTTTTCCTTGCCTTTAATTTTTCATAAGTTCCAAACAGGGCGTTAGCTGGAGTTTGGACTAAATGAACTTTAGTGTTTAGGTTTTTTACTTATTTTCATTCTCAGGGATCTTTTAAAAAATTTGTTCATTTCTCGTACGAATTTTAGAATCAATTTCCTCTTCAATCTTTTTCTCGATTTAATTTCGTTTAGAGGTTGCTAAAGTTAGCAATATGAAGTTCCACATTGTTATTTTTGATTATTCAAATGCCCAAATTTGATTATTGGTTAGGAGGTTGCTAACTTTGATTATTACAATGTGAGCATTTTTTTAAGCACACAAAACTAACTTTGGCAATCTTTTGATTTTGATTATTACATTGTGGATGCTCTTACATTCCGACTTACCAAAAAAAGGGTTGACCCAACAGAGAATTTATTCCAGAATCCAAACCCAACCTAGAAAATGAATAACAAAAATAAACATGCATGAAGAAGAAGAAAGTATTGGATGCTGCCAAGCATCTCCCTGTAGAGTGGTGCAAAGCGGCCGGATCGGCCTCTCATCTCGACAGTCGACGGCTCGGATCTTAACCGAGCAATGGACGGTTCGGATTTGTATGTGCTCAGATTCGGTCCGAGCCGTCCGTCCCGAGGTGAAGGGCCTGGATCGGCCGCTCGGCAGGGAGCTGCCAAGCAGCATCCCCGGTGTTTGCAGTTTGCCTAGCGAGTATGCTTTGAGAGCTCTTCTTGAATAAATTGCTTGCAGTGTTTGAGATATGCTTTATGTGCTCATGTGTATCTGTATTACATTGCACAGGCTTCTCCTGGGAGCAAAAAGATAGTTGGAGTATTCTACAAAGGGAATGAATATGCTTCGATGAATCCCAATTTCGTCGGCTGTGCTGAAGGAGCTTTAGGCATTCGTGACTGGTTGGAATCCAAAGGCCACCAATACATTGTTACTGATGACAAAGATGGACCAGATTGTGGTAAATATTTCGACCAAAGTTGATATTTGCTCTGAGAATGTTGATACTTCTGCAGAACCTTTGTAGTTTGTACTATGAGAAACGGTGAGAAAAGAAGCGATTATGGTTTCTCATTAAATCTCACCAAAATTCGGAGATCAAGAAAAAGGGCTGCTGAAACTTACCATTTTTTCCTCATTTCTCACCATTTTCACCTCTTTTATTCGTGCAAACGAGTTTTTGTCTTCTCTTTTCTTGTCTATCCCTTTCTCACCAAAAGGGTCTGTTAAGGAAACAGAAAGTTGTATGATGAAGTAACCAATGCGGAGTTTGAAACTAACCTATTTTTTCTCATTGCAGAACTAGAGAAACATATTCATGATATGCACGTCCTCATCCCAACGCCCTTCCACCCGGCCTATCTCACTGCAGAGAGGATCAAGAGGGCTAAAAACTTACAACTGGTGGTGACAGCCGGTATAGGCTCTGACCATGTCGATCTAAAGGCTGCTGCCGCTGCTGGTCTAACAGTCGCGGAAGTCACTGGAAGCAATACAGTCTCGGTCGCTGAGGATCAGCTCATGAGGATTCTCATTCTCACTAGGAATTTCTTGCCTGGATACCGTCAGGTTGTCAACGGGGAATGGAATGTTGCCGCTATTGCTTATAGAGCCTACGATCTTGAAGGGAAGACTGTTGGAACCGTTGGCTGTGGGCGTATTGGTAGGCTTTTGCTCCAAAGGTTGAAGCCTTTCAACTGTAATCTTCTGTACCACGATAGGATCAAGATGGATCCGGAATTGGAGAATCAAACGGGTGCTAAGTTTGAGGAGGATCTTGATGCCATGCTTCCAAAATGTGACGTAGTTGTCACGAATTTACCTCTTACTGAGAAAACCAAGTAAGGACTCTCCCTTATATTTGAGCCGAATTGCACCGTCACATATACCATTGAAGCATTCATCTTTTCATTATCTTAAATTGAACGACGATGGCCAGATTGAAATAAAGATGTAAATCACATAACTAATGAATTTGCAGTCACTTCGCATCAGAAACTACTGTTGCCATCTAATAAAATTTGAGTTTTATCTTGTCGAGGGAATCGATCTAACCTCTTGACTTTGGCGAGTAAAAGTTTACAGGGACTAGGCCACCAGCGACGATATTGTAAGTCATTGTGTAGTTACAAATTTGTACCTAACGGAGTTCTTCTGTTGCGATTCAGAGGGATGTTTGACAAGGAAAGGATCGCTAAGTTGAAGAAGGGAGTTCTAATTGTGAACAATTCCAGAGGAGCACTCATGGACACACAAGCAGTTGTAGATGCCTGTTCGAGTGGGCATATTGGAGGTAACTGAATTTTTAATCTCTTGGGATGGATGTATCTTTTCTAATACTAGTGGCTCCAAAATGACTCTAGTACAGAAATTTCATCGGTGATATTGGTAAGACCTTTAGAAAATATGGTTTCAAGTTTCAACGGTGACGTTCTTGACAGTCTTAAGTACAAAAATCTAACTCTTTTGGGCCGAGATTATTGACTTAAATACAACGACACAGGCAAGATGGATCAAGGATGAAAATGCTAGGGAAGTAAAAGATGTATCCTTACTCCATAAACACCTCTACAAATCCACGATCCAAACACAAACTCGGTCTTGCTGTCCATCGTTTGACTAGCGTACTGATCTTGGTTTTCCGTTCTTAGGTTACAGTGGGGATGTTTGGTATCCTCAACCAGCTCCGAAGGACCATCCGTGGCGATACATGCCAAACCAAGCCATGACTCCTCATATTTCTGGCACTACCATCGATGCACAGGTAACCGAAGTCTTTCGCAAACCATCCCAATTCTGTATTTGTCTCAATAGCATTGCTTGTTTCGTCTTGTTTCATCATATCGCGACTGAATAATGAACGGAAATTTGTGCAGTTGCGATATGCAGCAGGAGTTAAGGACATGCTGGACAGGTACTTCAAGGGAGAAGAGTTTCCTCCTCAGAATTACATTGTCAAGGAGGGTGAACTCGCAAGCCAATACCGTTAAACCTGCTTGTATCCGAGTTTGAAGCCGAGTCTGTTCCCTGCGCTCCAAGAATCAATTAGCTTAAGAATAAGTGTGTTTTTTTTAAGTTCAAGTGGTTATGAAATAAATGTTGTTGCAGCTTGAGTGTTTGTTCCATAATTTCTTATTTCATGTAGCCGACCCCAAGTGATTGAGACATAAGGCTCGGTTTGGTTTGTAATAAAATGCTGTTTTTTTATACAAAGGATTGTGTTGTTAGCGGTGTCACTTATGCTGAGAGAATTTGCAGTCATTTGAAATAAAAATGTTGGAAACAAGTTTGAAGTTATTCCGATTGCGCGATTAAGCAGAGCCAATTCATAACACAAATGCTTTCATTTTCCGAGAGGCAATTTCTCCAAGCTTTTATCGTCATCATACGGTGCAATGCACATGACTTGATAACTTTTTTGTTCGTCTCGCTTCGTAATGAAATCAATTTTAAAAACCCTTGAAATATTATTTGTACGTTTCAACGGGTTTTTTTTTTTTTTAAATTCGGATTAGTGAATGAGGAAATTTTAGCTATTGGGAAAAAATATGTGGTAAGATAGTGCACTTTATGCGCTACTTCCACAATGATTGTTATAATGAAAATTGAAATCCCAATAGTTTGGTGCTATATAAAATTGAAAATTTGGTAAAATACTTGAATCTCATTTGACTTCATATACGTAAATTATGTTCAATCTCTATTTTTCTTACTCCTATTCAGATTTTGACACATAAAAACTGTTAAGCAGTGTTTGTCAACTCGTTAACTTTAGAATTCCGAAATCAGTCGAGGTATACGCAAACTTGTCTGAGATCCGGTTAAAAAAAAAGGGAAAGAAGTAATTTAAAAAAAAAGGACATTCCCAAACAAAAAAAAAAAAAAGGTTATCTTGAAACAAAATAAATAAATAAATAAAACAAACACATGCGTGTGGTTGCCAAAACAGGAAAAAGAATGACGACGAACGCGTTTGCCGTACCCTTAACTTAAAACGTCAACGGTCCAGATCAGTTCTAAAAATTCGGGGAGATCAACGGCTATAAACCGCTTAGCCTTTCGTTGAAAATGCGATTTCGACGGTCACCATACGCATTTCACGAACACTGGAAAAAGCAGATCTCTCTCTCTCTCTCTTCAATTCTCTCTCCACTTCGCTCCTCGTCGATCGATAACATACTAAGGTAAATCACCTTGCATCAATATTGGTTTTTGTTTCAAAATCGATCTGATTACCGTCTTCGATCCAGAGATTAGGGTTTTGATTTCGTTTATTGGCTTTAGCCAGATGTCGTGATCCTTTTGTTTTTTCCTTTTTTCGATTCCCCAATTGCATTGTAATGAATATGATTAAACCATGTTGACAATTTGCTATTTTTTTGGGCTAGTCCGTACGGGTTCTGCTCCAGGTTTGATTGGGCTCTGACGGTGGGATTGGTCACACATGATCAGTCGATATGCGCGGATACCTGTGTTACCTAAAAAAAATTGAGCTTTTGATTTTTCACTCGCTGGGATTATGTGTTCAGTTATCTTTTTTCGATCTATCTTGTGGCATCCAATGTAGTTTTGTTGTGATCCGAGTTAATTATGTGATCTGTTCATCTTATTGAGGTAGTTGGGTTTTTTTTCTTTTGTCTTTTTTATTTTTTTGATAGTCATTTGTTATTACTGCTACCGAGATTCAATTTTCAGAAACTTCTGTACATACCTTTAGAAGATAAAATTGCAATCTTTGATGGAATAACTTTTTTTAGGCGTAATGGAAAATTAGATGATTGTTTTAAAATCATATGGTTAGTATTGATTGAATATAACCATCACGTGTGAAGATCAGTTCTGTTCTTTCTTGCGATTCCTTGTACAGTATATGCTCTTGGTGGTGCTTTTGGTTTTTTGGTTTGTTTTTAAGTTCTTGTCTTGCTTAACTTGTGGCATTGAATAGTTCCGAACTCGCACTTTGAGAATGAGGAATTCAACATCCAGTAACTTTTCAAGGGAGACATTACTAATCTGTTATTTGATGTTGTTGCATTGGTTAGGAATGGCTGAAGCAAAATCAGCTATGAGGAAACCAGTGTTTACTAAGGTTGATCAGTTGCGCCCTGGAACCAGTGGACATAATCTGACGGTGAAGGTTGTTAGTGCGAATATGGTAGTGCAGAAAGGCCGCCCAGATGGCCCTCAAGTACGCCAAATGAGGATTGCTGAGTGCTTGATTGGGGATGAAACTGGGACAGTTTTGTTTACTGCAAGGAATGACCAAGGTATGGCTTTCCAGTGTGGTTTGTTCATGGTAAATCACATTGGTTTTGTTTGTTCCTTTTCTTCCTCTTTTTTTGATAAGTTCCTTTTCTTCCTCTTGTGACCATTTTGAAAATCATTGTCAGTGACTATGGCAAACTAAGGACTGTTTCCCATTCTTGCAAATCTGTTGTGCGCTGTTGTGCCTTTTCTTTCCTAGCCGGTAGTAGCTTCAGGAATTATTTTTGCGGAGCCCCTTTTTTTGTAGGGTATACATAAGATTGAGCTTTGTGGTATTCAACTCTCTTGAAGTTTATTCGTTTGTTTTATTAGCCTGTCAGTTGTCGTCTTGCATTGGGAGTCAGAGATGTCGCCTCTTCTTAATTCTTTTGGAATGTAATGTCAGAGAAAAATCTATCTCGTTTACCCCAACAAGTCGAACATGATGCTTGTTAGAATTGGTAAAATGCGTCTTTCTTCTGCCATTATTGTCTTTTCAGATGCCATGTGCAATTACTTGCCATAGGATTCCTCTGTTGCTGCTCATTTGTGGTTGGTGGTTCCTTGTTTTTTTCGTTTTACACATTCACCAAGTTAGTTTGTTGCAGCGTCTTGGGCCTTTGATATACATGCCGAACTGCCTTTACAATCTAGTTTCACATTGCCTTCTGTGGGTCCTTATAATGACTCTTAATCAGCTCTCTGCTGACAACGGCTTATTTTCCGTCATAACAACAGAATCTACATTTGCTTGATTTTGAAGAATGGATAGTTCCACTTGTGTTTGCCTTGCAAACTTCAGAATGATACAGAAAATTTCTATTCGGAGAGAACTTTAGCCCAAACACTGAGAATTGCATAGGATGTGATGTGCCTCTTATAGTTTTTAGGTGAAGTTTCTGCTGAGTTTGGTTGAGTTTAACTTTTGTGTGTCCTTATATGCAGTTGACTTGATGAAGCCTGATTCCACTGTAATTCTTCGCAACGCGAAAATTGACATGTTCAAGGGCTCAATGAGGCTTGCGGTGGACAAGTGGGGTCGTGTAGAAGTGACTGAACCAGCCAGCTTCACGGTTAATGAGGAGAATAATCTGTCGTTGGTGGAATACGAACTCGTTAATGTGGTGGAAGAGTGACCCACGGAAAATGGGGGTCACTGTGACTACTCTCGGGCCAAAACAACTGAATCAGGCAAGAAGTGGAAAAGTGATAATTATGTTGTTTCCAGGTCATTCTGTTTGCATATGATGCCTGGGGTTCTTGTTTAGGAAGAAAAATCTTTAGGTCTACAACAATACTCCATCTGATTGTCCCTTGGTGGGTTGTCAAGGCAGCTGGTGGGGGAAAGAAGAAAAAAGGGAAAAAGAATCCTACCACTTGCTGTGATCACAATCAGATGAGATGAAAGAAATATGCTTTGGTAGCTTGTTTGTGTTAAGATAAAGACATGGATTTCTCCTTCTGTTATGGATGTTACATACTACTGCTACATGAGTATTGTGCAAATGCAGTTGAAGTGTTCTATTCCTCGTCTTTCATTTGTTTGTTGTTGGAATCGTTGTTTACGTGTTTTTCTTTCTTTCGAGGAAACAGTTTCCACATACTGGGGTAACATCTTGTAGACATTCCTCAGGAGAGTTGTTATCTGTTTTCTTTTTGAAGACATTGTTTTGGGAAACTAGTTTGGGAAATCGTTCATCGATTCCATGTTTCTGGAAAAAAATTGAAGCATGAAGTGAAAATGATACGAGCGCATTGTTTTCCTTCACATGGCTCACTCAATGCAAATCAGCTCAGGTCTTCTTAGACATGTTTTGTGTTTGGCAAAAGGAGGATGATCTGTTCTTGTTTTTACATGTATAGAGCTCTCATGCGAATACCATTGTCGATGCGGTTAAGTAAAAAACGAAAGGTAGATTAGAAATTTCACTAAAAACGGTAAACAAATCTCGTACTATCGAATCGTTAATAGACTTGTCAAGTACGGGCCAACGCGAGATGAAGATGCGACTAACAATTATTTGAGTGAGCAAGAAAGAAATTCATCTACTTCAACAGCATATTCAATGTTCGATAGCCGAACCAAAGCTGCTCAAGCTCGTTAAAAAGCTCGTTTGAGTATGGTTATTAAAAAAAGATCAAGTTTCAACATCTCATAAAAAGGCGTTAATTTATTGAACAAGCTATTACTCGTCTCGCTTTCAGCTCCATGTAAGTTCGTCGTTAATGGGCTGAACCAAGTATCGCAACTGAGAGGCACAATCCAGGCCGATTGGCCCAATTTTCAGTTAATGGGCCAGGTTGTCTCGAATTTTGACCCGGCCCGATAAACTAGGGTTTTAGATCTCTGAATTTGAAAATCATTTTTGAGGTTTTAAGTGCAAAAGAGCAAGAAAAAATTAGTAGCAGAAGAAAATGGCGTCCATTTCAACAAGAAGGCTGTTGCAGAGATCAACGGCGGCTGTTAGAGCCTCCCTGAGTCGTACCGGGAAAACCCAATCGCCGCCGTCGGTTTCTTCAGGAACATCTAACGTCGGGGGACTAGCACCATCAAATCCTGCTCCTTCCTCTCGCCTCTCTCGCCCCCGCCGTCCCTTCTCCTCCACCAGGTTCATATCTATCATATGTTCATATGTATGTATATGCACACTCTCTGTATGTGTACTACGGGTATTTGGGTAATTGTATTAGATGGGTCATTAGAGCAAGTGAACCTGTGGGTGCCAAAAATAACTTCGTGAAAGCCATTTTGATGGCTTGCTATAATATCGAAAAGTTAAAAAAAAAAAATAAACTTTGATGCACCCTTTTGCTAGTTTGGGGCTATTTTGGCACAATCTCATTTAGACTATTGAATTACAATCATTTCTCTTTTAATTGCACATCTATTGGTCTGGAAGATATGGCAGATTTGGCAAAGCTTAAGTTGTTGCCAAATTTGGCGCCAAATATAGTTTTTCATTACTTTTATTTTATAACTCAGGTGTCCGGACTAGCTTATGCGCACCGCGAGTAATCATGGGGCCCCAATCCCACCGCCCACTTGCGGTGAGCCCAATTAAAGCCGGAGCAATTGCTTCGTATGGGCTTGCCCCAAAGGAGTTGATAGCATGTAGGAGGTTTCAATCCTTATGCAATTGCTCCGTATAGTTTGTCATTATTGAAAGAAACTTTGACCCAGGGGTGGAACCACTACTTTTGCCATATATTTTGTCAAATTTTAACTTTGACAGCCTGAAAAACGTAATGGCTGATACGTCTGAGGTCCATAATCCTGCTACCTAACGGCCGGTATGATACATAATGGCCTTTTTTAAAACCTGCTCTCTTGTAATCTTAGAATAGGGTGCTAGGCTGCTAGCAGAGTTCTTTTTCTTTTTTGGTGTTATTTATTTACTCTGATGTGGGTTGTGAATGGTGAATGTAGGCTGCCAGTGGAATTGGGTTGTGGAGATTCGTTGATGCCTCTGCACTCTGCTACTGCTTCTGCCTTGCTTAATTCCATGTTGTCTTCAAAGGTTGGCCAATGGGGTTGTCTTTCCGAAGGTACCTCCCTAATCTGGTAGATCCATTTCCGAAGAGTTGTTCAATGAATTTGGCATAGATACTTGAAGGACGTTTACAGTCCTTTAGTTGTAGTATTCATATATCGTAGTGTTCCCTTTTTGTACATTACCATATGTTATTCAGAAAATGGGGTTTTATTCATATCCTCTTGTCATAAATGACTTCACACTGGATAACATTTGGTGGAAGGGAAAGGTGTCAAGTTGCATTCAGTTTTATCTAAAACTATTTGTTGACCATCCGATGGAGTTTTAAGATAGAACCTCAACAAGGGTGATATTTAAGTGGAGGCTGCTCAGTCCATAACAAGATTTATGCCCACTATTTCACTCTGGTGGGGCCTGTCCTGTTTCAGATGGGGCTGGGTACCCATCAAATAAGGTTGTGTATATGTTGGTTCCCTATCTTTTTGTGTTTTTGTAAGAATTTCAATAGTAAGCTCTAAGTATAAGGAGAATACAAAGAAGTGTAGGGAGAAAAGTTTATATTCTAGATAGGCATACATTCAAGTTTCTGGAATTGAGAAAGGAGGAATCCAGCTTTGTATATCTATACTTCAAGGGAAAACCCGTCATACTTTTGCATTCAAGCAACACAATGCAGTAATACAAAGGCTGTCTATCTAACTCTACTTCTGCCTCCTATCGATTGACATTATCATGGTTTCTTTTAGTGAAATCAATAGTGATGGAGACTATGGAAAGCTGCGCCAGCATTCACTTGATTTACAATGGGACCTGATGATTTTGTACCTTGGTGAAGGCTTTTGTTGTAGCAAGATTGAGAACCTTCATTTTCTTAGAAGAAACAAGATAAATAAACCTTGAACAGTTGGTACTGAATATTAGCAGTGTATTTGAACTGCTTTCCAAGCAAAGTAAAACGCTCAACTTCAGCATGTCGAAAGTGGTGAATTGCTTAAAAACCACTTGTCGAAAGCGGAATGCCCATGGTTTTAAATTTTTAGCTGGCAAGTTCTGAGGACCAGATGGCTTTAGATGAATCATGATGAATAAGGATTAGAAACTGAAGTTCTCAGTGTACTGCCTTATTTAACCGAGAATGTCAAGGATTATTGAAACAAAACGCTGAAACAAGATGGGCATGGATGAATTCCATATGCACATGTAGGATATTTATTCTCTTCTGTTAATATACATGTAATCAGTCTATCGAAGACAAGGGTGCAAAGATAGGAGCAAACAAGATAGTAATGTGGAAGATGAGAAGTTCTTCTTCTTCTTTTTTGGTAGCTGGAAGAAGAGACGTTTTATGAACACTTAATTTTGAAAGAGTCTTAGTGTTTTGGTGTTTTGTTGCAATCTCTGCATGTTGGTAATTGAGATCTTATATGGCGTTTGATGCTTTAGTATTTCCTTGAAATCTTGGACAGTTGGAAATTAAAGTTGCGGTAGTAATGTGGAAATTGAGAAGTTTTTTGCTATGAACATGATCCTACAACTGTCGGAACTTGAAATCTTAGAAAAATATTGAAACTTTATTAACAAGGAAGGATGGGTTTGTATCAGTTCAGCTAGCACACGTACAGAAGATAAGTTGTTCTGTACTTCTGTTGTGAAGTGCTTGTTAATCATCTGAACTTCTATAAAGCAACATAATGTGGGTTTTTTTTGTGCGTGTGTTGACAGGATTTGCTACTCCACTATAGCAAGGCCTTCGTGTTCATCGAGATGGTCACAGATCCTGGACCCTGGGAAGAGTCAACCCAAAAGTTTTCCCTTTTCTCTTCATCAATCTCAGAATAACTTAATGGACCTGCAAAAAGAACAGCACATTCCTTTTTGTGTGAGGAAGTGTATGCTTGACCTTTGTATGATCTTACAATTTTGAGATATTCCTCCGAAATGCACGTTGTTAATCTGAAGAATGGTATTGGCCAACCCTCTTTCAACGAATTTGTTTAATGATTCTCAGTTTCTTGAATCGAAATTGGATTCAGAGTTCAAGTTTATCATAGAAACAAACCATGCATTTTCAACTATGAAAATTGTTGAGATTGTACTGTAGAACAAGATGAAGGATGATTTTCTTGCAGTTAGTTGGTCAAATGCATCGAGGAAAATGTTACTGTGGGTTTCGATGATGATTTGAAAATAGTCGCATGTTATGTTACGAATGACATGTTGAGCGTAACTTTAAATGCCTAACTTATTGTAAATCAGATAGAATAACTTTAGTACTATGTTCATATTGTTCATCCTATTTTTGGAATTGGATGTGTTGGCTGGAAACTTTCATTTGTATATTGATGTGAGTCCTCACATGTTGTGTTGGTAGAAATTGTTCATATCTGCGTACAAGATTTGAAGAATCCCCTTCTGGCATTGGACAACATTCACATGTCCCAAAATTAAGGGTCCAAATTCTCTCCAGTAGCTGCCCGAACAGTCCAACACTTTCCTCACAATGCATGATATTCTCACCGGTTCGAGTTTCTCGTGGGACTTATACTCGTGAGGCAACTCCGACAACTGTGCAAGACAATTTCTGAAGAGGATCCAATTCCCAAAATTAATACTATGATCATTGTGTTGCCGACAGAGAAAACAAAACACAAAAACAAGCATCTCAGAGCATGTCAACTAGTTTTCGTTAGGAAAGACTGCATGTGACTCTGGGGTATCCTTTTCCCTGCAATGGGATTTAAGCCTACTGCTCTTGGGGCCCCATGAATATTTCCATACAAACAATCCCTACAAACCATGTAAATGATCTGTTTTTTCAAACAAAGTGGGTGGCATTCAACTAAGGGGTTTGCCCGGTGGTCTTGGTTTGAGATTGAGAGGTTTACTCTCTCCTAAGATTCCAGGTTTGATTTCTCTTCTCAACAACTCTTGGGGCCTCCTTACCCTCATGCGTAAGCATGTAAAACGGCTGTGGGAGGGGCTAGTCTGAGGTTCGTGAATGTAGGGACTAGTCCGAGGTTCGTGAAAGCTAACTCAGAACACCCTACAATACAAAAAAAAGAAGAAGTGGGTGTCATTCACAACACATAAAATAATAAATACAAGTACAAGGAAAAAAAAATGAAATAGTCCAGGAGTACCACCACGCGATACTCCGATCCACTTTATAACCACGCGTTCTTGTGGGATCCATACACTTAGTGGTAGACCTCATAAAGTGGTCCAGAGTAACACGTGGCAGTACTCCAGCACTATTGTATAATTTCACCCTCATCTAACCTTTCCTAACTCATACTCCTATGATTCCTCCATTATTAAACACCTATCCCCCGTGAATGTTTTTGTCTTGTAAGCGTACAATCATGCAATTGAATTTCCCAAATATGGCCTAGGCAATTATAATCTCTTCCCCACATCAAAGCAAAAAAGAAATCACAATCTTTGATTGCACATGAGCTAACATGCATATAAATCTTGAAACTCTAGCTTAGCCATTCCTTACAAATTCTGTACAGTTAGTTCATGGCCTAAGATAGGATATATATTCTAGTAAGGGTCCCAAGTGGGTTTTTTTTTTAAAGGCAAATTGTCGTTAAGAAATCCAAACGGAACAGAGATACAAGATTAACAGGATTACAGGAAAGGACTAAAAAACCCACCAAAGTCGACTACACTTGCAAACACACCACAAGCAAATACAGAGACAAAATCCTAGCCGGGAAATATATCTCCGAACCGAAAGAATCACCAACAGAGATAGTAAGAGAGACCGACTCATCCGTGCACAGTTGAATTTCCAGCAAACGTTTAGGGTCTGTTGTGGTTCGTTAAGGTAACTAGTTAAGGATAAGGCCAAAAAAAAAAACAATTTTTTTATGCACAATATTTTACGCGGTTTATACTAATTTATAGTTCCTAAGCAAAATTTAACGATTTTTATTTGCGTATATAGCACGTATATTGGAGTTATATACCGCTCTACGAACGAATCATTACTGGCATTTTTCTACTCATCACAAATGACTTTTCATTTTCATATTTTTCAACTTCTGCCTTTTGCAATCAGTTCGAGTTGATGCTGGGACTTCGGGTCGGTGCTATGCAGTGAGGTGTACAGTACCATGCTGTGAACCTCTGAGCCGTCGGAACGTACATCCGACGGCTCGGATCTCATATCGGCAACCAACGATCAAGAGCCGTTCATTGCCGAAATGAGATCCGAGCTGTCGGATGAACGATCCGACGGCTAGGATGTGCGCAGCACGGTGCTGCGCACACCACTGCACAACACCATCCTCAATCCTAGCCGCATGATGTTGTTTTGATTCTTGATATGTAAACTATCAAGGCAAAAGTAGTTAGAGAACAAAGAGTTTAATAAGCAGAAGGACAATGCTACTCACACAACGATCCAAACACAACAACTTACACAACCTCTCACATGCATGTGGGGCCTACACATAGTAGTGTGTGTGGAGCCCACATGTATGTGAGAGGTTGTGTAAGTTGTGTTTGAATTATTGTGTGAGTATCACAGAAATGCTAGAGACACATCGGTGTGGCACACCTCAGCCACATCCCTCTCACATACAGGTGGGTCCTATCGGAACGGATCCCACCTGTATGTGAAAGGGGTGTGGCTGAGGTGTGTCACACCTGATGTGCCTGTAGCACCTCTCATAAGTAATTTTCACACTTCACAAATTGTTTACCGCATTCCCAAGGGGAGTGCAAAAATAAATATGGAGCTATTTTCGCACTCCCTAAATTATAAGTACTTTTGGGAGTGGGAAAATCGATATGGAGTTGATTTTCGCACTTCCCTTACTGGTTCATTGTTGGCAACCTTCCGCCTCTCTCGCCTTTAATGATCGGAGCGCGGTTAACAATTTGAGGAGTGCGAAAATCACTCCCGAGTTGTGTTTGCAACTTTGCATTATTGCAATAAAGTACACAATACGTGACCCTTATCGGAACCACGTTGGAGAGAGAGAGAGTAAATTAAAGATCAGTGGGTAGAGGAGACCAAGGTGGGTCAAGAAACATCAAACACCTAACGGACTTCGAGATCCATGTGCCATTGTGCCCTCATAGATGACGATGACGATGACTCGATGTGAGAGAGAGAGAGAGAGAGTAGCGAGAGACAAGTAACCATGTACTAAAAAATAGTACCAAAGTATGTGCTAAGAGTATTAGAATTTGTGGGAGCGAGAACAGAAAGCGACAACATAAAGGACAACGGCTCCCAATAGTGCGCTATAACGGAGTGTATTCCGTCTCGGTATTTCAACTAAAATATCACCATCATGATCTAAACAATCATGATAGATTTGTATTATTAGACGTTTTAAAGCTAAATTGTTCATATCACGATGATGAGATCTTAATAGAGTCCACCGAAACGCTCTATACGACATTAACGCACCATGAGAACACCTTATTCAAATGTAAAGCAAGAATTAGAGCTCTTGTGACAACACTGTTTTTTTTTTATAAATATTTGTTTCGGTGTTAATTTCATCCTTTATGAACTTTTGTTAGATTTACATTAAATTTTTTTGAATTAAAATTTATCTCGATGAGATTAGTCTACAATGCAAAAAATTGGTGCGGAGGATAATATGCTAATAATTCTAAATGAGTTCGGATATCAATGCAAATCTCACAGATATTAATAGATACCAAAAACAAAAATAAAATTCACTAAAGACAAAAAAAAAAAAAATAGTTGTCTTTTTCTCTTTGGTGTCATAGTAAATTTTTTCCAACTTTAATCCATATTTTTATATATTTTATTTCTTTCGTCAAAATGGATAAGTAATCCCAAAATTATCATGAAAAACTAAAAAAAAAATACAAAGAATAAATAATACCGAAAAAATACGAAAATTTAGGAAGAACAAGCCACAAAAGAAAAGCATTGCATCTCTTTCTTTTCACTCTCGAACAAAACAACCCGACTATGGCCACCAACAACGGTGCACACCCCGGCAGGCAGGGCCTACTCTGAATTCTGCACAGATAATCCGAGCTGTTCAATAATTTTTTCAAAAAAATGAGTAGGCCCATGAGATTGAATCGAGCACTTATACATATTCAATTAAGCTGATTTTTCACGGGTTCAATAATTTTTTAAAATTATACGGTTTGAATCATCCGTGCGTCGGAGTGGGTCCCGCCTGACGATTGGTGCACCATAGGTACCTTTTGATCGGTTCCCACAGCATTTTCGCAAACCAAACAAGGAAATGGTAAATTTTCTCAAATTGTGAACTTTACTTTCCTTTGTTCCAAACAAACCTTTAACTCTTTGCTCTGAAATAGCTGCAGACTCCCAACAGCGGCAGTTACTCTGTCTCGGCCGTTGCTCCCCTTCATTAAAATCCATCAATCAATCAATAATACTCCAAACATATACTAGTAGCTAGAGAGAGAGAGAGAGAGAGAGAGAGAGGGGATGAAGGAAGGCAATGAAGGGTTTGTGAGGGCGGATCAGATAGATCTGAAGAGCATAGACGAGCAACTTCAGAGGCATTTGAGCAGAGCATGGACTATGGAAAAGAACAAGAAGCAACAACAACACGGAGGAGGAGGAGGAGAAGAAGAAGAAGAAGAGCATCATCATCGTCGTCACCGTAATGTGAGGAGGCCCACTACTAGACAGGAATGGGAAATCGATCCTTCCAAGCTCATCATCAAGTCCGTCATTGCGCGCGGCTCTTTCGGCACCGTCCACCGCGGTTTCTACGACGGCCTTGACGTTGCAGGTGCCCCACTCTCTCTCTCTGGAAATACCCATTCGATTTTGAGCAATGTTACGGACACAGAAATTGGACGAAATAGATTTCAATGTGGATAATTGAGAGGACAAAATTGTTGTTTTACATAGTTCAGGGGTGAAGTAGACAAAATATGGATAGTTTAGGGGATAAAAACAAAATTAACTCAAAAATGATTCAGTCCAGAACTTAAAAACAGTAGTGCATTTTTGTCATGACAAATTTAAGTTTTTTCCCGTAAGTTCCTAGGTATGAATGGGTTCTTTCAATTTATGGAAAAAAAAAGTTCAGATTTTTTTTAAATAAAAGTACACCCATTTTGTTTGGTTTTGAGAAAAAAAAATTGATGTAATGAGCGATAACGAGCGGAGAGAGAAAGATAGAAAAATTTATTGAAAACTGTGCAATTATTTTTAAATTTTCATTTTACGGACGGAATATTTTTTTCTAGAATAGAGAGAGTATATAGTAGTGAATTTTACGATGCACGTGGGTCCCACACAGTCAAGGCAGACATAGCTTACATTTTGCCATGTGAGGGGGTGCCCCAACCTTTCACCCACCTCTGCATATGTAGTGTTGTATATATAGAAGACTTGTAAAATTCTATCAGATTGTCATCCCTAAATTGGAATGTTTTCAACGAGTCCCCTTTTAACGACGGGAAAGTCTACAATACACACCCCTTAAAAGGGTATACCATATGCACTTATTTTATGGTTCATTCATAACATTTTAGTGTGTTTCGTAACTTTTGTTCTAGAATTCATAACTTTTCAGCAGTATGATTCGTAACATTTTCATTATGATTCATAACATTTTGGTGTATCTCATAACCTTTATATGATTCGTAACTTTTTAGCAATACGATTCGTAACATTTTCTCTATAATTTATAACATTTTGGGGTGCATATGATACACACCCAAATGAGGGGTGTGTATTGTAGTCTTTCCCTTTAACTACATGGATAATACTTTTCCCTTGTATGACTTCTTTACACATCAAGAGTATAATTTGACTCTATGTTGCGTTAAATCCCATTTTGTCAAAAGAACTCATCACTTTATTGATTTTTCTCCACTGATCATCTTTTTTAGGCACACTGCAATGAACATCCATTAAAAGAGAGAACGTAGGGAAGCGGACAAGACTCGGTCCTGGCACCCCCAAAATAAATCCAAGTTCCACCATTGCACACAGTAGGCGTAGGGCCCTTGCACATTCACCTCCTCCGAATAAATGTGTGTCAACAGAATATTGTGTCCGTAGCATTCTTGTTTCGCTTTTATCTACAAATGAAATGATACCAGTATTTTCTCGTTGTTTGTTTCAATTTAGCTAGTGATTGCACAATGTTGTTGGGTGTTTTTCTGTGGCTGGCAATTTTCTTTTTCGTGTTGAGGTTGAGATGTAATCTTTGTCTCACATTGTTATAGCATTTTCTATGTAAATTTGTCTTTGTAATTGTTTTTTGTAGCTTGGGATAGGACGGTGTAGAAGTTTTTGATAAGTAATTCTTTGTGAAGTTTTTAGCAACTCAATAGTTATAGATAAGCCAAAAGTTTTATTGAGAAAATTACCCAGAAAGTAAAGTGTGGTGTAAAGTCTGGGTAGGTAGGAAAATTGATCATCATTTCATTTATTAAAGCCTTTGTTGATCAACTATCTGGGGAAAATTGCCCAATGTTGTGCAATTGTTTTTTCCTTTTTTCTTGTTGATTAGCATCCTCCCTATGTATTAAAAAAAAAAAAAAAGCATTCTCTCTACGCCCAATTTCCACCCGTCCACTTTAATTCTTCTCCCCAGATAGTTGTTATATTCACTCATTCTTTTATTTGGTTTAAATATGACCTCCTGCTTTTGATTGTCACTGTCATGGATCTGTCTCAATTTTTTTTTTGTCAATCGATAGAAGAGACCATTTTACATCAGATATGAAGTACAAAGTACAAGCCTGAGACACTACATAAGTTGTAAAAGTCCACGAGATAACCAAGCCCAACAACTCAATCAATACAATAAATAAGCTCATTATAGGGTAGAAACAAAGAAAGAAAGGAAAAGCCCTCTAAGGGAAGAACACCCGCACGCAGGTGGGGAGACTCAAACTCCTGACCTCATAGTGAGATGCAAGAGTCCTGGCCAACTGAGCTAGCCCCAAATTTAGCATTACTAATTGTGTGAGTTTACAGTTAGCATAGGAAAGCTTGAATGATGCTTGTCATGTCGTGCTCTTATTTCGTTGAGCTTTCGTGCCCCATTGATTGCTTTGTTTCCTCGTTTCATGTCACATTCGTTGGGATAAAAAGTTAAAAATGGAGTAAAAGCTAATGGATTGGGTTGGGAAATCAACTTGATCAAGTTGGCCCGGAAACCCGGTTAATTAAGAAAGCCTTGGTCCTGCTAGCTATTTAGATGCCAATTGAATACCGAAGTTCAAAAGTTGAACCAAAACCATGTTGAAGCTAACTAGTTAATCAGGCCGTATCATTATTAGATCAGGTGGACAATTGTTTTAGCTATATGATAAGATTTTCTTCTCATTTATTATACTGGTTACCTATGGTTTAAAGCTAATGCAAGATCTTTGCTGCCACCTTCATTAACTTAAGTCCCTTTCTTCCTTTCATGCTCAGTTAAACTTCTTGATTGGGGAGAAGAGGGTCAAAGGACAGAGGCAGAAATAACATCACTCAGGGCAGATTTTACACAAGAAGTGGTTGTGTGGCACAAGCTCGATCATCCTAATGTAACTAAGGTATTGATTATGTCTCAACTTTGTTCGCTTGTGTTTACATTGTCCATTTTTCGTTGGAGGTGTAGAAAGCTTCAAGTAGTTTAGGAAAAGCTTTAGATTTTGCTAATTTCAGTTTTGTATGATACTCTGGGATAACTTTTGCTTGTGGGACAATAAGTTAGAATCAAATATCTATTATGACTTGGTACATAATCAGGGCAGTGGAAACTAACTTGGCTAAAAATGATAGGTGAAAGGAAACGTGACGCACAGCATAGCTCGGCTCCCTCTATTTGCAATTGTTCTTTCTAAGCAGAACCATCATGTTCAAGATTTGTCACGTATTTCCAACTATTTCGAAGTTCTTACTACCGCTCTCTACTGCATGCTGAGTGTTGAAACAACAGCAGTTTTTCTTGTTGAAACTGCATGCATAGTCAACTAGATGACATGGATTGGGAGGAAGGAGTCGCAGCGTGGGAACCGGTGTTGCACAACATATTTCCTAGATTATTAACCATTGGTATCTCTTTTCATTGGACAAATCTAACCCACCTCATGTTTATTTGTTTTGGAATCTTTTAATCTTTCTAACAAGAACAAAAAGGCCATTGTCTTTGAGAGTCACTGGGCATATGACATGGTGATGTTGGAAATCTGGAACCTTTGAGCACCAAAATGGGTGTCTAGGCTTAGCCTCACTTGACAAGAAGTTTGCTAAAGGGTGGGCATGTTACTTTAAGGGTTTTAGTATTTACATGAAAATTGCACTCACCATTTTCATGTTGTATTGCTTTTGCAGTTCATAGGGGCTACATTGGGCACACCAGAGCTTAACATACAGACAGATAATGGTCATATTGACATGCCAAGAAATGTTTGTTGTGTCGCTGTTGAATACCTTCCTGGGGGTACGCTGAAATCTTTCCTTATCAAAAGTAGAAGAAGGAAGCTAGCTTTTAAAGTAGTCATTCAACTAGCGCTGGATCTTGCAAGAGGGTAAAACTCTCTAACTCCCTCTGTTTGTATCTTGTTTTTCAAGCTTTTGAAAGTAATATCATTTTTCATAAATGTTGTAGAGTTAGTCAAACAGACGATGTTTTCAAAATTTGAATATTACTGAAACTGCCCTTTGTTCCAATGGTTTACAGGTTAAGCTATCTTCATTCCAAGAAGATTGTCCACAGAGATGTAAAGACAGAAAATATGCTACTGGACAAGACGCGGACAGTTAAAATAGCTGACTTCGGGGTTGCTCGTGTTGAGGCTTCAAATCCTAATGACATGACTGGCGAAACGGGAACCCTTGGTTACATGGCACCTGAGGTATGCACTATTGGCTTGCATAGATGTATATATGAAAATGCAAATTACACCTTATGGTCAAAATCGTAGTGGCATTTGCTGGCTAACAAGTGATTGCACAGTGCCGAGGGGTTCTGTAAGGCCTGCCATGGATTGGAGTCCATTTTACACTACTTCATTGTGTTGTAGAAATTTGATGTGCATTGGAAGTTCGTGAAATACAGATTGGGAACTACTTTGCAGTCCTAATAGAACTTTAGTAGCTTCACTTTTGTGTTTTGATAAAATCCATCAGTTCAATGGAAGTTGGTTTTGACCAAATTCACTTGATTAGTTATTATTAAGCGTCAGATTACACCAAGTTCCATCATAGTTTGGGAGGGCAATTTGGATCACCTTGGCAACCCCAAAAGTGATGAAGTTTGCCGCTTTTTTTCCGCAACGATGTTTGTTTCTGCTTTAGACCATGTGGGTGGCTAATGATAATGCACGTTGGCTTGTGATGATTGTGATTCCCCATCCTCTTCCACTTTCTTATATTGGCTTGGAAAATGGTACAGGTTCTAAATGGCAACCCATATAACAGGAAATGTGATGTATATAGTTTCGGTATCTGCTTGTGGGAGATATACTGCTGTGACATGCCGTATCCTGACCTCAGTTTCTCAGAAGTGACATCAGCTGTTGTCTGCCAGGTACATGCATACTGATGTGAATGTGCTGGAATTTTGATTTTGACTATATGAGGAAAACAAAATGTTTTGGCGCTGTTTGGTGTTCAGTTTGTTTTCTCTGCTTTCATTTTTCCATTTTGCTTTTCACAGTGAAACGGATGGATTTCCAAAAAGCATTTGAGCAACAGTTTCTAGAAACATTTTACCACATGCTTTTTCCATTTTGCTTTCCATGTTTCCCTAAAAACATTAGAAAACAGAAATCAGTGCATGCACGCCACTGTTAAATCTCATCAAAACCACTTTGAATTTTTCATCAAATCCATGCTATATGGAATGACAGAATTTGAGGCCAGAGATACCTCGATGTTGTCCAAGCTCGATTGCGAATGTAATGAAACGCTGCTGGGATGCTAACCCTGACAAGCGGCCAGAGATGGACGAGGTAGTTCCCATGTTGGAAGCCATAGACACATCGAAAGGTGGAGGTATGATCCCTCTCGATCAGTCTCAAGGATGTTTCTGCTTCCGTAGGCACCGAGGGCCTTGACTACGTTACTCCTCTCAAGGCAGATTCAACTATTTAAATTTTTGATGCAAAATTATAAGCATCATCAAATTGTAGGTAATTTAAGTCAAGGATGTTTCTTTTAGGGCCATGATGTTGTAAAGCTTTTCTTTGTTTTCCTTCTAGTTCCTTTAAGTTAATGAGTATCCAGTCCTAGGATGGGATGGAACATCTATTAGATGTGCTCATATGTCGATGATTTCTACTGTTTCTATTGGTGGGAAATTTGACCAACTTTGTGAACTATGATATCCTGGCATGGTAAGCCATATTAAGTGGCGGAACCAGTATTTTCAAAGAGAAGGTGCCGAAAATTAAAAGTTGATCCCGGAATCTTATTACATTGGGCGTTGTGGGGGGAATGTTACTATATTTTTGCAATAAACATACATATATGTAGGGATAGTAACCTAAGCGAGAGCGCCCGGGCACCCCACCCTTATATGTAGTTCCGTCCCTGGCCATATTGCAGATCTCCTTATTACATTAATGGCCCTATAGACGGAAACTTCCATCAAACAAGGTGTTAAATCTAACACAATACATGGAGATCCAACAAAACCGAATTTTCTCTGCCTTCCAACGGTGTCGTATCGGCCTCATGGAATTTGTGTTTGAAATCACATCCCTCAGAGCTTCCAAATGTGGGCTGGGCAAGCTAGAGACTTGCATCAACAGCTGGATAGGTAACAAAATAAGAACTTTCCTTTTATTTTGTGACGTTAGTGAATCAGTGGATTACCAGTAAGCTGGTTGTTGATGATGCTGCATAAGCTCGAATATACAACCTGGTGTTTACTGTCTAGACCTAAATAAATACTACTACTAACAACTTGTGAATGTAAAAATGATGTCGCTCCTCATCGAACCAATGGATTGCCGTTTTATTCGCGAACCACAGACATTATGTGCATCTAATATGGAATGCCAAACATCCTCGATCATATAGGCATAACGCGCAAGATTCACCGCACTTCAAGGTATTATCCGCTTTGGCCCAACCAAAATTACTTTTATGGGTTCGTCCCCAAACTCTAAGATCATGAAGCCATCTTCAATCCTTCCCCATTTTAATATCCAAATTCAAAATTGGGTGAAATCATCAAAAATCCACATCTCCAATGCTTACCTACCTAAACAGTGAGCTTCTAATAAGGACCTTAAAATGAAGACCTAAGTTAGGACCTCATAGTTTGGAGCTTTTTGGATCATATTTTGATGATCCAAACCGTTCAACTTGTTTAAAACATGTTTTTAAGGGTACCCTCAAGAAATTGGCTCAAAATATAATCGGAAAGTGCTTGATCCAAACATTTTTACATAGAACAGTTCCTGTCAAGCTTTATGAAAAACTGTTTGGATCAAGCCCTTTCCGATCATATTTTGAACTAATTTCTAGAGGTTATCCTTAAAATCACGTTCTAAACACATTGAACGGTTTGGATCATCAAAATTCGACCGGGAAAGGGGAGGACCTTAACTTAGTAAGTTAAGGGATCCCTTAGTGGAAGGGGACTGCCTACCCAAATGTGTAATCGTTTTGGAGTTTTACCATTTTGTATCCCCCAATGAGAGACAATCCAAAGCCTAATCCATTTTTTTCAACGGCTATTTTAAGAGAGAGAGCGAGAGCGCTTTGTCGGAGCTTCACCGGCCCTTTCGATCTAACGCCAGAGCTTTGCCAAAGCCGAGGAGCTTCTCCGGAGCTGATTCTCTCCTCTCTCGTGTTTACACATACGCCATTGGGTATTTAAAAGGTACTCCCTCCGTCACTTTTTAAATGTCCCAGTTTGACGCAGTTTTAGGAGTCAACTTTCATCTCTACTTTACACTTTTTCCATCAACTTTTCTCTCCACGTTTCACATCAACTTTTACCTTCACTTTCTAGTGGCACATCAACTTTTACCTCCACTTTATCAATTAACTTTTCAAAGTAGACACTTATTTTGGGACAATCCAAAATGAAATAGTAGTCATTTAAATAGGGATGGAGAGAGTAATAAATTTGGGTGAAAATTGGGTTTTGTCATTGGAGATGCTCCTATCCAAATCAAGTTTTTTGTCACAAATTTTGACTCAAATTTGGAAACAAAAAAGTTGTGAGGGCTGGCATCTCAAGATAAAAGACTCTTTTATTTGTCAAATTTAGACATCGTTGGCAACTTATAGAATGTCATCCATACATATCTATAGGGAGTAGTACCGTATTCCTTGCGTTTCGTGAAAGGAAGCACCACTACATAATTTTGTTAGTGATCAGCCCCTACAATACGTTGTCCCACTTCATAAAGACGTTGATCTTGAGTTCGATACTTGGGACTAGATGGTTATGAGAAGGAGCTCCAATTAAACTTGCACTTCGATGGGGCCTGGTGACAGAGTTCGCGACGTGGTGCGGACCAATATTTTCTCCCCGGGCAGGTCAATTACGGCTTGAGTCTGAAGATTCTAGGTCGGATGGGTTTCCCAGTTAATTGTGGGTAGCTACGCTGGTGCAATCCAGCCGACCCTTTTTACTGAGAAATAAAAATGGAAATTGGTCATCCATTCATTCACACACGGTGTGCACACTCCCAAACATATCCTAAAAGTTATTCTTCCTCCTCCTCAGGTGCCCTCCCACCTTTCAATTTATACTATACTTGTAGCTTTTTCATTTCCCCCAACTTCTCTCTACCCATTTTAGCCCTCCTAAAGTTTGCCTGCCCCTCTCAACCCCCTCCTTTCTCTAAAGTGGAAAAAGATAGTAGTAAATTTTCCATTAAGAATATTGTCAAAAAGACACATTCCGCTTACACAGTCTCTTACCTTAGCAAAGAAGGAATTCAATACTCTAAAAGGCACGTGGGATTTTTTGTGTTATTTTCTAGAAGGATTGCAAAATAAGGAAATATGAAAGGTAAAGGATTAATGGACTATGGAGTCTACGAATACTAAATGAAATTATGTATGATGCAATTTAACGATACTAAAAAAACACTTGAAATGGTACTCAAGACGTTGCGCATACAATCAACGAGAAATCAAATCTATATGATCTGATACGATATGATATAATTAAATGGAGTGTACAAATTAATAAATAAAAAATTATGTATTATGGAATCAAAGGATAAAAAATTATGTATTATTATAGGATCAAAGGATAAAAAATAATTAAAGTGATATTGATCACGATTATGGGCATACATTCAACAAGAAACAAAATCGAGAAAAGAAAATAATCATCTAAAACCATTGCTAGTTGTTACGGATAAAGTTGTTCATTTCCAAATTATTATCAACTCTTTTCATGATAAAAAATAGTTTTCACATTCTATTTTTACAATTATAAACATACTTTACCAATTATCTTCAAGGGTTCAAAATTAGAAATGCTTTCATAAAATAAAAGGGGTTTTCTTTTGTAACAAGATTCTCTCCAAAGGACTGGACGTTCTTGTCCGGGTCAATTTCGAGCCCTTTCCTGGATTAGTTTTGATAAAAGAAACCGTTGATATTTTAGACCTCATCAAGAACATTAGGCATATCAAATTCCTATTAATCATATATCATTTAGTATATTTTTGAAATATAATTTATCTCGCTGAAAGAAAATGGGTTATTATGTAGTGTTGCAATATTTTCTAAATCTATTTTTCTTGAGATAAATGTGTTTATTAAGACAACATCCAATCAAAAGGAATTTTGGCGTGCCTAATGTCTTTAATGAGGTCTAAAATATAAACGGTCCCGTTCATCAAAACTGACCCAAAAAGGGTCTAGAAATGGATCAGATAGGACTGGAGAGGATCTTGTTTCTAATTAGACATTCATTATAGGGGAAATTAGCTAAAACCCCCAGGGTTTCAACCTTGTAACACATTATACCCTGGACTCTTAACTTGAACATTTAACAAAACCCTGAGCTTTCTTTTCGATTACGATCCTCAACATTAGTTAATGCTTCGTCTAGTTTCGTTAACCCCTCATCCAATGGCAGGAATATGAATATTGAGAACCTTATGTTTCCCCATTCAGAACCCCAGTCCCCCCCCCCCCCCCCCCCCAAACACAACAACCTTCATTTCTCACACCACTCTTGCACTTAGACGATCAAGGCAAACTCCAAAGCTAAGGTTTCTGCAAGTGGCTTCAAGATTCATCAGAAATTATGGGGTAAGCATTTCTTAACCTGGTGAGTGTCCGTTCTTGTTTTTTCTCGCTGTGTTAAAAGTTTATTTGGTGATATTTTGATCTGTTGCACTTGGGTCTGTGTCATTATATTATACGTTTGTTTGTGTGTCGTGGATATGTTTGTGGTTCACTTTGTATTATATTCGAGATCTGTGGTTTGATTCCCCTATATTGAATGTAACTCACTTCTCCTTTTATGTATAAAGATGGGTACGTTTATTTATGTATACAATCAACACGCACACGCAGAGGTTGTGGTCTTTGGTTGTTTTGTTTATTGTTGCATTATATTTTTATTTTTTCTTATTATTGATTTTCTTTTGTCTTGGAAGTCTTTGTTTATTGATGCACACGCCCTTTTTTTCCCCCCTCTTGTAGTCCCATATCATTATTGTATGAATGATGGGGGACATCCGAGTCAAATTGGTTATCCAACACAATGGAAACGTCATTGGAACACCTATCAAGGGTTATGTAGTGGGGGAGGTTAAAATATTTCCTAATGTTGATGTGGACAAACTACGCATACCTGAGATGAAGTACATGGTTAAAGAAACAAGGATTACTACACACAAATTCTCCACTAGTGGATTTCCAATTTAGATTTAGTCATTAGGTTGAGAACTTTATGCAATGATGTATTGGATATGGTTGGTCGTTTTGAGAAATCAAATTTAGTTAACATCTTCGTAGATCACCATGTTGCTCCAAATGTAGACATTCCCCATCCTGTTTACTTACTGATAAGGAAGTTAATGAGTCAGTAGATGAGGAAAAGAAGGAGAGTGAGGAGTCTAGGTTTACTTGTAGTGAAGATGATGATTCCAATAATGACTTCAAGGATACTAATGAGGAGGACGACCCTCTTAAGGATGATGGTATTTGATGAGGAGGTTGATGACCCCATATTTGCATAAATCGATGCTACGAATGTGAATGCGAAAGAAATGAGTTACACTTTCTATGAAGAGGAAATGAAAACTCCAAGTGAGTTTGACGATGAAGGTGGAAACCCCAACCCCAAGCCAAAGACTAAATATCCCACTTTCAAGCTTGAGGCCGATATGGACAAGGTGTATTTTGAAGTTGGATTGCAGTTTGACAATGCAACACGGGTTAAAGAAGTTGTTAGGGAGTATGCCATAAAGGGGGTTTGTCGTTAAGTTTACAAAGAGTGAGTATGAAAAAGTGTGTGCAAACTGTGTAAAGGGATGTTAATGGAGGATGTATGCATGTAGGTCAACATCTGAGAGTGCATTTCAAGGGAAGAGCAACAAAGATGAACATAGTTGCTCTAAGTCTTTTTAAAACAGACAAGTTACATACTCATGGTTAGGACCACCCCAAGCTGGAAAATAAAGGACTTCAAGGGCTATATGAGGGAAGACTTGGTGGTTGATGTTTCTAAAATAAAATATTTTTGAGCAAGAAAACATGCCATGTTGAAAATTGAGGGTAGCATTGGTTGGCAATATAGTAAGGTTTAGGATTATGTAGTTCAGTTGAGGAGAACCAATGAGTACATCTCTCAATATACATTTCTGGAGGCCAGAGATTGAAGTCCAACCAAGGTTCATTTTGATGCATAACTGGAATCCCTTGTGACCATGGGATAGCTGCTTTAGTTTTTAAAAAGGAAACACGAGCGTGATGCATTCAAGAACGAAACATACCTTAGATTCTATAACCGTCTCATGAGCCCAATCAATGGCAGAGAGTTGTGCTCCAAGGACAAGTTTAGACCCTCTGCTACTCCCAAAAGCTGAAAAGACCTACTAGCAGACCCCAAAAATAGAGACTTATAGACTCGGATGGGCCAAAGAATCCCTATAAACTATAGAGGAAGAACACCAGATTGAAATGCTTTACGTGTGGTTGTTATGGGCATAATAGAGAATTTACAAGGAATTTATCAAGGAAAAGGGGATTGCATCTTCAGCTGCCCAGTCAAGCCAAAGAGAGCAAGTCACATCGAAAATGAATGTAAGAGTTATACTAAATTATATTATGCAATGTTGGTTGCATTTTTTTTGGTCATAAATAGAGTTATTTTATATTTCTGTGATGCATTTGGAACCTCGAACCGTCAACGAAACGCGACCTAAATCGAATCAGGCTTCACAAACCCAACGTATTGTGCATGCCTGGTCACTTTAGATTACTTTAGACGGATCTTAATGGATGGGGGATTGTCTTTGTTTGGAAAGCAAAGGGTTTTAAATGTTGCAATTGAAAGTGCAGGATTTAATATGTTACAACGGTAAAACCTTGGGTTTCTTTGCAAAATTTGCCCTTCATTATACTTTGAATTGAAATTACCTAAATATCCACATCATTTCTCGTAAAAGTAAACTCTCAAGGGCTATTCAAGTACCATCTCCGTTTCAAAAAAAAATTCTCCTTTTTGCAAAACAAAAATTTAAAAATAATGTATTTTTGTTGGAAAAACTTCAAACTTTTTGCGGCTTAATTACTAAATATTAATGAGTTCTTTTAATTTATAAAAAAAAAAAATTGGATCAATTATCGTCAAAACTTACTACTCCTATATTTTTATCGCTTTCCGGAATGAAATGGGCAAATATTTATGGGCCGGAGAATCATTTAGTAGGAACCACTGCCTATATAAAACGCGGTGGTCTCCCCTCTCCCATTTTTAGCCGGAAAAACTCTCCGACAAGAAACAATACAGTCAAAGTAGAGAGAGAGAGAGAGAGAGAGAGGGATTTAGTAGTAGTACGTTTTCATAATTTCTTGACCTTGTTGGCTCGCTTTTACTATAAGCTCTGATTGCTCCCAAATCCCACATCATTCCACTAGAATTCCTCTCCGCCGTGAAATTCCTGACGGTGAGGTGGATAAAAATTGGTTTACCGTTATGGGTGTTGGTATATTTCCGTTGCAAACTCCGGCGAGGCTTCTGTGGAGCACCAGTTTCTTCCGCCACAAGCCCATGCTCTTCTAACATCACGTCCCCCCTCTGTATATATACGCACATCTATATCTATATATAGATATCCTGTATCTGATCTTTGTTCTTGGGTTTGGATTGTTGGGTTTTTGCTGTAATTTTGGGTATGGATTCTGGCCGCCTGTTCTTCGACACATCGGGATACGGGAACACGTTGTTCTTCGGGAATTGCGATCCCATTTTTCGAGGTGATTTACATTTTAGTAGGAGTTTTTTTGTATGGACACAACTCCAGATCCTACTGCGTCTAAGGCCTTTCGATGCACATGAGTTCACATGCATCATACGGCCCCGGACGCAGTTGTTTCTGGCGTTGTCCACCAGGACAAGTATGTAGACTTTTATTTTTGTTGCTTCCGTCTCGCAAAAATTGTTTAGCCCGTAAAACGAGAACTTAAATATAAATGCATTTTTGTTCAAACTTTTTGTCGCGAGTTACTAGAGGTAACTAGTTACCGATGAGTTATTCTAATGAACTAAAAAATTGAATGTTTTCCTTTTTTCTTGATAAAGATATAGTAAATTTTTAAGTTCTCAATACATTTTTGTTAAGCAGAATTCACACTTTTTTTTTTCATAAGATCAAAAAAATCCGTTGATATTCAGTAACTAGACAAAAAGTTTGTATTTTTTTTCTCGAAAAAATACGTTATTTTTATGTTTTCGTTTTGTGGACAATCTTTTTGAGACGGGTGTACTATCTCATACACGGATACTCTCATGTTGGTTCTGTTAAATTGTTTACTACTTGCAATTTGCTTATCGTACTTGAACTCAAACACAGGAGCAAATTATTGTCTTCCGATTGTTCTACAACCACACACACTTACGCAAACTCTTCTACGCACACTCACGTTCACATGGGAACCCACGGATCAATGTGAGTGGTGTTTGTGAAGTGTTTGGAGTGAGAGTGTGGTTCTAGAATTTATCATCTTCTTCTTTACCCTTATTATCCTTATTATGTTTGTATGTGTTCTCTGTGCATATTATTTGCACTTGGCCCACTTCGATGACCCGAATCACTATGATGTTGAGCCCGCTGAGGAATTAATCAGTACAAGAACTCTAAGTAGATCGGACATTAATAACTACATCATCGGATTAATGTTTTCGTACCAAAACCGATGGCAAGTATGAGGTTTATGATGTTAAGAAATAATCGGGTACTTTTTCCATCGGTTTGCTTTTTCTTACCAAGACGGATGCCAACTTGCCAACTATTTTTGGTAAGAATAAGCTGCGGTTATTGATGTTCGAGCAATCTGATTTTTTCGCACATATAAATGTGGAGTTCATATAAAATGTTTGTAATTTACTACAAAGTCTGGAGTAATAGTCTTCCAAAGTCTGTGTTCAACAAAGACCTGGGTTAGATCTTGTGTATAAATCCAGTTAAAAAATTTGCTTTGACCCAAGAAACAATCAACCCTATGTTTCTGTGGTTCCATATAATATAGAGTACTAGTTTTATTCATTGACAGATGCTGGGTTGAATTCTTTTGAGAAGATAGTTTGTTTCCATAATAGAGTTATGTGGTGGGTTTTTAGGAACACAATCGGTGATGAGTGTGGGGGAAACCCTGAAGAGGCGACCTTTTTTCAGCTCGCCGGAGGAACTGTTCGACGAGGAATATTATGACGAGCAGTCGCCGGATAAGAAACGCCGCCTCACTCCCGAGCAGGTCAGTGACAGTGACTTACCCACTTAAAAAATTCCATATGCTTGTTGACGAGATAGAGTATTCGATTTATTGGACAAGCTTCGATTTTTAAAAGAGAATATAAAAGCAACTCATTTTCGTGAAGATATCGCGGAGAGGGGGAGACTTGGTTATGATTTGATAGCAGTGTCTTTGTTTAATATATGGGTATACAAGCAATCCATATTAGTGAAGATATTGCAGAGAGGGGAGTGGGAGGTTTGGTTGTGATTTGATTGGCAGCGTTGTTTGGTTAATATATAGCTAACTTTTGACTTGAGGTTTTAACTGGTTGATTGAAGGTACACCTGCTGGAAAAGAGCTTTGAAGAAGATAACAAGCTGGAGCCAGAGCACAAGACCGAGCTGGCACAAAAACTGGGGATGCAGCCCAGGCAGGTGGCGGTGTGGTTCCAGAACCGCCGTGCAAGGTGGAAGACCAAACAGCTTGAAAGAGACTTCGATCGCCTCAAGTCATCGTATGAATCCCTTTTATCTGACTACAACTCCGTTAGCAAGCAGAATGAGAAGCTCAAAGCTGAGGTAAATAGGCCAATTTCTTTTTCCTTTTGCCATATGATAGGATGTTAGAAGATTAGACTGCTATGAAGGGTAGACGTTGCTCCATCAGTTCCAACCCATAACCTCATCGCTGGAGATTAATCACAACGGTAGACCACTTGGGCTAAGCCCAGGGTCTGAGGTTAGCCGGTCACTAACTATATTTCCTCATGTAATCCTCTGTTGGAGTAGGTATTTTTGTACTGTGTAAATCTTTCCTTAACCGCATAAATCCTCGTTAAATTTTTTAATGAATAGCTCGATAGCCTTTTTTTTCTAAAACCTAAAAAGGCACACATAGTTTTACTTTTAACGCTTTTACACTGTTATCAACATGATCTGCAGATGCTTTTGCGACTGGATTTGTTTGCCATCGAATCAAATGCTATGATTAAACTAAGACTTGAGGAGTTGCTAATCATTGACTCGGATATGAACTTAAAAATGTGCAACATGAATCTATTTTCAATGCCAATTCTTAAGGTTTTTGTCATGCCGTTGTTTCCACTGTTGTTTGTATCTGCAGTTGTGTGTCTTTTACACAGTTGATGCTACCGTAAAGAAAAAGAAGCGTAAATAGTTTCAAATTAAACCAATTTTTTTTGTACTGTTAGTTGTAGTTCGAAGCTGAGGTTTGGATCAGACAACTCAATCCTAATCTCATGCACGCGCCTGCCTGCCGGAAGATGATCAGGACCTACTTGTAGTGGGTCCTAGACTCCTAGCTATGAGACTCTTCCTTAGCCGCGAATATGTAGATGTGTGTCTGTATGTGTGTTTCGGAATATTTAGCTCGACAGATAGATTCTGTTATCTGGAACATATCAAAAGGAAAACAGCATATGTTCTAAACCCCACCCCGAATTTAAAAGTGGATTTCATCCTCTAAGAGGAATATACCTTAGATCTCAAGAAAGTGAAATATATTTTAGATTTGACACTAGGGTCTTCCAGGAAATTTAGTACTATCTACTATTGCTTTTGGGGTGTGAATCTCACTTTGCTAAGACTTGATCAGGTTGTCTACTTGACCGAGAAGCTGCTAGCAGAAGAGGTGGCTGGAGCACCAATATCAGGTCAAAAACCAGACCCGAATCCGGAGGATGTGCCCGACTTTCCACCCCTCCAAATGAATGTAAAGTCAGAGGATCGCCTGAGCACCGGAACCAGTGGAAGTGCGGTTGTGGACGAGGATGTCCTGCAGCTTATGGACAGTGGTGACTCGTACTTCCTCAACACCGACTACCCACCGTATGTAGCCCCGATGGATGGGTTCCAATCAGAAGAGGAAGAGGGTTACTTCACTGATGCATTTCCGGTGGTGGAGCAACACCCTGAGGAGGCCGGAGAGCTGCTCGTCTCGTGGGTCTGGTCTTAAAAATATGTAGTATGTCAACTTTGTAGTCATCATGTTACCAAAATGGTTCTGTAGTATGTTGCAGAAAAAACAGAAAACAAAAGGAAAGAAGTGAATGGTTGGCTATGGTTGCTGAATAAAAGTTGTGTGTTGGATCAATAGCTGATTTTTTTTCTTTAAAAATCAGTTAAGTGCTGTTTGTTTAAGACAATAAACGAATCGTTTAATTGTTTAGTGTGTTAGCTCCTTTTGGGTTTTGTAAGCGCGCATAGTCCAATCCCAGGTGCCTAATCTCCGAATCAAACGAGGCTTGAGTGATTAAAAGTGATGTAATTGTTTTCTTAGAGCATCTTCAGCAGTACCAAGCCAAAAAGTCTACCCGAAATGCCAAATTCTATTTTAGCTAGCTCCAAATTATCTCACTGACAGCCTAATCAAAATGGCCATTCAACACCCACCCCATTCTCAGTTCATCTCCCGACTCAGCTCTACTTGTTCAAACAACAAAGCGATTTCTCATCCATTGGACTTAACCGGACATCGGTTACTAAAAAATCCGACGAAATGAACTCGCTGTGAGAAAGGATGGCGAGTAACCGCGGATTGTGACGGAGCCCTCACCGGAAAATCGCCACCAATTGTGCGGAAACCTTGTCTTCAATGTCATCTCTCGCGGAGCGTGACGAGTCACTACAGCAAAGGGAGAAGTAGCGAGGGTTCCAGCAAAGGTGTTGATTCTTATTTTGAGCTCCGCACCTCAGCAAAACCTTCGAATCTGAAAAGAGGGGCTGCTAGAGATGTTAGGAACATATGTGAAATGTTAAGTCCCACGTCGAATAAACAGAAAAAGAGTTGGACCGTAATATACAATTGGATGGCTCACCACTTACGAGGCTTAGCCTTTTAAGTGGATATGGGTCATTCAATATATATTGGGTTCAGACGATGTGGTGTGGACTCTGCGGACACTCCCAACGAATTGGGCCTGTGCCCACACGGGAAGACCTCAGGCATCAGACTCTCAACAAGTGGTGTCAGCATCTTTGGGCGGACTCAAACTAATTTGGTGGACTTGCACGGAGACTCTCGATGGAGCAAAGGGGTTGGTTCTCGATCGATGGAGTGTGTGCGATGAAGTCCGGGGTTAAATTGGTGTTGGAGAGTAAAAAGATCATGACTCAAGGGGGAGTCAAGTGGATCAAATCGAGGGGGAGCTAGGCCCAATGCATGGTTCACACATGAGGGTTTCTTTTCAGATGACCCCACGAGTCACTGCAGCAAAATGTCATTTCAGATGACCCCACGAGTCACTGCCAGCAAAAGGAGAAGTAGTGAGGGTTTCAGCAAGGGTGTTGGTTCTTATTCAGCTCAGCAAAAACAATCTGAAAAGAAGCGCTAGAGATGCTCTTAGCTACTCTAGTCTTAGCTTGATTTATCGTTAGACACGTTAAAATGTCCTTTCAGATTAACTCAAATTATAGTAATAAATTGAATATTCTCGTCTCGTCTTATCTCGTCGCGTCGTATCTCAATTCTAATAAATTGAGGAAGTAAGTCCATTGTTGTTGTAAAAAAGTCCCTCGTTGTGATGCTCTTGCTCGACCTATCCTTTTGACTCAATTCTCATCACGTAATAATAAAAGATTATTCAATGCTCCGGAAACAATACTCGAGACATTCTAGGAAGAGGCAGAATCCTCTGTGCCGAAAACCCGTCGAAGCACTGGAAATTTTTTAAAGGGATGGCAAATTGGACAGGATAGCAGAAAAAGATGGAATTGTAGGCCTTTCTAGCATGAAGGTGGTCTTGTCAAGTACATCATCAGCATCACCCCTCCAATCAGTGTTTGTTCCATCCTTATCTTTTCTTTTGAAGATAAAAAATGACCCAAATTGACAGTTTCAATCACAGCTCACTTGTCAAATTTCGCTGATAACACAAAATAATGAAATTATTCAGGAGTCGGGGATATCGGTTCTAGGACGATATGTTAAAGAGTGCCAAATATTGGGTTCTCCCGAAGTACCATTTGGCTCTGCCATGTCCATGCAATATTTCTCGCAAATTAAATATCGACACCACACGATGGACTATGATTGAGTGATTCACTAATTTCTCTCCATCCTCTCTCGTCGTTAGGGGTGGGAACTTTTTCGAAGGAAACATAATTTGATGCTTATTAGGTGTTAGTTCGACAACTATTTGTAATTAAAAGTGATGCTTCGGATAGAAATATCCTTAGGTGTTAATTCGACAACTATTTGTAATTAAAAGTGATGCTTCGGATAGAAATATCTTTAGGTGTTAATTCGACAACTATTTGTAATTAAAAGTGATGCTTCGGATAGAAATATCCTATCACATCGGACTATAGATTCACATGCAAATGCGTATGCATGTTAAATTTCATTTCATGGTAGTCCGATGTGAGAGAATGTTTCTATCTAAACAAATATCGGTTCGACTATCTAGATCTCCAAGTGCCGTCTCTGTAAGAGCACTTTTGTATGGCTTGTTCTTTTTTTGATAACCGGATGTCCAGGCCGGCATTCGCACACCTCAACTAGTTTCGGAGTCCTGAAGTTAATCTCCGGACAAACCCTGTGACCCTTGCGTGGCTCGTTCTCGTGCCTGAGGTCCAATCAAAAGACACACCCATGTGATGGGATTCACTAATCACCACTCCCCAAGTTGCTCTTCAACCCATTTGAATCTGTTCTTCCCACACACACACACACTCACTCTCTCTCTCTCTCTCTCTCTCTCTCTCTCTCCTGACTATATTCTTGATCCAGAAACCCAGGCTGTTCATTTGACAACCCATCGGTTTCCATAATTCTTTATTAGCAGTGACAAAAAGATGGACACTAGTGGGTAATCCACCATTTCTGCTTTTCCGGAAGGGCAGGGGAAAAGGGTTTGATATTTGATTTGTTCTTGGGGGTTGATTCGGAGCAGAAAATGACTCTACTTTAGAGTCCACGGCAGATTGCACCACCTTAAAATCTTATTTATTCTTTGTGATAGAAAAAAGCTAGGATACTGATTTTCGCGCTCCAAGATTTACTGCAGGCGCTCCACCTTTTTGTTTTTATACTCATCACAGTGTATTTTGTTTTTACACTGTAATGTTGCCAACATCATCAAAGTGTAAAAACAAAAAGGTGGAGCGCCTGCAGTAAACCTTGAAGCGCGAAAATCAGTGGCTAAAAAGCTACTCCATCTAGGTTCAGCTAAAGGGATTTTTGGGTTTTTGAGCTTTTTTCGTTTTATTATTATTCAAATTTTTTTCACATTTGTTTATTTTGCAACAAGTTTTTGTGGATTATTGATTCGTCTCGATGAGAGGAATAGGAAAAGTAAAAAATTACTCCCTCCGTCCGAATTTAATAGTCCCTCGTTCAATTCTAACCGGATAAAAAATGAGTTATATCTTTAAATTGATAATGAATTTTATATCCAATATGAATCTTGTTTGATATAGATCTCAATTAGTTCCATAAGACAATATTTTCAAAATTCAACAAAACATTATAAATTACAAGATATAATCGTTTGAAAAATGGCACGAACTCCAAAAAATGACTATTAAATCCGGCCGGAGGGAGTATGACTTTTACCCAAATATTTTTTTAAAAATATCCAAGATAAAGCCCAAAAAGAACCACAATAATTTATCGCAAAACGAACAAACGCGAAAATTACTTGAATTAGAACAAAATTAAAAAAGCCCAAAAAACCCTTAGCGGAATACACAGTACAATGAGTAACTATTCATAGTTCCTGAAGTACCGCATTGCCTATGTGGTACTCCCAACAACTAAATAGCGACAAATCATGCCGTAAGAACATTATAATTCACTTTTGTTGGATAGTTGAAAAACAAGGAGCGACCCACGTATTGAAGTGACGATCTTTTATTTACAAGGAGTACCACGTGACACTTGATACTTTGGGAGAACCCAATAACTGGCCGTTTAAAACCGAAAAAAGAAATGCAAGTCCAAAGCTTACCAAATTGCCTCTAGCACCTTGGCTGATCACAACTCATTTAATCTGCACAAACTCTGTTGGGGTGTGTGTGTGTGTGTGTGTGTGAGAGAGAGAGAGAGAATCAGCAACACCCATTTTTGCCTTTTGCCATTCCTTTTTTTGTTCTTCTTTACATTAGTTTCTATCAATGAATCTTGCTATTCTATTCAGGAAAAAAAAAAAGACTCAAAAAAAATATTCCACAAAAACATCCATCAAGCTGTCAAAAATGAGAACTACAGAAAATAGTTCAAAATTATGCATTCTCATGCAACTGTTCCTCTGTAGTCTTCTCCCTCTAAAATACTATCAGTAAAATCCGCCTTCAAAAAATCAGCATCTGGAGGTTAACCAATATTGCCTCTCCTCTCTATATGTACATAAGGAGATCACATTCTAGCCGTTCGCTTCCAGCCCGGTTTTGTCCTCAATCCCATTTGACAGCTTCAGATTCTATAAGTTCCAGCAAAAGCAATCATCGAATTTCGATCTCCTCAATTAGAGAACCAAAAAAATCCAAAATCAAACCTCTAGTTGTTCCCTTTTTCTTTTCTGTTGTTTCTTGCCTATCTGAAGTTTCTCAGTTGCACCTGATACAGACTCTGGCTTGTGATCTGGTTTGTTGCCGCTGAGTTTACGTTTGTCTAGATTTAAAGAACCCTTCTCATAATTAATGGAAACATCCAGGGAGTATATCCGCAGAGAAAGGGAAGACAAGGTAGATATCTTGGCGGCAGCCGACAGTGACGACCAGTACCACCAAGTCTTCTTCAAGTATTCTGTCTTAATCATGTCCTCGAATGCAACCACAGCTTGAACCATCTGAGAAAAAGGAATGATGAGAAAAATGACCATTGACTTCGTGTATAGACTTTATAAACGCAACATACACACTGACGCACAAGCTAGATGAAGACTGACACATTTATACTTCCATTTCTCTGATTTATCACAAAAAACAAGAGCAAGGAAGTCGACATATAGGAGATGGGAAATAAGTGTAACAAATGTTTCATTAGATATATATACTCCAAGAGACAAGTTTTGCTTCAGAGATGTTCTTTCCTACGTTTTGGAATCCGACCAAGAAAGGCTCACTATCTGCTAGTGTTAGGAATGAAGTGTTCCTTGAAGGTTTTCTAGTAATCAAAAGGCCAAAAGAGTTCTTTTTCTCATTTTCCACCTTTCTTTCTTCCTTTTCCCGTATTGTTTTATCTTCTTCTCAGTTTAACCATAACTGCCTGCACTTGAAATATCAAAGCGTCAACTTTAGCCACTGCTTCTTTCACCAATATCCCACTGCTCACCTTACGGATGAATAACTCATTAAAATTGGATGTTAAATGTTACTACCATCTTTCTATCACTCGTGTTACAATGGTGAGGATGTCCGACTCAAAAAGTTTGAACCTTGTACTAAAAGCAAAGCAATCTATCCTTCATGGTTCTAGAAATTTAGCAGCACCCACTACTCTGAATAACCTTAGGGAACCAATGCAAATAACTATGGAAAGAAAAGCTCTAATCCTTAGCCAGAAAAACTTAAAACCAACAGTAATAACTCTCGGTAAAAGATCACTAGTACATCAGCAATTGAAAAAACTGGAAAACTAGTACCGATTGAGAAGATGACTACCCAACAAAAATTTTAACTAGGCTGACCTCGTGTATGGTATCTGCAGATTTAACAAATGAGCGCCAGGCCCATCTCCTTTCCAAATGCACTTTTGATGGTCTCAGAGCTGCTTCAGGAAGCGCAGCATCCATATCCAGCAAATCGATTTTGAGTCGCCTTAAAATTACAGAAGCTTTGCCAACTAACGGCCTCAGTGCAGACTCTGGAATGACACAGCAGTTACCTAGAGCTGGATCTAAACTGTGACATGACACACTTCCATCTTTCTGCTCTAAGGATCCAAAAGCCGGTTTATCTGATTTCAGTGATCCAGTGAATCCGTTTGCGGCACATGCTCTAGGAGAACTATTATCAAGTTCCGCATTAGCTATAAAAACTCTCTGTTCATCAGTCTTAGGCTCTTCACCCGTACCAACTACAACTACTTTAGGGGGAACTACCATCAGTGTAGGATCAGTAAGATACGGAGATACAGATGGGACAAGCATTGGAATGCCATTAGAACCTAAAAGACCTATTTCCTGCACCAATTCCTTGAGAGAGTTCTTTGTCACAAACTTGGAGCATATCTCTTTCAAGTCATATGGGCATACTAGTCCATCATTTTTATATTTAATCAACTTGGAATTGAGCTCATAATAGCCATTTTCCTGCTCCATAGTCCCAGATTTTAACCTTACATTACCCTTTAAAGCACTATTTTGCTTGCTCTTTTTGGAGGCTTGTATACCTAATTTGCACGCAGCATCGTTATGCCCATCGAGCTCCACTTCGCTGGAGAAGGTTCTATGGCAAGAAATGCAATGATATCTAGAGGGCCACACAGGTTCTAAGCAGTAGCACCTAAACATTTTGTCTTCATTATTGGGTTTTATCTTTCTTCCCCGCTTCTTCAAGAGGTCAATGATGTCTGGCTCAGACCATGGACCATATTTATTCACTAGCAAACTGCCTGCCTTCGTGACCAACGATTCAGAATACAAATAAATTTCCCTTTTTGCGGACCCAGAAGAAGCCATTTGAGGCTCATCCTGACTTTGGTTTTCATTATGTTCAGAGTCTAATGATCTCAGCTTCAGCCAGTGCAAAATGGATTCTTTCAGTTCTCTTTCTTTTGGGTCATCGCATCTCAAATATTCAACTAGTCCTTTAATTTCTGCATCAGATTGGTAAGTAACCCATGGAAAACACGCAGTATTAGCATCATTGGGATCATGCATGTATGGTGTCATCTCCCTACAGTTCACAATCACCCACGGATGTCTACTCAGCTTGGCCAAAACCCAGTACAATCTGCCCGCCGAGTCGCTACCCAAAAAATCCCCCCTCAAAGATAGCTTCAATAGTTGCACTTCTATGCTTCTAACAGAGCCCTGCAGATGTGAAATCTCATTCCTAACTGAATTCAACTCAAGGCTGTTATCATCCCTTTGCTTCATGCCACCATGGAAACTGTTCCTTCTACTCAAGCCATTGGTTTCTTGTTGAAGAGTATTTGATGGAAGCACTTCCTTCTGTCTGAACAGTTTATCCTTGTCAATGTCATTCAGGGGGGGCGAAAAGTTTCCAGATAATTGGCCATCTTTAAGGCGATCTTCAGCATCCAAAGGTTCTGTACTTGGGCTTTTACTAGCAGACTTCTCCTCCAAACTTCTGAAATATGGACATTTACCAGTCTTTGCAAGGTTTGCAGCTACGGTTTCTTCTTTGGACTTCAAGTTTCTCCATTCCATGGAAACAGATCGCAATTTCTGCTGCAATTCAGCAGACAATTCTAAACCATGCTCAAGATGTTGACGAATAAGAACCGAGTTCAACAACTCGTCGGAAAGGAATTTAAGCAGGAAAGTTTTCTGCGTTCACAATAAAGGGGACGAAATTAAGTGAGCATAATGAAGCAAACAAAATGTAAGCACCACCAACAAATTCACAAAGCATGCCAGGTATCTGCCACTTACGTATCGCAAATCCCTAAAAATGCAATACAGCAATAGATATTTGCAACCCATATATACAACTGTAAAACCACAAGCGCAATGCACAGTAGGTTCAGACCAAATATGGCATAATTTTTTTCTTTCTGATTCCTATCATTGAGATGAACCAATAATCCACAAAAATTTGACCCGAAACCAACAATTGCAGCAAAAAAATTGAATAAAGACAACCAAAAAAAAAAAAGAGAAGCGCCATTTGGCTTATTTGCCAAACCAGCCGCAACACAGTTAATAAATAGCAAGACATATGAAAGCAAGTACTGGGCCAAACATAGCATCACAATACTCAAAACTACCTAAGATTAAAAAGAAAAATGAAGACAAATCAAAATTTAGGAAGACAAGTTATGAGAAGAAAAGCTATCATTGAGGACAAACAGACCAACCTCATCTACACTGAACTCCCAATACTCCTTTTCTTCCAGTACAGACGCCAAATGTTCAAGTGTGTCCAAGTAAACACAGGTGAATTCTCCTTGGTATTTTTTCCGGTTACATGGAACGATTGAAATACATTCTGATGCATCTTGAACATTATGTTTGCTGGCGACACAAGATGGGCAATACCAATTTCCTTGAGGAATCCTAGGAAGTGGAGGGCTCAAGCAATATGTATGATATTCTGCATCACAAGTATCACACAGGAGAACACTGACATCATCTTTATCAATACCGCAAACTTTACATACACCCTCTTCCCAAGGGGCTTTGGGAAGTTCACTTGAAGAGACAAGAAAATCATCTATTTCCTTCTTCAACTCTGCAGATAAGCACCCTAACTTGGCATAACCCACAAATTTCTGAAATGGGCTAACAACCTGCATCAGAAAGAGTAACCTCTCAAGAAAAGCTATGAAGCATAAAAAGCAAGGTCCACAAGCGAAAGGTTTAGATTAGCAGTGGAGAGGAAGAACCAGAGGCAAGGAAAGGGTGAGGGTAGCAAACAATATTGGCCATGTATTTACGTTGCAATTTATGCTTTAGAGATGCAACTTGCTTTTATTTTTCCCCCTCTATGTTTTCGAAAGTACAGATTAGTTCACCGCCTAAAAAAAAAAACACTTGATCATTTGTAGCAAACATGCTTACAAATCGTTTACAAAAAAAACGTATGTGCAATGTACACCTTCACCCGTATAGAAGAAAGTAACAACAGCAGTTGCATATGATCGGAGTTTGGTCATAACTATACTGCTTTTATGTAGAAGTATTTATGGTTGAAATTGGAGGGGAGACGTGGTATCACATATGTTAATAAAGCATACTGCATACCTTCAATTGTATGATAATATGATTGTATCTGATGATATTCTCTCCATTCAATTTTGATTGGTAAATAGTTTTTAATTATGAGGAATCGAGAGAAATGATAGGGGATTTGTTGTTTCAAGGAGGGGCAATGATGGGGAAATTCAACTAACCTCCTTTGCATAGAGAGACTCAAAATTAGAGGATAATGTCTCAGCCAACTGAACCAAGTCAGGCTTCTCGCTATGACAAGTTCGCAAATGGGTCCATAACTGCCAGTTGAACAAATAAGTCAGAATGCTTTACATGTAAGTTGGCACACACACAAATATCACCAGAAAGCAAACTAAAGACCAAAGAAATAAAAAGGCGGTGAAGTTTGAAGCAAGCACAATACTGTTAATTAATGACCAGCATCAAAAGACTTCGTGTTGTGGGAAGCAGACAGAGAGGTTGAAACAAGTTCATGATCAGTTCTCATGATAGGTAAGTATACTTAAACTGCAAAAAGATCTATCTATACAAAGCAAACACTCAAAACATTAATTCACATAGGAAAACAAAACTAGAAACACGAAATGAAAACTGACTGAAAAATACCACGCATAACGCAAATACAATGCGGTTCAAAATCAAGAAAACAGTGGGTTTAGTTGCCACACAAGCTCATTGATACACTGCTAAATCAACATAAAATGATAATTGATACCCAGACAACATAAAGTTCAACTATTAAACCAACAAAAATATCTTCAGCCTTGTATCCAAATCAATTGAGGTCAGTGAGACTATGACATATGGCACTAACAATGTACTCATAGAGTCATAATCCATGGAAAAAAGAGAAGCCATTACTCGTAGAAAACCTCACTAAGATGGTGCACAACTTTTGCAATCAGAAGAGGTTGCAATCAAACCAAGTTAAAAAGGGAAACAGACCTCTCGAACATCCTCAAGAAAAGCATCATGAGATCCACCATAGGCCCCAGCTGCCAATCTCAAATCAATCGTCCTGAAATCCAAAGGACGTGAAATCATAGCTGGAGATTCAAGAATCCCTTCATCATCATTGTCACTGGAGGTTAACAGTCTTCTCCCCAGTAAGTTGCAGAAAACTTTTTCACTATCAGCTGAAGCCACTCGACGTAGTATAATACGGCATTGTTTCATCATCATATCAGCTATAGATACGAAGTTCTTCATCTTTTTTTCCCTATGAGGTTTCTGCGCCATCCCTTCACCATGGACTTCTGCTAGCACTGAAACTACAGCTTTCTGTATACACCCAAAACAAAGGTAGAAAGATGTTCAATTTAGGATTCGGACACACTAAGGAACTTGTAAATAAAAACAAAAACTACGCGTCACTCAAACTTCAGAGCTCCTGAAGTAAAACTAGCGTACCAAACTTCAGTTACAAAGAAAGAGCTCAACGGACATGAAAAAACATACAACGGAACATGGTGACAAAACATAAGATGCAACAAAATTTCTGACTAGCAATCACTCTTTGCAGGAAAAAAAAGAGAGGAACAGAACCATTCCTGAATCCATAGAATAGAATTAAACAACCAAAGAAAGTGTATAGAGGCATTGAGCTGGAAGCTAACCCGATACAATATAATAAACGAAATTAATTCACTATTTGCCTTTTTTCTAAAAGTAGAAAACAATTATCAAGTGAGGTACACAAAGAATTTCTTTAATAGCTGGAAATTGGTTGACTAATAGAACAGGTTATCCATCCTACAAAAATTTCATCATCATCATCATAATACAGAAGTTGGGCTATAATAGATAATATCACCTTTGTAGGTCCAGAAGCATTTCCTTTATAAACTCCCTTACTAATTGAATGCTCCAATATTTTCTTTGCCCATTCTGGAGGACCTTTCTCTAACGCATCATTGACACACTTCCGTATTCGAGCTCCCACATTTGTAGGCAACTTTCTAACAGGTTCCAGCAACAGTGCCCACTCAGGAATATTATTATCACTCAGAGCGATGCTTTCACAAGCACCAGTTGCATCAGATCCCCCATCATCTGTACTAAGCATATCATTCTCTCTGCTCAAACAACCAAAAATATTCTTCATAGCCTGTGCAAGTAACTGAACAGAAACCCAAGTCAGCTCATCAGCACGAGTTCTTCCCCTACCGACCAGAAATAGTGAAAAAAAATTCAAAGATAACAGAAGTAAAACCTCATCCAAAATTAAAAGCGTTTTGTATGCGAGGGCAACAGAATCAATACAGCTATAATGGAGACAGAAACTTGCGCATAAGGATTAGACATACTCCGTATAAGGAGCATTTCAGATGTAGTGCTTTATCCGAACGCTTGGCATGTGACAATGTCTGAATAAAAGGCATCGGTAGGTGCAATTGTCAAAGCTCCCTTGACAAAAGTGGAAACGCTGAATCAAGTCTAAGAGCAGCGACTTTTGGAAAAAATACAGAAGGTTAGGTCTATAAGAGGCTATAAAAAGTTTTACCCTCCCAGCAGCCTCTATTAATGGAGACCATAATGTCCATTTACCTTACTTATCTAAAGAACTTAACGAGTAAGCAGTGTAATTTTTTATTTCAGCATCTACCATGGTATCAAACCGTTTAATCACAACAAATGTTCTATAGTAATTATAACCCCAAATCTAATCCAAGAAGCGAAGAGAAACAGAAGTAGACGTTTGATACAATTTCTTTCGGTAAAGAAAAGAAAGAAAAAGAAAACAATTTCTTTCTGAAATTTCATCCAAATCAATGGCATGAAAAACAGATATAATATTTAAGAGCTGTGCAAAGTCCCAAAATAATGATTGAGGCTAACTTACTAAATGCACAAAGAGGAAGAAGCAAAACTGTCAATTTTACTTGTTCCCTTACATTTACAGCAGATAAACATCTTTACTAAACCTAGCATAACGCTGAACTCACAATTTCGGCTTTCCATCACTGAATGGATAAAACCAGCAAAACCATGCACCATATTTCATTTGTAGCACACCTAAGGTCAATAGCATCAAATACAAATCCACTACTTCAGAATCCACTGCTAAGTCAAAAGGAAATGGTTTGAGGCCATGTCTAAGAGTTCCTCTATCCAACAAATTAGCCTGTGTTTACTAAAACCCTCTTCCAAGAACAATAGGCTCTTGTACTCAGAACATTAAACAAACTCAGGCACCATTTAGACAATAAAATGAAGAATAAAGAACTAGGATCCACTCTTACCAGTGCATCTGCTTCCATCCCCACAACTCCAGTAAGTGCCCCACAAAGCACTCCACCGTCACCTAGCAAACAGCGAAACACTTTGCCACTTTCCCGACTAGTTATTTCTGGATAGTCGATGTTTCTATCCATGGACAAGACAGCCAAAATATATCTTCTAACCAATTCTGGCCAGGTTAATTCATTGATAGGAAGCATATTCAACTTGGTGCCCTTTTTGCCAACTGATGAATCCATATCTTTCTTTTTTCCCCGTTTAAGCTTTGACTCTCCAGTATCAAACTTTGGGCCCATCACTGCAGCCACTTTGGACTGGAGCTCAGATATTAGCACTTTCAACACCGAGCGATAAGCCATAATTAAAGCATTACCCTTCCACCTGGAATAAGTATCTGATTCCATTCTAGCTTCGGTAGCTTCCTTTGTTGCTTCTGTTTTCATTCCTATGAATGCATCTGGATTTTCTATGGTAACTGCCGCACCAGATTCAGTGCTTGAGGGTACAATATGCTGGCTTGAACCAACAGTTCTTGGAGAAGTTACATCACATCTTTCTCCTATTTTCCCTCCAACTTCTTCTAGGAGATTAAGGCCGTTAAACCATGGACAAACAAGTTCCTGTTCAAGTTCTTTAATTGACAAAGGGTCCTCTAAACCCAAAACCTCGTAGAAACGGCACAGGAACTCCCATACCTGGGAAGATGAACAATACCAGTTTTCATTAATACAGAAAATTTTGCTTTCACTCAACACACTTGACAAGAGTATGAACATACCTGAAGAACATCACCTACAATCTCAACAGGAAGCTTTAAGCTAACTGGCTTCCCCGGAGGAAGGCAGCGACTTTCAGTCGCAGGGTCTTCAACCATGTCTGACCTGGCTCTTTCGTCCTTGCCTTGAACACCATCCTTCGTCTTCACCAATAGAATCCCATTTCCAACAGTTATAGATGATGAATAGTTAATCCTTTCCTTTAGTAATACATATTGCGAACAGGCACAAACACCAGGTAGCTGTTCTATAATTTCTTGCACAAATCCAATATCTAATCCAAATCTATCCTGGTCCAGCCATTTCAACAGCACTTCGAATCCAGTTTCAAATGCAATGGTATCCTTGATAACATAGGGGATTTTGATAGAGCGTGAAGAACCAAAAAATCTGGCCAAAGAGGTAAATCTGCCTTCGTCCTTTCCATATGTACAATCAAGGAAAGTTGAGGGTGTTTCATTTACAACATGCTCACAGAACAACTTAAGAGTACCTCTCTTCATATATATCTGTCGACAAGTGTCAACGAATTTCTTGGCCACCATTCTCCATGCTGAAGATGATGATGACTCTTCAACAAAGAACTCGCCAATTTCGTCCCTTACACCTTCTGTATCAGATAAACCATTCCCGAAGCCTTTATGAAGGGGATAGGCTTCAAGCTGCAAGCAATTGGATGCCTGAACATCAGAAGATTTATCAGAATAACTGCCAAGGCATGATAAAACATCATTTTCCTCAGGCGGGGAAGCATCTGAGAGATGCATCTGGACACTGCAATATTCGTCATAGTCCATATTGACACAAGCCAAATCGTCATTTTTCTCTTTGTCTTCACAATAAGAATGCCCAAGATTTGGCATAAAGATGACAGTTGAACCATTCGGAATGGGCACTGTAGAGCAGGAGCACCTGCTAACCCTAAAAACAGGTCCAGAATCACCACCATCTGACACATCACAGATAAAGAGGGACCCAGTAACTTTATCGTGCCAGCAGGATCTATAGCCTGCAGGCCAGATCTGGTTGGCATTATGATAAGATGGTCTATTATCAACATTTCCCACAGAAAGAACGAAGAAATCTTCATACTGGACTGGAAGCCTGTCCTGAAAAGAAAGCAGACGTGAAATCAGGCACGAAAAGCAAGCTGAAGAACACAAAAGACCTTTATAAACTCATAGCCATGCACATACATAAGCTCATATCCGGCTAAAAGAAAAAGGGCCAACTTGCACAGAAAAAAAGTGATAAAGATAAAAACGAACTCAGTTTACTAACTCCCGAGGCCCAGTGCCACAGTTATCTTCTGGTCTAGCTCCCGTCTTTTCTACATTATAACTTGCATGACCCACTATGAAAATCAGATGAGAAATCCTCACACAACCCACTGAAAGTTTTGTTATTTTCAGCAACACCATTAGCCATTGAAAGTCTTTCAAAAAAACACTTCTTCTGGCTAAACGTGACCTCTTGTGCAGTGAAGCAGATCATTGCTTCTCGCAACAGGTTCTACAAAACTGCTATTGAACAACCCCCCAAGATAACAAGCATTCCCATCTGAGCATAGAAGACAGATATATTCACCACTGGGATGTACTGAATTCAACACCCCAACCTTCTTCCAGAACGCCATGTTTTTCAGATATAAACTCTCTAAGAGCCTGCAAATACATCTCACTCAGATTCTGGACCTTGGGTAGTAGCTGTATGATTACTACTCCTAAGCCTTCTTAAAGGAAGTGCAAATCTACCTCCTCAACATCTAGCCACGGTGTGAGTGTGATGCAATACATCCTCAAAGTATTTGACAGCAGTCATTACAACACCAGTGCTTTTTGACACCGAAATCCATTTCTCTCATACAGTGAATGTTGGGCCCCAAAACTGGTTGCCACCAATTGAATTAAAACTAGTTGTGTGCTTTCTAAAAACCAAAATAAAATGTAATACTTTCTAACACTTCAAAAATACTCACTCAAAGAAAGTTCTTCAATAAATGAACCAATCAGGAAACACTAGGAGCGAAAAAAGTGAAACTCAACGTGAGAAATAAACTCAAGTCATAGATAGAAAGATAGCTTAGCTGAACCCTTCTCGCAAGCAAACAGGAAAGGTCCACCTTAACCTACTCAATAACATATCAGTTACAGTGCGTATTGCATTTAAGTACGCAGCTTCCTCCCCAATTTCATGTACTTGCAGCTTCTTGGAATTATTTGCCATGAACAATTAGAGAAGACAAACTCATTAGCCAAAATCATGCCCATCACTCACCATTTAAGACTAGATGCAAGAACTAAGAACCCATCCCATGTTAGTCCCACTTCAGATCCCTACATATTTTAGCCAATGTGTGAGAATTTTAAAAAAATTTGATAGTACACACAAATATCATCAAGGGGATACAGCCCATGTACGGATGGGCTACAAAAACAAAAATGCGACTGGAGGATATACACTATATGCCACTGGCAAGGGCATAATGGAGGGGTTTATACTGCCCAATAAACTGCGAAACACATGAGATTTTCAGATTCCTTGTGTAAAAGGAATATTGGGAATTTATGTCCATCTTATCTAAAGACCACAAAGTAAAAAATAAAAATATTGAATCAATGCTTGAACCAACCTCCCCAACTACCAACTCCACAAAAAAAAATAAAAAAATTCTACTCCCGCGCGGCCTTTTCTCTATTTGCAGGCCAAATTTGTGCAGGTACTGTATTGCAGAGATGTTTGAAGATATGATCTATTGCAGAGATGTGCAGGTACTGTATTGCAGAGATGTTTGAAGATATGATCTATTGCCTCCTTAGATACTATGGTGCGGGGGTAATTGGAAAGAAAATAAGAATACAAAAAAATTTAAACCTTTTTTCCATTTTTTCAGTTCATCAAATCTAAAGATTTGGTTTTTCGCATACATTTGTTCCTGCGGTGACAAAACTGCAAGGTAAGTTTACTTTTTGCACAACAATAGATACACTTTATGGGAAAAAAATTACGGAGAATTTCAACGGTCAATTGGTGCCAAAATTTAGTCCATAACTTGAAATTTATTTAAGGCAGCATTCAGATGTCCATTCCATAATTGTAACCTGTAAATCTATTGAATTGCATCAATTCCAAATATGGTATCAAAAATCTTCTTTAAACGACACAGCAATTTCTAGCCAAAAAAGTTGCAAAAGAGAACAAGGCAAACTAGCAGTTCACGTGATAGAGGGAAGAAACACAAACCAGATCACATATCAGACACCTTTCCAATCTCTTCAAAGAAAAATATAAGGGCATCCATTGAAACTACGTGAAGATGAAAGCCCAAAGAACCCAACTAACAAATTTTATCCTGGAAACCAATATTTACCATAATAGAAAATGTTTGCAATAGCATCAACAACAGACATCATCTAAAAAAAAAAAGCAAGAGTTACCTAACGAAAATGTGCTGCAATAATTTTCTTACCCTAAAAGGTAGTTGAAAATCATAATTTAATCCAACGCCAAACCAAACTGGATTTACATAGGCAACAGACCATAACAAGAGTACAGAATCTAAAATCGCTAATTGAAATGTAAAAAGTGAGGTTGCTACCCGATTGGTGTTGCAGATCCAAGATTAGCATTCGGACAACTAGATACTGACTATGATATGACAGGGCTTGATTCAAACAAAATGAATCAATAATAGGGAGGGAGTGAGTGTGAGGGAGTGAGAGAAAGAGAGAGAGTGTGTGTGTGTATTTGTGTGTGTGTGTGTGTGTGTAAGAGAGAGAGAGAGACTAGACGATGATTTGATGAGGCTTTTTTTTTAATCGGGAAAGAAAATTATCTAAAAGAGTTCCTAGGAGTTTCATTACATTTATACCATTTACATCCAAACTCCAGTAAACATGGTACGTATTACCCATCAATTCAACACACAACCACTTACTCAACAAATAATCAGGCAATTACTTGACTGCTCATTTACAACTTATCACAGGTAAAACATAGGAGCAAGTCAAAATCGACCAAATGAACTTGATGTATTAAGTTGCACAAAAACCCCAAACTACACAAAACAGAATCAATATAACTGCACACTTGGATCCATTATGTATAGAGGATGAACAGACTACAAAAATCTAGTTTTATTGGCACAAAGTGACTACAACTAGGGGGAGCCAACTCAGCTAGGCATAGGTGGCATGTCCCCTTAGTTCGACAACCTAAAGGTTCCTCACCCATCACTTACACCTGTGTCTAGGTCAACGCCTTGTGTCTTGTGTCTCTCTGTGAATTTGGTTAGGGTGCAAATCCCTCAATAGATTGAGGCTCAAGGTGCCTGATAATCTCCCTAACTCAAACACCCAATCCACAAATTATCGGATGATCCTGACGGTGTCTTTAAGCCATGCGCTCAGCCTGGGTTGCTCCGAGGGAGGTTTGAGTGCCGCTCAGTGGGATGAATGTCGAACCTAGGCGGGGCAGAGTCATTAATTGACGGAGAGGTGGCGCTCATTGAGTATGGAGTTGGTGCTAGGTTGAGTATGGGGGCAAGCTAAGGTTCCTCCAAATGAGCCAGTGAGCAAACCCCTCACCCCTGGAGATGTCGTGTCAAGTTTATGTCATACATAGGCCAAGGGGAGTCAATAATCCATGTGTCAATCTACGGGCAGCCTGTCAATCTCATCTCTTTTCCAGGCTTAACAAGTAGCAATGTATACCTATGGCGTATAGTTTTTAATGTCAATGCAGAAATACACTGGTATGTTTTTTCCATCTCTTGACCAATTTTTAGATTGGTTTGAGCTTTTTGAGTCTAATAGGAGTGTAAGTGTATAGGGCTATTTTGTCTTGTGGCCTTCAATTGTATATGGGCGGCATTTCCTTAATGCCTTTTTGGTAATATAATCTTTTACTCATCAAAAAAGATATACACTGGTTCGCCACTGCTAAGTACATTCAAATCCTGGCATTCGCAGTTTGCCACTGACCTTAGTCACATAATCCTTCAATAGGGTCCTCCGTTTCCGCTCTCAACCCTCGCTCTGCACTCAGAGTTCAATTCAAGTACTTTGGAAATAACCAGGACGTGGCGGCTGACGGCAACATGAGGGAGTCCAGAGACGTTGGCGGGGCCTCCCTCTGCTCTCAATCTTCACTCTACGCTCGCGTTCTCATTCACGGTCTGCACGCACACGTGCATTCTACTGCTTTGGAATATTTTTAAAACACGTTCGTGCATTATGTGACTTAGCCACTACTGACTATACTCACCACCAAAAAAATAGTACTACAACTACCAAAACAGAACAAACGCGCGAAATTCGTACCTTTCCAAAGACTGAACTCTTCTACGCTTCTGCCCCGAACCCTCGGATTCCTTCAACCCCAGCTTCCACCGACTACTCACCACTCCTTTACTCAAACACTCCCCACACAACCACTCCTCCGCCGCCTCCTCCGCTTCCCGCCCCCGCATCCCGGCGCAACAACCGAGGTGGAACCCGCGCTCGCACCCGTCGCACACCACCACCCCCCCGCCCTCCCCCTCCCCCGTCTCGCCGCACTCGGCGCACGGAGAGTCTCCTCCGGGAATCCTAGCCGGAGATCCGGAAGGCGGAGTCGGGGCGCCGTGGAAGGTGCGCGCGACGGCGAAGGCGGCGTCGGGGGAGGGGGGTGGGGGTAGGGTCGAGGGTGAAGAGGAAGAGGAAGGGGTTGCATTGAGGTCGATGACGATGGAGGAGCGTGTTTGGCGGTTTGGTTTCGGACGAGTCGGATCGGTGAGTTGGTCCATTAGCGTAAGCGAGATTGGGTTAGAGGCATTTGTAGTGAAGTGAAAAGTGAGGAGAGAGAGAGAGAGAGAGATTTTGTTGCTGTTTCGTTTTGGCTCAACCGACTTGTGCGGGGAAGAAGGAAGTGAAATTTATTGGCTGGTGCTAGGGCAACAAGTACAACTAGTATTTTTTTTTTTTTTTTTTTATAAATGCACACATAAACGGGTTCAGCTCCCGTCGAGTAAGCCTTACTGTCCAGTCCCGGCCAGTTGGCTATTTTCCGGCTAACATTGGGTTTTTTTTCATGATCGGATCTGTTCATATTGTAGATATTGTCGAGACGTATAACGATGTCGAAAAATCATTTCCATTGGATATTCTTTAATACACGATCGTAATCCATTTATTTTGGAAAAAAATACGTACCCACACTGGATTGGAACCCCTTTCGTCAATTTGTCCAAAATAAATGTATTCCGGTCGTGTATTGAACGATATCCGATGTATATGATTTTTGACGTGATTACGCGTCTCGACGAGATCTACAATATGAACGGATCCGATCATGAAGCAAAACCGATGTTAGCCAGAAAATGGCCGACTGGCCGGAACCGGACAATAAGGTTTACTAGACGGGAGCTGAACCCCACATAAATAAAATAAAATAAATAAATATGAGCTTATATTTTTCACTAACTAAAATAAATATTTATTCTTTGAATTAAATATGATGTATTACTAGAAAATGACATGTCTCGTAAAGCAAAAAAATAAGTACTTAAAAAATAAAATTTTTAATATAATAGGGCTTAATCACAAACTCAACTACTCAAGCGAATTTTCATCTGCTTAGGCTATGTTAGAATAATCCAATGCAGACAATGCTAATGAAAAATATAATTTTATACAAAAAAAAATGTAAAAATATTTAGTGCATATTTTTTACCAAAAGGTTTACTTGAACCTCCTGAGATACTGAATCCTTCTACAGCCACCAACGGTGGCCTTACCGATTCTTTACCGATGGTCACGCGGGGCCCACTCTAGGTCCCACACGAAAAATCAGAGCCTTTCAGTAATTTTCAAAAAAGAAAATCGAGTGGGCCCGTGAAAAAACAATTCTATCCGATATGTGTAGGTGTTCCATCCAATCTTCTTGAAATTTGAATGAAAAATAGGAAGATTGAGCAAGCACCTACACATATCGGATTGAGTTGATTTTCACAAGCCCACTCGATTTTTTTTTAAATTATCGATTCGAGACCTAAAGTGGGCCCCGCGTGGCCATCGGTGCAGAATCGATAAGGCAACCGATTAGCTTTTCTCATGAGATAATGGTAGAGCCACCCTTGCATAAAAATGTATATTGTACTAACGGAACAAGATTATAAGGATGTGTCCATGTAAAATAGAACGAGAAGTATGCGTGCCCAACTGATAAAAAGCCAATCCATCCACTAAAAAAGCTAAGCACACTATTATACAAAACCACACGTACTCAGAAACGGAACCAGGATTTCATATGCTTGCGAGATCAAAATTTTGAATTCCAAGGTTGAGGAAGTGATGAGAGGCCGTAATTTTGCTCCCGTTTCGCTTGGCGCAATCGACTTGAGCCGCTGAGCGGGGGAGGGAAGTTAAACAGGAAAGTAGGAAGTAAAGTGGGCCGCGTCAGATGATGTTGGGAGAATCGTATGGGCTTTGTATCACAAAAGTCATGGGCATCATCATACTCCTATCTAGTTTTTTTTTTTTTTTTTTTTTGAACCGCAACTCCTATCTAGTTTGAGAGGGTGTTTTCGGTACTAAAAAATTTGTAGATTTTTATTTGTAGTTGAGAAGTTGTTAGATGTTTTCGGTAGTGAATAAGTTGTTGAGAAATGTCAAGTTGTTTCCGGTAGTGAATAAGTTGTTGATAGGCTTGTAAGTATAGTTACTGTAGCAAAAAAAGTTTTTGTTGACAACTTTTTTGTTAGCGGAAGCGAAATGATTAAATGCTGAAAATTTTTTGTTAGTGAAAACGATGTGGTAAAATGCGTTAAATTTTTAATGTCTTTTGTTAGTGGAAACACCCCCTGAATAATTTTGGAGATCAATTTTGTAAGGGTTTTTGTTTTTCGATCGATATAAGAGATTATTTACATCGTATCATATATAAGTACAAAGTACAAATTCGATACACTACATAAATTATGAGAGTTTACAAGACAATTAAGTTCAAAAACTCTACAAATGTAATAAATAAGCCCGTTATATGGTAGAAAGAAATGAAAAGCTCCACTAAGGGAAGCACACCCACACATGCATGTGGGGAGATTTGAATTCTTGATTTCCTAATGAGATGCACTTTTGATTAGAATCGAGACAAAATCATGTATGAATAAACTAAAGCTCAAGAATTAGTAGCACACGGTGATAATCGAACTCAAGATCAAGAATTAGTTAAGGCTCGTAATTGAGGCAGCGTCAACTGCGCTAACTTATAGAGGTTATTGTCGACAACTCAAGATGTCTAGGCTAGCTTACCCCATCTTGACTGATTCTCGTTTCTCGAAAACCTAATTTTATCATCTATTGGCACAAAGACCATTTAAAATTAAGACAAAGTCTTATACAAACTTACACTAAAGAGTTGATAGCAAATAGAGCTAACCCATAGAAGTTTAGTATATATGTTATTTCACAAAATTATTGTCCACTACTGTTTTTGAAACTTATTCCTGAGTAGGTCACGCACAAAAAGATTTGTTAGTTCCTTTTTGTAGCACTTTTACCGTTTTGCCCTGTCTTTTACTTAAGCATTTCTTCCTCTCTTTTTTTGCATTACAAACCTTTTTTTTTTGCTCGACAAACGAAACATTTTATTAATCTCGAAAGGGTACATCGAGAGAAATACAAAGTGCATCTCATAAAAACATACAAAAGACACCCAAAAACTCATCCAACAGAGAGTTGGATGTCTGCACCTCAAAACAAAGTTACAATTTCAGTCTACGAATCCCGTCCAAATACCCCTTGAAGTCTTCCACCGAATAAATCTTGATGTTGTGCTTAGCCCTCATCCACATGGCCACCCTCGTTTTGATTAAGTCCGCCACATCCTGAACCACCATAGGAGCATTGTTGAAAACGTAATTATTCTGCACCAGCCATAACGTCCACAGAGTTGCATACATACAAGTTTCCCAAATGTCTTTTTCTAAGTTTCGAAATCGGTTTCCAAACCACCATATTGCCAACGCCTCAACCGTTGAGGGACACACCCATTTAACATGCCACCAATCCAAAATCAAGGACCAAACAACCCAAGAAAATCGACAGTGAAGAAACAAATGTTGAGGAGTTTCAAGGTGCAGAAAACAAAAGGAACACATCAGACCTTAGGATTCCGAAATAATGGTTCGACTGTGTAGAACCGACCTAGTTGCCACTCGCTCCTGCACAACCATCCACGTAAAGATTTCCACCTTTGGAGGACTTAAATTTCTCCACAATGAACCCAGCACGGAACTCCTTAACTGACTCGGCACCTCCGCACGTTTATATGCTGATTGCACCGTAAAACACTCATCTGCTGTCCAACTCCATTGTAAACAATCCGGTTTTGAAGGATCCAAAGTCACGTCTTGTACAAAACGATAAGGTCGGTTTTTTTTTAAATGAAACTTATATCTTTGAAATATACTCAATGAGATCTATCAAATAAACTTTATATTGACTATGAATTATGTACATATACATAGTGCGAGTATTTTAAAATTCACACTATGTATTTGTCCACAATTCAAAAATCCGCATCCCTTTAAATTGTTTCTTGAATCTCTTTGAACTCCTTTTTTTTTTCTTCTTCTGTTAATTGGTGCTCAAAATATTGACACATAAAGAAAAATTAGATATTCCTATTACTTTTCATAAATTAATCTTTGCAGGCCATTAATTCCAAATGGGAAAGGAAACTCCAACGATGGAACAATCGGGGGCAAGAATGAAACCCCACCACGTGGCATCCATGTGTTGGAAGGAGGGGCTGCTGGAAGCAAACACGGCAGTGTGTAGCTGTACTACATCTCACCGTCCGTATCAGAAATTAATGATCCAGATTTTAAAACAACTCTTCCAAAGAAGAGTCAAAACTCATGTAGGACCGTTCAAAACACTTTTGAACGGTGAGATTGCGCGCTGTAACACGCGGTTGTGTTTTGCTCACACGCTTCTCCATGTGTGTCGTCCAAATATTAATAGGCAGTATTTCTCTTCTTCCTTTTTTTTTTTTTTTCCCCCTTCTGGATTCTACTTAATAAATAGGAATTTCCAGAGCGTGATCCTCTCACGTACTAGGGTCAACCCAATAAAGTATATCCTCAAATTCTCCGTACCCAAATTTGCATGTACAACCACCGAGGTGGTAGCCCAGTTGGTGAGGGCCATTACTCCTCTTAACGCAGATGGAGATTCGAGTCTCGGTAGGTGCTTGAAATCCGTCTGCAGATTGAAAGGGGAGATTTTTCACCAGCTGTGCACTAAAGTGGTGCCGTGGTGACGGTCCGTCCTCCCGGACGGTAGTTATGGCTCGAATCGGATATTCCATTGCCTGGTAGGGAGCCCCTATGGTCACGCCCAATGGGAGTTGCTACGCTGGTCGTCCCCTCCCACCCTTTTGATTATAAAAAATAAAAAATTTGCACGTACATTCTCACCCCTGGATCACATCACATGGAATCTTTTCTCGAGACAGAAAAGACAGTTCTACTGATTTGATAGCTAATAAAAATTAAAATACTACTCCTACATGAAAGCACCGACACATGCAAAACTAGGTACGGAGGATTTGAGCCAATCACTGATGACCACGTAATCGCGAGACGGGAGGCTCATTTTTTTGCGCACTACGACTAATTACAGGGTCATAAATCCACCGTCCACTAACGGGAGGTCCCGCTTGAAGTTGGAGCAAATGACCTGTATGAATTTCACTCAAAAGAGTTGATAATACGTAAGTTTCGAACTTGAAATCTTAGGACGGATCAAAACCCTAACCTCCGCCGGAGGTTTTGCTGCGCCCTTGTGACTGGTGTTGTCCTGAGCCCAGGACTGTAATCCGAATCGTTGATGTTCGACTCATCAAGTTTGTCGGCCGTGTTTAACGAGATTGACCAGATATCAAAAGCGATATGACCAAAACACGAATTTTTTTTTTCCAAGATATTGACGGTCGTGGTTTTAAGAATAAACTTCAAGAAAAATGTGATTTGTTTGTGTTATATCCGATCAATCTCATTTTCGATACGGTCAGTAAATTCAACTAGCCAAATAAAATGAATGTGTTGGATCTCAATTGTGAGTTAATGACAACAACCATCCGAAGGGCACAAACACCATGGGGCCGAGACACTGGACTTTTATTGTGAAAATAAAAATGCCCGTTTAACAATCTTTGAGTTAATAATTGACGATGATTGAGCAGGGAGCGTTTTCACTAATCAACAAGTTGTGGCCACAAGTTGTTGATTTTTTCTTTATTCAAAAAAATTCACTTTTGTTAGTTTTGCTACAAACTTTTATGTATTATAGATTCGTCTCGACGAGAGGAATCGAAAAAGTAAAAAATAAAAGAAATATATATTTCACAAAATAGTTGGATAAAAGTCATTAGTAATTTTTTATTTTTTCGATTCTTCTCGTTGAGACAAATCTATAATACATAAAAGTTTGACGCAAAACTAACAAGCGTAAATTTTTTTTAAATAATGACAAAATCAAAAAATTGTGGTCTATAATTTATTGATTAGTGGAAACGCCCCTAAATATCCTTTGTCAAAATCAAAACGAATAAAGCATAATTTAAAAACTTCTTTTCCTTTTGTGTTGGAGCGTCAAGTTCCCAAATCTTGAAATCTCAACTTTCACTAATCACTCCTCGATAAAACAATCGAGTAGTGGCATCTTCGATAAATATGTCAGAATCAGCGGCACATTTGTGATATAATTTCGGAAATCTATTTTCGGTAAGTTTCGCAATTGATCCGCGCAGTTTGGTCTAATTTTCACTTTGGTCCTTATAATTCCAAACACAGTAGCGTGCAGTTGTGTTTTATCTTATCGTCCGTCTCAACAATTAATGGTCCAGATTTTTAAAAAACTCTTCTAGGAAAACGTACAAAAACACTTTTGGACGGTTAGATTGCGCGCTGTTGCACGCTGTTGTATTTTGCTCACAGCAGTCCCCGCTTCTCCATGTGGGTCGTCCAAATATTAATAGGTATTTCTCTTTTCTTTTTTTTTCTTTTTTCCCCTTCTGGATAATAAATAGGAATTTCCCGAGCGTGATCCTCTCACGTACTAGGGTCAACCCAATAAAGTATATCCTCAAATTCTTTTTTGAACAGATATCCTCAAATTCTCTATACCCAAATTTGCATGTACATTCTCACCCCTGGATCACATCACATGGAATCTTTTCTTAAGACAGAAAAAACAGTCCTACCAATAGCTAATATAAAAATTAAAATACAAAGCACCGACACAAGCAAAACCAGGTATGGAGGATTTGAGCCAATCACTGATGACCATGTAATTCGGCGAGACTGGAACACACTACGACTAATTACGGGGCTCATAAAACTCATCGTCCACTAGCGGGATGCCCCACTTAGAGTTGGAGCAAATGACCTGTATGGACTATGCTCAAAGGAGTTGATAACACTTAAGAAGTTTCGAATTTAAGACGTTAGAACGGATTAAACCCCTAACCTCCGCCGGAGGTTTTGCTGCACCCTTGTGACTGGTGTTGTCCTGAGCCCAGGACTGTAATCCAAATCATTGATGTTCGACTTGTCAAGTTTGTTAACGGCCATGTTTAACGGGATTGACTGGAGGCTCCGTTCCGGAAACAAAAATAAGTACTTATTTTTTAAGAAGGCAATTTCAAGCTCAAAAATCATGTGCTTACGCAAATAATTTTCCTACCACTATGGATCTTATTTGATACAGTAGATCTCATTGAGATCTTTAATATGGTGCAAAAAAAATTGAAAAATTATTTTTCATTTACATTATTTTTGAGTTTGAAAATGTGAAATAAGCTGCTTATTTTTTAAGAAGATTTCTGGAACGGGATGTGATTGGTTTGTGTTATATTCTATCAATCTCATTTTTTACACGGACGGTAAATTTAACGAGCCAAATAAAATGAATGTTTTGGATCTCAATTGTGAGTTAATGACGACACCCATCTGAAAGGCTCAAGCACCACGGGGCCGAGACACTGAACTTTTATTTTGAAAATAAAAATGCCCGTTTAACAATCTTTGATTTAATAATTGATGATGATTGAGTAAGGGAGCGTTTTCACTGATGTGTAAACGACGGCTAAGGACGTGTTTTGATAATTAATACCCGTCAAAGATATTTTTAGCATTAACAAATGTTCTCAGCATATCCTTGGCGGGTATTAATTATCAAAACACGTCCTGGGCCGTCATTTTCCCTTCACTGATCAACAAGTTGTGGCCCACAACTTTTTGATTTTGTCTTTATTCAAAAAAAATTCATGTTTGTTAGTTTTGGGTCAAACTTTTATGTATTACAGATTCGTCCCGACGACCGAAATTTGACTTTTTGGGTATTTTTTTTTTGGATATTTCACATAATATTTGTGCAAAAGTAATTTTTTTATTTTTTCGATTTCTCTCGTCGAGACGAACCCATAATACATAAAAATTTGACGCAAAACTAACAAACGTGAAAAAAATTTAAATAATGAAAAAATCAAAAAATTGTGGTCCATAATTTATTAATTAGTGGAAACGCCCCTAAATATCCTTTGTCAAAATCAAAACGAATAAAGCATAATTTAAAAACTTCTTTTCCTTTTGTGTTGGAGCGTCAAGTTCCCAAATCTTGAAATCTCAACTTTCACTAATCACTCCTCGATAAAACAATTGAGTAGTGGCATCTTCGATAATTATGTCAAAATAAGCGGCACATTTGTGATATTATTTCGGATATCTATTTGCGGTAAGTTTCGCAATTGATCCGCGCAGTTTGGTCTAATTTTTCACTTTGGTCCTTATAATTTCAATTGAACAATTGAAAACTCATAGTTTCAGATTGGTTAAGATGTAGTTCCCCCTCCACTACTTGTAAAAGTTCGGTAGCAAATTGAGCACAAGCTACTCGCATGGGTCCCTTGGAAGGATAGTACTTTGTAATCATCACTAATTTTTTCCCCCTTCAAACACGCCGCATCGCTTATTTTGCTCACTTTGTCGAGGTTGAAGCATTATTTTGATCAACTGTGTTCAGAGCTCGCTAAACCTCTTTTCTAATTTGAAAATAGATAATCACGCTCACAATAATTGCACATGAATTTTCAAACTTCTTAGTTTTAAACACGAAATAAATACTAACGGTTGCCTAAATAACTAAGTGGGAATAAGTTGCCCCATGTTGATAAACAAGGTTAAAATGACTTTTTAACCGTGAAATACGTCCATGTGTGAGACGAGCTGCCAACACGAACAAGGTTTCAAACTAAAGGGTCATAATTGTCCAAATTAGAATCTCGAGGACCAAAGTAAAACTTAACCAAACTACGGGGACCAATGGTGAGATTTCCCCATTTTCCTGGCCTTTTTTTGTTGGTTCTCCCGACGCCGGCCGCAAGCACATTTATTTACCCGTGCTGGCCGGCCTAGGTCGGGTACTAAGAGGGCGCCCTTCCGCCGGTTACTCTCTCTCTCTCTCTACATTCTCTCTCGTGTATATATATACGTATAACGACACTTCTTCAATCTTCTCGTACAAAACGGAGAAGAAGACTCCAACCATTTTGACTCCCATTGACCCGATCCTCTGGTAATCTCTCTTGCTTGTATTCATCTACTCCCTGCAATTTTTCCACTCTAGTGATTCGATTGAAGTTTGTAGTTTGAGTTAGGAGATTGCGATCTAACGAAATGCTCTGTAGAGTGAGAGATCTTGCTGTTCTGATAATCGAACACTCTGTGACTTCAGTTGTTTTTGCATTGTTGTCTGGAAACGATGTTTTTAATCGAAGAAATGTGTAGATCTTCGCTAGTGGACGGTGAGTTTATGGTCCCCAAGATTAGTCGAAGCACGCGTAAGGTGGCCCGGACATCTGGTTATCGAAATGAAAAAAGTGTAGATCTCTATTTTCGGTGTATTTATTTACTGTTTACTGTCCACTAGTGGACAGTGAGTTTATGGTCCCGAGGATTAGGAGGCGCACAGAAGCTGGCGTAGACACCTGGTTATCAAAAGGAAAAAAAAAGCGTAGATCTCTATTTTCGGTGTGTTTATTTACTGTTGTGTATTTGCGTGACTAGATGTTTGCCTGTTTAGCTTCTTTTTTTTTTATATTTTAAAATCACGGTATTGTTTGATAATGGTCACCTGATGGTGATAGTCGTCGCTCCAATTGCTGTATGGGGTTCTGTTGTTGACTTCATGAAGTGCGGAAGCTAGCTACTTGTGTGATCTTTCTATTCTTTTTAGGATTCGAGTCGAGGTTAGGGTTTGAATTAGGGTTGGCATGGAAATGTGTTGATGGCACATTGCTTGCGTATTGGTGGAAAGAGGAGGTCTAGGAGCATGACAACTCGTACAACATTTTTGCGCAACATGCCTCTGTGGCAGTGTCTCGGTTGTAGTTGAAATTTAGCAATCCATCCGGTTGCGAATGAAACAATGCTTACAATGCAGCCCCAAGCTTTCACATCCCTATACCGGAGTTAACTTACATAGGACTATAGGAGTAGTACTCATTTTCACCCTGCGTGATGTTAACAAGCTTACAATGCAGTCCCAAAATAAACTCGACTATAGTTTCGCCTTACATAAGTTATTAGTTATCCCTCTCCACTTCTATTTTAGTATACTACTCACAATGATTGTGTGAACAATTTTGTTTCAATGGTTAAGTCCTTAAAGAGTTCTTCTGCTAGTACCAGACAACTGTGCTAACTTTTTAGTCAGCTGTTGTGTGCGATGTCACACTGCTAGTTAGAAGTTTTAATGTTTCTAAATTGTTTGAGTTTATAGTCCTTTAATCTCCTTCCTTGTGTAACTTTTCTAGCCTTCGCTTCTGTTGGCTTAACGTGCATCCAGAATATATATGTTGAGCTTTGTGGTTATGTATGATCCTTGATCTGGTTTATTAGCTTGTGCATTTCCTTGTACTGCTTCCCAAACTAGATTCTGAAAGATAACTGCCTTGTTCTCTTCCCTTCTCAAAAAGAATTTTTCAAAAAATTCCCCCTAAATTCCCCCTACTTCCAACATTTCTCTCTCTATCTCTCTCCACTTATTACCCCTACTATTTTTCAAAACACAATCCAAACACAGCAAACTTACATCTACTGAACTATTCCCTTTCTGTTGCAGTCTTTGACTCTTTTGCAGTGATGTCGGGGCAAGCTCTCAAAGATCTCAACACTATGCCTGCCTCTGAGAGGAAGAACGATAACTCCAATAAGGGGAACTTTACTAAACCTCATTCTGAGAATGGAAATCTTGAAGAAAAGCACAGGAAAGCCACTGCCTCCGTGGTTGAAACTGTCACGAGTGGAGATGAAAGTGTGAAAACTGAGGTTGAGGTTGGAAACATAGAAATTGAATACATTGAATCTGAGAATCTCGATGATGTAGAAGATGTGGATATGACTCTAAAGGTAAGTCTATGTTTGTTGCTACATTATCATGATGCTTGGTCAGACAAACCTTTTGAATTTTTTGGTGTATGATTCTGATGGATGTTGAGAGGTATGTTTTTTATGGTTTACTGCTATTGATGTGCCTACATTTCCTTTCTGTTCAGGCACTTTTGGCTGGACTAGACTCTAAAGATTGGGTTTTGGTATGTGAGTCACTCAATGATGTACGCCGAATATCGATATTTCACAAGGAATCAATGTTCAACATGCTGTAAGTCTAAATTTCTTTCTCAGGTGTTATTGGCTGATATAAGAAGAGGGGGACAGTGTGTGTATTGTCATTTTTCTTATACATAACTGTTCAGATTGGTATATTCATTCTTTCAAGTTTCAAGAAAAAGTTCCATCTGTTGTATTGCTCATCTTTTTTGATGAACAGGGAGAATGTGATCCCACTCATTGTGAAATCACTGAAGAATCCAAGAAGTGCTCTGTGTAAGACAGCAATTATGACATCTGCAGATGTTTTCAGTGCATACAGTGATCACATTATTGATTCATTGGATCCTCTGGTAACAAATCCTCTTTGAGCTGCTTGTTGTTTGCTGCTCTGATGATAGCCTTTTCCTTATTCTATGCTAATTATGTTTTGTTACTTTTCTTCTGTACTGGGTTTAGCTTTTGCAACTTCTTCTGAAGTCTTCACAAGACAAAAGATTTGTATGTGAGGCAGCTGAGAGAGCTTTAATAGCCATGACTGCTTGGCTTTCACCCATTTTGCTGTTACCAAAGTTGGAAACTTATCTTAAGCACAGAAATCCTCGAATTCGAGCTAAGGCTTCAATGTGCTTTTGTCGAAGTGTACCACGACTGGTGAGAATTAAACATTCAATTATGTCCTTTGCTTTTTCAGAATGATTAAATACAATTCTATTTGCATTTTTTGTGTCTAAGTGTCTTTCTTGACTTCTGCTTTTCTCTTGTTTCTCTTCATATTCTCTAATGGAAGGGAGCTTCAGGAAGAATTTTAAGCAGCAAATATCATGATATTGCATCTCCAGTATCATATTGTGCATGGCTTCTTAGTCAGTATAATTTATGCAAACAGTAGCCTGTTCTTATGTGATTTCATTCACCTACATTGATTCGTTACAGTTTTGTGAAAACCTCTTTTTCTTGTGTCATTATGGCGGTATTACTATTGTGTGCGGTTAAATCCATGACTCCAATTGTTGGAGCCTCGGCCATAAATTGAAATGGCGTATTTGCCCTTAAATTCGAAGGGCTATTCTTTTGACTCAAAAAACAGAAAAGAAGAAGAGATGACAGAAAATCAAGTCATTACAGACACGACTCTAATGGGTACTTGTATTTTCAGGTGGACTGATAAATTTTAATATAGTTTTGATCCTTAACAGTGTTGTGGTAGCCAGTTGGTATGATATCGATCCTTATGCATGTTCAAGTAGAAGGAATGTCAATTTTATCATCACCCTACTGCAATTGCTAGTTTGTATTTAATTTCGTGCTTGCTAAATCTTGTGTTATGGTGTGAAGGGAGTGGAGGGAATCAAGGCGTACGGGATTGACAAATTGATCCAAATAGCTGCATCCCAGCTTAGTGACCAGCTTCCTGAGTCTAGGGAGGCTGCTCGTACTCTCTTGCTGGAACTCCAAACTGTATATGAGAAGTGTTCAGTCCCGACTCAGACTGCAGTACCCGAGGAGGATTCAGTCCCAACTCAGACTCCAGTACCCGAGGAGGATTCAGTCCCGACTCAGACTTCAGTACCCGCGGAGGATTCAGTCCCGACTCAGACTCCAGTACCCGCGGAGGATTCAGTCCCGACTCAGACTCCGGTACCCGAGGTGGATTCAAAGATGGGTTCATGGGAGCACTTTTGTCAGTCGAAGCTCTCCCGTCTTAGTGCGCAAGCCGTACTTCGTGTAACGAACGTTGCTCGTGAAGGTATTGCTCTGGGTTCCTAGCAGGTTACACGTGGGCTCAACATATGATTCATTTTTATTGAATATCATCTATTCTAGTCCCTTTTTCCCTCGTTCGGTTTGGTTCAATATGTTTTTTACGTGTAAATACTGTGAGATTGAGACTATTGACATATATCTGGGGAGGCATTTGGAATTCAGCTACGCATCTTATAGCATTTCGTTACATATGTCATTTAGCTCCCGTGAATGTTCTTATGCTATCTTCAGCCTCTATCTCGATGATGCTTAATTTGCTATGGATCTATGCTGTGAATTGAGAACCAAATGGGAATCATGTATCTCCGGTGGAACAAACTTACTCCTCTCCGATTTTAGCCGACTACCTCCCGGTATTACTTCCATTAAGGCCAAATTACTTGGATAACTTTTCGGCTTAGAATTCAAAATGGGAAAGGTGTATATGAATGCATCTTTAAGTTACTACCCTTTGTTGGGTTTGCATTTTCCATTTATTTTGGTCGGTACCAAGGTTGTGAATCTTCGTACCGTACTGGCCGGTATTTGTGTAAAACCTGTAGCTTGCTCTTCAAATACCGTCCCGGCCCCGGCCCCAATACCGGTGTCTTCACTCTTCAAAATGAACCCATTTTCCTCTAGTAGAACTATTATTATGCCCTTGACAGCCTCTTGTTCAGTCATCTCACTTTGTACTGATCGAACATATGCTCCAATGCAATCACCAGTTCTCTCAAATATTTCTAGCGATTCCAGTGCAGACGTCATTACGAGGTTCTTGTCCTTAAAAACAGGAACACTCGCCACCCTTGCCGCATCCCATTAGTTTGATCTCGTCACCGGTGATCGATGCGATCTCTTCAATTAAGTGTTGGCGGATATCGATAAGCTCTTACATCTAGGGATTGCATTGAGCTCTATGAATCCATGCCGGTCGTCTGCGGCGGTGGCATTGAATAACTTAATATAGAAAGCAACCAAATTTATAATTGCCCGGTCCACTGCATCCTCGACGTGATCATTACTATCCAAGTCATCGTCACCATGATCGCGATCGACAATTTCAACCATAGGCATTTTGACCTAATAAACCTTCTGCAAACTGCATCGTTGATGCGATCATTACTATCCAAGTCATCGTCACCGTGATCGCGATCGACAATTTCAACCATAGGCATTTTGACCTAATAAACCTTCTGCAAACGCTATATTCGACTAGGTTAAATTTTTTTGCTCAATTGCGTATAACACGCGTACAAATAACTACAAGTGAGGCCTATTTTCGTATTCAATCGTTGAATCACTACGGTGCAGTATTGGGTATTTTTATGGACAAACTCAATGCGTCGCGACATTTAGGAACTATATTTACAAAACTGCACACATTTCATTCATATAAATATGAGGATCAACAAAAGAATCAGCAATGTATTTCATTCTTAGTCTACTATAGAAACAAATTTACAAATTATCATACAAAGAATCCTAACTAACCTGTCGCACGGATTAATTATGACTCCTAATAAGCTTACTAGACATCCTCCTCTCTCATTACAGAGAAATCGGGTTCGTCCGGCTTGAAAAACTTGGGCATTTTCAGGCTCGAAGCAGAATCAACCACCTGAGCCTTCTGGTTATTAACCACCCCCTTTCTTGTATTCTTGGCGAATTTCGACGCCAGAAATGTGGCTCCAAGATGCTGCCCAAGCCCGTGGTTTCCATTATCGTCGTTGTTTTCATCAGCTTCCATATCATAGAAACTACTCTCTTGTAAAGCCAGTTCCTTTGCCAGTTTCTTCTTCTTGTACCTTCTCCAGGCAGCCTGTATATAACAACCTCCCCATGTTCTCCACTGGTGGGAATAGTACCTAAACGCGTGCTGCAGCTTCTTGCTGTGAAGACGCTTAAACTGATTCCCGACGTACTTCAGATCCTCTGAGCGAAGTGCGAAGGCTTCGACTTCAGAGAGTGTTCTGACTGTTCGAGTCGAAGATGGGAGGTTTATGCTAGGATTGGGCATCAAGGCCCATGTCAGTAACTCCTCACCGCAGAAGTCACCCGGTCTGAGGGTGATGGAGTTGAAAAATCCGGATCTTCCTCCGTTGGTGGTGGAGCTCTCTAGCTGTCCTCTAATGATAAATAGCATCTCGTTCACGGGATCGCCCTCTCGGGAAATGTAAGTGCCCTGTGTGCTCAGGGATAAGACCAAGCGTTCGCATATGGCGTCGAGTAGCTGGTCATCCATTTGCGCGAAGAATGGGACCTGCAAAATGGAGCAATGAGAACCTGGAACAGGATCTTGGCATGTCGGGCGATTACATAAAACTATTGAAATAAGACATACCCGGCGAACGAGCTTAAGACATAGATGCCGTTGGATTTCGCGACGGAGGTCTATAGGCAAGGATTGCAAAATGGATTCCTCATTAACTCCTCTTGTGGCAAGCCATTTGTACTGCACGAACCGACGAACGCGTTCTTGCAGTGCCGGAGGTAATTGTCTGTGCCTCATCCACTCCTCCGTGTCTCTTCGTTTAACCCTCCATTCTTCGAGTCTCACCGTCATAGACGACAAATAAGTCTTCAGGAAGCAAAAAAAAAGGAGAGAAGAGTTATTCAACAGACATTTACTTAAGGATTTGTGGTAGATTAAAACACTAAGGATATGCGCATAACGGAAGATAACAAAAGACTGGCTGCAAAGTACTTCTGACTTGCTTGAGCGGATCCAGAGAATAGAAGTATACCAACATGTGAAGATTGATAAGTACCAACACTGTTAGCCTCATGGGTTCTCAAGGCATTATGGAACTGTAACCATGAATTAATCAGAAGCTAACAATTTTATTAAGATTTTTATTTCCATTTCGGGTTTTTACCTAGAATAGTTATCAAACCTAGCTTTCAAATGATTTTTCAGGGTTCACTGGTCCTGCATAATGTAGGTGTTCAAACAGGTGTGGGCTCCATATCTTTCATGCAGCGAAGAATTCCAGACGTGAATTATTACTGGAATTCATGGAAAACTTCATTATATCAATCCCCAAAATGACGAACATAACTATTGCAAGTACTTATGACGAAGATTTGAAACAGATTCAGCAAATGTTACCTGCATTTGGCCTATCAACTGTGCGAACAGAATCAAACCCCCGATGCATATAATGATGCAAAATGACGTCTCACCAAGGTAAGTGCTTGTATCCAAATTCTGTCCATATGAGCTGCAAGGTAGATTACAAGCATGAAAACCGATGGAAGAATTTCAAAGAGAATCAATACTCGATATTCCTATTACTCGTGATGCAAAAAAAATGAAACGACAGTTACCCTTCAATATATCATAAAGAAGTGCACAAACATGGCTAATTTTTTTGGGAATGTTCAATCATGCTGAAACCGGTCAGCAAAGTTTTGAATCTTATCTGACTGTTGAAGACAACCATTTTATGGTGTAGCAGAGACGCAGCATTTCTGATATGCTTTCCATTTGTTGAGCAAACTTTTGTACTGATTAGAAGCTTTTCAGACACTAAGAGTAATGCCATAATCAGATAAGCCAAGCGTTATTATTTTCATCATTTCTAGAAGCTACCAGAAACGTAATTCAAAGGTCCTCCAAATATCGTACCATTGACATCAAATCCACATTATCAACGTCAAGGTTAATGTGCTTACGCTCCCTACTAGCACAAACTTATATTTCATGGAAAGGCACTTCAGTAAAAAGTTGCATTGTGTAGCTCAAGAGCTCAACTTATGCCCTAACCGGCCTAACTCCCACAATAGAGTTGCTAGCTACAAGAAAAAACAAGTAAATGGAAAAAAAATAAAATATGGCCAAAGAAGTAAACTGAGAATAAGAGAGGGAAAAGAAATATTCATGGAGTTACTGGACCTTAGATTTCTTAAACCCCACCAAAGGCAATAGAGATACTTCTCAATGAAACCCGATGAAGCAACTTGTGAAGTAAAAGCATCAGCAAACATTCCGAACTTAAAATCGCTGTCATCGTTCTTTGCATCACAACGAGAAATTACACGTGTGGCATTTACCCAGCGGCTTCGTTGTGGTTGTTCTAGACTGTTACAATCCAGATAGTTAAGGACACATGCTGGAACAGAATATTTCTCATGTGAGCACTCCTGTTTCCAGCAGGAGTTCTGCCGCCCTATTGACAACAGATACCATGAAGCTCCTAGAACCTGAGCCAACAGTAGATGGTGAGGATTAGCCAATTTTCAGTATTTATTAATAATAGAAGGCAATGACTTGATAGGCACAATGGGTGGTGATAAGATGTATACATGACTGGCTAGAATGTAGAGAAGGAGATTGTATGCAGCCCCTGCCCAAGCAGTCTTTGCGATGACGCCTGTAGTTTTTATGATCCTCTGATTCAATGGAAAAATGAGAAACAATCTCGGAATATACTGAAGAAGAACAATGAGAGCAAGAGTATTGTTGGCGTAATCGGCACTGGAGTCTCTAGTTGCCGGAATTACAATCCAGATGACAATCTGCAACACAGAAATCACAGATAGTTGGAACTTTCGACCATGAAGCATAACAAGTTTGGAAACTGCAAAGCCTAATTTCGACATAGCTTCATTTTATGCAACAATATTTTGAGTTCAAGACTATCCATCTAGGTAATACCACTCGTCTAATAATAGGGGAATTCCCAATGCCACATCACTTGGCTTTGTGTTTCTCATTTTTTTTTGGTAATGCAGGGTGTCCCGGATCAGCTTGCACGTACCTCGGACTAATCCCTACAACCCCTCTCACAGCCATTTCACACGCTTACACGTTTGGTGAGGCAGCCCAAGAGTTGCTGGTAAAGAGAATCGAACTTGGAATCTTAAGAGGGAGCAAACCCCTGATTCCCAAGCCAAGACCACTTGGTCAACCTCTTCGGATTGTTTCTCTTGTCTAACTCATATTTTAGTCCCTCCACCTTTTGTTGCATACAAAAAAGTTACCTAAGACACAACCCTGATGGAATTTTGATCGAGATAAATGAGCAACAAAAATTAAACCCAATTTGTAAAAGCAGTACAAAAGATGCAAATTTTGGCCCCTATGAACTCAAATCTTCTTGACCAGAATTGTGCTTGTACCTTTGTTCCCGTGCAATTTCAGCCACATTGCATGAAAGACGGCTGAAATTGCACGGAAACAGAGGTACAAACACATTTGGGTACATGGGACCTGATCAGGTGTGAACTGATAGACACCTGAGGTAACGGGAGTGTGGCGGCGAGATCGACGACGAAATCGGACTTCAAGTATCTCACGGCGATCTCGTGTGGGTCCATAACAAGCTCGCCCCTTCCGAAGACCCTAGAACTCGGTGAGATAAAAGCCGTGCGAAACTTTATTACCATATGGAGCAAGTAGAAGAGATCGGCGAGTGTACGGAAGAACGTGATGGCGACGCCCAGGGCGGTGTCGGTGGTCATGCAGGCGGCGCCGCCGACGTAAGGGAGGAAGAAGTAGAGAGGGTCGATGAATAGGGCGACGAGGCACGTGACGAGGAACACGTGGTTCCATTGGGTTACGACGTCGCCGTTCGGGTCGAGGATTTGGCGGTGGCGCCAGAGGGAGGAGATGGAGGAGGCGAGGTGGTGGTGATGGCGGTGGGATTGGCGGCGGAGGAGGCGGTGGCGGAGGTGGGAGGCTGGGCGGCTGATTATTCTATTCATCATCTTCTTCCATGGCGGATTTTGAATAGGACTGATAAACGAGCCGAACGAACGGTAGTCGAGGCGGTTTTAAACGAGCCAATGGTGGCAAACTTTGATTCGGGTTGGTAAACGAGCCGAACGAGTAGTGAAGGCGGTTTTTTAAACAAGCTAATGGCCAATTTCGATTCGGGCTGGTAAAGCCGAGTTGATTTCAAACAAGCAATGGCGGATTTCGATTAGAGCTGAGCCAACCGAGCCGATTTCAAACCATCAATGGCAATTCTGATTAGGACAGATAAACAAGCCGAACGACTAGCCAAGCTGATCAAATCAGCTATGGCGAATTTCGATTAGGGATGAAAAGCAAATGACCAAGTTGATCTCAAACGAGCAATAATCAAATCGATCAAGACCAATCATATACAGCTTCTATATTTCGTCAAACAACGACGTGTTCAAGCTTGGTTGGAAAATACAAAGATTTCAAACAAGTTTTTAACGAGCCGAACACGAGCCGCCTCAGATCAGAGATGGGGTAGTGGTATTCCATCTCTCTTATTCCATGGCAGATCCCACACGGGGCCGGGGGCTTGGATTCCGCGAAGAGGAGAGAGAGGAAAGATTTGTCGTTTTTTTCGAGATTTGGGATTAGGAGAATTACAGATGAGGGTGGTGGCGGAGGAGGTGGCTGAGGATGGCGGGAGTGGTTTGGTTAACGGGCAAATGGAGTTTGATTGTTAGTTGACGGTTGAGGTTTTCGCGGGAAACGGGAGACAGTGCTTAGCCTTCGGGGCGTGTCACAAAGGAGAATTATTTGGTGCTCCTGGAGCATTGAAGCCGGGCGGATTGTCTCAAGTTTGGCATTGGGCTGCACAGGGTGCAATCTGGCTAGTTCCGCCCCCTATTTTGGGCCCACTTTGATGATGTGATTCGTTCATTCTATAGAGCTCGTTGAGTAGAACATTCACGTACAAAAAATCATGTTGATTGGATGACAATCAATATCTGATCTTAGTCGAGTTGTTGTCTAGTTTACCCAACTCGTTTTCTTGAAGAGAAATATACATTGATCAAGTACTGATCGATATTTGATCAACATAATTTTTACGTGATTATTCTACTCAACAAGATCTATAAGATGAACAAATCCGGTCATGGAAGTGAGCTCGAAATAACGGCCAAACAAGTCAGACTGCACCCTTTGTAGTCCAATGCCGAACTTGAGACATTCTGGCTCCCTTCATTATAGGAGATCTTTCGAGCATTGCTCTAGGAGCACCAAATAAATTTTTTTTTTTTTTGGGGTGGTAAGTGAATGGGTGGCCTCGCACGAACTTCTTTTAGCGGTCAAGAACTTTAAATGAAAATCCAATTGCATAACACAAGTGTGTAAAAATAAAGTACTAATTCCGTCTTAATTCATTCACCCATTTTGGAAAATTTAACTTATTGAGGGAGCATAATCATTACGCATTTTAAGCTAAAACTTTTCAAAGAAAACCCTTCAATTAAAATTCAATACAAGAGTTGGAGGCAAAAGTGATAATCTCATAGGTTTTTGTCATTTGACTTGTCAAAATCGACAAGTTGCTTGGAAGCTTACTGTGGAATTGACTGAAAATTTCTCAAAGCTCTGGCAGTGTAAACGGGCCGAGCCGAGCCGAGCCAAGCTTCGGCGAGCTCGAGCTCGGCTTGTTACTAAACGAGCCGAGCTTAATCACTTACTAAACGAGCCTCTTTAATCGAGTCGAGCCTCCCTTAACGAGCCGAGTTTTTGTCGAACGAGCCGAGCTCCACTCGGCTTGTTTACTAAACGAGCCGAAAACTCAAGCTCGAGCTCGGCTGCTCGGCCGAGCCGAGCTCGCGAGCTGCTCGGTTTGTTTACAGCCATAGGCACAACTAATGTATTTCTGGCATAAAATTTATTTTCATAGGTAGGCACATCCAAAAGAAACAAGCAGGTTCTTAACACATTCATTTTATTGCCTAAAACATGAAATAGTAGTTCAAATTCCTCAGGTTGTGCCATTGCCTGGAAAAGGTAATCGATCTCCGGTTGTGCTTGTTCGGAGTCGGTCACCGACGCCAGTCCTCCAAGCTTATTATGCCCCTCCGACTCACGCAATCGCGTGACTCTCCTCCGCGACACCATTCTTCTTCTCTTGACCGCGCCTCTTGCAATCGTAAAAGTACACTACGAAAACTACCCACTTCATCACATTCCCAAAACAAACCAAGCTAGCATATGCTGCTAAGACCACCATGCCACTTCCTCCCACAAGCCACCGCAGATAAAGGCACGATAACCTTAAAACAATCGTCCAGACGAAGAAAACAAGCACAAAGAGAAATCCATGTTTCCGGTTACCTCTGCTTAGATACGACGAGATCAATAAAGCTACATCCCCTTGTTTTTCTTCTAGTACGGAAATTACAATACCCATGTTCCATACTGCACTCCACTCGAAAAATTTTGCTAACAAAGCCAGAAAGAGTACTCCAAACAAAGCCATGAAAAATTCAGACGGAGATGCAATGTATACATACGTTGCCAGTGAGAACAATCCGGATACGATCAGAGACGCCAATAAAAGAACAGTAACAGATGTGATGAGAGGCCCTTTGAACCTTGTTTCTTTGGTGAGTCTTTGCAACATGTGTCTGAGATTCATGGTGTTCTTTCCTTCATAGATAAGCGATGCTGAATCAACTATGGCTGTAACGGCAATGAAGTCTAGGAGATTCAGGATTCCCAGACAGAAGAGAACCATCAGGAGGTAGGTAATGGACACCCTATCGAACAGTTTTTCGACAAGGCCTAGTGTTTTGGAGTCGAAACAGTCGAAGCATTGTAAAGGAGAAGGAGGAACCTCTGATAGGATCTTGGCTGTTTCAAGGAAGGCTTTCTGGAAAATGGTTTCAGACGTAAACATGAAACAAAACAAGGGAGTGGAGGTGATGACGGCGAAGATGATGAAATGGGGATTCTTGAGGGGAATTGTGAAGGCTTTGTTGAGTACCTTCAAGAACCCTAGCTTTTCTTCCATTGCAATTTGGGTGTTTTCCATTTGTCTCTTTAGATTATGAAGCTCTGAATTTTCATACAATATAGACAGGTCATGACAAGTTTATTGAATGATGGAGTGCCTTTTGGGGCACCCATATAGAAGACTTGACTTGTGGAGTTGACTTGACTTGACTAGTGAAAGTTGACTTGTTCATGTCACCTACTTTTCTTGAAGCAAATTAATTGAGAAAATATCAACACAGTTTTCAATTGGAACCCTATAGTGCAGTAAAAGGCCATAAAATCAACTTGGAGTGTAAAGGATGTCCAAGAAGTGGCCCTAGAGTTTTATTGTACAAACTTACCGCAGAAGGTGAGTTGGAGAGGAATATTGGAGACCGATAAGATGAACGAATTCAGTCATAGAAGTGAACTCAAAATAAGGGCCAAACAAGTCTGACTGCACCTTGTGTAGTCCAATGCTGAACTTGAGGCCATCTGCCTCCCTTCATTAAAGGAGATCTTTCAAGCATTGCTGTATGAGCACTAAATTTTTTTGGTCGTAAGTGAATGGTTGGCCTCACACGAACTTCTTTTAGTGGTCAAGAACTTTAAATGAAAATCCAATTGCATAACACAAGTGTGTAAAATAAAGCACTAATTCCGTCTTATTTCATTCACCCATTTTGAAAAATTTAACTTATTAAGGGATCATAATCATTACACATTTTAAACTTAAACTTTCCAAAGATTGCCATTCAATTAAAATTTAGACTTGTCATGTCAATACAAGAGTTGGAGGCAAAGTGATAATCTCATTGGTTTTTTCATTAGACTTGTCAAAATCGACAATTTGCTTGGAGAAAAATACAAGAAGGTGGAAAGAATGGTACAAGCTGACAAACAAAAACCAAAAAATCCTAGCAGCAAAGTTAAAGGCAGCAGAAGCAAAAAGTGTCGGAAGAGAGCACGACTTCAACGCATAATAGTAGTTGTCCGAAAGGGGAAGTCATGCCTAAAGCTAATTGGATTTGTAGTCCGATGTGGTAACTGTCCTAAGGAAATAGGAAGTGGTGGTACGCCGCTGTAGTAGTGATGGAAGTGACCTTTATGGGGAGCCAAGAACGCAAAAAAGTGAAAAACGCTCATCTTCAATTTGCTTTCATAAGTGCTACGAATCTACTTCGCTAGCTCAAGGTTAAATTACTTCTCGGGTGCTCACGATTACTATGATCTCTGGGTATTCGATGAGTTCCACGAACCTTACATGGGCAGCGTGGTCATTGCAACAACAGCAAGAGGAACCACCCCAGCCAGCATAGGCATCATTACCTATTTACCTCAACTGAAACTCAGTACTCCATGCAGGACCAAAATCCAGAAACTTCCCCAAAATCCGATTTCCTCGTTCCAAACTCAAGCTGCAACATCAGCAAGACAGCATCACCATCATCATCTTCAGCTCCAAAACTGCAGAAACTGAAACCGAAAACCAACCCGAAATTCAAGTGAAGAAAGATAAAATGGAACACAACTGAGGTTCTTCATGTACTAACTGATTGAAATCATTGCATGGCCTGTCAACTGGAATTTATTCCAAACACAGAATTTGTGGTTGTTAAGCAAAGTTACAAGACTGCAAATAAGATTCGAAACTTCAATTCACACTAATAAAGTGGTTGAAAATTTTACTCTCTTTTTTTTGGTGTGGTTCTGTCTGGGTTTTGTCAAGAACACTCAACATTTTGTTCTCAGAAATCAAAGACTCAATGCAAACCCAATTCGAAAGAAAGCCTAAATGCAAACACAAAGATGCGAACTTTCTAAATAACAAAACAAGGGGAGAGAGAGAGCATAAGTAGTTTAACGAATGAGATACTCCCCCCTTTCTAATTGTTAGTTTACCGGTGCTTGCGACCCGTGTGCGTGAGCAGAAACACAACCGTCATAATTTTCCAATTAGACGTCGTAGGGCATCGAATTACATCTGGCCGCAAGTTATTGAAAGCGTGATTACTGTTCACAATTCTCTTGTTATTGGACATGCCTCTCGGCCGCTAAGAATTACACTTGGCCGCTAAGAATTACATTTGGCCGCACGTTATTGAAAGCGTGATTACTGTTCACGATTTTCGTGTTATTGGACACGCCTCTTGGCCGCTGTGAACTACACTTGGCCGCTGATAATTACCATTGGCCGCATTGAATTACATCTGGCCGCGTCGAATTACATGCGTGATTACTGTTCACGATTATCTTGTTATTGGACATGCCCCTTGGCCGCTACGAACTACACTTGGCCCCTTATAATTACTCCTGGCCGCGTATAATTACATCTGGCCGCGTCGAATTACATGCGTGATTATTGTTCACGATTCTCTTGTTATTGGACATTTCTCCTGGCCGCTACGAATTACACTTGGCCGCTTATAATTGATGTTGGCCGCAAATTATTGATGCGAAGTCCTAATGAAATCAACTGACGTCGTTTTGGTGAGGTACTCATCGATAAAACCCAGTCGACGATCGTTTCGGTCGCTCCCAAGGTAGTGAAGATCAACAGCAGTTGTCCTCCCGTTTCTCCCGAGGCTCTCTCTCTCTCTCTCTCTCTCTCTCTCTATATATATATATATATATATCACTTCATCTTCGTTCAATTCTCTGGGAACTAAGTCTGGCGTCACATTTCATGTATGCATAAAGATAGAGGATTACTCGGTGCTGAACAGTTCCGAAGAAGCGAGACGATTGAGTGAAGGTGCTGTAAGCGGTAGCGAATACTCGTTCCACGAAGACAACATACAAAGTCCCCATTTCAGTTGTGTGACAACAAGTTGCAATGAACGTGTTAGGTAGAAAATGAGATGTAGATCAAAGTAGTTCCAATTTGAGGCGGGGTACGGACGTTAACAGCTATTGAGGTTTAGTTTTGCTTTAAGGTCCAACTTGATGATTTGCATGATAACTGTCTTTGTTCAGTTCCCCTTGTGTCTTGCGTGATGGCTTTCCATTTTAGCACACTTTTGTTTAGGGAAAAATCATTACATTTAAAGCTTTTGTGGTGCAATTACTGCTTTATTAGATTTTAGTTTAGTGGAGAAGGATTTGGCACTGAACTCTATTTCAAAAGCTACCAACAATGGTTTCATTCTCACAAAGAAACTCTATCCAAAATTGTGTGGTCATTTGGACACTGTAGGAACTTCAAAAGTTCGTGTTTGATTGAAGATAGATATCTCGATAGTTTTCCTGGACCATCTGAGGTCTTCGTCAGAAGTTATATGAGTTTTTGCAATCTAGAAATATATTAGAATCTTGAGGCTAAATGACATGATGGCATAAGTGGTTGAACTCATGCTTGTTTTTGTACCCCAACAGACCACCACCTCCACCACCACCAGATTTGTGTCTCTTAGAAGAAGTGGTAAACGAAATAGCAGGTTTCATTCGCACTCACGTCAGTACATTGCTCTCGTCATCCAAGGATATTGCTCTGGGAAGGGACACAATAATGTTTTTCAGAGTTGCTGCATATTTCTGTCCTAGGGGGCTTCATTGATTTCCTTACCTTGGGCTACACCAGTAAGTTTTGACTTTGTCTAGATTTTCAAGAACCTAGTCTTTCCTCCTGGTTTTACTTAACTTGGAATGATTTTCAAATCTCTTCGTGGCGGGCCTTCTTATTATTCTTACCATGCATTCCGGCACTCTATGAGAAGTAGGAAGATGATACAGATAGGTATTTACTAAAGGGTTGCAGGGAACTGCAGCTGTTGTATGTGAAATTTGATGTGGAATATCTCTGTAGGGTTTGAAAGTGGATTTTTGAGAAGCATAAACTAAGCTTAGTTTTTTTGTTTTTGTTTTGCTTTTCTGTGTGCTTGCTTTTGTCCTGAGGAGTGTTGAGGGAAGTGTCATAAAGTTGCGGTAAGCCACGTTCAGGCAGGAGATTCCAATTGTTCCAGAATGGCTCATTGACATTTGTATAAATCATAATCATGTCTGTTCACAGAGATTGATTTGGAATCGTTACTAGAAAAAGCAGCTGATTGCATACCTGATTCAGATTTGATGAGTTTTGGGTGTTATATCTGCATTGCGAGAGAGATACAATGCTTTTGTATCAGTGTGAGTTGAATATCTAGGTTTGAGGGGTTTTAGGGATTGTATCTGTATGCGGGGAGAACGATACTATGCTTTTGTATTGTGTGAGTGGAACATCCATTGATTGGGTGATTGTTTTCCATGCACATTAGACTCCTCATCATTGCAATTTCCCCTGCACATTAAATCTATCTCCTACTGCATAGGTGGAAACATACAGAAACAGAATTGATGCAGAAACAATTCTGAGAAGAAACCAGTTGATGCAGATCTTTGATGTATTGTGATCAACAAAACTACAAAAGTATTGGCATAATTTTTAAAGGTATCCTCCAATATTGGGGGGTCAATGAGAAGGTTCATGTGTTTATTGAAATTTACTACTTTTTAGCATCTGGGCACATGATACTGACCAGGTAAACTTTCAATCAACAGGTGTTTGGGCTGGCTTTCGCGTATTTGAAATTTTCTGAAGGTCTTGGAGTAAACCCGTAACTTGCACTCACGCTCCCACTCGACTAAACCTTGGGGTTGTTGAATCTTTGCATGCGAAGCACATAATGAGGATGACTTGGTGTTAGCCCCAAGGTTTTAGATTTTGATGATAACAAACATAGTCATTAGTCTTTTGAGCTTAATTGGAATAATATGTTTCTATTGAACTAATTATGCTATTACTCATTATTATAGGGACTTATAAGCAATTCCCTCGTATCTAAAGGTGTGCCCTACACCAAACACAACCTCTCACATACATGTGGGGCCCACACATAATAGTGTGTGTGGAGCTCACATGTATGTGAGAGGTTGTGTTTGGATTGTAGTGTGTATCATTTTTGAAAACCAGAGAGGAGCTTCGAAGAAGAAAGAGGCGACCGAAATCAAAGGGGTTTTCGGGTCAATCAAAGATTCAGATGAAAGGATTCTCATCTTCAAATCTCTATCTCCAATAGACAAGAAAATTGAAGAAGGAGAGAGATAAGGAATATTTCTTCCTATTTTTCTGACAGCTGGAAGAGCTTCGTAAGGAAAGAGAAAGATTGATTGCTGGAAATATGAAGATGGAAAGATCTAAGAAGGAAAGATTGTGGCTGATTGTGTGCAACGGCTATGAGGAAGTCTCCAACGTTCAATTGGGTTTTTCCATGTTAAAAAGAAAAGTAGGAGCAAGGTCGGATCACACATCTCTTGAGCAAAAATTCCAGTGAGCTATTACTTGAAATTCTATCAGTCATCCTTAAGCTTCATCTTGAATATTCTTACACTAGTTTGAGTGTACCTTTGAACCGTATTGTAAAAACTAAAAAAGGGATTTCACACCCTTGTGAGATTGTAACCATTTTTGTGAGTGATTTTTGGGTAGAAAAATCATTTGGGTTTTAGGTGTGACTAGCGCCGGAGTCTTAGCTAGTTGGAGAGGATTCGGAGTAATTGCTCGTTGTAAGGTTCTCTAGCACCCGCAAAGCTAGAGGTTTGTAACAACTATTGGAGATAGCGCAGCAATTCCCGAGTAGACACTTGGGGAGTGGAGTAGGCCGTGAAGTTGCGGACCGAACCACTATAAAATCCTCGTGTTTGATTTCTCTTTCCCTTACTCTTTCCCTTTACGTTTTGCATACTATATTACTTGAGTTAACTGATATATCTTTGAATCTGACTTGGAATAAATTAGCTTGCTTAATTAGTTGATTATGACCATATATTAAAGTCTAAGAATCAGTTGAACTATTCTCTGCATCTGTTGTGTTTTCTGGTTTCTGAGCTCGCTCCATCTGTTAAGGTTACTGTGCTGCTGTCTGTTTTGAGTAGACTCAATTCTGCTACTGTGTTGATTTATTTTTGTCGTGCACTTTCTTTTAAATTGTCAAAAGTCAGTGTGATACCCAATTCACCCCCCTCTTGGGTTGCTTTTGGACCAACACTTGGGATTATATCATTTGGTACAACTATCTTAAGACATGATAAACACAGTAACAAAACCAGCAACTTCCTTGTAATCTTACCCTTTTACTAGAAAGGTCGATGCAATGGAGTTTTTTATGCACACACTTTCATATGAATAGTCATGGTGGCCCATATGCTAAATCTAGGGCAGGTCCCCGACTTTTCGGGGTCTAAAGTGAAAATTAAAGATAGGGCCTTTTTTGCTAGACTATGATAAAAGACACCAAAAGAGGAGGGGCCCTTAAAATTTGCAAATTTTTGGGGCCTAAAGCGGCTGCAACTTGAACTTTAATCTAGCTAAAACAGAAGCAGACCCGGAATTTGTTCACACCCTTGAGATCTTCGGAATTTGTGCCCTCGCTTGAGATCTTCGTGTAATCTCCAATGAATTCAAAAACTATATTCGGATTCCATCAATCAGCATCTTATTTATTTAGTATTCTACTATTCTGCAAATGGCCTGAACTTTTTGTACCGACATTCCATTTGATATTCATTCATTTGTTTGTTTTGAATCTTTAGTTGCCACTACATGCTTAATGCCATCTTACTCACAATTCCTTATATGAGCATCTTATTTAGGGACACCCTTTTTGCTGAAGATCCAAGATTGCGATTTGAGTGGGATCCTGTAAATATCTGATAAACTGTTTTTAACTGTCAAAGTTTAGTTCTTTGAACAGGGGAAATATCAGTCATGGTCTAGAGAAATTCTACAGTGGTTTCCGTATCCGTGTCGGACAGGTCCTAGGCACCGACACTCCAGAGACACGCGGATACTTATGGAAGACGGCAAGTAATGTGTCCAATAAATTGTAACAATTTCACGAAGGGATGGGTTGGGGATACGCGTGTCCCCAGTGAGACACTTGTGAGAACAAGACGTAATGTCACTTCACAATAGAGAAAACTTTTTTACTTGTCAATTGTCCCTCATGGTTTATCTTTTTGATGGATCATCTCTCAATTATGTAGAAGCACCGGTAGATTTAAGTTTCGTTTAAGTTAGTATTGGTTTCTTTAGTCTTGAGAGAATTAAAAGTTGCATCCTCATGTCTGTGTCCCCTCTTATTGAGAACTAACGTGCCAATTGTCCGTCTATGTTTGTATACGTGTCTGTGCTTTTTAGGTACAAGGTAAGTTATACGGTAGCAAGTTGTATTATACCGTGTCCATTAACCGAAAGAATTGATCACTCATCTCAGGGGCTGGATTTTTCATTTCGCAGATTCCAGAAAACTTGAAGCGAAACAGGAGGAAGAAAAGTGAAGAGATCAGTGGGGGAAAAGGAATGGACACCAAACACTAGTGGAAAGTGGAAAATCCACTAACAAAAGCAAAGAGCATGGAGAGCGATTTGATGGTGATGCAATGAGCTTGCTGGAAATTTCTGGGATATGGACACACGTTGTACTCCTCTAGCTAACATCATCTGATGATGGCGATGCCCGTTATCTACCCCAATCTTCACCTAATAATTTTACAATTGACGTAAAGAAAAGAAGGAAATACCGTCAATGAGACTCGTTTAGTAAATGACTAAGTTTGGCTCGTTAAGGCTCGAGCCGAGGTCAAGCTCAAATTTTTGGCTCGTTTAGTAAACGAGCCGAGATCGAGCTTGACAAAGCTAGACTCGGCTCGTTTGCAGCCCATCATAAATTCACAAGCAGATTTTCTGATCCTATCTCTACGCTATCCTATAGGAACTTTTTCTTTTGGAAACAAACACTGTTGCTCAATAAGTTTTTTTTTATAAAATAACTTGGGGAATTGGTTTCCATCTCTTGCCCGTTTCACGGGTCGAAAAGGGAGGGCTTTAGAGGGATAAGCTAATTCTATGGCCTACTCCTATGGCCTACTCTTGCCTGGTGTTTGGTTCCTCCCTTCGTACTTGGGCTACTTATCCTTTTTTTTTTTTTTTGGGTCAAACGGAAATATACTCGGGCTACTTATCTAGCGGAGAAGGAAGGGGTCTTAGCGAAACCCACCTCACCCTCTAGGATAAGCTTATCCGAGTAGGGGAATTACCAGCATGCCCTTCAAATCTCTTGAGACCCTTTTTGGGCAAGAATATATTCACCCATTCTTATCCATTAATTTCAACTACTAAACAAATCTTTTATTAGTTAATCTATCATTCTTAACTAATTCTTTCTCATATCCGCCTGCCAAACGAGCTGTTAATTTACTGTTGTAAAAGGGAAATGTAGCTTGTTTTGAATGTCCGTACCTAAAAGTAATTTGCTAGGTATTAGCGATTCCTGATGTTGAGCCCAGTGTGCTCCCATGGATTACGTTACATAGTGAACTCTATGCGACCGCTTTAAAAATAGACTTGCGGGTACGATGTTGAATGACATAAAAAACTTAATTAAAACCTTCCCTAATACCAATTGATTTCCAGAGATATGGTGGAAAAATGGTCTAACACCTGATAACAAAGTTCTTTCCAAAAACTCAAACACCTGCATGGGGGTAATCCTGAAGAAGTGCCTACAGTTGTTCCTGACGGACCCTCTTATAAAAAAAAAATTATTCAATGCCCTTGGGCACCACTCCTTTCGCCACATATTTTGTTGTGAGACCCAAAACAAGTCAATAGGACCCATTTAATGTGTGGCCGCCGGATCGTGTATCCGATAGCTCAGATTTCATCTCAGCAATAAACGGCTCTCGATCGTTGGTTGCCGAGATGAGATCCGAGCCGTTGGATGCACGATCCGACAGCTCGGAGGTACGTAGCACAGTGCTGTGCATCTTCACAGTGCTGTGCATCTTACTGCACAGCACCAACCCGAAGTCCGTGGTTGAACAGGCCCTAGGGCACCCACGTGGTACATGGATAACCAGACCTCTCCTCTTATTAAGGCCATTAGTTTTTCGTGTCTTAATTACCTATAGTAGGTAGGCTAACCAAGCTTTCTTTCCTTGTGCTGTGAGATCTACTCATTTGAGCTAACTTACAAATTAGAAAACCATGATTAAAATGTGGTTTATATGTGAACTGTTTGTTGGGTTTATTTTTGCCCTAATTTCAATCATTGAGCTACCGATTGAACAGAACTACACCACGAGGGAGCTTAAAATTAAAATGGATTCTATGGGTCCCTATCTGCTTCATCTTTTACAAGAAAGTAACTAATGATCATACTGTTTTCTTTTGGAAATGATTTTCCCACCCCAGTTTTTCTCTTCAATTGCACTCATAAATTTGTCATTTTGTGTACTTTGAAAATTATGTTACGTGCAATTTGAAAATTATGTTACGTGCAATTTAAGCATGGGAAGACATTTTTCTAGAGTAAATTTATATTATACTCCTCTTTTGAATAGAAAACTCATTCAAGGAACTAATTAAGTTTAGACTAGTTGGTCACCCTGGTATACTCTCGACTAAGACCAATAGGTTAAATTTTGTTGCAGGCAATAATTGGTATGTCATCTCATTTATAGAAGCTTTCACTGTTGGTTTATTTCTTCCCTACTTGGGAGTATTTATTCGATTGTTTTGTACTGACTTGAGTTAGTTGTTACGCACCTCATATAACCGATCTAATGTCTTTTAAATTTTCCAGTTGCTCAATTGAAAAAAAAATATATTGACAGACAACAGCCTGATAAGAAGGAAGGTTTACCTTTCAAATCAACAAAAAAATCTAGAAGGGAAAAAACAAAAAAAACCAATTATAGAATGCAAGCTGATATGACAGCATTGTAGTTATCTTGAATGAGTGCAAGTATTCAAAATTGAAGAATATAAAGAAAAGGTTCAAAGTTTGCTTCTTTCATTGAAAATACTATAAAATTCACAATCTCTACCTACTGCTACATTCCACTAATTAAAACGAAATTAAGTTATTTGCGATCTTCTGAATATGTAGAATAACAACGAGCGCATAAACTGATCCGGACACCTGAGTTATAAAAAAAAAAAGAATCTATAGAATAACAATTCTTTTATTTACCGAATTTCGAAAGCAAAATTACTTTTTGCCCCGATGGGAAAAAAAGTATAAACACAAGATTCAAACAGTACAACATTCTTAATTTAATTATTCTGCGTCAATCAATCCAGGTATCAAAGCTCAAATCTTTTGACTGTTACTCCTACTTCATCAAGGGAATCAAAGCTGCATGAGTCAAAATTCCATTCCCATTCAAAAGCATGTGTTTTTTTTTTTTAAAAGTATCTCTCAAGAAATTGCTTTCAAGATGGTGGGGGACCATGGAAGCAACTGGTATTTTATTATAACTCACGCCATCCGAGTTATTTTACGTACATCTTTTGATAACTCACAGGATGTTTGGCTCAACTTACTCGCACGTCAACTAATCCACGATGAATAAATTTAACAGTTTCGTTGCGCAGGACCCATTTAAAGCCGCGAAAAAACCCATGTGGACTAATTCCAAAAGAATCGATAGAAACTTAACAAATTTTCCAATCTTGACCACTATGCTAATGCTAGCTTATGCAAGGTACTTGTATGATCACATCACTGTGGGTACGGGTCTGAGTCAACTCGGGTGAGTTTTATTTGGCACGCCATGTTTCTTCCAGTGGTCAAGTGATAGTAACCTCACGAATATCAGTCGGTTGGGTTTATTCGGTGCTCTTGAGGCACTGCCATCTTTTATTTCAACATCTTTTTTAATCACACGTTTTTGTAAAATTCATATGCTTAATACTGCATCTCAACAAATATGTGGTTGGAAAATATATTGAACGCTACATGACACTACCCAAAACCATCTTTCAGTGCCTGCACATCTACAGTCCACAGACTCCACACAGACCCACTCCCCCAATTAATTTCATTGTTTTCTTCTCCTCTTCATAAAAGATCCAATTTTTGAAGATAAGTATTGGCTCTGTTTGAACCTATGGAAAAGAAAAGAAAGGAAAAAAAATAAAATGGGCGGAAAATAAGAGGGAGAAGGAAAAGAAAATTTACTATTTTCAAAATTGAAAATTGTTATTTTATTCTATCTTTTTCTTCCAACCAAACAATAAGACGGAAAATTTTTAAATTTTTTTTCTTTACTTTTCATTTCCTTAAATTCCAAACATAGCCTTAATATTTTATACAGAAACCGTCCAAAAGCCACTGGGGAAAGTGGAAAGAGAACTCAAACCTCCCCCATTATTTTACTACCAAACAAAATCTCTGTCTCTGTCTCTCTCTCTTTCTCTGCATAAACAAGTAGGAGTATCTTGAACACACGTATTACTTCCATTACTTGACTCTGTATTGCCATTTGGAGTTCTGTATTTGTTCTTCAGACGTCACCGTTGATGGGTTGTTGAATTTCTGCTTACTCCACAAGACCAAACAAGCTCTCTTATTTTAATCTTGATTTCTGCTCTCATTTTCTTGGAGTGTTTAACCAGGGAAGGTTGTTCACCCATTTGGGTCCTTTTCATTTTTTTCCCATATTGATGCAACAATGAGGTTTTCATGGCTCTGAGACACCCTGCAATGGATCTTGAAGGATGGAACCGCGGCAACCCAATCAAGGTTAGACATGTGGCACTGGTACTTACAAACCCCTCCTTCAAAATCACACCCTTTGCTTACTATCTTGCTCTTGTCTTTGTTCTTGTTTTTGGTTATAGAAGGAATCATGGAGGACAGTCTTGACTCTAGCTTATCAGAGCTTAGGTGTGGTATATGGGGATTTAAGCACTTCACCTTTGTATGTATACAAAAGCACATTTGCAGAGGACATTCAGCACTCAGAGTCTAATGAGGAGATATATGGGGTGTTGTCTTTTGTTTTCTGGACATTAACCCTTATCCCACTGCTTAAGTACGTGTTTATAGTGCTTAGAGCTGATGATAATGGTGAAGGGGGTACTTTTGCTTTGTATTCTTTGCTATGCCGCCACGCCCGGGTTAGTACTTTGCCCAATTGCCAGCTAGCTGATGAGGAGCTATCGGAGTATAAGAAAGTTGGAGATAAGAGCCCCGGCTCGAGCCTAAAATCAACATTGGAGAAACATAGAGTGTTGCAAAGGGTGTTGCTTGTTTTGGCTTTGATTGGAACTTGTATGGTTATTGGAGATGGAGTCCTTACACCTGCAATATCTGGTATGGGAGAATCGGAGATTATATTATTGGTTTTTTTTTTTTTTTCCTTCCTTTTTTTTTTTTTTTCCCTTTCTTTTCAACAGGTTGAAAGTTGGGATTTTGGTAACTGAGAACTGTTTGATTTTGTTTGGCATGTTTGCAGTGTTTTCAGCGGTTTCGGGGTTAGAGCTTTCCATGTCAAAAGAGCATCACCAATGTAAGACTCTTAGCTATTTGCCGAATCATTCACTATTTGGTATAAAATCCCGACGTAATATTTGAAGGATGGTTGTTTTTATTTGCATAACAGATTTAATCATAATGTGCTTTCTAGGGTAGGTGTGTATTATTCCCGTGTGTCTGTCAGCTTGCTTGGGTGTGTTTTTCTGTGTGCAATTTTAGGTTTTTGTTCATATATCTATCAATGATGTCCAATCAAACGAAGTTTTGGCATGGATAAACTTGTCGACGAGGGACACGAGATGAATGATTCAGGTCGTCCTTGTGGGTCTTAGGTTGGCCTACAATGGACGAAATCTGGACTGATCAAAACTGGATGGATCTGAGTCCTCAATGTCGAGCTTCATTGTAATGTCTTTTGTTCTTGAAATTAATCTAGCCGCTTATTTGCCAAGAGAATATAAATCGGAAAGGTTTTTCTGATACCTTATGTATCTTCTAGGTGAGTGGGTTAAGATTGTCTTACCAACCCTGCCAAATTTAGGTGTGGAGTACTTTCCCTTATATATCGTTAATTGATTTTTGAAATCTCAGTAACTTCACCTTTAAGGATGGAAATCTGGGTTTATGGGCTAAGTCTGGGCATTGGTAATGTGGGTAATTGAATGCCAGAACATTTTATTGCTGGTTTCTCTTATTTGCTTGAAATGTCTTCAGATGACTTCTTTGGCATTTGCTATGAAGTTCGTGTGCAGCGATTTAGGTCACATAATTCTTCGATAGGACTCTTTGCTCTCGCTCTCATGAATTTTAATAGTTTAGGATGTTTTCGAAAGGTGCTTTCACACTTTTTCTCACGCTCATGCATGCACATTACGTGACTTAGGCAGTGATGCAAATCATAGTTGGGTATCAAAATCTTGAGTTTACTGTTATATATTCAGAAGTTGGACTTGTTTGAGCCGTTCAAAAAAAAAGTTGGACTTGATTGATCCTTGTGAATTTTTTTATGTGGGCGTGCAGTTGGTGGACAAAGAGATAGTACCATATTGTCATGCATATGCTTTATTGTGGGTCCTTCTAGATATAACCAAGAAAAAATTGCTAACTTTAATCAGAGTCAAATCACTATCAAGCAAATAAATTAAAGTTGGGAATTCAGTATGTGGCAGACCAAAATGAAAGCATCCTACCTAATCATAAAGTGCTGATAAACTTGGACCAATAAGAGTTAAATAGAAGTTAGAAGATTAAGCTGAAAACGTTGTCCCTGTACAAAGTTGGTGATAAACACGATTAAGAAAAGGTAGTTCAGTAGGTATGAAGCTGGACCAAAAGAGATATGTGAATACTCTAGTGCAATGAAAATGATACAAACTCATGGGTAGAACTCACCTTTGAAAACCGGTTTTCAAGGAGAGGGTGCCCAAGAACTTATATTCACAAGGACAAGCCCATGCTTAGTCGATGTGGGACATTAGGATCGTAACATACGACCATGCTCCGCAAACTGGGTCCACGGCGGCCCATTCTATCGACACTGACCCGATGATAGCCCTTTCTCTTTTTTGGCGGCTCCACTCAATGGTTATTCAGTTGAATTCCCAAGTGGAAGCAAAGAAGTCTAGCCATCATTGGACTTGTCAAATTATGTTGTAATGATTATTATTTGGTACAAGGACCCCTTGAGGCAAACACAATAATCAGTCAGCAGATAAGTAGACTATATAGGGATCAGCAAAGCTTTCCTACAGTTGTTACTGTCCAAATGATTTAAATGGATCGAGATTTTTTTTCAAGTATTTTGATTGATAAATATTCAAATTGTCCTTGTCATTATTTGCAACTTGTATCAGTATTTTGGTCAAATCATCACCTTTGCAGTAGCCACTAAGGACAAATCTTGAAAATATTGCCTCATTACCCTAATCTGCAGTACTTCTTGCTTCTCTTATCTGATCCAGATGAAACGTGCAATCATGGCTGTTACTTGCCTTTTCACTAAATTTACTCTCTTATCAGTTATGAACTGTATTCTTTCTTCTATATTCTTCTTTTATCGGTTAGTCTGACCTTCCATGGTTGGCTGTCATTAAGGCTATGGATGAATACTGGAATTGTGGACCGATTTACCCAAAACAAAATCATTTGAAAGTAAAGAAATAAATTGATCATCTCGATTTCGTTGTTTTCGTCTTTTTTTTTTGCCTATTCGTTCCTTCAAAATAGGGAAAACAAGTATAAAGTCTTGGAGTGCAAGATCTTCATTGTGGCCGATTAAAAAAAAAAAACTTCATTGTGGTGCATGGTTATGATCCTGCATATCTACACCACAGTCTTCATCCTGATAACTATGAGTAAACTTGAATAACCAAATAGCAAGTTTTAAATGGCCGTGCTCCATTGTGTAGCCTTGGTAACATTTGTTTGAAAATGACCTGTACATTGCTGCACCTTCTGTCATGAATTTGACTTGTAATCTTGAAGCCCCGACAGTAACTCAGCTTCTGAGTATACATCTTTCTTCTTTAGTCTGTTAACTGTTCTACCCTTGGTAAAATCCTTGGTCGGGTAGGTGTATGGTTTGGCAGTTGACAATTAACAGAGCTATAGAATTACATAATCATCATGTTAAATTGGAAGACCAATTTTTTGGCAGTAAGTCAGAGACTTTGTTTTGGATCTTCGGATTCTTACACTTCTTTTTACTGCTTCAGGGCAATGTCCAGATGACTTTTTTAGTTCTTCGTCACATCATATTTATTGGCTGGAAAGACAGACTTTGTGGTCTGTAAACTAAACTAGGGCATACTTGATCCTCGGTTTGTTCACCTTCTTAGCTTCAGTCGATCAAGCAAATATGTTTTCAGTTCTTACGCTTACATATTTGTTCCAGAACTGCAGAATCTTTTCTTTTTCTTGGCAAAACCATTTCACTATCAACTTGAAAGATTCTGGTTGAAGGATTCAGGCAGTGCTTGTTGGACTCTTCATAATTTACTCTTAATATAGATAATAATAGATTGCATATTTGATGTTCTGTTTCCACTTGTTCCTTTATTCTGCAGATGTAGAAGTCCCAGTTACTTGTATCATATTGGTATTCTTGTTTGCACTCCAACATTATGGGACGCATCGATTAGGATTCCTTTTTGCACCTATTGTGATAGCATGGCTTGCATGCATCAGCACTATTGGTGTATACAATATCATCCACTGGAATCCCCATGTTTACAAAGCACTCTCTCCTTACTACATGTACAAGTTTTTGAAGAAGACCCAAAGGGGAGGTTGGATGTCCTTGGGTGGGATTTTGTTGTGTATAACAGGTAAAAGAGCAAAGTGAACCGTGTCCTCTTGCCCTTTGCTCAATTGACGAAGTTTTCTTACTGTTTTGTGTTTAAATTCTAATTCAGGTTCAGAAGCGATGTTTGCTGATCTAGGACACTTTTCACAGTTGTCAATCAAGGTAAATAAACTTGGTTATGTTTCCTGTAGAGTACTGCAGTTGATATGCCTCTTTTGTGGGATGAAATTGTGGATCAAACATAAAGTAGGCGCCCAATAGATTTTCAGTTGATATGATTTTTGTGTTTTCAAAAGACAGTCCTTAATTTTCAGTTACCAGTCAAAAGTATTTGCATTAGTGTCTTTTTTGTTGTCGTCTATGTTTGAAGGCCAGTTATTTGGGTGTAAAATTTATCCCCAGCGCTGAATCCAACAATTTACAAGGGATCTCATATCCTTTGGGCAGTAATGGTCTTCAACCACCATATTGTAATCATGCTTTATACATAGTTCCTTAATCAAAAAATCTCACATCGGCACATGGCAATACCGCCCCTACCCTAGAATAGAGTATGCCAAATTTTTTTGGGATGTGTTGTCAAGCAGGCCAAATAATCAACAGTTTAATGTTGCATGCAAATGAGGACAATGTGGGGTTGGCCAGAATGCACACCCTATCTCAATATCTAATCTGCTAATTAAACAACACTAGAAGTTTCATCACTTCAAGGGACAAATGCATTGAAGCTGAAACAAGTAGTGCTAATTCAGGAGAGAGTTGTTAATACACCGAAGACTACATTATTTCTCCTGCTGGTCATTAAAATTTTGTTGATATGATTATTTGCTAAAGAAGCATTTCTTGCTAGAAACTGCAACAGTGAAATCAACTCCTCTAACAGAGAGCTTACTTAATCGCAGATTGCTTTCACCTTTGTAGTTTACCCGGCCTTGATCCTTGCATATATGGGGCAAGCAGCTTATCTTTCCAAGCACCATATTATTGAAAACTATTACCACATTGGATTCTATGTATCAGTACCTGGTAGGTACTATGTTTTTGCTCTTTCTACTTGCAGTTTCCAGATTTTTCTCATAGAGAAGTTGTGTTGCTATTTGTAGGCGATATCAAATCCAAGAACCTTTAAGTTGAGTTTTAGCTGATTTTCATTACCTACTTGCTTTGTCAGAGCCAATACGATGGCCTGTTCTAGCATTAGCCGTACTCGCAGCAGTTGTGGGAAGCCAAGCCATCATCACCGGGACTTTCTCCATTATCAAACAGTGTTCTGCTTTGGGTTGCTTCCCAAGGGTCAAAATAGTACACACCTCGCCCAATATTCATGGCCAGATCTACATTCCGGAGATCAACTGGACTTTGATGGTGTTATGTTTGGCTGTTACTATTGGTTTCAGAAACACAAAACACATAAGCAATGCAGCAGGTACTTTCTCTGAAATGGTCTCCTTTTTCTTACAAATAAGAAGGCATTGCTCAATTTGTTCTTCCCTTTTCTTTCCTGGGTTCTCCCTTTAGAATTCTTCCGCTTGGGAGGAATCGGTATTTCTTGACTGAGGGACTAATTCCTACTGGTTCGATCCTGCAAAGTAAGTCCATATAAAGGACTGAGTGTTACGCTAATTATTGATGAAATGAAACTCTTCAGTCCCCTACACTTCGATGACAAACACCTCGAAATGGTGGAATCGGATGATCAGATTATCTTTTCTTGTATGTGTTTTAATTGTTGTAAGTGGTGATTAGTGCTTCATTTATCAAAATCACATCCTATGAACCTCTAGGTTGTAGAATCAAGTCTAAGGACAACCACTTTGTCCATTTATTGCCAAGGTTAGGCATGTACCCAGTCTACCCTTCCTAGACACCATTTATTTGGTTAGTAATTGCCTAACTGGCCTTATTTTTTACCAATGATTGTGGGTAAACTTATTACAGCTTATTCTTTCATGGAGCAGGTTTGGCGGTTATAACTGTTATGCTGGTAACCACCTGCCTAATGTCTCTGGTTATTGTCCTTTGCTGGCGCAGAAATGTATTCATAGCCCTTTGCTTTATATTATTCTTCGGTTCCATAGAAGCGCTCTACTTCTCAGCTTCACTCATCAAGTTCCTTGACGGTGCATGGGTGCCTATTGCTCTCTCATTTATCTTCCTAGTAATCATGCATGTTTGGCACTACGGAACTGTCAAGAAATACGAATTTGATGTCCAAAACAAGGTTTCCATCAACTGGCTACTGAGCCTTGGTCCTAACCTTGGAATCGTGCGGGTCCGTGGCGTTGGCCTTATACACACTGAACTTGTATCCGGTATTCCCGCCATGTTCTCTCACTTTGTCACCAATCTCCCAGCTTTTCACCAGGTTTTAATCTTCCTATGCATCAAATCAGTTCCAGTGCCTCACGTAAGACCAGAGGAAAGGTTCTTGGTTGGAAGAATTGGCCCGAAAGGGTACCGGATCTATCGGTGCATAGCAAGATACGGGTACCGCGATATTCACAAGGATGACGTGGAGTTTGAAAAGGACCTTATATTTAGTATCGCGGAGTTTATTCGGTCTGAGCAGCCAGATTGCAATATCGAGGACGACGAAAGGATGACCGTCGTCGGAACTTCTTCAACAAACGCAGAAGGCGTAAAAATGCGTGAAGGCGACGGCGAGAATTCTTCTGAATTGGAAGAGACTTTTGAACTGAGGGAGATAATGCCGCCCAAGAAGCCAAGGAAGAGGGTGAAGTTTCTTCTGCCGGAGAGTCCCAAGATCGGCGCGAGCGCGCGAGAGGAGATGCAGGAGTTGATGGAAGCAAGGGAGTCAGGGCTGGCCTTCATAATGGGGCATTGCTATGTGAGGGCAAAGAGTGGTTCAAGTTTGATCAAAAGAGTTGTGATTAATTTAGGGTATGATTTCTTGAGGAGGAACTCTAGGGGGCCAACATATGCATTGGGTGTTCCTCATGCTTCCACTCTAGAGGTTGGGATGATTTACCATGTCTAGTTGTGATTACAAACATGGTTTTTGTGTACTATTTGTAAATGATAGATCAAGGTTTTGTTTTTTTTTTTTGTTTTTTGTTTTTTGTTTTTGTAGCCATTACCACAGTCAGGTGTTTTATATGGAGATCATATGGAGCGGCGTAAAAGAGTTCCGTTTATTAATAAAGTTACAACGATAATTTCCCTTCATGGACGAGGTCTCTGGTTCAAGTCTCGAATGCCTCCGTACTCTTCCTACTGGACTAGTTTTCTAGTTGGTCTTTGACTGCGAGATTCTTCCTACTGGACTAGTTTTCTAGTTGGTCATTGACTGCGAGATTAAATTGCCGGGAACGCCCGTGCCCAAAAGAAATCGCAGAAAACAATCGTGCAATAAGAAGGGTTGCAACTTTTTCAAAATGCCTCCTTGGACAGGGAAGATCTCGTACTTTTTCCCTATCATTTTTGGACTTGGAGGGCCCGACTTGGATTTTTGACTCTTGGGTCCGATCACCTTAGATAACAAACTCTCGGACTCTCGGGCCTATCCCTACCACTTTTTCCCTATCTACTTTTTCTATATCATTGCATATCATTGCAGCAGCGATGATTGTGACAAGGATCGAGCTCCAGCTTGATGCAGGTCATGATTTTTCCACCCATAGAGAGCAGATTTGTGGGATCAGACACTGGAACTGTTTTTTTTTTTTTTTCTCCGACTTTTTCCTTTTGTATTTTGATTTTGTTTTCTTGTATTTTCCTGACCTATATGTCTTTTGTATTTGCTGAAAATTATCAATATATGTGTATATATTTTTTACACCACCTTTATCTGCCATAATATAAAAAAACGAAAAATGAAAAGGGAGGTTGTGAAAATCACTCCAAACAGCACCTTAAGCATATCTTTGCTCCCAACTTAAGGAGCAGTTAAAGTGGTCAAACAAATTTAAAAAAAAAAAAAAAGCGAAAAAAAGAAAATTCCTATTGTTGGAGAAAGAGATGAACCAAACATTCCCAAATGGCACGTGATTCTAATCTAACCATCACATGATACCATTATTAGGGGCAATTTTTTTTTTTTTGGACAAAAGTTATTAGGGGCAAATAAAGCAAGGAGATGGAGTATTTCATTTGACTCCATCATTTTGCTTTAGAAAATAATCCCGTAATCATTAATCCAAGGAGTTATACGTATACCGTATGCATGCCTGCATATTGAATGTCCCGAGTCATCTTGCGTGCGTGAAATTAGAAAACTAATTTACTAGGATTGTGTAGGATCTCGTAAATATAACTGGGTCGCAAGACTCGCGACGGCTTTGCCATTTCATATGCGAGATCGATCCACGTGTTGGATTGTTTAGTACTAAGTCGTAACTATAACTGGATTGTCTAGAACAAGGCCCCGTTTCGCTAATCTATAAGTCGTAGACTTTAAACTTTTTTCGTTGTCTTGATTCAAATTTTTTTCGTATGTGTTAATTTTGTGTCTAAATTTTATGTATTATTGGATCGTCTCGACGAGAGAAAACAGAATAGTAAAAAAATTTGACTTTTTCCCAAATTTTTTTTAAAAATATTCAAGAGAAAACCCAAAAGCTTATCTTTTCATAAAACCTTTCTATATATATTTCTCATTCGCTCTCTCTCACTCTTCTCCAACCACAAACCTCCCAACTCCCACAAAACAATCCTAACCCAAAAACCTCCCAATGCCAACCATGCACTTAGACTAATCTCACAGCCTCTTCCATAGTTCTTTCCACGCTTAGACGTATGGTGAGATGACCTCGAGAGATGCTGGTAAGAATAATTGAACATGAGACCTTAGGAGATAGCAAACTCCCGAGTTCCATCATTCCACGTCAATCCCTATTATTGGATGGGAAATTAAACCACAGGAAATTATAAAAATGCAGTCTTGTAGTGTTGCCCTTCTTGTGTCCAATTAAAATTCAAGGAAAATTGGGGCCTCTTTTTTTCTTTTTTCTTTTTTTCAGTTTTATTGCGTCTTTTAAATTGAAACTTACCTTTTACTACTATTATTTACACCAAATCAGAAGTGGGTCACTTTAAAACCACAGTAAATTAGTAGTATGTGTTTTCTAAGACAAGAACTCTACCAGTTGGACCGCGTTTGGATATAGACATGTGTCAGGATCTTTGGAAGGAAGTAAAGCATAATGATGAAAATTATTCAACCGCTCGGTTTATCTAGTCAAGCGGAATTTGAAGTGGGCCCCACGTGCCGATCTGTACACCGCATGTGCACACTTGGTCGGTTCCTTTAGCCAAAGTTCCAACACATCAATAGTTGTTGGAGTGCTGGTGCACGAGTTCTGACACTGTTTGGGCGGACCATAAGCCTTGTGTGGTGGTCTCGTGACTATGATATCTATTACATCACGCCATCCCAAACAAACCTAACCAATGCGACCAAGCAAAAATTTTAAGTCTCCATCAATTAGGTCCATGACATGAACAATTTTTTTTTTTTTATCGAGCTATGAGACATGGTGTTTCGTGATCATATTCGTAGGCAAATTCGTGTCATAGGAATTTAACAGGTCTTTTTCGTGTTGACTATAGCTAATTAACGCACAACTCTTCTCTTTCGGTTGGGAGGCTAGCTAGGATTGAAATCAGTTGCGTAAAAAATAAAATAAAATACTCCAATAGGCAATTCCACACTGTGGATGCACATCTACATTAAGATGCATCTTACCACATCTACATTAAGACCGAAGTTTAGGTCAGTGGCGGAGCCAGGATTTTGACTCCGGGGGCCGGCTTTATAGGCATATTATTTTATTTTTTATCGAAACATATACTTATTATATATCATAAAAATTTTGTTTATGAATACATTACATTTGTATATTGAAATAATTCTAGCCTAATGCAGTTAAAGTTAACCAATCATTTTGTTTTTTTCTTTAGGTTACTTCAACTGTCATGTTCTTATTTTTTATTTATGAAAGAAATTGAGAAATGAGAATGTAACATAACCGGTTTATTATCAAATCAAACCAAAATTATTAATATTATAAATAGCTATACACGAATAATTATTACTAATAATATTCAAAATCAAGTATATACAAAATAAAATTTTTAAAACTCTGGGGCTCGAGGAGCCGGGGGCCTAGCCTCCTGGGCCCCAACATAGCTAGCTCCGTCACTGGTTTACGTCATGCCATGTGTTTTGAGTACTAAAAAGTATAAATTTAAACCATGAAATAAGTACAGAAATTGAACTCAAGCTCTAATATCCGTTAGAACAATTGCACCGCACCCTTAAAATGGCAAGATTCCCAGCCGTAAACCCATTTTCCTCCCAAATTCGGCAAATGCCAAAAATACCATTGTCATTTTCTTGGCAAAATACCATATATGGCAGAGAATTTGGCAAAATGCCTTTTGGTGAATTGATCCTAGGGATGGCAGTGGCAGAACATTGGTGCAACAAACACCATTGTCATTTTCTTGGCAAAATAGCACTGTTAATTATCACAAACCGTAAATAGAAACGACAAATTTGGCATGGATGCTCTGAGAGCAGTCACTTGGGTGGTATTGCGTCATACCATTTAAAGTACGCATTCATTCCTTATCATGGAAAATTCATTGAATGCTTCTGAAATAAATTCATGTGGTCCTCCAAATGTTGTGGGATTGATTTATTTTGTGGGGTCCATGTACTCTGCATTAGATAACTTCATAGACAAAATGACACATAAAACGCTCGGAATGGTGCATAGCAATGCTCTAAGACCACCAAATAACCTCTCCTCATCATGATTCACATACAATTCTGGTTTGACATGCATGATCATACATTAGTGAGTGACTGGTGCAACGGGTGCATCTATAGTTCTAAAAAAATGCGTTATTTACGTAGATGTTTATGCACATATTTGGACACAGATATTTGAATTCACTCGATGCGTGAGAACTTTACGTTTGCCGGATGGGTCATGTGCATGCACAGTTCGGGACATACTTACGTCTGAATCCGTATCTGTGATGATAGCATTGCTCAGAATTTTCGGTTATCTTTGGAATTTTATCATGCACAAAATAACAGGTGTGTGTCCATCTTTCATATCTCTCTGAAAACAGAAAGTCTACTGGCACAGCAGATCTGTGCACAGATCGCATTGTGGGGCCCACTAAGGGTCCCATAAAAATAATCCGAGCCGTTCATTATGTTTAAAATATTTTTTCAAGTGCCCCCGCGAAAAATTAGCTCAATCCGACACCTATAATTACTAAATCTAATCGTCTAACTTTTCATTCTCTAAAAACCCGAATGAAAAGTTAGATGATTAGATCAAGCACTTATAGGTATCGGATTGAGCTAATTTTTCGTGAGAGCACTTGAAAAAATATTTTAAACATAATGAACGGCTCGGATTATTTGTATGAGACCCTTAGTGGGCCCCACAACACAATCTGTGCATAATCTATGCACAGATCTGCTGTGCCAGTAGCAAGGTTCCTCTGAAAATAACATGTGTGCCCCCTCATTGCAGATACTCATCAAGATTCACAAAATCATCTTCATATTGTAGTACTGTAGTTGTTTGTGTCAGGTGAGTAATTAGTTTAATAAAAAGGGAAATGATTTTGTCACTCTTTTTTTTTTTGTTAATGTCACTCATCTGCAAGTGTATTTTTGGTGCAAAAATATATTTATAGGGGAGTGACGTTAACAAGAAAGGAAGTGATAAAATCAGTGGCCAATAAAAATAATTAATGGGTTAGTTAAACTGCAATACAAGACAAAAAAGGAAAAAAAAAGAAAAAAAAAAAAACAGAGCATCTGATCCTTCTTTATTTTTTGCCTTTTACTATCTTTCTTACCTTGAACTGAGCTCCCTTCTGTTTCACTGAATTGATAACTTCCCTTTAAAAACTTCCATCTTCACATATCCTCCAAAGAAAAGGCCAACATTGCTCTCTCTCTCTCTCTCTCCAAAATGCAGAGCTTAAACCTCCTTAACATGATCACTTGTCGTAGTTTCTAAACACAACAAGGACAATGGGGAGGCACTGGGTGATGCTACTCCTCATTCTTTCGATTTTATTTTCTGGGTCTTCATCAGCTTCAGTCGCACCTCCTGCAAGTGAGTTATATAACCGATTTAGCACAATTATTATTTTTTTAAATATCAGTTCTTATTTATAGGCTATAGCCCTTACCATTTCACTACATTTGCAGAAATTGTTAGTGGGGTTGTTTCAAATGTAGTCACTGCTCTAATTAAATGGGTATGGTCACTAAAATCTACACCTAAAACAGGTACAGATCTTTCCCCTGACCTCACATTCCCATGGTTTTTTTTACCTGTTTTTTTTACCTGTTTTTTTTTTTGGCTTTTTCTTGAAAAATGTGTTGTGGGTTTTGCGTGATTTTGTTTTTCCAGAGGTTTCTTCTACCCGTTCGATGGTGAAATTTGAAGGAGGATACACTGTTGAGACAGTATTTGATGGGAGTAAACTTGGAATTGATCCGTACTCTGTTGAAGTGTCTCCATTTGGGGACCTTCTGGTTCTGGATTCCGAAAATAGTAACGTTTACAAGATTTCAACTCCCTTGTCTGGATGTAAGTGAGAATTTTATATTCCAAAGTTTTGGACTTGTGATCCTGTTTGATTGTTCCATCCCACTACCCAGACACTCCTCTCTCATAAGCCGTGGAGCCCGTAGATGTGTGGAACCCACTGTTTGTGAGAGATGAGTGTCCGGGGAGTGGCCGTGAGGCGTGTCCCCAGCATTTCCGGTTTACAATTGGGGGAAGTTTTGCATATGAGCATATTCCTACATTCATTTCACAAGAAAGTTCTGGTCTTTGATTTGCTTATGAGAACTGGCATTGTCAAGAACTAGGTTTGTTTTCGGGTTTCGAGTCGAACCAAATATGAAGTGATTTGCTTTAGTTTTTTTAATAGCTCGGTATCCGCCCCAACGTGAGGGGCCCACTTAAAGTCAGGACAAAATTCCATATGGATTGACCCAAAACTAGAATTGGTACCATGTGGGTGTGAGTCGAACCGCAGACCAAAGGCTTCGTAAGGTCCCTAGTTGTCAGGTGACCCACACTGCGTCGAGGTGATTTGCTTTAGTCGATAACATTTTTTTTTTGTCTTAAGTGAGAATCTGGGAATGCATGATGATGAACTTTTTAGAATGTGTTATGTTTGCTTTTGTTTAGAAGAAGAGTTCACTTTTTAAAGTAAGCTTAGACCTTTTCCCTCTTTTTCAAAATCTGGTGAAAATGCTGTCTCCAGTCCAATTCTTGGGCCAAGTCTCTCGGGTGACCGACCAAAGCTCTGTAGGTTCTGTTTGTAATTCTTTATTTTTTTTCTTTATCCAAAAGACAAGGCCTTTGCATCTTCTGCAGTAAAAGATTGTTTCCTTGTATCATGTGGTTGTGAAGATTGGTATGCTTGTATATCAAGGCAAACCCTCTTTTTGGATTTGGTAGTGGATCTCAGTTGTTAGTATTTGGAAAATTTTAAAGGGAATTTACGATTCATCTGCGCATATTACGGCTAAGGATGTCAACGTTCAAAATATTGTAAAACCTCTCTCAACCCTTCTACTCTTGATCATTGTTTTCAGTACCTGCTCAGAATCGAGTTATTGGATATCTGTTGAATTTGAAGTATCTGCAAATTGGATCCATTTTTCTGAAGTTTTACTTTTCCTATTTTCATGAAATTATTCTCGAATAGAAAATTCTAGCCATTCATTACAAAAATTTGTTGGTTGGGTTGGCCTAGAATTTTGCTGAACCTATCAAGATCTTCTTCAACAGTTATGCGTTTTGATTCTTGCTTTATTACTAGTATCTACATAGGGCAAAGCAAACTTCATTGCTGGGAACTTTGATAAATTAGGAGCATATCGCTTTCGTTTTGGCAGAAGACTCCACTTTTTCAGTTTGAATAATTCTTGTCTTTTTCTTTAACCCTTCTTCTGTGCCCCAATTTCGATAGCCCACACGTAAACTTGTTTATTTATGATTCACACTTTTCTGGTTGGTATCTGATTTTCATTACTTGGGATCTACCTTTTCGTATAATGGTACAAACAAGCATGCGATTCAATATGCATTGTGGCTGAAGTTTCTTTCTTCTTATATTTGTTATCTGGATTAAATGGTTGACATGCAGATAGCCGTCCCAAACTCATTGCTGGATCATCTGAAGGGTACACTGGGCATGTAGATGGGAGGCCAAGAGAAGCTCGGATGAACCACCCGAAAGGCATTACTGCCGATGACAGAGGAAATATCTACATCGCAGACACTGACAATATGGCAATCAGGAAGATCAGTGATGCAGGTAGTTGACGTCCTAGTTTCTTTGAGCTGCCTTTGGACAATGGACTAGTGGAGTGATCTGTGAAGGGAAAGAAAAGATCAAAAGATAATGTGCGAAATAAGCCAAAATTTACTTCATTTGTGTCATATAATCTCCTTTTCCCTTGGTACATATATTCCTCTTCATAAAAACACAAACCCAAAACAGCTTAACCAAACCAAGCCGTTTTATAAATTCCCCCATCACCGAAGCATATAAGCCTTAATTAGCTTCAGAGATTTGGAGGTGAAACTCCATGCACTTCACTTCAAAGTTAGCATTTCTTCTCTTTGCAGGGGTGGTGACTATTGCAGGAGGGAAGTGGACCCGAGGAGGGGGTCATGTGGATGGTCCAAGTGAAGATGCTAAGTTCTCACATGATTTCGATGTGGTTTACATTGGGAGTAGTTGCTCTCTTTTGGTTGTGGACAGAGGAAACCAGGCAATTCGAGAGATCCAACTCAATGAAGATGATTGCACGTACCAGAACGATGGGAATCTCCACTTAGGTAAAACCCGTCTGGTGCACTATTTAGCGATATTGTCTTGGGTTCAAGATCATGGGTATTCCATGAGACAATTTCCATGATTGCAGGGATAGCAGTACTTGTTGCGGCTGGATTTTTTGGTTATATGCTGGCCTTGCTGCAGCGAAGAGTCGCAGCTATGTTTTCATCACGCAGAGTAAGTAATATGGACGGGCCTTTGTTGGTTTCCTGTTTCTTTGTTTTGGACCAATTTTCTTTTAATCTCCTTCGCTCTATATATACCAATGTAGGATCCTGAACCATCAATGAGAAAAGGCATACCACCCCCACCTTATCAAATACCTCCAAAATCTGTCAGGCCCCCGTTAATTCCAAATGAAGATGAATACGAGAAGGCAGAAGAAGGCTTATTTGGTTCAATGGGTAAGCTTTTCCTCAACACAGGCTCATCCATGGTTGAATTATTCAAGGGTAGGAAGAAACCTCTCCAGAATCACATCCAACAGCATTACCATCAACCGACCAAACACTCAAACGCATGGCCCGTACAAGAGAGCTACGTGGTTCCAGATGAAGATGAGCCCCCATCTCTAGAAACTAGAACGCCACCAAAAAGGAAAAACTACCCATTTGTGACCAACGAAATGGAGAACAGCCGCCGCCAATTCAAACAAAACCAGTCGTTTCAAGGCGGGTGGAACGGGAGTGTTCATCACCACCAACAACATCACCAGAGGCATTACTCAACTGGGCCTGAAACTTACTATGAGCAGAGTTATGAGAAAAATGAGGTTGTCTTTGGTGCAGTTCAGGAACAGGACGGGCGTCGTGGAGCTGTTGTGATTAAGGCATTGGATTATGGAGACCCTATGTACAATAGCCATAACATCCGATCGCGCTATAACTATATGGGTTACTCATATGGCTATTGATCGTCTTTATTTGAACCTTCATATCATCAAACTATTGGAAATATGTGTGATGTGGGATATGAAGATGAAGAGGTGGCAGATCAATGTGTTAATGTGTAGGTTTCCTTTTCTTTCTTTTCAGGAGATGCGTTAGTTGTCCAAAGTTTTCCTGCACTGAAATCATGTATAACAAAGAAGGCACACAATGAAGTGGATCTTTATCTCTTTGTTACTAGTCAATAGAATAGAAATTTTCTGTAAGTGCCTTGTACTTTCCTTTCTTTACCATTGCCCTTGTTACTGATGACCGATGAGCTACCATGGTTAAAACAGACCTGATTTATGTGGCGAGGTGTCTCGTATTTTACGGTCCTCTCAAGGTTACTTACTATATAGGGCCTATTATGGAGGCATTAATTTTCGGTGTCGATTTGATTATACTTTCAGGATTACTGTATATTGTTCTGTAACATAAAGCAATAGAAGAGAATCACATATATGATGCGTTCTCTAGTATTGCGATTTGTTGTTATGCGTATATGAGTGATTACTTGCGGATATCATCTTGTTGTTGCATAACAATTTTCTTCCCCAGGCCAAGAAAACCAAGATAATCCATGCTAGTATTATCAATGGCTGTTGCAGTGTAGAGTTTGCAATGCATTGCTGGGGGCAGTTTGGTCTTATCATCCCACCAAGATCATACTACATCTCACCTACCCATCAACCTGTAATGCAGATCTTCATTGAAGAGGACCACTGGATGTTCATGCTCAAATGGTCCTCCTGGTATTTGCTTTGTGGCACAAAGGCCAAGGAAAGTTGTATAGCTTCCCCAATGAAACAAGATATGCAATTAAGAGATGGGACCAATAGAAAGCAGGAGAAGAACAAGACCACCCCCACTCTTTGGATCACAATGTTAGAGACTTTTTCATAGCACTCCTGCCAGGCCGGCCTGGAGACTTTTTCATAGCACTCCTGCCAGGCCGGCTTGATATGTTGGAGCATAAGGCGAATTTCGAAGGAGGGGCCTGACCTATCCTTTTTAGGTTATATGCTGGGTACAAAGTTTTCTTTTTTCTTAAAGCTTCTATTGTTGGGTACTAAATAGAGATGGGGGCCTATATTTACTCCTTTTTCGGGGAACCTAAGACGGTCACCTCTTGCGCCTTAGCCCAGTGCCGGCTTCGCACTCCTTATCATCCCTATATAGCGAAATGTATCGGTGATGCTCAGGTGTAATTTATCCCTAAAAAAATTGCTTGTCGATTAGTAAAAATATGCTGTAGTTGCTGCTGGAATTCTTGATACAGTTGCCAAAACAGGAGACAAAAAACCGGACACAAGGCAAATCGGTCTGCATCCATCATTCGCGAGCCGGTTTCTGGATTTCTGCTCATTCGAGATATCATGTTCGATTTCCCCCTCCATAAAGAGATTGTTGGGGCCACTGGCTATTTTTTCCGGTCTTAACCTCAAGGTCTCGGATTAATCGAGACGCGCATAAGGTGCCCTAAACGCCGATATCGATAAAACAAAAGATAGATATCTCTTTTAAACAAAAAATCATCCAAGGCCCAACCAAATATCACAAATTGTATTTCTCGTAAAAAAAAACATACACAAATGGTATTTCTTGTAAAAACCTTACATAACTACATACATGTCACCATGAAATAAAATAAAAAAAATTGATTAAAATCAACTTGCTTAACTCTACTTATACCTCAAAGAAACAAAAACTCTCTGCTTGTAATACTCCTATATTCCTCTAGCTAGGACTTTCGAACTCCTTAACCACCATTTCTTTCAATAAGCTTTTATAGTTTAACTAATTCCGCACCCCGTCGACAAAGGAATGCCCTTCTCCGGGACTCGGACCGGTGTTCTTGATCCCCTGGAGAGCAAGAACAATTTCATCATACGGACTCCAGTGTACCTTGGCATGGTGGTGGCCCGTCGGAGCGTTAACGGGCCCGGGGCGGGCGTTAACCGAGGTAAAGGAAATGGTGATGAACAAAAAGAGAACTAGGAGGAGGATGAGAAGATGGTTGGGTTTTCCGGCCATGAATTCGATTCTGTGTTATAGTCTTACAAAAAAATAAATTCTGTTCGATGAGAAATAGAGATAGAGATGAAGAAATAAGTTGTGAATATAAGTTGGTTTATTTGTTCACGTATTTATAGTGTACAATGGTGAGCTTGCTTGACTGGGAAAAAATTGGACAAGTTTACAGTCCAAACACGTCTTAGAACTATATGTGCATGGTAGGATTCTAGGAAGCTAGCTTGCTAAGAAAATCTTGGAGAGAGAGTGCTAAGAAAATCTTGGAGAGAGAGAGAGAGGTATGGAATCTCGGGGGACAATTTTCGATCTGGTGAACAAAGTTGTTGAAAGAGATGAATTCCCGTCTACGTAGGTTATTTGACTGGAATTCTCGGTCATAAGCTACAGAGTCAATATTTGGTTTTTCAGCTTTAGGAAATTATGGTTAGACTATGATCTTTGCTGAGGCTTCTTGGTCTTTGCATGACTCAAAATACTAGAATTCATTGCTTATGAAAAACGCATTGTGGAAAAAATCAAAAAGAATCATAGTAGGTAGAAAGAGCCCCTCAAATCGTGTACTCGATTGGTTTGTATCAATATTAATCCGGTGCATTTTTTATTATTCGATCGATCGTGAGCATGGTAGATAACCTCAGTTCTGAAATAAACAGAGAAGCCGGGTCTAATCTTTTTCCAGAGAATATCGACTATCAATTTTCAAATCGATCGTCGGTGGCGATATAACTATATGGGCCGGTTACAGATCATATGGCTATTGATCATCTGTTTTTGAACCTTCATGTCAACGGATTATAGAGAATAGATCAATATGTTAACCATGGCTAGTCTAGTAGATCTCTTTCTGAGTGATCAAAATTTTCTGTAAGTGCCTTGTACTTTCCTTACTTTACCATTGCCCTCTAACTGATGTGTTACCATGGCTAAAATAGAGCTGATTTATGATACTGTATGAGGTTTCTTGTATTTTACGGCACTCTCAAGGTTACTTACAATGCAGGACACACGTGGTGTCCGCTCGGCGCATCCGGATCATCCATTTCGGTTTTGGACGGTTCAGATTTAGAGAGAGAGTGTGGGGAAAGAGGAGAGATAGAGTTTCAATTTGGGCCGTCCAACACACTTTTGGACGGCCCGGATGGGCTGCTCAGGCACAGCCACGTGATTGGATACAACGACAAATGAATTTCAATCATATCATTTTTAGTTCTCTTTTAGTTTTACGAATGGCCGCCAAGTTTTTGTGGAGGTGGAGGTGGCGGTAGTGACGAGGGTGGTGGAGAGATCAGAGATGATGACGGTAGGGTTGGTGTTTGTGATGGGTACGTGAGTGGGGGTGAGGAAGAGGTGGGTGATTATAGTGGAGAAAAGCGATGGAGAGATGGTGGTGGTGGAGAGGTGTGGTGGGAAGAGAGACAGCAACGGTACGGTAGAGTCGTGGTGGTAACAATGGTCAAGTGGTACTTATCTAAAAAAAAAAAAACCCATGGTCAAGTGCTGACGGTCATGGAGCGGTGGTGATGGTGGTGGTAGTGGTGGCAGCTGTAATGGAGTGGTTGTGGTGGTGGTAGTAGGGTAGTGTTGGTAGCGGTATTGGAGAGGTGGTGTTGGTTGCGGCAACAATAGGGGAGGGTGGTGGTGATGGAAAAAGGTGGTGGTATGCAACTAATGATTAATTCAGTCAGAATGAAATAAGTAGGGAGTATTAGGCTAATTAATTCTTACAAATGTTTAACCTACATTTTAAGAAGCTTTTAAAATTTTAAGTACTGAAAAAACATATGATTGTTAAACCTAGGAGTAATTAATAAATAGCCTAAGTGTTGAATTGAATTATCAACCAACCCTAAATAGGTTAAGTTGAAATGCAATAACACAGTTCATCAGTCATTTTAATGTTTCACGAACTCAAATAAGCACAAAAACTTCAAAAATATCATATTTGTATCGCAAGATTAGAACTCTGTCCCAGCCAACAATGTAACGACAACAAATCACAAAATCATCCTGTTAAGTTATTAATTGTCCCGAAAGCTTAAACTACAACTTAAGCTATTAGGAAATGGCTTAGCAATGTGCATCAAGCTATCTAACATCTTCCCTCACGTGCAACTCCGTCTTGCACATGGAGATGTAAACATCCATACATATTACGAAATAATGCAACGGGGAGAAGCATAATGCAAATGAAGAACAAATGCTAACAGAGAGAGAGAGACTTCTCCCAACCTAAACTTTGATAGTTTACCAGTTGTCCTAAAAGCTCAGGCTGTTAGGAAATGAGCCTAATTGTGTATCAAGCTATCTAAGACATCCACAGTGTAGTCGAACCGGATCTCAACAACCGAGAAGTAGTACCAACGAGCAAGAATATCAAATAGAGTCCATTAAAGGGTTCTGGAAACAAACTAACAACATACGTCGAAAACAAGTCTTCAAACCGTAGCAGAGGAAGCAATACATACACAGGTAAACAGGAACACAACCACAAACACTTATTTAGAAATCCAGTAACATGAATTATTCAGAGTCCAACCCCCTCCTTATGAAAGAAGGATGATGCAATGTTCATAGAAAATTGCCCCAAGGAAGGTAGCAATGCGATTCTCCTGTCAAACATGAAGATTGAAGAGAACCAGTCAGTTAGAGCATCTCCAAAAGCAGAACCCTCAAACACCAAATACCTAAAAAAACTGAAGGTTGTAGTACCTTTTGCATACTTCGGCAGATATCACAAATATTGTGTCACCCCTCAAATTTTACTTCTCACCCTTCAAATTTGAAAGATGAGTAGAACCCTTCAAATGCCAAACTAATACTAATTCATTACCTAACCTTTTCGTTTCTCGTCTTTTATACTGTGATTTTTCCTCCTTTGTAAGGATTATCAATTTTTATTGAGAGAATAGTGTTGGAAAGATCATGTTTGAAGTATCAATTCGAATGCCCTACAAACATACACCATTCAAATTGTTATATGAGGTAGCAAAGTACACTTACGGTGCTCAAACTTGAAGAATCTTCTAATGCTCTTATTATGATAAATAAACATAATTGTCAAAAAAGATGCTCTTGGCGGCAACGAGCATCTTGAGGTGGATGTTTGCAAAGATGCTCTTGTTGGAGTTTGTCCCACATTGATTAATTATCTCCTCCAAAACTAGTATATGAGCCTGGGCGGCCACTCCACTCTTTGCCAATTGGTTTGGAGTTGGATGCTTTAACATGGTATCAGAGCTAGAGTTTCGGAGGCTTTTCCCCTTTGTCTGTGCCATAGTTGCACTTTCTTTCATTGTGATCCGTGTGTTCCGGATCCTTTGTTTACCTCTCCACGTGCGAGTCGGGGGTCGCACGTGCGGGGGAGTGTTGGAGTTTGTCCCACATTGGTTAATTATCTCCTCCAAAACTAGTATATGAGCCTGGGCGGCCTCTCCACTCTTTGCCAATTGGTTTGGAGTTGGATGGTTTAACAGCTCTTAGCGGCAAACATGCCCCCAAGCGACCACCTCTATCACACTATTTACATGAAAGAAGATGTGGGTTGCTAGAGGTGTGATGCGGTCCAGAAAAGGTGGCCAGGGGCATTCCAGTAATTTAACCATTATTTGGTCTTGGGTCCTACTTGGGATATTGGCTAGACACATGCTGGATTCTTAGTCGTCTTTTGGGTTCTATTCAGGTCAAAATATCTATTTAATGTCTAGTCAAAGTCTTTAGAGTCAATTAGTTGATCAAGGAGTCATTTGGTTTTTTCCATGTCATTAATGTTAAATATAGTCGAAGAGTCAATTAGTTGATCAAAGAGTCATTGAGTTTTTCCATGTCTTTAATGCGGTCAGAGAGTCTATGTTCAATGTGTCTTTGGGAGTCTAAAGGTTAATTATTTTTGGGAAGTTCTAGAGTCAAGTTGAAATGGGTATAAATAAAATTGTAAGCCTTATGGCAAATTATGATTGAATGAATGAAAAATCAGCCTCAAGCTTTTATGATTGTGTGATGCAATCCCATTCTTTGGTGTGATGCTGAAGAGGCCTTAGGTGTGATGCCTTTGGTAACCTAGGTGTGTGAGGCCTAGATCTATCCTTCTCTAACTCTTCATCTCCTTCTCCTTACAAATTAATATTCACGTCCACTGTTCACAGCCCTAAAAAACAGCCCCTTGTCTTTGTGTTTGATTATACCTAGCCCTATTTCAATCTGTCCTGCATCAAGGTGACCGCCTGGGGGGTAGCTGGATATGGCTGACGGAGGGGGAGGTGACTAGTGGCAACTATGTGATAGTGAGATACATATCACTCGTCCTTGTCCCATCTCCAAAGTGACATTTGTCCAATACAATTGTTGATATGTTTTCAAGAGTTCATGCAACATAGATGGGAACTAGTTTCGAGTTTGATTGTGATACTAGCATATGGTCAGAATACGTTGTTATAGGGCTAATTTATCATTCAGCAGAAACATAACAATCAACTACATTCCAAAGAAAATTATAACGAACATCAGGGTAAGTTTTGGTTTTGTCTTGAGCTTGTGTGCCTATGTTTTTCTAAACTATTTAAATGATCATTGTAATAGTTTACAATGTACTTGCGGATCAAGCAGGCTCAACTGAGTTTTGCTCAGTTGACTGCAGAAGTGCGGGGCCATAATTGACCATATCTGGTCTAACCAGCATTGATGATCGCGACATTAACCAAATTAAGGATAAAAAGAAGTACCCACAGAGAAAAATAAAAAGGAAAAGGACATGAAGAATTACCAATCTGGCAATCAGTTCACAGATTTCTCCTTTGCCTGTCCGTTGTATTTCTTTCCCAGAGACAAGCCACAGCCACTAACAATTTGAACAAAACCATTATATGAGTATCACAGGTGAGAGAAGTGACGCAATAAACAACAAAAAATGAGAAACGGTTGAGCCCATATGAATTGGTATATAACTGTTAGGCTCTTATTTGCCTAAGAAAAAAACTGTTAGGCTCGTACTCCAACTGAACTCGTGTTTGGCTTGCTAAGAGCTTAATTGAGATTGGCTATGTTGTATAAATAACCAACGAAAGCTTCAACAAATTGTGAAAGATAATTTGCTAGATTTAGGACTGTAAACTATTCAAGCATGGCTAATGATCGGCTTCGCAAATTTCTTGGAACTCATTAAATTTACTAGTCAAGCTTAAACAAGTGTGTGTGTGTGTGTGAGAGAGAGAGAGAGAGAGAGAGAACTTGAGTTTGCAGAAAGCAGGCAATATAGATCTAATGCCCTTAAAGACGACAAGTCCATTGTCATCAACATAGCCAACGATTTTTGCGTAAGTCACCACGTGAAACTTCAGCAAAGAAAGCCCCGTGTATGTACCATCCATGAAAACCATCAAGAATGTAGGATTTTCAGGATTAGTCTCCTCACAGCATAAAGTCAAGGTCTTTACTTTCTTAGTTTCACCTGGTTTGATTCTAATGATTTTTCAATATCGGTCAGGTCGAGCTGGCGGAACGAAAACTCTAATTTCCATCTCCACTCCAGTCCTGTTCTCAAAAGCAGTGAACCTAGCTCCCATTCTGTAAACTTGTAAAATATGGTGCTGTGTGCATCTGCGGAAAAAGTGCACCTCAAGTGTATTTATGTAAGGGCCTTGAAAATAGTCAAGGGCAAGTATTAATAGAATTATGTGAAGTTGAAAGGAGAGGACAAAAATGGGAAGAGGAAGTTACGTAATATGGGCAACAAAACTATTATCAATTTTCTCAAGTGCCTTGAAAAAACCCAATGAAAAAAGAAAGAAAGTGCCTGGAAAATATCTCATCACACAAGTGAATTTTTTTTGATAACCAGGTGTCCGGGCGCTTACGCGCACCTCGCATAATCCTGGGATCATAAACCCATCGTCCACTAGAGGGGGGCCCGCTTAAAGTCGGAGCAAATGCTCCTTATGCACTGACCCCAAAGGAGTTGATAACACCTGAGAGGTTTCAAACCTGCACACAAGTGAATCAATCAACTATTTTGGACATTTTGAAAATCAAAAGTGCCCGGCTTCACAAATTTGAAGTGTTTCCTTTACTTTTTCTGAGAAAGTACGTAGAAAATGCAACAAGAAGACGTGGATAGCAGATGCTACAGATCAACACCTCTGTGTTATGAGCAACCACTTATTGGAATGACGGGGCATAACATATTATGTTAAATTAAAATACTATTTATGTAACTTTTGTAGATAAATTGTTGCTTTCGCCTTTTAAAAAAAAACTTTTGCAGATCTGACTTACAACTTGTTTCTTCATGGTCCTTACAACTTGTTTCTTCATGGTCCTTATATAGTATCAAAAGGAAAAGTGAATGGTGGAGCAACGTCCTATTTTAATGGTGGGGCATAACGTAGGTATTCCTGTTTTGTAGCAATAATTGAAGTAGCATACTATTTAATATTTATGTAACTTTTGCAGCTCTGTCCTACTTACAACTTGTTTCTTCATGGGATATTACATAAGTGGTGACGGCAACGATATTTACTGACCATCCAATGAAGGTACCTGTCTGATTGTTTAACTAATCGCTTATGGCTGTTGAATTCCACGACGCGGTAATGACGCTGTGGGCATGTTTGTTTGGCTAGATAGGAGCACCAGATTAGACTATACATTCAAAGGGACTGCATATCCGGTACTTGGCTAAAACTTTTATGATCCTGATCTAATATCCATCAAATTTATCCAAATGAAAGATACAAGACATGGTACCAAGGGACTGCATATCTGGTACTTGGCTAAAACTTTTATGATCCTGATCTAATATCCATCAAATTTATCCAAATGAAAGATACAAGACATGGTACCATGGAAAGTAAAGAATTACTAATCCCCTCACTATTAGTCCGATGAGATTACACAATCCTTTCACTATTAGTCGAGTCAAACAAACAGGCCCTCTAAGAACAACACGGGTTGAGAGTAATTACAGTTGTAATCACCTATGTTAACTAGTAGACTTTGGACCTCAGTAAGTGTGGAGTTCAGGGTAATGTGAATGATTAGCAGGGCTTTTAATTTCCAGGCTCAGCTAAATTTGAGAGATCAAGTCAAGGAAACAATACTGAGCAGCTTTATAAGCCAATATTTATGGGATTTGGCTTGAGAGAAATGACATTACTATTTCAACATTCACGTGGATGTAGCTTTTGCTATGAATTACGAGGAGGACTCTAGAGCGATGACAGAGGTAACAGAACTTATGACTGGCTATTATTCAAATTTAAAGTGTTGAGTATTTCAATTCACAGAGCCTAATCGTGGATTATTTAATTTGCGGAGAACCCTACAACTTACTGGCTATGCCTTGCAACAGTATTCAGTACAGTAACTAGCATAACCCAATCGGAGTTGCATTAATCAAGATCAATGTGTACTGAGTGTTTCCCTTTGATAAGCAGGACATTGCTTTTTGCACATCAGCGTTACATGGATCTTTCAAAATGTGTCAAGCATGTTTAGTAGGATACTAACTTAGCAAACATATATTCCAAAAATTTCTCCCATGAACTGTTAAAAAAAAGAAAGGAGATATCATATGCATGCAAGGATCTAAGACAACTAGTAAACACCATTTAAGCTAGAAAGGAGAGATATCATATGCTAATGAACTTTAAATATTCTAGTGTGTTCTTGTATCTTGAAATAAAAATTAAATGAACACAATACTTAAGACACACACGCACCCGAGCCCATGTAACATAGTTGCACATGTATGATAAGCAATACAGAAATGGAATTTGACACCAACGCTATTTAGCATTCTTGTAAGAGATCAAAGTTTGCTGAAAAAATTTATTGTTACTTCGCCAGTATATGAGACTTTTCATTGTAGTTTATTTCTTCTCCAACTGCTTGCCATCGAGAGCAAGAAAAGGGGAATTTGACAACACTATATACTTGGAATAAGGCCACTGCATACTGCAGATTTGGCTTGCTCCCTCATTTTCACCACTGAAATCAATAACAAAGAGTCGAACAACGAGGCAGTATTTCCTAATTAGAAAAAAGAAAAACTTTTCCTCGGCAAAGCTATAAAAAAAAAAATTCACCATCATTTTCTCTTGAATGCATTCTCTTTTTCCAGATTCAATTGCAAAATCAAAGCAATTTTTAACGGCTAAATATACCAATTTATGAGCAATTAGGCACTGGTACACCATTTATCACCAAATCCATCTAATGCCCCACCCAATCAAATCAACAAAAAAGAAGATCAAACACTCTAATAACTAACCATACCTGAGATTGATATGAGCAATGGGATGCCAAATTCTTCAACACGACCGGAATTCAAAGAGAGGCGAGAGAACGTGACGCTGCAGAAGTCAATTCAGTTCGCCCCGAAACACCTCCCATCTTTCCTTTCTCGATCTTCTGGTAACCAAGGTTTTTTGCGTAGTGCGCAACAAATTCCGGACAAACAAAAAATTAAGGGCAAAGCAAATGAAACCGGGGGAGTGTGTTTGGTTACCAGGAAAGTGTGGAAAATCAACCCCAAGGGCTGGCGTAGACTTTGTAGTTTGCTCCCTTCATGTTTAATTCCCCTGGCCAGCAACTCTTGGGGCTACCCCAAACGGCTATAGGAGGGTCTATTCTCTCTCTCCCCCCCCACCGTATAAAATTCGTCCGATGGGCGCGCAAGCTGACCTATGACATCCTGCATTACCCTAAGGGGAAAAAAAAAGTGTGGAAAAGCAGCGATAACTGAAGGGGATTACGCAAAAATCCTTGGCTACAGCCGAAAACGAGCAAGGAAGATGAGGAGGAGCCGGGACGATCTGGACCGACTTCGACAGAGTTCAAGTTCTCCGGTTCTCTTGGGTAGCTCGATCCGTTGATTTCGCGGGGCCTGTGCCCTCTGGGCTCACGAGAAACGCCGGGATCGGGGAACCTGCTGTGAGTAAATTCGCAGCAGGCTTTATGCCGCCGTTCACGGAGGAGAGCCCAAACCCTGGCCGCTGGCTGCACTGGTGCCCCGTTGTGAGTTAAAACACGACGGGGTTCGCTTGGTAGTAATCCTGTGAGGAGGGAACATCAAACAATTACTCCCTCCCTCGCCTCATTCATTTGTCCCTCGTCCTATCTCAACCGGATAAAAAACTAATTATAACTTTTAAATACTATTTATATGCAATATGGATCTTGTTTGATAGATTTCAAGATAGAGAATAAATTTTGCAGAATGGGTTTTCCGCCAGCGCCCCTCGTGGGCCCTCTTCGCGTATTTTTTTGGGTAATTCAAACCGTGCATTTTGTAGGGTCTGTAAAATAAAATATCTACGCAAAAAAACAGTTTGTCCGGATATTGATAGGTATGTCAAAAGTTGAGTTCTAGACGAAAAAATGGACGGCTTGGATCTGTCAATTATTTTTTAAGTTAAATTGTCCACGGCTGTTCATTTTTTCGTCTAAAAACTCAACTTTTAACATATCTATCGATGTCCGAACAAACTGATTTTTTGCATGGATACATTATTTTACAGGTCCTACAAAATGAACGGTTTGGATTACCCAAAAAAAATGCGCAAAGGGGGCCCTGGATAGAGGTGGCAGAAAACCCCTATTTTCTGCCTCATCCGGACAGAATTTATACTCTTCAAGATATAATCAATTGAAAAGTGACACGGACTCGTAAAAGGGTCTAAAAAATGGGGACGGAGGGAATACTTTTTTTTCAAGATTTTCTATGCTATGGTATGAGCATTTATAGTTTCTTTTTTCCCACACATATTGTACAGATCACTGACGGATTAGCGGAAAATTAGTGAGTTAACAACTAAAGCGGATTTGATGTCTTTTCTGTAGATTCTTACCAATTTAAAAGTCAAGGGATACAACCATATGGGTGAAAATTCATATCTAAAAAATGAGCAATACTATGGTGATTGATCATATTTTAGGTACCATGTGATGTTATCATTGAATTGATAAAGTACTTGACTAGTGAGGTGCACTCTACTAATATAGTGGTAACACTTCATATGGTATCCAAAATGTGGTCACCAAAGATGGTCACCAAAGTATTAGTGCATCCATCATTCACGAGCTTGGGTCAGGTTTTGTATACATTCAAGGTTTCTGATTTGATTCCCACCGCCATCAAAAGATTGTTGGGCCACCGGCTATTTTTCCAGTCTTAACCTCAAGATCTCGGGATTAGTTGAGGCGCGCATACGGTTGCCTGAACGCTGAGATCGAAAAAACAAAAGATAGATTCCTTTTAAACAAAAATATCATCGAATGCCCAAATAAATATCACAAAACATCAGGGTAAACCAAAACAACAAACACAAAATGGTGTTTCTTGTAAAAATCTTACATAATTACATTACATGTCACAATGAAATAGCAAAATAATTGATTAAAATCAACTAACTTAACTCTACTTATACCTCAAAGAAACAAAAACTCTCTGCTTGTAATAGTATATTCCTCTAGCTATGACTTTTGAACTCCTTAACCACCATTTCTTTCAACAATCAATTCAATAAGCTTTTAGAGTTTAACTAATTCCGCACCCCGTGGACAACGGAATGCCCTTCTCCGGTACTCGGACCGGTGCTCTTGATCCCCCGGAGAGCAAGAACAATTTCATCATACGGACTCCACTGTACCTTGGCATGGTGGTGGCCCGTCGGAGCATCAACAGGCCCGGGGCGGGCGTTAACCGACGTAAAGGAAATGGTGAAGAACAGATAGAGAACTACGAGGAGGAAGAGAAGATGGTTGGGTTTTCTGGCCATGAATTTTGATTTTTTTGTGCAGTCTTAAAAGAAGTAAAAATGTGTTGATGATCAGAAACAGAGATAGAGATGAAGAAATAAGTTGTGAATATGAGTTGGTTTTTTTGTTCTCGTATTTATAGAGTGCCATGGTGAGCTTGCTTGACTGGGAAAATTGAAAATTGGACAAGTGTACAGTCCAAACACGTCTTAGAACTATACGTGCATGGTAGGATTCTAGGAAGCTTGCTCAGAAAATCTTGGAGAGAGAGAGAGAGAGAGAGAGAGAGAGAGAGAGAGAGAGAGAGAGAGAGAGAGAGAGAGAGAGGTATGGAGCCTTGCCTTGGGGGACAATTTTTGTTGAACGAAGTTGTTGAAATATGAATTCCAGTCTACGTAGGTTATTTGACTGATGAATTACTCGGTCATAAGCTACAGAGTCGACGACCACTGCTTAGTGCAGTTGGTAAGTCATTGCCTTCCTTTTGTGGAAGGTCTTGGGTTCGAGCCCCACAGGGGGCAGGCCCTTTAGGGGGCCAGGGCTATGGATAGCTTTTGGTCTTCTCGTGCTAATTCTAACACCCCCACTAACCCCCGTTGATGTATATCGCTGTGGCAAAAAAAAAAAAAAAACTACAGAGTCAATAGGAAGTTTTTTCCAGCTTTAGGAAATTAAGGTTGGACTACGATCTTTGCTGAGACTTCGTGGTCTTTTGTATGACTAAAAATACTTCATTGCTTATGGAAAACAGAAAGTATAAAGGTACAGATACAATATCTGTACCAGCGCGTACAAAGTTCTTTTCGGCCCGTTTTGAGTCTAAAAAAAATGATCGGAGCCGCTCATTTTGTTTAGAATATTTTACTTAGAGTCCTTGCAAAAAATAAGCTCAATCCGGTATCGTTAAGGGCATTTACCAAACATCCAACTTTGCTTTAGAATTTAGGCTTGAATTCTGGGACAAAGTTAAATATTTCGTAAACAACCTTAACAATACCGGATTGAGCTTATTTTTTGCAATGACCATAAGAAAAATATTCTAAACAAAATGAGCGACTCCGATCATTTTTTTGAGACTCAAAATAGGCCCAAAAGGGCTTTGTACGCGCTGGTACAGACATAAAATCTGTACCAGTAGCACCTCTGTATAAAACGCACCGTGGAAAAAAGCCAAAAGAATTATAGGAGTAGGTAGAAGAACCTACTCTTGAAAAATGAATAGATTTTGGGCACCGCTATTTGCAGCCACAAATTTTCTGAACGTAGCCTGTATATAATATGGTACACATCTGTTTATAATATGGTACACATGTTACGTTCAGAAAATTTGTGGCTGCAAATAGCAGTGCCCTATATTTTTACGCGATCAAATGACCAAAGATGCACCGAGATTTCAGGGAGAGAATTCGAGCTTGTGGAAGACGGCTCCAATTAGTTATGAACTGTTGTACTTCTTTTCACATTTCCTTATCAAACAGGACATAAAATAGATCCACCAACCGCAATTAGTTATGAACTGGTATTTTTTTTCACATTTCCTAACCAACCACAATTAGTTATGAACTGGTATTCTTTCACATTTCCTAATCAAACAGGACACAAAATAGATCCACCAACCATAGATCCCGATCCAAAACCATCGAAGAAGAAGGGCCGGATAGTTACGGTGGGTGATTGGCAGTGACGGATGGATGGTGGGTGGGTGGAGAGAGCGTCGAGGATGTCGAGGATGGGAGCACGGGACGGCTGGGTTTGGATTGTGGGATGGGATTTTGAGTTAGCATGGTTTTTCTGTGTAATTCATGCGTTGTTATAGACTTGATGAACAAATAAATGGATCTTGATCACCGCCGGGCCAGAAGTTGAGATGAGAGTAATCCCAGCAAACTTAGCACTCTGAACAATCTTCAAATCATCGCGAGATAGATCATGTACTTTGGGCGTACGTTTATGTAAAGCTTGTGCGAGAACCGGTCAGCGATCTGGATCGGCTTGAAACAACTTTGATGAGTGATAAGGATGAACCCTGCTTTACTGCTTTGCCAAACAAATCACTAAAATACAACAAAATTAACTTAACAGCACAATAGTTGGTACATGCTCAAATAGTAGTAACTTCATTTCTATTCTTCTTTGAACAAATGTGCCGGAATATATTACGGATTAGATACCGATGCATGGTACCTCGTATCCAGTCTCTAACTACTGCCCCATCAATAAATTTACAAGAAATTAACATATTGTCATCGTACATTTAAGTAAAAGTCAACCACCAAACACGAAAAAGATTTGGCACATTGAAGTCCAGGGCTTTCCATCACTTTTAAGGGTCTGCATTTCCAGCAACATCGTCTTCACTTGACAAACTCCGGCCATCACTGACATCCTCGTCACTTATCTCCTCATCACTCTCGTCTGTCAAAGTACTGGTGATGTTCTCCTTTTTTGCGTAACGATCACAATACTCTATCGTCACAAATAGAAAGTCAGAATGGCATTTGTCATTATAACCAGTCACTTCAACCCAAGCTTCCCAAAGTACAGTAAACTACCAAGACTTGGGTATTCTACTAAAAGAAGAAATAAATTTCCAGAATCAGAAACAAATGACAAGTGGAATAATGAAAAGGAAATTGATATTCGCGCTCCACTTTGTTCATGAAGTTACTAGTAACTTCACGTTAAAATTGGAGCGCCATCAGTAAAAAGTGGAGCGCGAAAATCAGTTTCCTAATGATAATGAAGGCATAACTTTTGACCTATCTAATGACAACAAGGGCAACTTCCAACCTATCTTTCAAGTCGAACAATCACTGCAAATGTATTTTCATCTTATCATCCCAAGTAAATTGCAAGTTGAACCCCCCAACATCATTTAAATCATTACAGATATGGTTGTCAGAAAATTACAGATAGATAACTCTCTGAGAAGCCATCTCAAATTCTGAAGTCAAGACCGGCCCATTATAAGGAAACCAGCCAAAACAAAACGTAAAATAGAACCAAAAAAATCGTCTCAAGTAACTTCATATGGAGCCTCACGACACATTACTACTATTGGAGCCCAACAGGTAAAAGAAATAATAGAGTGTGATTATTCACCTTTAACTTTCTGTTCATATTGCTTCTGATCCTTCATCATTAGCGATGCTGCATCACCATTTAATGGATCTGAAGGATTTGGGTAAAGCAAAAGCTGCGGGAGAAAAACCTCAAACACATTGAGCAGATCTGTAGCCCAGAATAGACAGTGTAAGATAAGGACAATAGACAGTGTAAGATAAGGAAAAACCCCTAAAGATCAAGCGCATACGACAAATAAGTATAGTGTACTAGCAGCCGTGACCAACAGAATTTCAAGCACCCGTAGAGGTGGTTAATGAGCAAAAGACCAGGACCCAACTAGTAGGCCCAACATCAAATGGTCTGTTAACAAAGATGAGTTTGTTGTTTAGGATCGACATGTTATTGAATAAAAAAGCTTGTTTATGTGTGACAATCTTGACCCTCCTAACCTTGGGCTTCTCTTGCGACAAAGTTCATGGTAGAGAACCGTGATTTACCATGTGACTATTTGTGTTGCTTCAACACAAAAGACCCAACAACATTGTTACATCACCAATATTCCAAAAGAAGCTTAAATTGCTGGGAAATGGGCCCAATGTTTCAATCTCTTCCCTCGTTTGCAACACTGTCTTGCACATAGAGATGCAAACATTCATACGACAGGGGCAAGAGAATACAAATGGAAAGAATCAGCATAGAAATGGGAAAGAAATGCAAATAGAGAGACTTGAATCCAAGATCTTCCAAAAACGAAAGCTTTGGTAACAAGTTGAGTCACCAATTATCCCATGATTTTTTAGAAAATATGTCCAATAATGTAATTAAGGTATCCAATAGTAGATAGTGGACCTTTTGAGGCAATAATAGGATATGAGAGGTACTCCTAAATGGTCAACAAAAATTTAATACAAGGCTATTCTTTTCCTTCATTTAGCCACCTTACATGAAAGGTAAGAGGAGGAAAAGTAACCTTCTGTTAATTTTACTCTTATGTTATTTCCTTCTTGCATATGTAAGAAGGGAAAATCAATCAAATTCAGAAGGTTTCCTGAAATCCTACTTTAGAAGTTCAACTTTCATTTGTCCATGCCCATCATTTGGGCATGAATATCAGCTGCACGCCATTTGCAACAATGCTTGGCAAATGAGTTATTGTAACCTTAGAACCATGTTTAATGCATCTGCTCAGAAGCTCATCAAAGAAAAAAGTCTCAGGTTGCTAGTCAGTGAAGAACACTCAAAGTCTCAAACTAATCATCGATTTTTCTTGGGCATCGTGTTGAGAGACCCCTTGAAGGTTGGCAGGGGTACACTCTTACGGATATTAATTTGTTATTTGGTACATAGACCAGTGAATAATTACCAAACATTGGACTCCATGACTGATTAATTACGTCCAAACAAATGGAACCAGACCTGCAGTTGAACCAAAAAAAAAAACTAGTAAGTATAGCAGAGTCAAGTAACAATCAGCTTCAGAAAAACAATAAAAACAATAGATTCAAGTCTAATCATGGTAAGTAGGAAGAAGAGCTATTTAAGGGTGTAAGGAGGCTCACAGCTCATCAACATTTGGGTGGAAAATTTTGTTCAGAAACCCAACGGAAGGAGACTTGTAAGGGTAAGCGTCCGGTAGCTCGACACGGATTTTCCACACACCACCTTCATAAAGGCCTGCAACAAGTGAGACAACATCGATAAGATGCAAACACAAACATGAGTTGTGTACCAAACAGAAGGAGGTCACTAACAGATCTTTAGGCAGAGGAAATCTTAGTAAAAATGAAGTCAAGAATCGGAAGTTGACTATCAAGCCTTGACAACTCGTCGATGAGGTGAGAAACATAAGAATTGAAAGTTCTAGGCAAATATAAGCCAAGTGTCACAGAAGTACTTGACAACTTGCAAAATCATTCCTATCCAAATGTAGCTTTGTAAGGAAAATGACACTAGAAGAGATTATAATTCTCAAAATCGTTGTCTTTAACAAGAAAACTGACTTGTTGTCGATGACAAGATAACCCAAAAAGGGCACTGATAGCTAGATTTAAGATAGGAAAAAAGAAAAAGTTCAAACCTCAGCTCCTTCAAAGCTACGAGACATACACTAAAATGCGAATTTGAAAGGGTTGAAAGCCGACAGTGTACACTACAGTCCCAGCCATACACAATTAAGCCTAGAAATGGTTAAAAACCGGTACTACATAACTTTTCAATCAGGCACTTAACTTGGATACGACAGCAAAAGCAGATAACAGAAACTATGTTTTCCAACTCAAAATCTAATCACTATTCATGTTTTGAATAAGTAACCTAACAAGCAGCGAGAAAGAAAGAGAGAAATCTGCGAATAATTGCTAAGGTCCTGTATAAGACTGGTAGCGTTGGCGGGGAATAAAGTAATAAACTTACTTTCTTTTGGACCATGGAATTCCACATTGAACTCGCTAATTCCATCATTTATAGGCTCTACAGCATAGTCACTCATCATCCTATAAAATGGACAAAGGATCAGTCACAAGTAATACCATTAAAAAGCTCAGGACCAACAAAATTGATAACAGTAAGAAGAATTGCAAGTGGAAAAGCCAGATGGAGGAAGCATCAAAGCTTGCAGAGGGAAAACTAAAAAGGCAAGTCTACATGAAGCCAATTTTTAGTACTAACAATAACCAGTTACATAAACGACAAAAATGTGATTCAATTAGATGTAATAACTTCAAGATAATGTAGTAAATGTCATCCAAGAAGAAACAGAAAGAAAAAACCCCAAAGCAGCACATTACTCAAGAAACTTACAATTTCATGACATCCATATCTCTCCTCTTGCTTGGAGATGACATCTCGGTAATCTTGAATACAAATAATCTACTGACTGCCAATTTAGAACAAAAAAGAAGAGTTGTAAGGACATGAAAATCAGAATTCCAAAAGGTCCACACAAAAATTCAGAAAAAACAGGTACAAGGACAACTTGAATCTGCTACGGCAAGATAAAAAGATTGGATACAACATGAATTAAGAAATCAACATAAACATCACAAATCTCTAGTTGTAAACTCCAACACAAAGGGAAGGAACATTATGTTTGGAAGCCAGCTTCCCAACCTCACTAACCTCAGAGATCCAAAATCCAAAAGAATTTCTTGACATTTTAAAAATGCTTCTCCTTAGTTTTCATGACTTCTTGAAGCGTTCCTCATACAAAGCCTAATTTCACAAACACCTTCTTGATCGCATAGACAGAACAACAAAAAACAAACACACATACATACATCCACAGAAAAATCTTCATATAGGACCAAAGAAGTACAAAGCCACATACTTGACAGTCGACACCAATAGAGCTTAATTTTGGAAGGAGATCGCTCTGAAAGTTGGCAGCGTATTCGTTTGTTCTCTACCGACTTATAGACGCATGCTCCTTGCTGTACCTCTCCTTACTTATACCTAAAGAGTTCCCAAAAATGGAAAATTCTCAGGATATGACAGACTAATGCACAGGTGGTTTTCCAAAAGGCAATTGGCAGTCCCTTCTCTCATACACAGAAGAATACTAGACCATGTAATGGCATACACCAGGGTTTTAAATAAGGTGGTTACGTAACAGGATTTGGACCTCCGATACCTTATTTACCTATGTATCGGCGATGTAGGCCGATATACGGCTGTAACAGAAATTCTGTTACGTTTCCCGATACCAAGATTTAAAACCCCGGCATAAACCATACTGTCTAGGCGGACAACCCTGATAGTGAAACTCAAGGACTTGCATAGAAACAGAGATTTAACACTATCCAGAGAAACTGATTCACATCTTTCTTGTTACCAAAAACTAAGGAAAAGTCTACTCACATTCCCATTTTTACGACTAAACTTACAACTAATTTGTCACATTAACATACAGGCTCCATCAAAATATCATTTTGATGATTGGAAACATTCACTTCATAGAGGGCGTTAAATTAGTTTTTTCCCTGTTCTGATCATGCATTTATCGACATTTTATAAACTTGAATTTTTGTATTCGTATTATTTTTTATGTGCTCTATAAGGTGAACGATTCTGATCATCAAAATGGGAGTGTGAGTAGACTTCGAAAACTAATGATTCATCAACTGAAAATTCCAAGTATAACAGTTCTCCGCGAGAGTTTCCTCCTAACAGCACCAAACTGCACCAAGTGCCAATATAAATTCTTGAACCACTCAGTATAATTAAAGAACTTTTCTGAGATCCTTGCTATAGGAAAATTTTGAACTCCTTTACTAGAGAGCAAACTGTTTACATTCAAGCAAACGCCAAAATTTGTAAGTCAATTACCACAAAAGTGCAAAACCATCAAACACATTCTCTAACAAAGGTTCCATCAAGATCACTGTTCCAAAAATCGGTCTAGGCGGGAGGGAGTCCAACGCCCAGATAAAAATTGGCCTAGGCACCGACTAGCCGGCCACCTAGGGAGCTAGTCGGCCTCGAAGCGCGAGGCGCCTCTCTCCCGCCCGACTAGTGCCTAGAGACTTTTACAACAGTTATACAAATTACGCAGTGCCATGAGCCAATGACACAAAAAAGCAATGCAAGTGTCCGCACACATTAACTTCGGATCGTATCGTTTATTGAACGCCTAATGCCCGAACTATCATCTGATCAATCGAAACTAGAGTAAATCAAACAGTTTAGCAGGCTCAGCTTCTGTACCCGCATACAATTGGAGATCTAATATTCTTCACAATTGCTTTCCAAAAAACCCATCAAATTAAGAGAAGATTAGTTAGCAAAAGAAGAATCTACGCGACGTGAATGAAATTAACCGTAATATGAGAAACTGTACGATTGAATAGATCGCCGGCGTCGTAGTAGTCACGGTGAACGAACGACAAGTCTCCGATCGATGAGAGAGAGAGAGAGAGAGAGGAGGATGAGGGGGGCAAATGTCTTATGCATGTGTATGGATGTGTATATATCATGTATGTATAGGAGGAGGGTGGAGGAGTCGACATGGGTATCAGGGAGGGCACGTGCAATGTGACAAAAATGTGTTGGACTGTCCAAAATCAAATTCCAAAGTGCTAGAGGCACGACACCCAGAGGCACATCAATCACATCCCTTTCACATACAGGTGGGTCAGTGTGACCCACCTGTATGTGAGAGGAATGTGATTGATGTGACCCACCTGCATGTGAGAGGGATGTGATTGATGTGCCTCTGGATGGCGTGCCTCTAGCACTCTCCAATCAAATTAGATCATTCCTATTTTAGGGCTCGTCGATAACATCAACTAGGTCAAAAATTATGCGTCGATTGGATACCAGTTGATATAATTGCGAAATGCATTAGTCTTGAGATAAATAGAGATTAATTTAATGTGTTCCAAAATTATATCAAACGATACTGTTTAACCTAATTTTTGTGTGATTATTCTTGATAAGCTCTAAAATATGGACGGTTTGGATCATTACAGCAAACTCGAGAAGGGCCCAAGGGCCCACAAACAGGCCAACTGCACGGTCTAGTCCATGAAAATAGATTGGAGGGAAGCCGCTCTAAACTACTATCAATAGTGTACTTAGGCCATCCACAGTGGTATAATCAAAAGCCAATTGTTTTTAAAGTTAACAATGTTGGTACAAAAGATGGCTCACAATGGTATAATCAAACTTAACATCCTTAGAAATAATCAAATTTTAGACTTTGGATAACCAAAACTAGCAACATTTTTCAATAATCAAAATTTGTGGACCCCACACCACATAAGCTATCTGGTTCAAAAATTTGTATACACGCGTGTTACAACATGTATTTTCTTCTTCTCTTCTTCGCCTGCTCTATATCTTCTTCACTTCACCCACAAATTGTTTCTCTTTCTTTCCCTCCAAAAGTGAAGCTCATATTTCTCTATCATCTACAATTCAATACATCGTCGCCGGATTAAGGTATTTCTCTCTTCTTTCTCGTTTCTATTTTGTTCTTTTTTTTCCCCAAAATTAAGGGAAGGAATCGATATATTTTTGCCCAAAAAAAATGTAATGGAGGAAAGTGAATGACGGAAAGGAAAACAAATGGGGAGAGAGAGCTAAATTGTAGTGGATCCCTTATTTTGGTTATGGATATGAAGTGACCATTGTGGACCTCAATATTGTTAAGCTTAACAACATCTTAAATGAATAATCAAAAGTTGATGTGTCAACTTTTGATTATCCATTTTTGGTTATACCATTGTGGATGGCCTTATGATGTGTGGATCCCGCATGAAGTTCATTCATTTTAAAATAATTTTTTAGTTGTGTTTCACAAAATCACTTTAATCAGATAACACTTAATCCGATTTTTTAACTTTCTTCATAATTCACTCAGAGGATCATGAATTTTGAATGAAAAAATAAAAAATTAAATAAAATACTTACAACTATCTAATTTAACTAATTTTCTTTCTATTGATACTTCAAAATTATATTTTAAAATATATTAATGATTCAAATCATTTTATGTGAGATTCCGAAATGAATTCCACATTCGACTTTTTTTGTGTGGGTTAATTAACTTGAAATTAAAAAAGGTTAACCGAATGTACAGCCTACAAAGGGTATACCCCAGGAGAAAAATAAAAGGAAAAAAAAAGAAAAGTGAAAAAAAGTGCGATAAATCATGCACAACTCGCATAGAGAGTAAGATAGATTAAAATAAATAACGAAGTGCAATGTGAGTTGTTATCTTATTCCGTTGTACTAGCCATCAGAAAGAAAGCACAACGGGATATAATACCCATATTGGGGGCTTGTCAATGCTTAGAACCAAATCATATCAAGCATCAAAGGACTATGACCGCCAATTTTTAATTACGGGCACCCGATTCTTTATTCTTACAAATCTCTCTTGACAATTCTATTTTATTCGTACTCTATTTTTCAACATTTGTGGATCTGAAGATTATTACTCCCTCCGTTCCTAAATAAATGTCCGGCGCGCAAAACTAGACCTTACAAAAGATGCATGTTTTTCATTAAAAAATTTAATTTTTTATCACAATCTAATAGAACTCATTGCTATCTAATGATTTGTGAAAAAAATTTGATTTTTCTAACAAAACAAATGCATCTTTTTGAAGACATAGATTTGCACGTCGAACACTTATTTAGGGACAGAAAGAGTAAATTTTTTTTTTTTTGGAACAGAAGATCTGAAGATTCTGATAACTTTTTTTTTTTTTTTTTCTGGTTTATTTATTACTAGTATCGTTTTTAATTTTGTTAAAGAGAGTCATACCTAAACATATAGGAGGTAGAAAAATGGGGATCTGGCCGTGGGGTTAGCTACGCAGTTTGTGCTTGAGAATGGTCCCCATTTGGCCACCCTTTTATTCCCATTGCATTTTCAAAGTAAAAAACAGAGTCATTTGAGCTGTTCAATTATGCCAGGCTGCGAACTCTACATAATGACAGTTGCCCCGTCACGTTCCTAAAAACAGCCGCTTGCTTCGTGCGACCTGAAATTTTCGGATCAAGAACGACTGAGCAAATAGACATGGCCTGGTACTATTTGTTAAGGAAACAAAGCACGGATTACAGTTATCCATGGTTAAAAAAAAACACAGAAGAGAAAGTTTAGTTGATGAGTACTATGATCCTTCAGCCTTCAATTCTGCTCAGATGTCCTCGAGGACCAAATCAAACGACAGAGTAGTTACAGACTGGCGAAAGCTCCACCAAACGACTGAGTAGTTACAGACTGGCGAAAGCTCCACCGTTATGAACCATTTAGAGCTTCTCCCCATAATAATACGCTGTGCCGACCATTAATGCAACAGTAGCACCTTGCGCAACCACACGAGCTCTCATTAGATGCTGACCCAATTGAGAATTGCCCATTCGGAAACTGATTAAACCAGCAGCGAGGACCCCTGCGGTGATAAATGCACCTGAAAAAAACAAACATACCATTATAGTTCAGCCATGGACTGATGGACAAACAGCTTCGTGAGACAATTTCTCAGGACACTATCTAGTTTGGACGGTAAAAGAAGTAAAGATCTGTGTCATAGCCATTCTGAGTTCTCCCTCGAAATCTAGTTTTTTTTTTTTCAATTTAAGTTATAATACTAAAAGAATTGTAAGGTGTCAAGACAACGAAAATGATACATCCTAGTTCCTATGTTTGAAATTCTCTCCCACAGGGAGAAATTCAACTTTGTACCCACCAGGCCGCCACTAACACCTAGGTGGCTGGTCCATCTAGTTCCCCTTTCCTAGTCCTAGGATACAAGGACATGGCTCTGTTGCAATATGGATCCTTCATTTGTTCCAGATGGGCACTTCTAGCATGGCGAACACAACCGATAGGAGATAGAAACAAATTTAAGAAACTTAAAATTACGTTTGTCAAGTCCGGGAATGTTCTTCTCTTCTACTCGAAGATACTCCATGAAACATTAATACCCATTTCCTCCACACGTATCACATATCCATATATGTGTCGATTCTTAATGCCACAAACAGCCAAACGTAAGTAATTCTCTCGAACTTCCCATGCAATAGAGGGGGCACCAAAATGAAAGTCAGTAGGCCACCCAATTCATCACCTATATCCTTTACCAACCAATGAAAAGGCACAACTCCATGCATTTGCTACAGCCTAAAGGCTGGTACCAACTCTTCTGCAAAATGAAAGCGGCTGCTGCCCCAACCACCACTCCTCTCCATACTGCCCAAAGTCCCATCCCTACATCTACTTATCCCATAATCACTGAATCACGAAATAGACCTCCAGCACAACCCTCTAGACCCGCGACAACACCATCATTATCTTTGGACAAGCAACAAAATCCTTATTCCAAGGAGGTTCAATTTGAATATTACTCAAATTAGGCTCGGGTCAAAACATCAAAGTAATTCCATATTCTCTTGTTCGTACCAACCTAATGTCCCAATCATAAACACATATTTGTGGATTGGACTCATCCGTTCTCGACATGAATCATCAGTTCATCACGGGTTATCTTGCAATCAAGATTCTCATGCTAGGTAGCACCGCCACGGACACGTGACACAACACTCCGATATAAATTCTATAAAATTGGAGGACACGACACCTTGGGGGACACGTTTTAGAAAATATTTATGTATATCTATATGAATAAAAAATAAGGCTCCAATCGTAAAGATGTTTTTCCATATATACCTTGAATCATATTCATCATTCACAATCACATCATAAATTTTTTTTTTTAAAAAAAAAAATCAACATTCACAAAAGTATTCAAACAAAAAGTGTTTCATCATTTATCGGTCTTTATATTCAATATATCCTTAACTGTCACATAAAAAATACTTCTTCCATAAATTTTAATTAGAGTATACAATTTTGTTAACACCCCCGATTAGTTTTTCGAGTGTTCCGAGAGTGTTGGGAGCATTTTTTTAAAGTGTCCCTGGGGTGTCCAACCTAAAAAAGTTGGAAAAAAATAGGACACTTTTTAAGTGTCACGTGTCCGGAGGGTGTCGGTGTCTGGCACCCGTAGCCAGTAGTGACCTCCGAAGAAGTGTCTGTGATACATAGTTATCAATTATCATGCATAGCCAAACAACTGGCAGAAACTCAAGAGCAGCCTGTCACATGACTCACATTATCCTGTTCAATTGGGATCCCTATCCAACAATTCCAACCACATAAGAAGGAATAGGTTTTTTCCTTCATCCTTTCTCCCCATTTTCCCAATCTGAGAACAATTGCTTACTTTTAAAGAACCCCGAATAGATTCCCACGAGATTCAACTCATATCCAGCCACATTCACCAAATATAAAGCCATACAAAAAAAACCCTGAATTGTTTCCACAAATCCAAATCGTAGAACTCTATACAAGATCTAAACCCAGAATTTGTCCTCTAATGCTTGAAATTACACATAACACGAACACTAAAAAACGAGTTTTTGGAGCGCATTTACAAGAAAGTCGAGCGCGAAAAATCATTTCTGAATCTATATTATGGGTGTCTTTTATGAACAGGAGGGAGGGATCTGAGGAAAGTACCGATGGGGACAAGAGGATTCTTGACGCGCTTCTTCTGCTCAAAAAGTCCTTCAAGCTCTGAATCGGTCGTTCCCATCTTCTCCATGTGCAAGAAGAATCACAGAACCAGCAGAAGAAGTATGGCATTCGGTGCTGACCCGATGTCCATAAGCGGTGCTGACCCGATTGCCCGGAGACATATTGATGCGGCAGCTTCACTTCAGAGTAAGGTTGTAAACTAGCTGGGCTTTGTCGGGCTCGAGCAGAACGAGCCGACAGGCCGAGCTTAGTTATTATTTACTAAATGAGTCTTTTTTATCGTGTCGAGCTTTCTGAACGAGCCGAGGCTTAACGAGCTGAACCGAGCCAAGCTCGCCAGCTGTTCGATTCGTTTACAGCCCTACTTTAGAGTGTCTTGATAGGTGCCCAGCGGGTCAACCAATCCATTCAAACTGTCCAAAGCGTCCAAACCGATCCGCTTTCGAATGCATCCGAGTTATGGTACAGATAGATATGGATCTTAATATATGAGTTTTGGGGGATCAAGTTCGGTTTGGTTCGAACGGTTTTTTAATATATGAAGCTCCCAAATCACTCGAACCGGATGACACTCACGGACAGGTACGAATGGAGAACCGCCCAAAACCGTCAGCTGAACAGCCCACTACTACTCTACTTTTTATTCTCGTCGACGTCCAAGCCTAGTGGTGGACAGGGCCAAGCCCAAAAGTCATAGGCTTTTAGTCCCAAAGGACCAGGCTGGAAACCTTTTTAAGGCCCATATTCGGTAGGATGGGCTATGTTCGACATTACGATTGTGGCGGATAAACAAACAAATCAAGAATTTGAGTTCAATATTGACAGATTTTCATGAGGGATGATTAGCCTAAAGGCCAGTATTGACAGAATTAGCATCCATGAGTCATAAAGCCACCCATTGCGCTGCCTAGTTGCCCTCTGTGGAAGACCAAACTAGTTTCAATACCAAATCATGAGCCAAAACTCCGATATATATCAGACATAACAGCTGCAACTTCCCATGGGGGAACTGACCTGGATACGCCCGAAGACATCACCGTAGCATTATCAGACTCATTCTAAGGAACGTGCGTCCTTAAATTCAGCCCATGCTCCAGCAGCCTTCAAAGCCGGCCGCCTCCTTTGAAACCGAACAGTTCAAGCATCCCTTCCTCTTTCACTTTACTCTTTCTGTCCGTTGGCTAATACTTTTACTTGCTACTGTCTCATCATCAGACAATTCTAAAAACAAGAAGATTGTCTTCTACCTGCTACTTTTCTCTCCTTTCGGCGAATCCTATAATACGCAACTCAAAAGGTGCACGTGCATGATACACAAGTACTTAATAGGTGGGTCCTATCTTGTCCTCCACCCCAATGTGTAACTGACGGTTCTGGACACATTTACGTGGTTGCGTTAGCAACATATTGTGGTTGCCGGTTGGGACCGCATTGCTGCAACCAATCACATTGCGTCAAAATCCGACTAGACTAAATGGTAACTTGAGAAGATGTGCATGATGTGTTCCCATTGGAAGTGTGTATTGAACGCCAGTTCTTTTCTTAGATATGTCGATGATTTCCCCCATCCAAAAATAAAATAAAATTGCAAGCTAGATTTATACCTTATATCTTAATGGTGGGCCAGCTTTGACGGAGCCAAGGGTACATCTGGCACATACATCTCGAGGACTGGTGGGTGATAATTCGCGGGTGACTTCTCACTTTGCGACACAGATGTTACCTCGGTGATGTATATACAGTATCTTGAGTTAGATGATTTTCGGAACTACCAAATTGCGACATTTTAGTCGTCTTTTTTTTTTTTATTGACGGAGCCAGAGGCTCTTCTTTTGTCAGCCTTACAGTTGTATATGTGGGTCTTTAGTATGTTAAGTAAGAGTGAGGGAATTATGGGCTAAGATGAAAAGTCATTTGGGGCTTAATTTGCTTTTTTACTTTTTGAAACTATTTCAGCCGGAAAATTATGTGGTTTGTCTCACATGTATCATTTACTGTGCGGTTTTAATAGTTGGTTGTCATTTAAGCCATTTGCTGGTGAATGGTGCTACGGAATTAACATCCTAATAGTGAATATTTTTTCACTCACCTCTTTTCTCTCTCTTTAGGAATACAATCTAACCTTAATGAGCAGTCTATTTCTCTTGAGGAGTTGTTAGAAATCATGAATGACGAGCGGTTTAGATGTAAATTTCAGAAAACTTGAAACAAGAGAAAAGGATTTCAATCGAAAGATGCATGAATTATGAGAGTTTACCTACACCTTTAGGGTAAGAAAAGCAAGACAAAATTTGCAAAAGAAAAAAAAAAGTGTTGAAGAGGACATTTTTCCTTCCTCTCCAAATTAGGAATCGTTAAAGAAATGTTCACTCTCTTTAATTAGGAATAGTTAGAAATTATTCCAAACTTGCCGAGCGGTTTGTTTCTCTTTAGGAATAACGAGAAATCGTTCCAAATAACTAAAAGTTATTTTTCGACTTTCCATCATTTATCTGAAGGTTTTATCCTTCGTTGATCCAGAACTGACTGAATACCCGGAGGACGAGGTAATTCGATTCATCAGAGTTGCTCTCTTTTTGTACCCAAGCAGCTTCTTATAATCAAAGACCAGGAATGAAGCAAGTGGGTGGAGATGGGGCTTTCCAAATTAAGAAGTAACACTCAACGAGAAGCTATTGATGAAGGCATGAAGCCAAGGGTGCATCTGGCACCTATCTCTCGAGGATTGGTTGGTGATAGTTCACGGGTGACCTCTCACTTTGCGACACGGATGTTACCTTGGTGATGTATGTACAATGTCGAGCTGTGCAACTGCGCTCTTGCTACTATCATAGGAAGCATTTGTTGATTTTTGGATTTTTCTGGTAGGTTGTTTTTCCTTGACCTTCTTTTGGTTATATTTATATCTTCTATTGAAGCTAGAGATCCTTGTCCACTAGAGACCATATAATCAACTTAGTTTCCTTCAGTAAATAGAACCTTTCTTTTCTTGTCAATTTTTTTTCCCAGGCCTAGAATCTTTCATCATCATCACCTATCAAAATGGATCTGAATTTGATCAATGCAGCTGAAGCGCGAAATATCGACGCCTTGTACGAATCAATAGGGTCGGATCCATACATTTTGGACAGAGTGGATAGAATTCCTTTTGTTAACACTCCTCTCCATGTCGCGGCATCGACTGGGCAGACACGCTTAGCAGTAGAAATCATGAACTTAAAGCCATCACTGAGTACGAAGCTGAACCCAAATGGTCTAAGCCCTTTGCACCTGGCACTGTTAAATGGGCACTTTGAGACCGTGAAAGGGCTCGTCGAGTTGGACAAAGATCTCGTAAGGGTCAAAGGAAGAGAAAAGCTCACTCCATTGCACTCTTCGGCAGAAAAAGATGATCGCGCTGGCATCTTAGCCGAGTTTTTATGTGCTTGCCCTGAATCAATCGAGGACCAGAACGTTCGAGGTGAGACTGCTCTGCACATCGCAGTGAGAAACCGCAATGTGAGAGCTTTGGGAGTCCTGATGGGATGGATTCGCATGACCGGTACGAATTGGGTTTGGGTGAAATATATAAAAGATGGAAGAGGCAACACAATTCTGCACATGGCAGTGTCCACTTCGCGGCCTGATGTATGTATACCTCGGTAGCCAATGGCAGATCGAACGGGTTGATCTATATTTTGTAGCACACACATATACATACTTGTTGAGTCCTAGAGTCCTTACTTGTATCGTTTGTGTTTGCATGTGCAGATTGTGGAGTCTGTAGTTCGAGGATACCGCAAACTGCACATGAATGAAAAGAACTTGGAGGGTGCCACGGCCCTAGACGTTGCTGAAAGACTTGCTGCTGGTTTCGAGAGGACAAAAATCGAGAGCAGTTTACGCCGTGCAGGAGCATTGAAAAGTTCATCACTTGCGAGTGATTGTAGCGTTGTTGACTTTTTGATTTCGCAACAGTCATGGGTGGAAAATATGTATCGATTTTATCTCTTAATGCGGAAAGGGATTCCAATGGAGATGAGGAACGCTGTAGTAGTGGTAGCCGCGCTGATAACGACGACTACCTTTCAAGCTGTACTGAGCCCCCCGGGTGGCTTAGGAGGAGGTGACAGTCCAAGCGACGACAACAGTCCTTTCGCTAACATAAACGCCACATCGTCTACCAGCTCCCTTCTTCCTACTACTAACATCAGTCTTATTAACGCCACCATATCTACCTCCACAAACAAACATCCAAATCCCTTCCTCCCTATGTTCTATGCCATGAACACCATAGCTTTTCTTGCCTCAATCGCGATGATTATACTCGTCCTTCCTTTTAGAGTCTTTGTCATGGTCCACGGTTCCCTAGTGTTTTTGACATTATGCTACGGGATCTCATTCATGATCATACCGCGGATGCACAGCTTTGATACTTGTTTCGCGATCTCATCAATAGTTATTGCTTTTCTACTCTATCTGGTGTATCTCATCCCAAACACGGTCCAAAATCACTTCGAAATAGATAAGCGTCTGGGTCGACACTTACTCGTGTCGCGACTTCAGGGGACACGCCTCCGGATGCTATACCGTGTAGCACACTAGTACTGAGATGAACTGAATATCAACATGCCTTGAAGGGGTTACCTCTCAATTCAGATGAGCCGCAATTGGAGAAGGCAATTGATCCTGATTTGGCTAGCTAGCTTTCCCTGCCTCAACCAACCCGATGTTAATTTTTCGTCAATTAATTTTGTAAGTTCCATAAGGATGTGCACGAGTTTTGTGTATGGCAACTTTTAAGTGGACTGTTTGTTCTGGGAAGAGATTCGTTTTCCCAATAGTCATAGGCTTTAGTCCCAAAGGACCAGGCTGGAAACCTTCTTAAGGCCCATATTCGGTAATTGATTGAAAATTCGTTCAAGATCAATTTATATATAATTAAGGGAAATGATTTTGCCACTCCTTTTTTTTTATTAACGGCACTCCCCTGCAAGTGTACTTTTGGTGTAAAAATACATTTACAGGGGAGTGCCGTTAATAAAAAAAAAGAGTGACAAAATTAGCAATCATAATTAATCGAGCGAATATTTGAACCTCGTCAAATTTACATGAGGGATGGTTAGCCTAAAGGCCAATATTGACAGAATTAGCATCCATGTATTTCGTCCATAGCATCCCCAACAAATAATCTTATATGTTCATACGTATATTCTGCTTTGCTATGTTAATTCTAGAGATAAACTCATCTCTGAAAGTTTATTGTCTGTTTCTTTCTATGACACAACAACAGATAATGTTATCTCGAATTTTGTTACTTATGTGTCTTCGTAATACAATAACAGATAAGGTTATTTGTAAAATTTATCCTCTTTTATCTCTTGCAAACAGAAAATTTGAAAACAAATAAATGAATTTGTTTGTGAATCTATTGGAAACAAGGAAGAAGAAAAGGAGAAGATTAGAGGGATTGATGATTGATCCAATGATTAGAAAATAGTATGGTAAAGTAACTGAGTGCACAATATAATCCTTGAGGACTTTGGTACGACCTCAAACAACTTAAAGAATGTAACAAACATAGCTTTGAAGAAGGATGGAGACCCCAAACATAGAACACATGAGATTTCAGCCAACCCGAAGTGATGCACTGCACAAGAAAAATTGTTGCTTCAATCGTAACAACTTTCCACTTTCTGTAGCATCCCCAGGATATAAAGCACCACTCCATATCACTTTTTCCGGCGATAGGTAAAACATTGTTGAGAAAGCAAATGTTGCAGTTCAAATACGAGATGCAATACTTTTCTCATTAACGATTTCGTCTTTCAAAAGTTTTTATCAGATCAACTCTTTCAAAAGCACTTGGAGAAGTAACATTTCAGACCCCAAGAATGAAAGGGCCCATGGTAGCATGACACGAGTTGTGTTTTTGCAAAAATGGTAACTTCAATCTCATTTAGATGGGATGGAATAACCAACCTACTGATCTGATTCATGCTGTCCATCATATCATTAAATTGGAAGAGGTTGAAGTCTTTAGCACCATATTTGGCTGTCAAAAGTACCTCATGCAACTCCAAAAATTGCACTTAACCTAGAAGTTAAGATGACTTTCTCTAACCTAGAGATATGAGCAACAAATGTCAGCAAATGCAAAGAGCCCCATCTTAAGTTTCTTTTTATCCTTCAATGTATATAAAATCTTATGTTGATGAATGTAATTAGGCTATGAATATGATTATGGCACACTTATGGTCCAGTAGGATGGACTTCAACTCTACCCAAAAAAAATTGACTGGTTAAATAGAAGAGGCAATATAATAGAAATCAATCAATCATTGTTGATTAACAAAACCCCACAAATCTAAAAGTAACTCTAGTCCCCGATACAATGTTTAACCTCTTCCAATTCTACGAGGCAGATATCTATCTTTTCTAATAACATAAATTTGTTCGTTTAAAAAATATTACACATGCTATGCTCCACACCAATCCTAGGAAGTCGTTCAACTGTTTTGTCCATTTCATCGCCCTTATAATCCAACAAGGACCATTCACGGTCTCCCAAAACGACATTTGATCACAATTCAAGTTTAGGGCATTACTCTTGCTTATGAGGGATACCCTTCTTTCCCTTTTGTCCTCCAATTCCAATTTGCGAACGACATCGCGTCAATCTCGGCACACACAACTTGCAATCCCGCAGCTTTTACGTAGTGATGAAAGACGCCGATGACGCACAAATTGTCCTCCAATTCCAATTTTTGAACGACACACGCCAACCTCGACACACACAACTTGCAATCTCGCAGCTTTTACGTAGTGATGAAGACGCCAATGAAAGTCTTTGTGCGACAATGGAGGCAAAGGGACAAAGCGTAGTGATGAAGACGCCGATGAAGTCTCTGTGCGTTGGTGGAGGCAGCGAAGAAGTCTTCGTGCCCCTTTGATGCTGGAAAACATATGAAAATAAGAACAAACACGAGAACAAAACTCACAATGTAGAGAAAGCTCCCTGTTTTTCTTATTATTCCAACTCAACCGAATTGCCCTAAGGCTTACAATTAATGCCTATTTATAGGCTACTAATTACCAAAAATAAAAAATATGACTTATTCCTAATAATGACTCCTAAAGAATACTAGAAACTTGTCAAAAGTGCTACACACATAATGGTTGTGTAAAACACAACACACAACCAATCTCTAGCCGTCCATTGCTGTAATAAATGGCCAAGATTCATTCAAACTCTTCCCCGGAAAAGTTAAACTTTTCCCTAGAAGAGTTTTTTAAAAATCTAGACCGTCCAAATTATGCGCACAACCAACACAATGATTGTACGCGTAGCATTTTTTATTGTGGTTCTAGAACAATCTACCAAATCGTGTCTTGTGGGCCTCAATCATGAGTCGCTTCTCAACTAGTATTTCTTTAGACCGTTTCGCTCAAATTGACCCATGTAATCACGTGCAATCAACTTCTACACTATCTGTCAACCGTAGTATGGTTATGAGATCTTTTTACATGTATGAGGAATTTAAGAAGTAAACTAATTATGAACAAAATTAAAATAATTTTGAATAAAGACAAAGATTATTCAAAGAACTTGTCTTTTCTTTAATGAATTTTTTAAATTTTTTATCATAAACTTTTATTTTCTGAATTGTTTTTGTCGAACCCATAATTAAAAAAGGGTAAAATTCCCATATATCCCTTTGAGTTTGAAGTGAATTCCACTTTAGTCCATGTCCTTCTAATTTAAACAATGTTAACCTTATAGTTCTTGATAAGTTTCAATGTCAATCCTCCGTTACCTTTCGTCCAATTTTCGGACTGAAAATACCCATGTATTGTCCACCGTAGCACATTAAAGGGGTATACGGGGTATTATGGGATCTATTGTAACCAAAGGAGAAAAAACAGGAGCACTGATTCCCTGTTCGGCAGCTCCCTTTACCGACAAATCCCCAATCAACCTCCATTTTTAATGGTAACAAGATTGAAATGCTAGGTTTATTATGCTTTCTTATTAAATTAATGGCATTTTGAACTTACCAAGTACTTCCGAGTTTATTTTGGATAATCTCTATCCACGCATAGTGAAGATCTGCGATTGGGAGAGTGTGGAGAGTGTTACTGGATGGAATCAGGTTTGTTAAGGTTAACATCGATCAAATTAAAACTACAACAACTAAAGTGCAATTCGCTTCAAACTTGAAGGGATATGCGGGAAATGATCCTAATTTATATATACACCTACCTACGTGAAGCTCGTTGGCGGCAACAATAACCGAAGCGTCGTCAACAAGACAGACAGACAATGGGCGTCCACGGCCTCTGGGACCTCGTAGCCCCCGTCGGCCGCCGCGTCTCCGTCGAAACCCTCGCCGGCAAAAAACTCGCAATCGGTCCAACCCTAACCCTAACCCTCACTATTTCAATCTTCTAATAACAACGCAATCCATAACGGCACGTCTCACGATTTTCTGTTCACTGCAGATGCGAGCATATGGATGGTCCAGTTCATGAAGGCGATGCGAGACGAGAAGGGAGAGATGGTGAGGAACGCGCACGTGCTGGGGTTCTTCAGGCGGATATGCAAGCTGCTTTTCCTCCGCACGAAGCCAGTGTTCGTCTTCGACGGCGCCACGCCGGCTCTCAAGCGGCGGACCGTGATTGCGCGTCGTAGACAGCGGGAGAATGCGCAGACAAAGATCCGGAAGACCGCGGAGAAACTCCTGATCAATCACGTTAGTGTCAACAAGGACTCTGCTTTGCTTTTGTTTCTTCCAATTGTGTTTTTTGTACTTAGGGTGCATTTTTTTGCTATATTATTGGACTACAGACTGATGATAGTAGTCAAGTTGTTAACCCCAAGGCTTTGCCTAATAGTCAAGGCCTGAGATTTACGGTTTGCTCCCTCATAAGGTTTCAAATTCGAAATCTCTTAGGTGCTATCAACTCCTTTGGGTCCAGTCCATATGGAGCTTTGCTTTGGCTTTAATTGCGACCCTGAAAGTGGGCGGTGGGTTGATCCCATGATTAGTCGAGGTGCCCGTAAGCTGGCCCGGACACCTGAGTTATTAAAAAAAAATAGGCTAAGTTGTTTCCGCTAAATGGTATTTTAGTTGATGTATGTGAGTAGAATGATCTGCCTAGAAATCCGTGAACATCGATTTTAGTCAAATTAGTTTAGCGGAAACGCCCCTTAATGTGGTGATGTTTGTTTGGTTTACAAGTCAAATCGGTTCTTGCAATCTACATTTGTTCGTCTTTTCTGAATTTTTACTGTGTGTGTGTCTCGTCAGGAGGAATTTGAAAGTTAAAAATGTATGGAAGAAAACCAAGGAAAAGTTTAATAAAGACGAATATTTTTCAAAAGGCTGTTTTTTTTTTTCCTTTGAGCGTTGTGTCATTTGAACTTTTTGAACTTCGTTCCATGTTTTTATACTTTGACGAGACAAGTAATTAATAAAAAAAAAATTGACAAAAAGCTAAGGATTCTGCTGCTGTTTCTTTCACAGGGACCCGCACAGGGCCGGGTCCTCACTTTTTTAAGGCCAAGGCGAACTTTAAAATTTTTAAGAAGCAAAACCATTAGTGTAACATCCGAAGTGTGTTTTTTTTTTGATGGGGAAAGTAAGTATCGTTAGAATAGTTAGATTAACACCTTAGAGGAGGTGTTGAACTCCTGACCTCTTTTCTCCTTGCACTTAAGTGCACCCCTGATGCTGTTGGGCCAAAGGCCTCTTGGCAACATCCGAAAGTGGGTTGGAAAAGTCTCTATTTGAAGGAATGTCTGGTCTAATACTTTGAGGTTTTTATTTTTTTTTGGTCTTGCTTAGTTTTTCACATCCATTCTGTGTGTGATTTCAATTTTATAGCTCAAGGCAATGAGGTTTAAAGAGCTGGCCAATGATCTCGAGAAACAGAGACAGCAGAATGATGCTAAGGGTAAAAAGGTTGTCATAGATCAAGTGGAATTTACAGGAAGTAATGCGGAGGGAATCAATAGCTCGAAAGAGCTGGTCAATGATCTCGAGAAAGAGAGACAGCAGAATGATGCTAAGGGTAAAAAGGTTGTCATAGATCAAGTGGAATTGACAGGAAGTAATGCGGAGGGAATCAATACCTCGCCATTCAGGTGCAACCAGGAAGCACTAGATGAAATGTAAGCCTAATTGACACTTGTTGTATTGCTAAATTCATCATTAAAAACTGGATGCAAAGGATTTTAGTTGATGTTTCTTTGAGTTAGTTAAGGTTGGCAGCATCCCTTGCGGCGGAGGATGATGATAGTTTTACTGTCAATGCATCAACCTCTGGTGTGGGAATCCCATTTGAAGAAGAGGATGAAGACGAAGACGAAGACGAAGAGATGGTACTTGTAAGTACTTATCGTAGGAGTTGAGTTGGATGTCTCATCCGCATCATATATGAACAGTTCAGATTTGCATATCATTGTTTTGAGTGTTAAAAGTTGGTGTTCTCAGAGATTAACTAGATTTTGAACACAACCGCATTGAAAGTGTTGAAATGTAAGGACATTTATTTGCAATGGGGAAGCTAGAGTATTTCACTTCTCCTTGTATGTACTCGGTCTTGCAGCCAGCAATGAATGGAAAAGTTGATCCTGCCGTGTTAGCTGCTTTACCTCCATCAATGCAACTTGATCTTCTTGTTCAGGTAAGTGAGCTTACATTCTAGCTGTGTTTTTTTCTTGAGCTAAGTCTTTTCTCTTATTCTAGAGATCATAGTTCTCTATATTTATATTGAGTACAATTCTCCTGTTTTGTAGATGAGGGAGAGATTGATGGCAGAAAACAGACAAAAATATCAAAAGGTCAAAAAGGTATGGTGTTAATGATTTTGTTGTACATGTTGGCCTAAATAAAATCCAGTCTCCATTTCTATCTTGGTCAATGATTTGTGCAAACTACCCTATTGGCTATTTGTTCCAAGCATCTCAAAATATTTGTGAAATGACTCCGTTTGATGTCAAATATGCGCCATATTGGTAATCAGGGATGTCAAGTATACCAGTAAACTAGTAATGAATAGATGCTGTTCAATATGTTTGTTGGTTAAATATACGTTCCTGATAACTTATGTTATATGGGTCGACAAGTCGTCCAAGGCGAGTTTTATTGTCTCAAGACCCCTAACAAAAATTTTCCTTATGTCACTAGGAGGCCTTCCACTTATTCTTTCCATCAAACCTGTAAAAAGTATGAAACAGTATCCACATGTATTTGATAATTTTGACCTTATTACTCCATCTTCACGACAGTCCAGGAGTTCTATTGCACTTTTAGAGTCTGGAAAGACATCTTTGAAAACCTTGTGCTAACTATGAATATTGTTTCTTTTTTATTATCAACCTATCACAATCAAATGCATCTTCCTTAATCTGTTCACAGTTCTACTATTTATATCTTGGAGTGCTCAATAAGTTCAATGTCTTTTAATTTTCTGACAATAGCTGAATTGATTTCTCAATGTGTTCATTTAGGCCCCTGCGAAGTTTTCAGAATTACAAATACAGGCCTATCTAAAAACCGTTGCTTTCCGCCGGGAGATAGATGAAGTGCGAAAATCCGCTGCTGGGAAGGGAGTAGGTGGTGTCCAGACTTCGCGGATAGCCTCTGAAGCCAATAGAGAATTTATATTCTCGTCGTCTTTCACTGGGGATAAACAGTGAGTAGACATATCTTCATATACTTCCTTTTGAGTTCTACAGTCAATAAGACAACTAAGATGGATCAAGTAATGAAGTGGTAGATAGAGTACTTATACATGAGATGGGAGCCAATGCAACTCTTTCCACCAAACAATGTTCAAGATGAACTAGCTTTATTTTGTTGCAAATCCTGATTCCCTTGAGGGTATAATTTTCATTATCCTAATACATGCTTATATTTATCAGAATTCTTACATCTGCTGGAGGAGAGAGACATGGTGAGAAGCAAGATCAGACACCATTACAACCTCCTCCTTCAGACCCTGTGGAAAGCATTGCATCTACCAAGAAGTCCAACGCTGAAACTGGAGCAGTCGCCGATGACACTGTATTTGATGATGATATTGAGACATATGTGGATGAGAGAGGACATGTTCGAGTCAGTCGAGTGAGAGCTATGGGAATGCGTATGACTCGAGATTTACAAAGGAATTTGGATTTAATGAAAGAGATCGAGCAAGACACAATGTACACAAATGTGATTATGGAGAGCGAGTCTGGTTTCGATAAAAATGCAGGCGGCATCTCAAGAAATCTACCTGATAAAATCCAGCTTAAAAAAGCTTCATATCAGGGTAGCGATGGATCAGTTCACTTAGATGACAGAGATGATCAATCTACGTCTAAAAATTTGAACTCGATGGAGATATCCTTTGAGGATGACGGTGGTCACGAATATGTTGATGATGATCTATTTGCTTGTTTAGTGGCAGGAGGTACAGTACTGAATTCTAAAGGTAGTGTTCTTCCTTCCGAGAAGCATTCTTGTGACTCGGATTCAGATATTGATTGGGAAGAAGGGGTGGTTGTAGACAAAGGTAATAGTTCACTTCCTGATGTTGGAAAGGAAACCAAGCTCTCTCTTGCTGAAGGTTGCATTAATGATGAGAGTGACGTGGAATGGGAGGATGGAGATTCCACTCTTCTTAATTGTGCATCCACATTTCTTGCTGAACCTAGTAATAATGCCTCCAAAGGTGCTTTGGAAGAAGATGCTGATTTCCAGGAAGCAATTAGGAGAAGTCTTGAGGATAGAAGGGAACAAAAATCTAGTGATGCATCATGTGAAGATGAGAATTTAAAAGAAGCCAGAAGAATGGCTCATGAGATTAAAGGTATTCAAGAGAATGGTAAGGCTGTGCCTAACTTGCCCCAAGAGAATACTTTGCAAGTAGATAAACCATCATTTGAGGTGGTCAGTGGGGTTGCAAGGTTAGAAGCTGAGGCTGGAATGGATATTTTAAGCACAGATGATTCTCCTGTGGCAACATCAATGGTAGTTAATACTGACAGCATTGAAGGACTGCTAGACAAACCATTTGAAAGGTATCCTAAATACCATGCTGAACTTTTTCGGCAAGATACAATTGAAGGCGGAAATTTACTTGGAGGAATTGGAGATAAGAAATCCGTCCCTCCTATTGGAGAACAGGGGTTCCACTTGGTTGTGGAGGAAGTGAAACCCAATGCTGGCGTCCAAATGTCCACCTCTACCACTAATTTTGGTGTAAGTTCTGAGATTTCGGATATGGTGTCAGGTGAAATGCCTCCTGCCATAGCTGCTGATGCTCAAGTAAATGTCTTTGAAGCTGCAGCGCATAACCTGGTAGTAGGGACACCACAGCAGGGGGAATCTTCTGCTAAGGGATTAACGATAAACCACAATGTTGTACAAAAGTTGTCCAACAAAAATATTCCTGATAACAGTGCTGAGCAGAAAGGGGATGAAAATTTTACTCTTGAGGATGACAAAATAAAGCCGATGGAAGTTACAGAGGCTAGTTTGGAGGAGGAAAGGATAAATCTAAGTAGAGAGCGTATAGACCTAGAAGATGAGCAGAGAAGGCTCGAGCGTAATGCAGAGTCTGTAAGCAGTGAAATGTTTACTGAATGCCAGGTGTGCACCCAATTTTTTGTCACATCAGTGAAAGGCAGTCGTTTACATTGTGAACAATGACCTTGTTTGTTACTTTTGAAGCATAAAGCCTCTGTCATGTTGGTTGAGGCTTTGTTGGAAGTATTCTTTTCATTCTATAGTTGAGAAAAGTGTTTTTCCATAAGCATCAAATGTGTCCATTAGGGCATCAAAATGTTCTAGCAATTAGGTTGTTGCAATAACTTCTACCTTAGCTTTTTATGGTCAACAAATCTATGTACGGTTAAAGCTGCAATTTTACAATGGTATGTTAGCTACTACTACAAGTATGGGCACAATCCTTTTCATTGACCTGAAACAAAACAAACTAATCTTCCCATTTACTTGATGGATGCACTCTGGTATTAGAGTGCTTAGTTAGGATTGCTTTTGGTGCCTTTTCAACTCCATTTTTTTAGCAGGGAGGTGGGTTCTCTCACCTTAACGTTTTGGTTCTGGGAGGAAATAGTGTCCCTTGTAGTAGCTGGTTTTTACTAGATTTGGTTTTTCCTGCTAAGGAGTCAATTGATGCTAATGTTTCATATGATTTCAGGAGCTTCTTCAAATGTTTGGCTTGCCATATATTATTGCACCAATGGAAGCTGAAGCTCAGTGTGCATACATGGAACTTTCAAACCTTGTAGATGGTGTGGTTACTGATGACTCTGATGTGTTCTTGTTTGGGGCACAAAATGTTTACAAGAATATATTCGATGACCGCAAATATGTTGAGACCTACTTCGTGAAGGTTTGTATCTGTTACAATTGTTCTCATCTCCTGTGGTAGTACTTATAATGCTTTGTCGGATTGAATTACAATTGTTCTCATCTCCTGTGGTAGTACTTATAATGCTTTGTCGGATTGAATTGAATTGAATTCTCATGTGATATGTTTTCCATTTATTTGTTTGGTTCTGTGGTGTTCTTGTTTCTATTTCATCTCCATATCTGCTTCGATGTTTTCCGCAAAGGAAATTTGATTCTCTTGGGGGTTGGGGGATGTGGATGCACTTATACCAGCTTGTTTAATGCCAACTGATATCATTTATCAGGACATTGAGAAGGAGCTTGGCCTAACACGAGAGCAACTAATCCGTATGGCCCTGCTTCTTGGGAGTGATTATACTGAAGGTGTAAGGTACACTACCCTTGTGATCCTATCATACTGTGTGTTGCCATAAGTACATGATACCACCTTGGCCATAATTACATGATACACCTTGGCCCCTTATCTGTTAGGCATTTTTACAAACTTGTTCTCTTTGCCTAGTCGGTAGGTATTTTAAATCTACCCCCCAAAAGTTGGTATTTTCAGTGCTATTTATTTCTTATGTGTTATACTGATAGGCAGTTAGTACATTGAGGTATGGTGCTACACAGAAGCACAGGGTTTACCTGAGTGTTTTTCTTGGCGGTGTCATTTATTTATTAATTTATTTTTTTGTGTGCAGTGGGATAGGTATTGTTAATGCTATTGAAGTTATGAATGCATTTCCTGAGGAAGATGGCCTCACTAAATTTCGGGAGTGGATTGAATCACCAGATCCAACGATCTTAGGAAAGCTCGGTGTGCAAACAGGATCTAGTTCGAGTAATAGAGGGTCAAAAGTTGGTGAAGACACTGTGAGTTGCTCAAATAGCGATATGGATGGACTCTCTGCACCTGCACAGACTGTTACGCAAGCAATGGACGACATCCAGAACACGAAGCGGATCTTCATGGATAAGCATGTAATACTTAACCTTCTGTTAAGCTGATCCCTTATTTTTGTCAGTGTTTGTCTTCTCATCTTAAAACATTTTTTACTCATACCATGACAATTTTAACTAATACAGAGAAATGTGAGCAAAAACTGGCACATTCCTTCATCTTTTCCAAATGAAGCAGTAATTTGTGCTTATGTTTCTCCACAAGTGGACAAGTCAACAGAGCCTTTCTCATGGGGGAAGCCAGATCTTTTCGTTCTTCGCAAGTAAGTCTTTTGTGATTAAATTGCTTTCAATCCACTTTGGGAGAACTTTTGCATGATATTCTGATGGTATAGTATTTTGGCATCTTGTGGACAATGTGGAGCACATCATGTGGTAAAATAAGATCTTTTACACTTGCATCTAATTTTGGATCTACCCATGTTCCCATGCCAAACATACTCATTTCTGTTTCATATGATCCTTTCAGTCAACATGCAGTGACTTTATAAACATGAGGGAAATTAGCTTTTTCTAAATTTACAAGTGGCAATTGTTTAAGTTGTGTGAACTATCAGAGCATGGGGTTTGTTGTAACACTAAAAAAGAAGCTGCAGCAAACTGCTTGTGGTTTGTCTCACCTTACAGGAACTATATTCGTATTCAGCAGCCGCTAATTCATCCAACTCTTGAGAGGGAAAACATGAATTGCTCCCAAAATGCCCATTAAAAGGCTTGTGCTTACTGCAGCTTGAGTCCGATTAACTATAGACAATATATTGTCGTCCTTTGCAAAAGTGCAAATGCTGGATTAACTAATCAACTTTCTTTGTGTTCAGATTGTGTTGGGAAAAGTTTGGATGGAATACGCAGAAGGCGGATGAGTTGCTCTTACCTGTTTTGAAGGAGTACAACAAACATGAGGTTAATCTCTCTCTCTCTCTCTCTCTCGCTCGCTCATGTTCACACTCTTATGTATGCTCACAAATGAAAAATTAAAATACGCACCATGCCACACTCATACCTACGGTCCCCGCCATTCAACTACGTTCTGTCTGTCTGGCCCCATACCTTCAGGTAATATGAAAAATGGAATAAGTTGTGTAGGACAAAACTCAAGAGACATGTTAGTCTTGTAGGCCTTAACGTAGTAGCTATACACAGATAATATGTTCTATATTGCGTTCGATGTTACTCCTGATAATTCAGAAGTGGAAAACTTGCTCTTTTTTCCTTTTTGATGTTGCATAAGCTGCTATTCAGGCATGACCTGAGGTTAGAATAATCAATAGAAGGGTAAGAACCATAAGCATTTGACATAACTCGGAGTTCTTTTGTTCAAGTCCCGCTATAAATGCCTTTACTTGCCGATACATGTGGTTTGTGTGTGGTTGCAGGGACCCAAAGTTTAGCTTGCAGGTTGGTCCCAAAGTGGCCGTGCCTTTGATGGGTCCTCGTGACCCGGAAAACACAAAGCAGCACTTGAGATACTTTATTTTAGGGTTCCCAAATTCTTTTTATATAAAACATTATTACGTCGAAGTTTTTTGCCCATTACTTCTATTAGCCACACCAAGAGCAAATGAATGCCAATATCCAAACCCGTGTACCCATGGAGGGGTAATAGGAAATTATAAGGGTATCTCCAATGGCGTAACCAAAATAGGATAATCAAAACTTCCCACCTCATCTTTTGGTTATCCATACAAGGGGTTGCTATGATTAATAATGTGAAGTCCCACAATGGTCCATAATCAAAAACTCATTTTTAGTAGAGAGAGATAGATGCAGTTGGGAATAAATGTAAGTTGGTGGGTCTATTGATAGTGATGGGAGGAGAGAGAAACGAAAGAGAGTGTGGTCCCTATTAAATTTGGTTATCCAAAGAGAAAATGTTGTTAGTTTTGGTTATCCAAAGGCTGAAATTTGGTTATTGGTTAAGGGGTTGCTAAGTTTGATTATACCATTGTGAGCCATATTTTGGACCAACATTGTTAACTTTAGAAATCTTTAGTTTTGGTTGTGCCATTGGGGACACTCTAAGGTTTTATTGAATCTAGCACATAGGGGCACACATTCTTTTCCACTGGAATTGGATGTTACTGTTAATAGATTTCTCGTTGGAAATCAACATAGTATGGTTCATGATGTTTATACACAATTTTACGCCCTTGAATGCATTACTTTTTCTTTAGCCATTTGTTGTGCTAAAGTTCATCAAAATGAGGAAGCTGATGCACATCTTCTATGACTTGTTTCATGGGCTTGATTAATGAAGACTCAACTGCGGTTGGAAGCATTCTACACTTTCAATGAGAGATTTGCGAAAATTCGGAGTAAGAGGATTAATAAAGCAGTTAAAGGAATAACAGGGAAAACATCTGTCGAAGAAAGTAGGGATGACAAGTCGGGAAAATCTGTAACTGGAACAGAGGATTGTGTCACGAGAGATGAAAGCAACTCAACGCACAAATCAGCTGTGAAGTTGTCAAAAAAAAGAAAGAATAAAGAGTCTGAGCCATCTGAAGCTAGGAATATTGATCCAGTGATGCGGTCAGAAGGCAGGAAAAATACCAGGCAAAAATTGACTGCAAGAGGCAGAGGCCGAGGAAGTGAGAGACGCCAAGCTAATGGAAGAGGTCGGAGAATAAAAAGTTCTGGTCTTGAAGATGGTGAAAACAGTTCTGACGGAGACTGCATTAGTGAGAATGAAAAAGAAAACCAAGACGAAAAGTTAGGAAGACCGCGTGAATTACGGAAGGTAGGTTTTTGGCTGTTCTCCATCTTTCCAGCTGTCTTAATTATTGGGTGATATCAGTGTTATTTATGCCATATGAACTATAAAGTATCATGAACCACATGAATACTTCATTGGTTCCTTCTAAATGGTAGAATAACGTGGCTTTTGGTTCAGTTTGGGGTATATGAAGTTGGCTCAGCTGGTAAATCTTTCCATCCAAAATTCCTTAATTATATACTGACATGTGTACAGTTAGCAGTTATGTCTTATGTTATATATGAACCAATTCCTATGTTTGGGCTATTGTGTACGTCTGATAAAAAATGCTATTGTGTTCGTAAAGCAATGTGATAGTTATAATCTTTCGAGTACAATTGATGAGTAATAAGGACACTGATCTCAGTAGGTGGTCGGAAAGTGTTTGATTTTTATTTTTGATCATGAAAAGTGTTTGATTTGGCTTGTCCTAATTTATTCTTGGTTTGTTTTATATGGTCTTCATCTTCAAGCAGTTCTTTAGGAATCAATAGAATTAACCTTTGCCACCTTGGTGGGCTGACGCAAACACACAGTGAGTTGCTGTCTTAGAGGCACTTATTGAGTTCTCCGGAAGTGTGACCGATTACATGCTTAGAATCAGCTTTTATTATGGCCGTTATTGGTTTTTCCCTGGTTGGGACTGAATATGTATAGATACCATGATAGTCATCACTGCTCTAGCTTTTGCAGATTGGGCTTTGGTGTCTGCACTAGTATGTCTGTCTGAATTATTCTACTACAGGGAAAGTAACTCATTTATCTGGTTTCCTCTACTGTTCATTTGTAAATTCCTTTGATTTACCGACAATTGTCATGTATATTTCTCCCAGTCAGCTCGAACTAGAAAGGCTGTGAAGTACACTTCGGATGATGACGTGGAAATTGATGAACCGGGTAAAGCAAGCCACGAGGAAGAAAACTGCAGCGATAAAGAGGCCGTGAAAGAACCTTTTGAGGATCATCACTTAGTTGGAGATACTGCCGCTAGTACTGGTGAAGAGATCCAGCATAAGGAGGAGCACTCTAGTGGGGACTACTTTGAAATGGGAGGTGGATTCTGCTCGATTGAAGAAGAACCAGAACTCAAAACAGATGAACCAAGTGTAGGTCAAAATGGTGATCCTTCTTTTGAAGTTGAATCATTTCAGGAATGCCTTAACATGGGTGGTGGGTTTTGCTTGGACGAAGATGAAACAAAAGAGGACCCGCATAAACATGCTTCCAAGCCAGCTACAGAGTTGGTCTCTGATGACTCTGATCCACATTGTTCTAATACTGGGGAAGAAGCTAACCCAAAGAGAAGGACGGCAGATGCATTATATAACGAGCAGAATCCTGACCATTTAACTCCTAGAGCTAGCAATAATAGTAGTTCTCCTCCGGAAAGTATCGGACAAGATGATTCTGGGACACCACCAATGAAATCTCTAAGTGCCATGCCTTACTTGAGAAGAAAGCGAAGGAAGAGTTGAGATTGTTTAATTTTTGGAACCGTTTTATTTTCCGCTTTGTATCCAAGAGGGAGAGGGAGGGGGATTGGTGGATGGGGCTTGTATATTTATTTTCCTCAGTAATCCCTGTTTTCTCTGCCTCAAGAGTCGAAGGCCAAGGTTTTGAAATTGGTATGCATGTGTTTATCAACACTTGCAATTTTTCATTCATTTTCGCTTCGCTCCCCAATTCCTATTATCGAAACATGGTTTTTTTGTGGTAATGCATTCCTTTTATTCTACCAAAAGAATTTCCTTCTTGTGTTTTGGTATATGTTCTGGGATGGAAAGAATTGATTTCACATACTATAACTAGCACAGATTATGGACTTGTTAGTGCATATGCACCAAACAGGGCCTTAGTGCCAGTGGGTTCATCTGTTGTTTATTTCTAGTTGTTGTCTCTGGGTAGGTGCTTGCAGAAATTTGACCTTACTCCTGCAAATTCTACTTCGCGTGTTTCATTCCGTACCCTCAACAATGATCGGAATCCTATGATACGAAACAATCCCTCATTAGTTCATTTACTAGAGGGGTAAATTTCACCTGAAGGCCTTCAGCTTTGAACCGAATTACTTTATCCCTCACTTCCTGATTGCAGCAATGGCATCCTCAGAGTTAAACTCCTGCTTCAATGTAGCCCTTCCATCACATTCTAAGGTCATCCCTTATTCCCATTCCTTCCTCGTGTCAGGGATGCGGGATGCAGAACGACTACTGTTCAAAGACAGACTGCCTTATAAAACTCCTAGCTCTTAAAAAGGTTACCCCTTCTTCCATTCCTTTCTTAGGTCAGGAATGGCGGGGTGGAATAGCTACAACTACTCAAAGCAGAAATTCCTGAAAGTTGTGAATTTGGGAAAAACCTAATTGAAAGTAAGCCCCAAGCTTCCATACACTTAATTTATGTTTTGGTTATAGATTGAAGCATGAATATATACATATTTGTGTGGTTTAAGTCCTAATTAGGTTATAGAAGATTGGATTTTTACTCTACTAAATTCGTCCATCTTTGAATATGTCAATTAGAGCTTGAGCAAGGTTGAAATTTGTCATGTTCTTAACGAATTTTTCTCGTTGACTTGCCGACCTTACAATTTTCTGGTATTTTTACTGGAGTTGGATATACATGTCTAGTTTATTGTGTAAAATTTTCAGAATTAATTTCAAAGAGGGAAGAAGTTAAAAATCATGCACCAAACTGCTGCTGTGAAACTCGCAGTGCTGACTGCACGGACACAAGTTGGGAAAACAGTCATATTTCCTAGCTCAAGACTCAAGAACACATTCTGCTTGTTTTGCTGGAAACTAGACATGTAGAGCTTTCCAACGATGCAACATGTGCGCTGTGGTTATGCTTGAACAATAACATATTTACTGTTAAAGTTGACCCAAAATCTGTCTCTGCACCAATTTTAGTATTACGTTAAGTTATAATCGGGAGGCCGTAGTAAGGTTACCCGAACTCCGTTTTTGATGAATGACCTGTCGATTCGAAGAGGAAGAAGTTTGCTTTTCAATGGTTTAAGTAACATTCTTAAAATTCACGATTATGTATTGGATATGGTCAGAACAATACACGTTGGCCATGGACTAAACCTCATTTTTGGGAATTCTTGTATTAAATCTCATTGAATCATCTTTAGGGCATTGAAACACATCATCCATCATTTTTATTGCATTGGTCTCATTCAGTTCCATACTAGGGATAGAGATTAAAAATAAGAACATATGCTAGACTTGTTGATACATTTTACTTGCATTATAACATGAGTTGGAGTATGAATTATACTAAGTGTAGTGTCATTCATTTTCTAAGATCGGGGGACGAGTCTCCAGCTCAAGGTTGAGAAGGAGGCTTTTCGCTTTTGTCTTTTTGGATCTCTAAGGTGAGTATGCTGTTTCATTGAAGTGGCTAGCTAATATTAACCTTATACATTTTCTACAAATGTTGAAATATTTTGACGATTGTGGATATGAATCAAGTTGCTTGAAACCTGTTTTCATTTCAAGAGCATGTCATAGCTGTAATGCTGGTTGGATTTGTTTTTCTTTTTGATGTACACAAGAAGGGTATAAATTGATGTACACAAGAAGGGTATAAATTGTCTATTTGTTGTACACAGACAGGGTATATAAATTGTTGAAAGTACCCTGTTAACAGGGTCACGGTACCGTCATAACTTCTGGTTGCGAGGAAAGCAACCCTATAACTTCTTGAAATATTGTTGCTTACTTAATTGTTTGTGAAAAATAGTATGTTTCTTGCTAAATATGATTAGAAGCATTACTCAATCCATGTTTGCTCTTGTAAATTGTTTTATGCTTTACGTTTGAATGAAGCAGTAACACTAACTACCTTTTCAGGTAATTGAAATAGAGTTTTGGTCCACTACTGGTCTAACAGGCTGTAGGAGTTGGGATGAGGGTCGACTTGGTGTCTTTTTGGCATGGTACATAGTGTGATATAAATTGGAGAGTTGTTGTAACATATGTGGATGCGAACTCATCTTGTATAGTTCTCTTTATTAATTTTGTCTTGGAAGCCGGATGTAATCTACTTAGTCGACTTTGTCTTGCGTTTATGGAATGAATCTTATTAAGGTTTTATACTTAGCTTTTATTGAGTCAGATTATGTTAATCCTCCTATAGCGGGTCGTTACATCTAAACAAAAAGATTACTTTAAAATTATGATGTTTGATACATATTGATATTCGATAACAACACTAACTAGGGGTGTTACAAATTCGACGGACTGGAAAAACCTAAAAAACTGTCCGATTGGTTCGATTTTCGGTCGAGGTGATGGCGAAATTTTTTCGGACCAAACCGAATGATTATATATTATATATATATATATTTATATATTATACATTAAAAATATATATAATATTTATATAAATACATACATATATATACATACACACACTTAAAATTGAATAGAAATTTTATATTTCGGGCGGACCGAAATCTCCGACCGAACCGATCCCACCCCGAACCAAACTCAACTTCGGTCGGGATCGGTCCTAGAATCGAGCCGAGACGAATTTTGACGTGTTCGAGCTCGGCTCGCCTCAAATAGAACTGGCTCGAGCTCGGCTCTAGCTCGAAACGAGCTTCAAATTCTAGGCTCGAGCTCGGCTCGAATACTTTTCTATCGGCTCGAGCTCGACTCGTATGGGCTCGATAAATAAAGCCGAGTCCAACAGCTAAGGGAAAAGGCGTGGTCCTCCCTTTATTTATAATTGCTCTGCATGGTTTCACTTCTGTAAGTGCCCGATGTGGGACTAGAAAACAAGTGATAAAACACTTTGGCTTTGTTGTTCACTTCTCCCACATCGGAAAAACAATCTTAAGAGGCCCTTCTTTGTTTCTATAAAGCTAACTAGTGGGATGCTTCTTCCCACGTGTACTCGTCTCCCTGTGCGTATAAGAACATTTACCAGGACTAATTTTATATAACAATTATGTATACATGTACATATATATAAAATATTAAATATATATAAAATATATATATATATATACATGTATATATACACGGTTCGCGAGCCATCTCGAGCCGAGCTTTGGCGGGCTCGAGCTCGGCTCGTTTATGAAACGAGCTGAAAAATTTGGCTCGAGATTGTTCGTTTACCTTTCGAGTCGAGCTCGAACGAGCTACTAACGAGCCGAGTCGCGAGCTGCTCGCGAGCGGCTCGGTTCATTTGCAGCCCTACTTGGGAGTTAGAGATTGTTTTTGTCTTATATATATTATATTTGAGAAGAAAATATCTTACTGGTGTGAACTATCTTCTAATTAAAAAGGGCAAAGTTATAAAAGAATTACTGTTTTAAAGATTAGGGCTTGCGCTTAAGTTCTGAAAAATAGACCTTCGTTGTCCAAACAAAAATTTGACAGTGGTCACTTTGTAGGAAAGTACCCTACTATTCCTGCGCTGATGGTTATCCATAGGGCTGTAAACGAGCCGAATCGAGCCGAATATTAGAATGTTCAGATTCGTTCATTAAGTTTTTTAGCGAACTCAAGCTCGAGCCGAACTCAATAAAAAGTACGACGAGCCGAACTCGAACCGAGCTTGTCTAGGTTTGAGTCGAACTTGTTCACGAGCCTTAACGATCCAATAATATCATATATTTATGCTCTCATACAAGTCTAAAGCTGCAAGTAAAAATTTTAGTATGTACATAAATACGTTTATATACATATACACTGATAAAAACGTATACATAAGTAAGTTTTTAGTAATTGTAAACGTTTAGACTTGTACAAGTTTTAAAATTTTCACTATGTAACTATATAAAATCCCCATGATATACATATACTCCAGATTCGCGAGCCTAATCGAGCCGAATACTACTATGTTCATGTTCGGTTCATTTATGAAACGAGCCTAAAATTGAGGTTCAGGTTTGGTTCGTTAAGTAGACGAATCGAATTCGAACGAGCCTTTACCGAGTCGAGCTTCGAACAGTTCACGAACGGCTCAGTTCATTTACAGCCCTAGACTTATCCAACGACGGAAGCTTTTAACAATTAGCAGTGCAAGGAGTTTTTTCCCCCCTTTCCTACCTTGTAAACCAAACCAAACCAAACCAATCCGAGCCTTATATCCCAATCACTTGGGGTCGGCTACATGAATCATTTATCTCCATTGAGCTCTGTCGATGGCCACTTGTTCACACAAACCTACTATATTCAAATCTTTGCGCACCACAGCATCTAATGTGAATTTAAGTCTATCCCTCCCCGTAGCAATGCTACCCAAAGCTATCATATCCGCTCTCTTTAACTGCATCTACTGGTCTACAGTAGACATGCTCAAACCACCTTAACCTATTCTCCTTCAACTTCTCTTCTATAGGTGCTACACCTACCATCTCACGAACCGTTTCATTTCTAACCATGTCTCGTCAAATTTTACCACACATCCACCTTAACATTCTCATTTCCACTACACTCATCTTGTTCACCTGTTGTTTCTTAATAGGCCAACACTCTGTCCCATAAAGCATCGCTAGTCTGATGGCAGTTCCATAGAATTTTCCCTTCAATTTTGTGAGTACCCTCTTGTCACAAAGTACACCAGTAGCGCTCCTCCACTTGGATCTTATGGGTCACATTATCGGCAATCTCTCCATCACTACTAATAATTGAGCCTAAGTACCTAAAATGATCACTTTTAGGTATCTCCTGGTCTTGGATCATCACTCTTTCTTCAAACGCACTGTTGGTACCACTAAACTTGCACACCATATACTTAGTTTTATTCCTACTTATTCGAAAACCTTTTGACTCCAATGCTTCCCTCCAAATTTCTAGTTTCGTATTAATACCTCTAACGGTTTCATCTACTAGAACAAATGTCATCTGCAAACATCATACACCAAGGGATATCCGCCTGAAATTGTCTAGTCAATTCATTCATAATTAAGGCAAAGAGGTACGGGCTCAAGGCTGACCCTTGATGCAATCTGACAGTGATTGAAAATTCACTCGTTTCCCCTACTTGTGATCGAATGGTAATGACGGCACCATCATACATGTCTCTAATCACCTCGATATACCCTTTGGTCACTCCCTTTCTCTCCAGAACCCACCATATGATGTCTCTAGGCACCCTATCATAAATCTTTTCTAAGTCTATGAAAATCATATGGAGATCATTCTTCTTTGCTCTGTACTTTTCTACAATTCTCCTTAATAGGTAGATAGCTTCCATGATTGATCTCCCAAGCATGAACCCAAACTGTTTCTCTGACATCGTAGTCACCATCCTCATGCGATACTCAATAACTCTCTTCCACAACTTCATTGTGTGACTCATCAATTTAATACCTCTATAGTTGTTACAGCTTTGAATATCCCATTTATTCTTATAGGTACTAGCGTGCCTCTTCTCCATTCGTCGGGCATTTTCCTAGTCATAATAATCTTGTTAAACAATTTCGTCAACCAAGTCACCCCCAGGTCACCTAGACTTTTCCACACTACAATAGGGATACCATCTGGTCCTAAGGCCTTACCCGGTTTCATCCTTTTCAAAGCTTTCCTACCTTGTAATGAGAGAAATAACATGGGTAGGGAAATACACTTTTTTATATTGTAAAAAAAAAAAAAAGGTATGCCACAACGTAGTAATTTCTAATAGTGGATTAAAAACCCAAAATACTCCATACAAACAAGGAATGCAGATTACTAGTACAGTAATACATTAGAGAAAATCTGAAACCAAGGAAACTGTCCCCAAGATAGAAGAGCGACGCGCTCCACAGTCTATCCCTTGAATAAAAGTGAACACACCTCCACCAGTCCTTTCAAGATATAACTGAAAAGCAATAAACACAAACCATAGGCGATTAAGGTGCACGGCAGGTGAACAATGGTACCCAATTGAAGTCCATATATGTCCTAAAACCCATTAGGCCAGCAGGCCTTTCCCTCAGGGGACAAGTTTTCATATGTATACCCAAACCTTTTATCCCTACTGGAAGACGAGATTGGCCCTGGAAATGATGAATTCACCTTGGACCCATCAACTACCACATGTTGCATTGCCTGACACTGACTAGATTCACATCCCTCGTCTTCTTCTTGGAGTAACCTACAATACAAAAAATTCATCACACTCCAAAACAGGGACGGGAACTTTTACAACCACCAAGGGAACAAAAACGGGGCAACCAATGCAAAGTGCAATGCCATGTTTGAAGTTAAACTTGAACATAAACCTCCAAGAAACTGGACCCTCAATATTAATTGGCATATAATAAAGGCTGCATTCATAGAAAGGCTGAGCCATTTATCATCATAGGGCAATCGTTGCTGTAAGAAAGCGGTGGTCTTGAACCAAAGTGAAAAGAAACAAAGAAAGAAAAAGAACGGTTGCGCTGTTTAGGCATAAACCTTAACCAAGACAAAATGACGGACATGCATCTATAGAAGAATCTGCAGATACAAGATCCATAAATAACAAAATAAATGGTTTGGGCTTTGCAACTAACAAGAAAGCGATTACACCTTTTAAAACATTCAAGATGACATCTGAAACATGATAGCATGTGCTCACACTATGCAACTTAATACAAATTAGGTAGACAGTTAAGAAAGTTGATTTGAACTTTGGACGTTTCCCTTCTTCCTCACCTTAAAACCCCAGGTTCTAACACCACACCATAAAATTCAAACAAACACGTTTCTCTTCATCTTGAATCTAAAGACTCAGGTGCTCACGTTGTTCCTGCTGCATAGGGTAATTCACTGTGCTAGCAGTCTCAACAAGTAAGTAATATTTACACAAAATTCCTCAAATGTGATGTAACTTATGATGTAATTTACCAACAAAAAAGTGACTTAGATTATGATTTACTTCAGTTTAGTTATTTATTTGTACAGAATATATCTTCTGTTTATTTACTGACTTATTTGTGGGGGTTGTCCACTTTTTATTTGTCAGTTGTCACATGAGGTGCACCTGATCTTTAATGTCAAGAGGTCGCCAATAGGATTGTGACACCTAGTGAGGAAGTTAGGGTTTTTCTTTTGTTTTCCAGTATAAACACGCTATCCCTCCCATTTATTGGGAGCATAAAATGTAAACAACACCCTAGCTGCTTGTTCTCTCTCTTCTCCCCCTTGTTTCCTTCTCCCTTAGGATTAGGGGTGTCAAATGGGCAGGTTTGGGCCAAATTGGATAAGTTGTAAGTGGGTTGGGTCTCTAATGAGTCATTGACCCATTTAGCACCCATTAGTTATGAGGTCAATGACTCATACCCGACCCGCCCATTAGCCCAATTACATGTATATTAAATTTCAAACTATTGTGACTTATTAATTCGTCTCGTCAAGAAGAATCAGAAAAGTAAAAAGTTATGATCGAAACACATAATTTTTTCCAAAAAGACAAGAATAAGTATTTTTTTTTGTCTTATTGACTTATTTTTGTCTTTATTCAAAAAATTATAAGTTTTGATCAAATTTTTTTACTTTTCCGATTCCTCTAGTTGAAACGAATCAATAAATCACAAAAGTTTGACGCAAAACAAAAAAATGCAAAAAAGATTTGAATAAGGACAAAAAAATAAGTCACTTAACTTTTTAATCCAAACCCTATGCGGGACTAAATACCACGAGAGAAACTGAATACGCGCAATTTCACTAGTCCATTCGTGCAATCAATGGATGAGATGTGTTTTCAATTTTGACTGGTCAAAAATAATTGTTACCGGTCACAATTGATTTTTAATCCGGACCGTCCAAATATTTTTGGACACAAGTGATTTAGCATAGAAGAATTGAATAAACGCTACACAGAGAGAGAGAGACCTCCTTCCCATGGAAGAATCTTTTCATTCCGTTGATAGACAATGGAGTACGTAAAAGCCATGTATCCCGTCGGGGCAGACGACTCCCATTCTGTCGTTCAGCTCCATTTTTTTGGTGGGTTACTTTAATGACCCATTGGCTCATTTAAGTTGACCCAATTGATGCCCAATTAAGACCCAACTAATAATGGGTTAGTTGGGTTTGGAACCATTTTTACCCAACTAATAAATGGGTTGGGTTGGATCTATTTTGTAGTTGATGGGTATGGGTTTGTTAATGGGTCTTGGTGCAATCTGCCACCCCTACTTAGGATATAAACCACAAAATGGAGTGTAGAAAATTAGAGAGTGGTGTTTACTCAAGGAAAGGGATTATTAGTGTCAAAGTTAATCATGTCATGATAGCTGTCAAGGCCTCATCTGATGGAAGAAGGCTGAGACGAAGTCTTTTCTGCACTACATGCACAGCTGGGCCTTGGCGACAATTGTGTCCAGTTGTATTTAATGGTGGAAGCACTGAGATCTTCATCTCGAATGAATTAATGAACAAGCTTAGTTTGGAAACCTAGAAGTTAATCAAACCTTACAACCTGGCCTGGTTAAGGAGGGAAAGTCCAAGTCACCCATTAATGTCTAGTGAAGTTTTCCATTGGAAAGAATTATAGGGATGAGGTCTGGTGTGAGGTAGTACTTCTAGAGGAGCAGAGGTGTACCATATCTTGTTAGGGCGTCCTTGGTAGAATGATAGAAAGACCCAACATAATAGAGAAAAGAACACCTAGGCCTTCATGAAGAACGAATGTAAGATTACATTGTACCCTTAAAGAGATGCAAAGATGCCAAAGGTGGTGGAGCTTCATACGAGACTAGCGTGAAACCTAAATCTGGCATGATGAACATCATACAAGATGGAATTAAATGACACTCAAGTTGCTTGTCCTTTGGTGGGTAAAGAAGAGAAAGATGTGCCAGAAGAGAAGTTATTGGATGGTCTGAGACCATTGCCACCTGGTGGTCCCCACGGTATTGTGCAGTTGACATTAGGGGTGAGCATGGACAGGATTAGTTCAGTTTCAGAGTAAACCGAGAACCAAAACCACTATCTACGGATTATGAATTTAAGAAACCAAACCAACCCACAAAAAGTATAGGACCAAACAAATCCAAATCATTAGACTATGGTTCGGTTTCGGTTTCGAACCACGGTTTACTTGAAACTGAGATATCATCTTCGTAAACTATTTAAAGTACTCAAAATTGTGGAGATAACTAAGAATTGGGTTTCATTTATAAAAATATAGGAAAATTCAAGACTTAACTGAACCGTGAAATCACTATTCACTGAATGAAGCATTATATATTTATATATACCATGTGCTTTTGGTGTACCACAATTATAGGAATTAGTTGTGATATATAGAAGTTTATACTACATAATTTTGGCAGTAAATGAATACTGAATAGGACACTGGATTGAATAGATTATTAATTTAGGAAATTAGTTTACTATATATAACTCTCATGCATACTTGGTGTATCTAAATTAAATGAGTTATATAAATATACGGTTCCGATTGGTTTGGAACTGAAACCATTAACATAAATCCATAGACTAAACCATTTAACGCGGTTTCTAATTTTTTTAAACCGGAACCAAGCCACACTACTAAAAAACCAAACCAAATCATTCGATTTGGATTGGTTTGGACTGGATTTCGCAGTTTGACGGATTTTTTGCTCACTCCTAGTTGACATTTTCCTAGACCAAGTGGCAGTCCAGGACCATACAATAATTTTTGTGCCAAACTGGGAGTTTAAGAAACACGCCCCTGAGGAAGTCCTGGACTTACTCCCATTAGGGATATCTAACATCACACATGTGTTGCTAGGTTACCTCATTACAGTCTGCTAGAGCTTAAGGAGTTACACAAGCAAGTGTTGGGAGTTGCTTAGGAAAGGGCTTTTTAGTGTGAAAGTTAATCATATGCCATGATAGCTCCTAAGGCCTGGTTTGATGACAGAAGGTTCACATGAAGTCATTTCCACACTACTTGCACAGGTGAGCCTGGGAAAGTTGTGTGGCTGCCATTAATAGTGGAAGCTTCAAACTTTGCCTTTGGTGAAATAATGAACAAGCTTAGCTTGGAAATTGAGAAGTTAGTCAAACCAACAACATGGCTTGGTTCAGGAAAGGAGTGGAAGTCCTAGTCAACCATTGATGTCTATGAAGTTTTCCAGTTGCGGGAATATTAGGGATAAAGTCTGGTGTGACGTAGTACCTCTAGAGGTGTGCCATATCTTGTTGGGGCATCCTTGGCTGTATGAGAGAAAGACCCTACATGATGGAGAAATTCAAGATTTTATCATTTTAGTACCCCTTAACAGATGAAACATGCCAATGAAGAAGGTGGAACAAACTCCATACAAAACTATAGTCAAAACTAAATCTCCTGATCCTCAAATAACATCAATTCAAGATATAGTTGAATGAGTCAAATTGCTTGTCTTTTGGTTGGTAAAGAGGTGAAAGATGTGTCATAATCACTATGGGATGGCGTTCACTCTTCTAGGTTGGGCCTCTCTCTCTCAGATCTGGGTTGCTTGTTTTGTGGTTTGATCTTCTAGCCCACTTCTCCCTTCCGTTCACTCCACAAGTAGCAAACGATTAGTGCCAACCAGCCAAAGGTGGCTTGTGGGCACTTCGATGATGATGCAGGACAGATTTGGAATAGGGCTAAGTTTGATCAAACACGAGGGAAAGGGGCTGTTTTTTGGGGCTGTGAACAGTAGACGTGAACAGTATTTTGTAAGGAGAGAAGAATTAGAGAAGGATAGATCTAGGCCTCACACCTAGGTTACCAAAGGCATCACACCAAAGAATGAGATTGCATCACACAATCAGTAAAGCTTAAAGCTAATTTTTCATTCAATCAATCATGATTTGCCATAAGGCTTACAATCTTATTTATAACCATTTCAACTTGACTCTAGAACATCCTAACATAAATGTTGAACGAATTTCTCAATGTTTATTCTTCTCCCATTGGAGGTCAATTTATAATACAAGCTACCTATCAACTAAGGAAACAAAATCATGAAATAAGGAAATACACATAATCAAATATACAGATTCCTAAACCAGCTACCTAAATTATTTTCCTTCCTAATTTAAATATATACAGCCAACACTCCCCCTCAAGCTGGAGAGTATATATCATGTACACCCAGCTTGCAACATATAGAATCAATGGTAGCTTTGGGAAGAGCTTTGGTGAAAATATCTGCGAGTTGAGACCCCGAAGGAACGAAAGGAGTAGTAATCTCCTTAGACTCCACTTTTGATCGAATGAAGTGACAGTCAACCTCGATGTGTTTAGTTCGCTCATGAAATACTGGGTTGTTAGCTATATGAATAGCAGCCTGATTATCACAATAGAGAGGAGTAGGATCATGTACTGGAATCCCGAATTCACGTATAAGAGTGCGTAGCCAAGTGAGTTCACATGTTGTTTGCGCCATAGCTCGATACTCAGCCTCAGCACTAGAACGAGCAACAACTGACTGCTTTTTACTTTTCCAAGTAACGAGGTTACCACCAATAAAAGTGCAAAAGCCGGTGGTGGATCGACGGTCTGCAGGAGATCCTGCCCAATCAGCATCGGTATATCCCTCGATGCGAAGATGACCAAATGATCGATAAAGAAGTCCACGTCCTGGAGCATTTTTAAGATACTTCAGGATACGAATGGCTGCCTCCATATGAGGAACCCGAGGACGAGTCATGAATTGACTAACCACGCTTACTGCATAAGAAATATCAGGTCGAGTAATAGTAAGGTAGATAAGTCTACCTATAAGTCTCCGATAAGCTTCAGGATCATCAATCAACTCACCATCGTCAGGAAGTAACTTTAAATTAGTATCCATAGGAGTGGCGACAGGTTTGGAACCAAGATAACCTGTATCTCTCAAAAGATCAAGAGTGTACTTCCTTTGAGACAAACTGATGCCTGCTTTGGATCGAGCCACCTCAATACCAAGAAAGTACCGAAGCTTGCCCAGATCTTTAGTAAGAAAACTAGAGCAGAGGTGATGAATCAAGCTTTGAATTCCAATACTATCACTGCCAGTGATGACAATATCATCCACATAAACAACCAGAATCACAATTCCACGATCGGTCCTTTTAAAGAACACAGAGTGATCAGCCTTACTTCGAATCATGCCATGAGCAACAACAGAATTGCTGAACTTATCAAACCAAGCACGGGGAGACTGTTTGAGGCCATATATAGATTTACGAAGTTGACAGACACTCTCCCCCTTGGACTCAAACCCGGGCGGTTGAGCCATATAAACAGTCTCAGACAAATCCCCATGTAAAAACGCATTCTTGACATCCAGTTGATGAAGTGGCCAATCACGATTAGCCGCGAGAGATATAATAACACGAATAGAGTTGAGTTTGGCCACTGGAGAGAATGTCTCGGTATAATCAATGCCATAGGTCTGAGTAAAACCTTTGGCCACGAGGCGAGCTTTAAGACGATCAACGGTGCCATCAGGATTATGTTTGACGGTAAAAACCCATCGGCAACCAACAATATGAGCCCCAGAAGGCGGGGAAACCAAATCCCAAGTATGATTCAAATCCAGAGCACGCATCTCTTCTTGCATTGCCAAATGCCAACCAGGATGAGAAAGAGCTTCCTGATAAGACTTGGGAATACTAGCAGAAGAGAGTGATACAGAAAAAGCTTGAAACGAGGAGGATAAACGATTATACGAAACAAAGTTAGAAATAGGATGAGAGGTACAAGTACGCGTACCCTTTCGCACTGCAATGGGTAGGTCAAGAGAAGAAACTGAAGGTGGATCTGTAGACGGCGGAGGAGGCGGTGGGGGAGAATGAGGAGAATCCACTGGAGCAGTAGCCGAAGGGCGACGAACATAGACATGGGTAACCGGGGGTCTAGCAATATCAGGAAGTACCGGTGGAAGAACTGGAGTATTGATGAGGGGATCCTGTAAGTGAGTGCTCTCTTGAGAATAATAGGGAACCGTCTCAAAAAAGGTGACATCGGCACTAACAAAATGCTTACGTAGTGTAGGACTATAACACCTGTACCCCTTTTGTGTTCGTGAGTAACCAAGAAAGATACATTTATGAGAGCGAGGATCAAGTTTGGAACGATCAGGGTGCAAGTTGTGAACAAATGCAACACAGCCAAAAACTTTTGGGGGAAGAGGAAAGGGATTCTTATCAGGAAACATGACTTGAAAAGGTGATTTACCCCGTAAAACACGAGTCGGCATTCTATTTAAAAGGTACCCAGCAGTAAGAACTGCATCTCCCCAAAAATATTTTGGTACATGCATGTGGATCATGAGAGCACGAGCAATGGCCAGGACAGGACCATTTTTTCGTTCAGCAATACCATTTTGTTGTGGGGTACTAACACAAGTTGTTTGATGAATAATGCCTTTAGAGTTGTGAAATTGTTGAAAAGGTTGAGCCAGATACTCTTGAGCATTATCGGTACGAAAAACCTTTAAGTTGGCATTAAATTGATTTAGGACTTCAGCATAAAAAGATTGAAACACAGTAAAGATTTGCGATCGAGCTGTAAGTACATAAATCCAAGTTAAACGAGAAAAATCATCAATAAATGTAACAAAATACCGAGATCCACATAAACCAGTGATCCGAGAGGGTCCCCAAATATCAGAGTGAACAAGAGCAAACGGGTGCAAACTAGGTGAATCAGTGCGAGGAGAAAAAGTAACTCTCCGATGTTTACTAAGTTCACAAGTTTCACAATTAAAAGTAGAAAAATCAGGTAAAGATGGAATTAAAGATCTAAGGTTAACAGATGACGGGTGCCCTAGACGACAGTGCCACTGATATGGTGTTGTGGTAGAATGAAGAGCAGATGCATCCGAGGAACCAGACGACTGGAAATAGTAAAGGCCATTCTTCTCATATCCCCCACCAATCATCCTCTGCGTCTTGAGATCCTGAAATTCACAATGAGAGGAATAGAAGGTTACTGAACATTGGAAACTGTGGGTGAGTTTTTGAATGGATAGCAAGTTAAAAGGAAAGCCGGGTAAATATAAAACAGAAGTAAACGTGAGACCAGAAGTACGATATGTGCCAATGCCGTGCACTTGAGTTTTTGTTCCATTAGCAACAGTAACATAGGAAGGAGCAGAAGGAGAAATAACATCAGATAAGAGGGACAAATTACCAGTCATATGGTCAGTGGCTCCAGAATCGAGAACCCAAGGTGCATGGGAGGAGGAATGAAGACATGTGTTACCTGAATAGACAACATTGGCAGTGGAGGAAGAAGATGCATGTGCTCGTTGGATCATAGAATCATACTCAGATTTAGAAATAGTGATCTGATCTGACGGAACAAACTCAGATGGCTCCCCCTCAACCACAGCTTGATTAGCCCATGCAGGTTTGCCATGAAGTTTCCAACAGAAGTCAACAGTATGATTAGTGCGATTACAGTGAGTGCACTTCTTAGTACCGCGACCACCACGACGGCCACCACGGTCAGAAGAACCGGTATGACCACGGTTAGAACTCCCAGAGTTCCCAGAGGATGGGACATAGTGAGCACTAGGAGCAACAAGAGCTGAGCGAGGAGTACTCTCTGAAGTAGAATGATGAGTGGCTGCCCTACGAACACGAGCAAAGGCTTCACCAATAGAAGGAATATCCTGGCCAGATAATATATTGGAGCTAACTGGAGCAAGATCGGATTTGAGACCAGAGAGAAACTTAGCAACCTGAAACTCATTCCTGTATTTTTGCTGAGTCGCCAGATCTATGGTTAAGGGTTGATAGATGTTTAACTCATCCCACATACCTTTCAATTTTGAAAAATATTCCTCCACCGGGCCTTCTCCTTGTTGAAGGGAGAAAATGTTCTGATAAATCTGATAAATACGAGAGAGATTCTGATCGGAGGAATATAATATGCGAAGAGTATCCCAAATGGCTTTGGAAGTCTCTAAGCAAGCCACATTATTAAAAATATCAGGTTCCAGGCTGTTCCATAATAAAGTCATAATATGGGCATCGTGTGTGCCCCAAGCGGGATCAGAAGATGGTGGATCTGTAATAAAAGAGGTCTCCTCACTCGCGCGGAGAGAAACAGATACAGCCCGAGACCATGGGAGATAGTTCGATCCATTTAGTTTAATAGTAGTGAGAGCCCGATTATAAAAATTATGCCGAATAGCATCCTTTATGTCTGATGATACTCCTGATTTATCCTTGTTTTCCTTGTTTTTATCACCCATGATGTAAAACAGAAGACAATCAAAGATAAATAGGATTAGAGATACCTCAAAGGTGTAGAATCAGAGAGATGGGGTTCCGAACAGCCTCAAATATTCTGACCCAGTAAGTTCCGAGTCAACTCAGTAGATTTCAAGTCAAACGGAGAAGATCCAGTAGGTTTCAGATGCAAACAGAGAGCAGTAGCTGCAAACGAATCACAGATCTGCGTCAAAAACAGATCTACGGTCCTGCAAGTGTCCGGCGAGGGTCGTCGGAGGTAGACGAGGCTCCGCCGAGGTCGTGGATGAAGAGATACAGTAACAACGAGAGAGACAACGACTGCGAGAGACAGCGAGCGAGAGACAGTCGTGAGACGAGAGATACCCCAACAGTGGCTAGGGTTCTGTTTAGGGTTGGAACAGAAGCAGATTCAGAGAAACGAAAGAAAGGTATGAGGGTTTTCTGCTTTCTGATATGAGAGGGACGAGAAAAAGAAAAAATATTAGGGTTTCTTAACCTGCTTTGATACCATGTTGAACGAATTTCTCAATGTTTATTCTTCTCCCATTGGAGGTCAATTTATAATACAAGCTACCTATCAACTAAGGAAACAAAATCATGAAATAAGGAAATACACATAATCAAATATACAGATTCCTAAACCAGCTACCTAAATTATTTTCCTTCCTAATTTAAATATCATGATTTGCCATAAGGCTTACAATCTTATTTATAACCATTTCAACTTGACTCTAGAACATCCTAACATAAACAACCTTCAACTAACTTTAGACTTCCAAAGACACATTGAACCTAGACTCTAACTACATTAATGACATGGAAAAATTTATGACTCTTAGATCAACTAATTGACTCTTAGACTACATTTAACATTAATGACATGGAAAAACCAAATGACTCTTTGATCAACTAATTAACTCTAAAGACTTTGACTAGAAATTAAATAGACATTTTGACTTGACTAAAACCCAAAAGACACTCTTTAAGAATCCAGCCCATGTCTAGCCAATATCCCAAGTAGACCCATGGACAATCCTAACCCTCGAAAACCGGATAATGGTTAAATTACTGGAATATCCTTGGCCACCTTTTCTGGACCGCATCAGATGACTAAGTTAGTTTCAACTCAAGGAGAGAGCATACTTGATGGCTAAGTTGTTAGGGTTTACCATTGTAGTGTATATAGTGGAGTGCTTGCCTTGGTGGCTAAGTTGGCACACATGCCACCCCCGTGCCATGGTGACATCACCGACCACCAACCATCTGAACGTCTGGCTGGATGAAGCGGCCTCGAGCTTGTGGGCCGGCATATTGTCGAGCCACGTGGCTGCACCGGGTTGTGCTCGTACGCTTGTACCAACAACCTCTGAAAGACTTGCTCCAGTCCAGTTGGGGACCGTGCAACGTGTGTGATACGTGTCTGGATCATACATGTACTGTGCGGCGAGCTCGTCATTTTCTGTTTGTCCATGCCATGCAGCCGGACCAGATTGGTACACCACGTGGCCAGACCGAATCATTCCGCACCGAAGCACCTGAGATCCACTACAGTGCCTGACCACGACCCAGTAAGATGACCCGACCTGGTTGTCTCCCAAACGGATAAAGAGGCCCAAGCGCCCCCTCACGCCCTTTGGGAAGTTGGGCCGGATATCTTAAGGCCCAAATTGCTTAATGGAACCATTGCTTGACAAGTTTAGGGATTCTGTCCTTGAGGAGCTTCCAGGTGGATGTTTCCTCAAGTGAGGAATATCCAACATTACACAGATTTTATTCCTGATGCTAGCTAACTATGAAGCACGGTTACTCTATTTTGGCCTACATATCACATACCGTACGCATATCGGATACAGAAACACTCGGATACGCTCCGGATGCGTATCCGATACGTTTTTTAGAGTATCCTGTTTTTGAAATTAATTTTTGGTATCCCAATACGTTTCGGATATGCTCAGATACGTTGTGGATACGTTTTGGATATGCACAGGGGTAAAAAAATTATTACTTAAAATATATAGGGCAAAACTGCAATTAGGTCTACATATTTATTTCTCCCTTCTTGGACAAGTCGAAAACAGAGAACAAAAGGCAGAAAAAGAAGACGATCGATATCTCATCTCTCTCGACGACTGTAAGTCTCTCTCTCTCTCTCTCCCTCGTCTCTCATCTCTCTCTCTCACATTGTGTATCAGTGTATATATAAACAGGCACACACACACACCCCTAATTACCTATACAAGAAATATATATATATATATATATATATCTCGTCTCTCTCTCTCACACATCTCTCTCTAGTCTGATTTAGGGGTTTTTTACAGTTTAATCTGATTTTAGGGGATTTTTATTTTGCTAGGTTAACTAGGACTTTTTATTTTTTTATATTCATCATATCGTATCGTATCGTATCCGTGCTTCTTAGCTAGCTAACCTCGTTTGGCAAATACTGCACGAGTCAGCCAGCGCATGAGGAATTACATAGGCAAGTGACACAGTTGCTTAGGAAAGGGGTCATGATAGCTCATAAGGGCTCATTTGATGATAGATGGCTAAGACGAAGTCTTTTCCGCACTACTAGCACAACTGGTGACAAGTTGTGTCCAGTTGTCTTTGATAGTGGACGCACTGAGAACCTTATCTGAAATGCAATGGTGAGCAAGATTAGCTTGGAAACCAAGAAGTTAGTCCCACTTTACAAGTTGGCTTGGTTTAAAGGAGGGAGGAAAGTCTAGTCATCCATCAATGTCAAAGATGGTTTCCAACTCTAAGAGTTGATCCCAAGTACTCCATTTCCATCATAGCATATGGGAATATACTCAACATAGAAAGTAAGGAGGAAAAGGGCACCGGGCCTACTCCCTCACCACCGGAACCGCCAATAGACCTTCTCTTCCTACCCTCAGGTTGTTCTTAATTAATGGGCAGAAAAAGATCAGGTGAGAGGAGAACTAAGGCTCAACTTGACGTCCAAACAAAAAGGCTTAACTTAATAACTCAAAGAATAACTGGTAGCTTGATCCATTTTTAAAGAAAGAAGCCAATGAGAGGGCCTAGATTTAGCACTCTCTTTCTGGTAGCTATGCAAATGGGAATAAGATCTCTTGTGATGTAGTTCTTATTCAGGTGAGCTATATTGTTGGGGCGTCCTTGGTAGTATGATACAAAGACCCAACATCATAGAGAAAAGAACACTTAAAAAGGACAAATTTTAAATTACTTTGTGCCCCCAAAGGATGCAAAGATCCCAAAGAAGAAGGTAGAACAAGCTCCAAACAAAACTAGAGTCAAACCTAATTTTTGTCATGATCGCTAATAAACATCAATTCGAGACAAAAATAAATCAAACTCAACTTGCTTGTATTTTGGTGGGTTAAGAAGCAAAAGATGTATCAGAATTACCCAAGGAAGTCCAGCCATTGCTTGGTTAGTTAAGGATCTCATCCACGAGGAGCCCCTGAAGGACTTCCACCCAGGGCGGTATCAAACATTACATAGATCTTATTCATGGTGCCACATAGGCACATGTAAAAGAAAAAGTTGCTTAAGAAAGGGCTTGCTAGAGTCAAAATTTATATTATCATGATAACTCCCAAGGCCCCAATTCGTTGGGACACAAGGCTCGGTTTAGTACTCCCAAGGCCTTATCTGATAAGATAGTAGTTGAAACAATGTTATTCCCACATTACTTGCATTGAGCACTGTCTCTAACAGATTGGTGATTTTAATTGACCAAGCTTAGCTTGAAAACCGAAAAATTCGTCAAACCTTACTAAGGTGGCTTGGTTCAAGGAAGGAGGAGATATCCTAGTCACCCATTGGTGTCTAGTGAAGTTTTACATAGATAAGCATAGGGATGAGGTGTGGTGTGATGTAGTTCCTCTAGAGGTAATGAGGCATGCCATATTTTGTTGGGACACCCTTGGCAGTATGATAGAAAGCCAATATGATTGAGAAAAGATAACCTAAGCCTTAAGAAGTAGGGGTGAGTAAAAAATCCGTCAAACCGTGAATCCAATCCAAACCGAAAGATTTGGTTCTGTTTTTTAGTAGTGTGGTTTGGTCATGGTTTTAAAAAAATTAGAAACCGCATTATATGGTTTGGTTTGTGGATTCATGTTCACAGTTATGGTTCCAAACCGATCCGAACCGTATCCATTTTGCTGTCTCATTTCATTCTATAGTTTTATGAATTATCTTTGACCTTTTATTTGGTTAAACTATCTTAAGATGTTTAGTAGATGATATTCTTAGTTGATTTATTTTAGTGACTTACCTGTATTTCATTTTATTAGTTTGAGGCAAATGTTGGTACTCTACCCTTAAATTAGTTGGTTGATGTTAGTTTGTTATGGTAATTTGAATGAAATTGATTTTAATATAAATTGTTCTAATTTATCTTCGTAATTTTAAGTACTTCAAATATTTTTTTGAAGATGATAGCTTAGTTCAAAGCAAACCGTGGTTAAAACCGAAACTGAACCGTAGTTTATTGGATTGGATTGGTTTGGTTCTATGCCTATTGTGGGTTGGTTTGGTTCTGTAAATTTATAATCCGTAGGTACTGGTTTGGTTCTTGGTTTACTATAAAACCGAACCAATCCGACCATGCTCACACCTATTAAGAAGACAATTTTGAGATGAGCAGTATTATGGTCAAACCTAATTTTGAGTATAGTCAAACATTTCGCAAAGATGCCAAAGAAGAAAATTGAAAAGCTCCAAACGGAACTAGAGCCAAACCTAAGTTTGCCATGATCCTTATGAACATCAATCAGAGACAAAATTTAAATGAGACTCAAGTCGCTAGTCTTTTACGAAAGATGTGTGAGAATTACCTAGGGAAGTTTGGTCAAAACTTGACGAATTTAAGATCTTTTCTCGAGGAGCTCCCTACTGGTTTTTTATCTCAGGGAAGTTTGGGCTGTACCTACTAAGTTCTCCGCGGTGCATCATTATTATTCGACGACTTTGTACCCAGGGTTGAAGTACAATGTTTGTATTGCAATGGAAGTTATGAACACAAAATTGCCTCCTTTCCACTAGCAACACTTGCTTTGACTTATTAAATGGAAGTCGATACAAACAAATATGTGCAGGACTAAAAAGCATAACATTGAGGAACACTCTCTCTACGGGAAAAGGACAAAAATATGGACTAGAAAAATTAGCCCTACAAGAAGTATTACAAAACAAATACTTTCGAAAGGAATTCATATTACCATGAATCATAGAATATAATTTTCTTAACCTAGGCAGGCAATCAATGAAACTAGTTGCATTTCTAAAAGAAGTGTCCTGTACTCATGTAAGAGAAAAAGTAACAGAAGAGTGGCTTATCAAGAATTCTACCCCACAATCAAAAGTTAGACCCCACATTAAAATCACTTTGTAAGCTCCAGAAAAAAACAAGAAGATAAACAATAAGTGGTGATACTCACACAAATGACAATTCCTCTTCAAATTCTAGCTCATCTGGTTCCTTGAACTGAGCCAGCTTCTGTAGGTCAGATGAGACCACCTCCAAAATCTGCTTTTTCCCCTTTGCATGCAAAACACCCAGAGCAGAGCTGATTTGACTCAAAAACAAACTTTTCTTCTGCTCAAATTCAGCTTCCACTTCTTTCAGAAACCATTTTTCTTCCCTCCTCTACAAAAACAAAGACAACACAAAAACATCAATATCCCAAGACCAAGGGGATAATAAAGGAGCAGTCAATCTCGATCAAGGTCAAGTGTGTAAGGTGCAAGTATGCATGACTGGCATCACTGGCCTAGTAGTCAAAAATTGGGACACAATGCTTATGCTAACAAAAAAGTGTTCTTGCAATAAGACACCTCCTTCCATAATTGTAATTTTAGTAATTTGTTATCTATTTCGTAACAACGCTAGCCACAAAAATGTTGGGCAGAACATCTGTCGCAGATATCTTAAGAATACTTGAGAGCAGCAATCTGAAAAAAAGAAAAAAAGAAAAAAAAGGAGATAAAATTAAGTGAATAGCAAAACTTTCCATGAAGCACATGGGCCTTTTTTCTCTTTTTAAGAAGCAATGCCCTTGACCGCAGTAAAAGGTAGGCAGTGGATTGTGAATTCATCACGTGCGGGTTCAAATCATTACGCCTTTCGTGCTGGTCTGAACTTACCACGTATCAATAGCTGCTTGCTTTGGGGGTAGTATGTGCGAAAAAAGTGGTGGTCTTGAACAGAAAAAGATAATGCACCATGTATGCATAAACCTTGTAACCAAATAAAAAATTAGAAGAAAATGGGAAAAGATCCATACCTGACAATATAAATGCACTGCAACTAACAAGAGAAAATTCAACCATGACATCATGACAACTCCGAAAACAAGTAACATCTGAGACATACAAGCATGTGACGACCACTACGCAATTATTTACAAATTAAGTGGACAGTAGGAAAAGTTAATTTGAACGTTTACCCCTACAAGTGCACAATAAGGAGAAGGGGAAAAACAGTGAAAAATTGAGACACAAGACTCACGCAAACAAGGGCGCACACAATAAGACACCTCGCTCCATAGTTCTTGATTTTAGGAATTTTGTAATCAAGTTCTTAAGAACACAAGCATGCGACATTTTTGGTTAGCTTCTCGCCGTCCTTTTGGATTTGGTTCTTGGGTGAAATTTTTGCCTGTGTGCCCGTGATCCGTTTAATCTTTGTATCCCTTCTCAAGGATTAATAGAGCTTTTTCTGCCGATCAAAAAATAAAAACACTAGCATGCGACACAAGAGTTGGGCGCAACAACTGGTGGCCAGATTCTGGCCCATATACTCTCACAAGCTAAGAGAATGAAATCTGACACAGATAAATTGATTGAAGCACACGGGCATTTTTTCTAAAGTTCCCAACATCTCTAGCAGCTTGCTTTGGGGTAGTAGGCATTACGATTTATATCAATTTTTCTAATCCATAGCTCTTTGAAACTTTTTGATAGTATATTTGCCTAAAGGATGAAAGAAATCTAATTTTGTAAGAAATTGTAAAAATTCAGGCAAATTCAATAAGACTTCCCTAAATTTTGAAGTGTACCAGAAACCAATCACCAAAATGTACATAGAAAATAAGGAAGAAGAACAAGTACAGGTTACTTGACTAGAGCTGGCACATGGAGGCTGACCCCGGAATACTGTACACAACAATGTAGAGGCAAGAGAAGAAAATAAGGAACCACTTACAATTTTAAATAGAGGGTGCTTGAGTTGTGTCAAATCATCATCGACACGCAACCATTCATCCAACTTGACGTGCTTAGTTTGACAGCGACGGCAATCATATTGAATAACCTTTGCAAATAACTTCCTTGGCTCAGTTGATCCATCGACTACTTGTAATGTCATAAGGTAGTAGGTTTCATAATAAAAACGGGGAATACTGACAGCCCCAACCACCTTTAAGAACTGGAGAGGAGGTTGATTCTACACAAGGAAAATAAAGGACAGATCAGAATCTAAGAATCAAAGGGAAGGGGAATAACTTAAAAAAGAAAAAGAAACCAACTCTCAAGTTCATCAGTTGTTGAATTGCCTGTGAAAACAATAATTCTCGAGCCAAAAAAAAGTAATCAATATTCAATACACCCTAAAAACATATTTACCCCACAACGAAACATAAATAGATGGAGAGAATCTATCTTATCATGAATAGCTGATACTTATCCACTATTACACAAATTCCAATTGGAGTCATGGGAGGCTAAACCGAAAGCCAATCATACAATATGACAAGCAAAAACACAATAAATTTAGAAATCCTGAAATATAACAGAGAATAAAACATTCTAGGAACTGATTGACGATGAACCAACAGGAAAGTAGAATTTGAAAACAAAACCAAAAGCCGTAGTAGAGAACCTCTTGCTTCTTCTTCTTCTTGTTGAATTCATCCACAGCGAATTCCGCATTAGTTCGAGCATCATCATCGTTGGTAACCCCAAAAACCCGATCAAGAGTTGACATCAACGCATAATTCTTCGTGGTATTATGCCAAAGAGGCATCCCGTAAAATGCCTCAAAGATCTTGCGGCCTTCATCATCAACGTCCTGAGTAACTTGCACCTTCGTAGGAATCCATTCGCCCCCCACCCGCCGACGGGTATACCACAGACACGCCATTGATGAATTCGCCAGGTTTTTACGGAGTTACCCTGGAGAAAACCAAAACCAGAATTGCTAATGAAAAGCCACATAGACCCCATAACGAGTAACATAGTACTGTGATGGCAGGATAAAAAAAACATAACAACAGAAACATAGTACTCCACTACAACAGCATGCATATAATCTCACTCGCAATACCCAGATTTTGCGAACCAAATTTGGAGAGAGACAGAATCATTCAATTATCACTACACAGAAACAATATATATTACTTCCAAATTCAAGCCGGAAAATCCAATCCGCGCAATAGAAACTAGGGGGGAAAATTTCAAAATGGCACCTGAACTTTCACCCCAATGTCCCATAAACACCTAAACTTCATTTTATTTCAATCAAACACCTGTACTATGAAAACCCCCTAATTAAGACACCTGCCGTTACATTTCGTCCAATTTAAGGTGATGTGGCATTTTTTCCCGTTAAATGCTCCGTTGGCGCACAACAACAGCCCCCAAAAGTTGTAGACAATCAAGCCCCCCTCCCCAAATCAAAACCCTCTTCTCACTCAAACTGTATATCCGCAACCACCACCATCACCGTCCACCACCGACACCCACCCCTCCTCCTCTGAGGCCGCCGCCGCCGCCGCTAGCCTACCACTGAATATGCCGCCATACCCAATGGAGACAACCAGCCCTTCTTCCCCCAAATGAAAACCCTACGTACGAAATGCCTAAAACTGTTTCAACATACCCAGTAATCTTACATCCACTTGCACCCAAAATCGAACCCAAGAAGAACTTCAATCAGGGTTTTAATAGATTTCCAATTAAACCCCAAAATAGTTTTAAGAATAATCAAAAGAAAAGAAGATGAAACGAAGCGCAAGCGCGTGAGAGAGAGAGAGAGAGGGGACAGGCACGATCATGGAGCAGCAACCAATGGAATTGGAAATCTATCGCAGCAAGAAAATGAAACGAAGCATGATTGAGCAGCGACGGGTTTTGGAAAATCTCTATTTGCCCGTTTGATGTGGCCGCATGGAGATGATTCCAATTGAAATGTTTCTGATTTTGTTTGTGTTTGAGAAATGGAGTTTTTTATTCTTGAAAGCAGCCAAAAAATGGGTGACAGGTGCTGCTATACAAGTGATTTGGTTTAAGGTTGGAAGAGGGAGTGGCAGAGAGGTAGGAGAGAGAGAGGGAAAAGGGGGCCGGAGGGAGGATGAGAGATAGAGAGGGGAAGGGCTTTGATTCTGTGTGTTGCAAGGGCTGACTGTCATGTGCCAATAGGGCACTTAACAGGAGAAAAATGCCACGTCACCACTTTTCTTCACAGATTCAATGGAATATGACGGCAGGTGTCTCAATTAAGGGGTTTTCAAAGTACAGGTGTTTAATTGAAATAAAATGAAGTTTAGGTGTTTATGGGACATTGTAGTGAAAGTTCAGGTGTCATTTTGAAAATTTCCCAAACTAGGGCAAAGTACAGATTACCTCTTCCGTGTGGTTTAAGTCTTTTGCACATCACCTCCCTAACATTTAAAAAATAATCAATTCACCTCCTCGTGGTTTCGGACTAAATTGCTATCGTTACATTTTCCTTCCAAAATGACGGAAGGTGGAGTACACTTAAGAGAGTGAGAATGGAAAAAGTAAATAAATAAAGCTCTACTTCAATGTGAGAAGACAACATTACCCTTCTTCATCTTCTCCAACGTACCTACGGAATCAACCAATCAAATTCACAACACTACGTCATCTCCTTCCCACCTCACTGTTGCGGCTCTTCCCTCAGCAGGATCACAACCATCAGCAATTGAAAATTAGATCTGCACATGGCCGAACAAGTCGTCGTCATCTCTCTCAGCATCGGTGGCGTCGTCGTCCTTACTACCTTGACGCCATCACGATAGGCGCATTCGAAGCTACCAATCGATGCCGGAGTCACCACCGTAGGCTCCGGAACAATCAAGATCGTATATTCGTATTGTGCAAAAGTAGTTCAAAACGGTCTTTCTGTCTACCAGCCCTTACTCTTTTGATCATAACTTTCTGTGTGCTTTGAATCGTGATGTGATTTTGGTGTCATTAGAAAGCTGACTTCAAGATCTCGAAATCGATATATAATTTGCATGTTTTCGATTTCGGACGAAAAAGTTATGACCGTTTGAATTTCAGTTAGTTAGAGGTGGTTAAGTGCCAAAAATAATAGTTAGAGGGGTTAAGTGTCACCGAGGCATAGTTAGAGGGGGTTAACTGTAATTTACCCTAAAAAAAAAACTTGCTTACCTAACAGGATTTCGTTCCTTTCCCAAAGCAATAGGCCCGGATCGAGGGAGCGCGAGCGGGGAAGCAAGCGCTCGAAAATATAGAGTCGCCACTCGAATTTGAAGGTCCGAGATGTTTGGACTCGATTTCCACAGGCCGCTATAAAAGGAATGGAGTTCCAAAATGTGGCTCCTATTTTGGCCATCTCTGGACGATAATGCCCCTCGGTTCGGAAACTAGCCAATTACATTTACTTCTTTAGGGTTTTGGGCGTTTCCGTCATTTCGCGCTCAAAAGTGGTGGGCCATGGACACTATTTGGGTTATTTACGAATTATTTTAACGGGTTTTTGGACTTTCGATGTTTTCCGTCTGCGTCCCGACTTTTCTACACTATTTTGTCACGTAGTGGTGTTGGGCTTGGGGGCTTTCCGGTAAAATTGCCTCCCCCGGTTACTGTACACGCGGGAATAAAGGCTGGAATCCAGCCGGTCTGTCCCTTGCAATTCAGTTTTTCCTTTTTTGATAATGATCTCCCAATTTTTTTTTTTTGATCGGTAATGCTCTTCCGATTCGTCTTCTTCTCTTCCCATTTTGGGTTTTCTTTCATCCGGCCACCACCATCTCTGCGACGGACGGCCAGGCAGGCGTCTCAAAGCAGATGATGCCCGATCAGCTGCAGGAGGAGAAGTGGAGGCGGCGGGGGTGATCTGTTGTTGTTGTTGTTCTTCTTCTTTTTGATTCGTTGTCTCTGCTTATGATTGCTGGTAAACTGCAGTTCGCCATCATCGCTCCGCGATCGAGACCAGCAGAAACAAAAACCCTAAACTATGGCTCTCTCTCTCTCTCGTGCTGAACTTGTGAACGACGTCGACGATGATGGTATCATCGATCGATTCGTCTTGCTCCCGTTGATCGATCGTCTTGCTCGGAGTCAACTCTCTCTCTCTCTCTCTCTCTCTCTCCAGTTTCGGTTTCAGAACTTCGCGTACCATCGACTGCTGATTTGTCCACCGATTGTCACTGCCACTTCCAATCATCACCACCGCCTCTAAACTTCATCACTTTTGCAGGTATACATTTTCTCCCTCTTTCTGGTTGATTATATTTGCATATTTTCGTGTATATGTATGCATGTATATACACAGCAGATTTGGGACAGGTTACAGGGGTTCCTTTCTTGGACGATTTCTCATTCTTGCATTGTAAATTTGGTTTATAATCCTTCATGATATTTAAAGTACATTCTCCGCTTGTTCTATTGCTGCTGGAATCGCTTAAAACCATCGACTAATTGGTTGTAGATTTTTTTCTCCCTATGAAATCGTCTTCATGTTTTAGGGGAAACCCCAAAAAGGCCGCATTTTAACCGCTGAAATCTGATTCCCAAAAAATGAGAGATGTGTGAGGACCAATTTCGTGATTTTTGTGCTCTATGATATCAATAATTTGTAATGATTCCAGTAGATTCAAGCATTGTCTCTAGCGCAGAATAGGGAAAGCTCTGCCCTTTCGTGTTTGGTCAAGAATTAAAAAGATAAGTGCAAGAAAATGGTGTCGTGGTGGCATCATCTCTGGCACAAAATAGGGAAAGCTCCGCCTTTTGTTTTTATTCAAGGATTAAAAAGATAAGTGCAAAAACAAAACCTTTAGGCTCTAGGCACAATATTAAAAAGATAAGTGCAAAAACAAAACCTTTAGGCTGAAAGAAACTCAGCCCTTCTTATTCTTCATCTTTAAGCACTCTAAGCACGATAGGTTAAGTAGCTGCTTTAGCTCGCTCACTTGGGAATGATGATATATAAGAATCGGTAACTCGATATGCTTGAAATGACGTGAAACTGTGAAAGGTAACAATAAAATAGGGAAAGCTCTGCCCTTTCGTTTTTTGTCTAGAATTAAAAAGATAAGTGCAAGAAAATGGTGTCGTGGTGGCATCGTCTCTGGCACAAAATAGGGAAAACTATTCAGGGATTAAAAAGGCTCTTCTTATTCTTCATCTTTAGGCACTCTAAGCACGATAGGCCAAGTAGCTGCTTTAGCTCGCTCACTTGGGAAGGATGATATATAGGAATCGGTAACTCGATATGCTTGAAATGACGTGAAAGGAAACAATAATAAAACTTTCTTAGTGTTCCACAAAAACATAGGTTGAGAGCATGTGAATACATTTCGTTCAGATTTTTCGATGTAATTACCAGTGACGAACAACAAAAAACGTGAAAACTTAATACATTCACGTTTTGCTACCTTTTCTTTTACCTGGGCTGAAAATGTAATGAGGCAAGTCAAGGAATAGATTTGTAGCGTGACTAGCATGGCTTAAAGGGAAGTCATTGTTGGATGATGTGGAAAAACTTGTAGGATGAAAGGCAGTTCAGACACAATAGGTTAGGCAGCCCCTTTAGCTCGCTCACGTGGGAAGGATGACATATATAGGAATCGGAGACTTGATATACCCAAAATGACCTGAAAGGAAAGAGTAATGAAACTTTGGCAGTGCTCCACAGAATAACGGGCTGAAAGCAAGCGTAATTTTACCAGCAACAAACAAGAAAAAAACGTGAAAACTTAATACCTTCACATTTTCCAGGTTCTCTGGCATCACATGATGATTCATATCTTCCAGATTTAAGTGGCAAACCAAGGAATGAATTTGTAATTTGACTAGCATGATTTGTGGGGAAGTCATTGTTGGATGACGCACACTAACGCGCTGACATCTTCCAGATCCAAGTGGCAAACCAAGGAATAGATTTGTAATTTGACTAGCATGGTTTGTAGGGAAGTCATTGTTGGATGATGCACACTAACATGCGCGTGCACACACAAGAGATAAGCAATATTACCAAAATCCATTCAGAATTGGCAAAAAACACATAAGTTTCGAATTAGTAAGGTTGACACGAGATCCCTTCATGGTTTATGTAAGCCAAGTCTAATTATTAAAAACTTTTTCCGAGTCTAAGGAAATTTCATTTCTCATATGATCTCACTGGAAGTTGTTCAGAAGTTTATGTAAATAAGACCATTGATGAAATGCTAACTTTAGGAGATACCATTTGCTTCATCTGCCTTGGGTTTCATAATCTCTAGACACACACACACACACAGAGAGGGAGAGGTTTGATCTTAATGGGTTTTTTAAAAAAAAAATTGGCCCCATTTTGTTGGCGAGTATGCACACTTTCTTATATTTGTTGATTGCTCCGCAGTACATAGCTCGGTATAGTTTGTGGGAAGATTGGCCTAATGTGTTAAACAATTGTTTGCTACCCATTTGAGGGTAGTGTAGAAAGCTTAGGTGAGAGTGTGATATACTTGTATGTGAGTATATATAGTGGTGTATGTGTCGTAGGAGATATTTTCATCTCCCAACTCTCTCTCATCCGTCCCTCCCTCTTTCTCCTGCCGATCTCTCTCTCTCTCTCTCAAAACTCCTCCAAAACCTCAAGAAACAACCACATTCAAGCCTTCCAATCGCGTCTTTGAGCTCAAAATTTCGTGGGTTAAGCTTGGAGGAGAGGATCTCGGTTGATTTCAAGGAGTTCGGAGCTAGGGCTCGTACAAATCTCTTAGGTTTCGCTCCTTGACTCGAGGTAGGGATTTCTTTGCTTCTTTTGCATGTAAATACGTGGATTTGGTGTGAAGTCGTGCCTATAATAGTTGTTGATGTTGTGGTCGAATCCTTGAAAATCTGCAGAAAATCTGCTCGTAACCACTCCGTATCAATACGGGTTTTTGCTGTATTGATACCATTTGAAAACAGAAACTTCAGAAATTTCTTATTTGAATCCCGTATCGATACAGCGTTTTGCTGTATCGATACCAGATCACAATGGACAGTTTTTCAGCTTTTGCCCCAAACTTCGTTGTTTTGACCCCCGATCATTTCTAAACCCTTTGGACACCTCCTAAACTATCTCAAGCATGTCTAATTGAATTCCTACAATGGTTCGACGAATTCCTTGGTCCGTTGGCTTCCTGTTAGCTAGAACCAAATTTGGATGTACTTAATTAGAAATTTGTTAAAATGCGTCTTATTGATAAATTGATTTATTGGTTGTGTTTGTGGCATACTTATAGCATTGTTAGAACACCGTATGATGCTTCACGTGAACGTGTGATTCAATAAAGTCTTAGTTGGCTTGTAGAATGCGAAGATAGGCGTATGAGTCGAGGGATGGGTTAGAAAGTCCCGTAACGCAAGGGGTGGTAATACGGTGAACCGAGTCGTTAGGGATCACCGTGACGCAAGGGGTGGTAACACGGTAATCCACGTGGTGTATACGGTAATGCAAGGAGTGGAAATACCGAAGGTGGGAACTTGGGATAGCGAGTCGTGAAGCGATTGGGGAGTATTCAAGTCTTATGAATTGTGTGGCTGATTGTGGTGTTGGTACATCTTAAACAAACATAATGAATGCCGATTCACCTATGAACCAATCGTTATCTCATGATTGAGCCACATCTTCATGACATCACATTTTGCACTTGTCCTCTTTTTGCATCTATCCTTATATTTATTAGTAAAGATTTTCCTACTGGGCTAGTGTAGCTCAACAAAATCCTTCTTTTCAAGTAATAATGTCGGGCAATAGATTGCATGCGATGGTGTGCTTGGACATTGAAGATTTTTGGAAGCTAATTTCATTTAGTCACTCATTCATCTTTGTTATAAACTTTTCTTTTGGTTAAAGATGGCTTTGTAATTAATTTGCTCTTGAATTATCTTTTGATTAAGATTGTAATATTCTAAACATGTTCGTACATGTATCTAAGTTAATTTGGGCCGTGATGCCAAAGTTGTAATTCTCTAAATTTGGGGACTCGATTTGTAAATTAAACAGGTGGGAAACTCTTTTGGGTAATATATATGATACGCGAGGTTCTTTTATTAAAATGTACTCCCTCCGTCCCTTTTTAAATGTCCTACTTCGTAACTCCAACTTATTAAAAAGACATCATCATTATACCTTTCACATCAACTTTTTCCTCCACTTTCCCTACTTACCCATCATCATTACACTTTTACTCACTAACTTTTTAAAATGGAATCTACTTTTAGGGAGAAAATAGACAATTCACCAACTTTTACCTACTAACTTTACAAAATGGACACTTATTAAGGGACAGCCCAAAATGGAATACTGGACTGTAATAAAGGGATGGATGGAGTATTATTTATTTATGTTGAAAATCGAGGACGTGACAAGTACCCTGTTCACAGGGTCACGGTACCGTCATAACTTCTGATTGCGAGGAAAGCAACCCTATAACTTCTTGAAATATTGTTGCTTACTTAATTATTTGTGAAAAATAGTATGTTTCTTACTAAATATGATTAGAAGCATTACTCAATCCATGTTTGCTCTTGTAAATTGTTTTATGCTTTATGTTTGAATGAAGCAGTAACACTAACTACCCTTTCAGGTAATTGAAGTAGAGTTTTGGTCCACTACTGGTCTAACAGGCTGTAGGAGTTGGGATGAGGGTCGACTTGGTGTCCTTTTGGCATGGTACACAGTGTGATATAAATTGGAGTGTTGTTGTAACATATGTGGATGCGAACTCATCTTGTATGGTTCTCTTTGTTAATTTTGTCTTGGAAGCCGGATGTAATTTATTTAGTCGACTTTGTCTTGCGTTTATGGAATGAATCTTATTAAGGTTTATACTTAGCTTTTATTGAGACAGATTATGTTAATCCTCCTAGAGCGGGTCGTTACATCTAAACAAAAAGATTACTTTAAAATTATGATGTTTGATACATATTTGATATTCGATAACAACACTAACTAGGTGTGTTACAAATTCGACGGACTGGAAAAACCTGAAAAACTGACCGATCGGTTCGATTTTCGGTTGGGGTGATGGCGAAATTTTTTCGGACCGGACCGGACCGAACCGAATGATTATATTTTTATATATTATACATTAAAAATATATATAATATTTATATAAATACATATACATATATATATATATATACATAGTAAGCTTCTAATGTGGACCTCCACATCCAAGCAAAGTGCGGACCACCTCATTTCTCCCCTTTTCCGATCGAATTTCGATTATCCGAGCCGCTCAATGTGTTCAGAACGTGATTTTAAGGTACCCACGAGAAATCGGCAAAAAAAATAACCGGGAAGGTCTTGATTTGAGCAGTTTTTATTTGAACTGTTCAATAAAAAATAAACAAAACTGCTCGGATGAAGCCCTTATCGATCTTTTTTTTTGCTAATTTATAGCAGGTACCCTTAAAATCACATTCTGAACACATTGAGCGGCTCGGATCATCAAAATTCGATCGGAAAAGGGGAGGTCCGCACTTTGCTTGGATGCGGAGGTCCGCATTAGAAGCTTACTCTATATATACATACACTTAAAATTGAATAGAAATTTTATATTTCGGGCAGACCGAAATCCCCGACCGAACCGATCCTACCCCGAACCAAACTCAACTTCGGTCAGGATCGGTCCTAGAATCATTTGGACCGAACCGAATCGGTTTTCGGAATTTTCACCCCGAACCGAACTGAAATCACCCTTAACACTAACGGTATGATATTCTAACGACTACAATATGAGCGAGTCAGGTCATATCATTGTGGATCCGGGTTCACGTCCGACACCATATACTTAAAATAGTATAATGTTATTTATTTTTTGAGTAAAGAAATGATTTAAAGAGTATTTGAAAAAAGTAGAGTTAAAATAAAGAGGCTGGTACCACGTTTTCCAAAAAGTGACTGACGGTTAATAAATTAGAACAGCGACTTCTGAATTGTGTTTTGGCTAAATTTTTTGCTAGGCTGGCGTACATGCTCTTATTTCGTATTTCCTATAACTTGGGAGTTAGAGATTGTTTTTGTCTTATATATTATATTTGAGATGAAAATATCTTACTGGTGTGAACTATCTTCTAATTAAAAAGGGCAAAGTTAGAAAAGAAATACTGTTTTAAAGATTAGGACTTGCGCTTAAGTTCTGAAAAATAGACCTTCGTTGTCCAAACACAAAATTTGACAGTGGTCACTTTGTAGGAAAGTACCCTACTATTCCTGCGCTGATGGTTATCTAACTACGGAAGCTTTTACAGTAACAATTAGCAGTGCAAGGAGTTTTTTTCCCCCTTTCCTACCTTGTAAACCCAACCAAACCAAACCAATCCGAGCCTTATATCCCAATCACTTGGGATCGGCTACATGAATTCTTTATCTCCATTGAGTTCTGTCGAGGGCCACTTGTTCACACAAACCTACTATACTCAAATCTTTGCGCATCACAGCATCTAATGTGAATTTAGGTCTACCCCTCCCCGTAGCAATACTACCCAAAGCTATCTTATCTGCTTTCTTTACTACTGCATCTCTTGGTCTACAGTAGACATACTCAAACCACCTTAACCTATTCTCCTTCAACTTCTCTTCTATAGGTGCTACACCTACTATCTCACGAACCGTTTCATTTCTAACCCTGTCTCGTCTAGTTTTACCACACATTCACCTTAACATTCTCATTTCTACTACACTCATCTTGTTCACCTGTTGTTTCTTAATAGGCCAACACTCTGTCCCATAAAGCATCGCTAGTCTGATGGCAGTTCCATAGAATTTTCCCTTCAATTTTGTGAGTACCCACTTGTCACAAAGTACACCAGTAGCGCTCCTCCACTTGGATCTTATGGGTCACATTATCGGCAATCTCTCCATCACTACTAATAATTGAGCCTAAGTACCTAAAATGATCACTTTTAGGTATCTCCTGGTCTTAGATCATCTCTTTCTTCAAGCGCACTGTTGGTATCACTAAACTTGCACACCATATACTCAGTTTTACTCCTACTTATTCGAAAACCCTTTGACTCCAATGCTTCCCTCCAAATTTCTAGTTTCGTATTAACACCTCTAACGGTTTCATCTACGAGGACAAATGTCATCTGCAAACATCATACACCAAGGGATATCCTCCTGAAATTGTCTAGTCAATTCATTCATAACTAAGGCAAAGAGGTACGGGCTCAAGGCTGACCCTTGATGCAATCCGACAGTGATTGAAAATTCACTCGTTTCCCCTACTTGTGATCGAATGGTAGTGACAACACCATCATACATGTCTCTAATCACCTCGATATACCATTTGGTCACTCCCTTTCTCTCCAGAACCCACCATATGATGTCTCTAGACACCCTATCATAAGTCTTTTCTAAGTCTATGAAAACCATATGGAGATCATTCTTCTTTGCTCTGTACTTTTCTACCATTCTCCTTAATAGGTAGATAGCTTCCATGATTAATCTCCCAAGCATGAACCCAAACTGTTTCTCTGACATCGTAGTTACCATTCTCAGGCGATACTCAATAACTCTCTTCCACAACTCCATCGTGTGACTCATCAATTTAATACCTCTATAGTTATTACAGCTTTGAATATCTCATTTATTCTTATAGATAGGTACTAGCGTGCCCCTTCTCCATTCGTCGGGCATTTTTCTAGTCATAATAATCTTGTTAAACAATTTCGTCAACCAAGTCACCCCCAGGTCACCTAGACTTTTCCACATTACAATAGGGATACCATCTGGTCCTAAGGCCTTACCCGGTTTCATCCTTTTCAAAGCTTTCCTACCTTGTAATGAGAGAAATAACATGGGAAGGGAAATACACTTTTTTATATTGTAAAAAAAAAAGAGGGTATGCCACAACGTAGTAATTTCTAATAGTGGATTAATAACCCAAAATACTCCATACAAACAAGGAATGCAGATTACTAGTACAGTAATACATTAGAGAAAATCTAAAACCAAGGAAATTGTCCCCAAGATAGAAGAGCGACGCGCTCCACAGTCTATCCCTTGAATAAAAGTGAACACACCTCCACCAGTCCCTTTCAAGATATAACTGAAAAGCAATAAACACAAACCATAGGCGATTAAGGTGCACGGCAGGTGAACAATGGTACCCATTTGAAGTCCATATATGTCCTAAAACACATTAGGCCAGCAGGCCTTTTCCTCAGGGGACAAGTTTTCATATGTAAACCCAAACCTTTTATCCCTACTGGAAGACGAGCTTGGCCCTGGAATTGATGAATTCACCTTGGACCCATCAACTACCACATGTTGCATTGCCTGACACTGACTAGATTCACATCCCTCGTCTTCTTCTTGGAGTAACCTACAATACAAAAAATTCATCACACTCCAAAACAGGGACGGGAACTTTTACAACCACCAAGGGAACAAAAACGGGGCAACCAATGCAAAGTGCAATGCCATGTTTGAAGTTAAACTTGAACATAAACCTCCAAGAAACTGGACCCTCAATATTAATTGGGATATAATAAAGGCTGCATTCATAGAAAGGCTGAGCCATTTATCATCATAGGGCAATCGTTGCTGTAAGAAAGTGGTGGTCTTGAACCAAAGTGAAAAGAAACAAAGAAAGAAAAAGAACGGTTGCTAGGGATGAAATCGGTTCGGTTCGGTCGGTTTTTTTCCGATTTTTGCACCGAACCGACCAAGTCGGTTTTTGAAAACTTCAAACCGACACCGACTGATTAAGGGAGAAAACCGTTCGGTTCGGTGGTGGTTTAATCGGTTCGGTCTAGTCGGTTTCGTCGGTTTTGCCGACTTGGGATGTTGTCGGCAACAAGAAGAAGATCTAACGACGAACTTACCTGTCAATGGCCGCTGAACCAGTCCGTTGTGGTCTTCTTCTTCGAGGAATACGCGATCAAGATTAATCTTCAAATAATACATGGAGGGAGAGATGAGAGAGAGGGGCTCTGTGACCGGTGCAAATCAAACATGGAGCGAGAGATGTGAGAGAGAGGCTTTCCGATGAGATTCCGATGTGTTGCAGAGAGAGACGCAGACGAAGAGAACGAGATGTGCCAGTTGGGTACAGTTGTTAAATGAGGGGATTATTATCTGATGTGGGGTGCGCACGGGAAGCACATGATGTGCTTTGGAATGGGATGAAAAAAAGGCTTAAGTGTTACTGTATATATCGGTTCGGTTCGGTTCATATCGGTCTTTTTTACCCAGAAACCGAACCGAACTCAATTTTTTTTAGAATTTAAAACCGAACCGAACCGACTTACCACTAAAACCGACCGAAATTGCAAAAAATTAATCGGTTCGGTTGGTTGGTTCGGTTTTTCGGTTAAAATTTTCATCCCTAACGGTTGCGCTGTTTAGGCATAAACCTTAACCAAGACAAAATGACGGACATGCATCTATAGAAGAATCTGCAGATACAAGATCCATAAATAACAAAATAAATGGTTTGGGCTTTGCAACTAACAAGAAAGCGATTACACCTTTTAAAACATTCAAGATGACATCTGAAACATGATAGGATGTGCTCACACTATGCAACTTAATACAAATTAGGTAGACAGTTAAGAAAGTTGATTTGAACTTTGGACGTTTCCCTTCTTCCTCACCTTAAAACCCCAGGTTCTAACACCACACCATAAAATTCAAACAAACACGTTTCTCTTCATCTTTAATCTAAAGACTCAGGTGCTCATGTTGTTCCTGCTGCATAGGGTAATTCACTGTGCTAGCAGTCTCAACAAGTAAGTAATATTTACACAAAATTCCTCAAATGTGATGTAACTTATGATGTAATTTACCAACAAAAAAGTGACTTAGATTATGATTTACTTCAGTTTAGTTATTTATTTGTACAGAATATATCTTTCTGTTTATTTACTGACTTATTTGTGGGGGTTGTCCAATTTTTATTTGTCAGTTGTCACATGAGGTGCACCTGATCTTTAATGTCGAGAGGTCGCCAATAGGATTGTGACACCTAGTGAGGAAGTTAGGGTTTTTCTTTTGTTTTCCAGTATAAACACGCTATCCCTCCCATTTATTGGGAGCATAAAATGTAAACAACACCCTAGCTGCTTGTTCTCTCTCTTCTCCCCCTTGTTTCCTTCTCCCTTAGGATTAGGGGTGTCAAATGGGCGGGTTTGGGCCAAATTGGGTAAGTTGTAAGTGGGTTGGGTCTCTAATGAGTCATTGACCCATTTAGCACCCATTAGTTATGAGGTCAATGACTCATACCCGCCCCGCCCATTAGCCCAATTACATGTATATTAAATTTCAAACTATTGTGACTTATTAATTCGTCTCGTCAAGAAGAATCGGAAAAGTAAAAAGTTATGATCGAAACACATAATTTTTTCCAAAAAGACAAGAATAAGTAATTTTTTTTTGTCTTATTGACTTATTTTTGTCTTTATTCAAAAAATTATAAGTTTCAATCAAATTTTTTTAGTTTTCCGATTCCTCTAGTTGAAACGAATCAATAAATCACAAAAGTTTGACGCAAAACAAAAAAATGCAAAAAAGATTTGAATAAGGACAAAAAAATAAGTCACTTAACTTTTTAATCCAAACCCTATGCGGGACTAAATACCACGAGAGAAACTGAATACGCGCAATTTCACTAGTCCATTCGTGCAATCAATGAATGAGATGTGTTTTCAATTTTGACTGGTCAAAAATAATTGTTACCGGTCACAATTGATTTTAAATCTGGACCGTCCAAATATTTTTGGACACAAGTGATTTAGCATAGAAGAATTGAATAAACGCTACACAGAGAGAGAGAGACCTCCTTCCCATGGAAGAATCTTTTCATTCCGTTGATAGACAATGGAGTACGTAAAAGCCATGTATCCCGTCGGGGCAGACGACTCCCATTCTGTCGTTCAGCTCTATTTTTTTGGTGGGTTACTTTAATGACCCATTGGTTCATTTAAGTTGACCCAATTGATGCCCAATTAAGACCCAACTAATAATGGGTTAGTTGGGTTTGGAACCATTTTTACCCAACTAATAAATGGGTTGGGTTGGATCTATTTTGTAGTTGATGGGTATGGGTTAGTTAATGGGTCTTGGTTCAATCTGCCACCCCTACTTAGGATATAAACCACAAAACGGAGTGTAGAAAATTAGGGAGTGGTGTTTACTCAAGGAAAGGGATTATTAGTGTCAAAGTTAATCATGTCATGATAGCTGTCAAGGCCTCATCTGATGGAAGAAGGCTGAGACGAAGTCTTTTCTGCACTACATGCACAGCTGGGCCTTGGCGACAATTGTGTCCAGTTGTATTTAATGGTGGAAGCACTGAGATCTTCATCTCGAATGAATTAATGAACAAGCTTAGTTTGGAAACCTAGAAGAAGTTAATCAAACCTTACAACCTGGCCTGGTTAAGGAGGGAAAGTCCAAGTCACCCATTAATGTCTAGTGAAGTTTTCCATTGGAAAGAATTATAGGGATGAGGTCTGGTGTCGACAGTTGTGTCCAGTTGTATTTAATGGTGGAAGCACTGAGATCTTCATCTCGAATGAATTAATGAACAAGCTTAGTTTGGAAACCTAGAAGTTAATCAAACCTTACAACCTGGCCTGGTTTAGGAGGGAAAGTCCAAGTCACCCATTAATGTCTAGTGAAGTTTTCCCTTGGAAAGAATTATAGGGATGAGGTCTGGTGTGAGGTAGTACTTCTAGGGGAGCAGAGGTGTACCATATCTTGTTAGGGCGTCCTTGGTAGAATGATAGAAAGACCCAACATAATAGAGAAAAGAACACCTAGGCCTTCATGAAGAACGAATGTAAGATTACATTGTACCCTTAAAGAGATGCAAAGATGCCAAAGGTGGTGGAGCTTCATACAAGACTAGCGTGAAACCTAAATCTGGCATGATGAACATCATACAAGATGGAATTAAATGACACTCAAGTTGCTTGTCCTTTGGTGGGTAAAGAAGAGAAAGATGTGCCAGAAGAGAAGTTATTGGATGGTCTGAGACCATTGCCACCTGGTGGTCCCCACGGTATTGTGCAGTTGACATTAGGGGTGAGCATGGACAGGATTAGTTCAGTTTCATAGTAAACCAAGAACCAAACCACTATCTACGGATTATGAATTTAAGAAACCAAACCAACCCACAAAAAGTATAGGACCAAACAAATCCAAACCATTAGACTACAGTTCGGGTTCGGTTTCGGTTTCGAACCACGGTTTACTTGAAACTGAGATATCATCTTCGTAAACTATTTAAAGTACTCAAAATTGTGGAGATAACTAAGAATTGGGTTTCATTTATAAAAATATAGGAAAATTCAAGACTTAACTGAACCGTGAAATCACTATTCACTGAATGAAGCATTATATATTTATATATACCATGTGCTTTTGGTGTACCACAATTATAGGAATTAGTTGTGATATATAGAAGTTTATACTACATAATTTTGGCAGTAAATGAATACTGAATATGACACTGGATTGAATAGATTATTAATTTAGGAAATTAGTTTACTATAAATAACTCTCATGCATACTTGGTGTATCTAAATTAAATGAGTATATAAATATACGGTTCCGATTGGTTTGGAACTAAAACCATTAACATGAACCATAGACTAAACCATTTAACGCGGTTTCTAATTTTTTTAAACCGGAACCAAGCCACACTACTAAAAAACCAAACCAAATCATTTGATTTGGATTGGTTTGGACTGGATTTCGCAGTTTGACGGATTTTTTGCTCACTCCTAGTTGACATTTTCCTAGACCAAGTGGCAGTCCAGGACCATACAATAATTTTTGTGCCAAACTGGGAGTTTAAGAAACACGCCCCTGAGGAAGTCCTGGACTTACTCCCATTAGGGATATCTAACATCACATATGTGTTGCTAGGTTACCTCATTACAGTCTGCTAGAGCTTAAGGAGTTACACAAGCAAGTGTTGGGAGTTGCTTAGGAAAGGGCTTTCTAGTGTGAAAGTTAATCATATGCCATGATAGCTCCTACAGCCTGGTTTGATGACAGAAGGTTCACATGAAGTCATTTCCGCACTACTTGCACAGGTGAGCCTGGGAAAGTTGTGTGGCTGCCATTAATAGTGGAAGCTTCAAACTTTGCCTTTGGTGAAATAATGAACAAGCTTAGCTTGGAAATTGAGAAGTTAGTCAAACCAACAACATGGCTTGGTTCAGGAAAGGAGTGGAAGTCCTAGTCAACCATTGATGTCTATGAAGTTTTCCAGTTGCGGGAATATTAGGGATAAAGTCTGGTGTGACGTAGTACCTCTAGAGGTGTGCCATATCTTGTTGGGGCATCCTTGGCTATATGAAAGAAAGACCCTACATGATGGAGAAATTCAAGATTTTATCATTTTAGTACCCCTTAACAGATGAAACATGCCAATGAAGAAGGTGGAACAAACTCCATACAAAACTATAGTCAAAACTAAATCTCCTGATCCTCAAATAACATCAATTCAAGATATAGTTGAATGAGTCAAATTGCTTGTCTTTTGGTTGGTAAAGAGGTGAAAGATGTGTCATAATCACTATGGGATGGCGTTCACTCTTCTAGGTTGGGCCTCTCTCTCTCAGATCTGGGTTGCTTGTTTTGTGGTTTGATCTTCTAGCCCACTTCTCCCTTCCGTTCACTCCACAAGTAGCAAACGATTAGTGCCAACCGGCCAAAGGTGGCTTGTGGGCACTTCGATGATGATGCAGGACAGATTTGGAATAGGGCTAAGTATGATCAAACACGAGGGAAAGGGGCTGTGAACAGTAGACGTGAACAGTATTTTGTAAGGAGAGAAGAATTAGAGAAGGATAGATCTAGGCCTCACACCTAGGTTACCAAAGGCATCACACCTAAGGCCTCTTTAGCATCACACCAAAGAATGAGATTGCATCACACAATCAGTAAAGCTTAAAGCTAATTTTTCATTCAATCAATCATGATTTGCCATAAGGCTTACAATCTTATTTATACCATTTCAACTTGACTCTAGAACATCCTAACATAAACAACCTTCAACTAACTTTAGACTTCCAAAGACACATTGAACCTAGACTCTTTGACTACATTAATGACATGGAAAAATTTATGACTCTTAGATCAACTAATTGACTCTTAGACTACATTTAACATTAATGACATGGAAAAACCAAATGACTCTTTGATCAACTAATTAACTCTAAAGACTTTGACTAGAAATTAAATAGACATTTTGACTTGACTAAAACCCAAAAGACACTCTTTAAGAATCCAGCCCATGTCTAGCCAATATCCCAAGTAGACCCATGGACAATCCTAACCCTCGAAAACCGGATAATGGTTAAATTACTAGAATATCCTTGGCCACCTTTTCTGGACCGCATCAGATGACTAAGTTAGTTTCAACTCAAGGAGAGAGCATACTTGATGGCTAAGTTGTTAGGGTTTACCATTGTAGTGTATATAGTGGAGTGCTTGCCTTGGTGGCTAAGTTGGCACGCATGCCACCCCCGTGCCATGGTGACATCACCGACCACCAACCATCTGAACGTCTGGCTGGATGAAGCGGCCTCGAGCTTGTGGGCCGGCATATTGTCCAGCCACGTGGCTGCACCGGGTTGTGCTCGTACGCTTGTACCAACAACCTCTGAAAGACTTGCTCCAGTCCAGTTGGGGACCGTGCAACGTGTGTGATACGTGTCTGGATCATACATGTACTGTGCGGCGAGCTCGTCATTTTCTGTTTGTCCATGCCATGCAGCCGGACCAGATTGGTACACCACGTGGCTTGACCAAATCATTCCGCACCGGAGCACCTGAGATCCACTACAGTGCCTGACCGCGACCCGGTAAGATGACCCGACTTGGTTGTCTCCCAAACGGATAAAGAGGCCCAAGCGCCCCCTCACGCCCTTTGGGAAGTTGGGCCGGATATCTTTAGGCCCAAATTGCTTAATGGAACCATTGCTTGACAAGTTTAGGGATTCTGTCATTGAGGAGCTTCCAGGTGGATGTTTCCTCAAGTGAGGAATATCCAACATTACACAGATTTTATTCCTGATGCAAGCTAACTATGAAGCACGGATACTCTATTTTGGCCTACATATCACATACCGTACGCATATCGGATACAGAAACATTCGGATACGCTCCGGATGCGTATCCGATACGTTTTTTAGAGTATCTTGTTTTTGAAATTAATTTTTGGTATCCCAATACGTTTCGGATACGCTCAGATACGTTGTGGATACATTTTGGATGCGCACAGGGGTAAAAAAATTATTACTTAAAATATATAGGTCAAAACTGCAATTAGGTCTACATATTTATTTCCCCCTTCTTGGACAAGTCGAAAATAGAGAACGAAAGGCAGAAAAAGAAGACGATCGATATCTCATCTCTCGACGACTGTAAGTCTCTCTCTCCCTCGTCTCTCATCTCTCTCTCTCTCACATTGTGTATCAGTGTATATATAAACAGGCACACACACACACACCCCTAATTACCTATACAAGAAAAAAAATATATATATATATATCTCGTCTCTCTCTCTCACACATCTCTCTCTAGTCTGATTTAGGGGTTTTTTACAGTTTAATCTGATTTTAGGGGATTTTTATTTTTCTAGGTTAACTAGGACTTTTTATTTTTTTATATTCATCATATCGTATCCGTATCCATGCTTCTTAGCTAGCTAACCTCGTTTGGCACAATACTACACGAGTCAGCCAGCGCATGAGGAATTACGTAGGCAAGTGACACAGTTGCTTAGGAAAGGGGTCATGATAGCTCATAAGGGCTCATTTGATGATAGATGGCTAAGACGAAGTCTTTTCCGCACTACTAGCACAACTGGTGACAAGTTGTGTCCAGTTGTCTTTGATAGTGGACGCACTGAGAACCTTATCTGAAATGCAATGGTGAGCAAGATTAGCTTGGAAACCAAGAAGTTAGTCCCACCTTACAAGTTGGCTTGGTTTAAAGGAGGGAGGAAAGTCTAGTCATCCATTAATGTCAAAGATGGTTTCCAACTCTAAGAGTTGATCCCAAGTACTCCATTTCCATCATAGCATATGGGAATATACTCAACATAGAAAGTAAGGAGGAAAAGGGCACCGGGCCTACTCCCTCACCACCGGAACCGCCAATAGACCTTCTCTTCCTACCCTCAGGTTGTTCTTAATTAATGGGCAGAAAAAGATCAGGTGAGAGGAGAACTAAGGCTCAACTTGACGTCCAAACAAAAAGGCTTAACTTAATAACTCAAAGAATAACTGGTAGCTTGATCCATTTTTAAAGAAAGAAGCCAATGAGAGGGCCTAGATTTAGCACTCTCTTTCTGGTAGCTATGCAAATGGGAATAAGATCTCTTGTGATGTAGTTCTTATTCAGGTGAGCTATATTGTTGGGGCGTCCTTGGTAGTATGATACAAAGACCCAACATCATAGAGAAAAGAACACTTAAAAAGGACAAATTTTAAATTACTTTGTGCCCCCAAAGGATGCAAAGATCCCAAAGAAGAAGGTAGAACAAGCTCCAAACAAAACTAGAGTCAAACCTAATTTTTGTCATGATCGCTAATAAACATCAATTCGAGACAAAAATAAATCAGACTCAACTTGCTTGTATTTTGGTGGGTTAAGAAGCAAAAGATGTATCAGAATTACCCAAGGAAGTCCAGCCATTGCTTGGTTAGTTAAGGATCTCATCCACGAGGAGCCCCTGAAGGACTTCCACCCAGGGCGGTATCAAACATTACATAGATCTTATTCATGGTGCTACATAGGCACATGTAAAAGAAAAAGTTGCTTAAGAAAGGGCTTGCTAGAGTCAAAATTTATATTATCATGATAACTCCCAAGGCCCCAATTCATTGGGACACAAGGCTCGGTTTTGTACTCCCAAGGCCTTATCTGATAAGATAGTAGTTGAAACAATGTTATTCCCACATTACTTGCATTGAGCACTGTCTCTAACAGATTGGTGATTTTAATTGACCAAGCTTAGCTTGAAAACCGAAAAATTCGTCAAACCTTACTAAGGTGGCTTGGTTCAAGGAAGGAGGAGATATCCTAGTCACCCATTGGTGTCTAGTGAAGTTTTACATAGATAAGCATAGGGATGAGGTGTGGTGTGATGTAGTTCCTCTAGAGGTAATGAGGCATGCCATATTTTGTTGGGACACCCTTGGCAGTATGATAGAAAGCCAATATGATTGAGAAAAGATAACCTAAGCCTTAAGAAGTAGGGGTGAGTAAAAAATCCGTCAAACCGTGAATCCAATCCAAACCGAAAGATTTGGTTCTGTTTTTTAGTAGTGTGGTTTGGTCATGGTTTTAAAAAAATTAGAAACCGCATTATATGGTTTGGTTTGTGGATTCATGTTCACAGTTATGGTTCCAAACCGATCCGAACCGTATCCATTTTGCTATCTCATTTCAATTCTATAGTTTTATGAATTATCTTTGACCTTTTATTTGGTTAAACTATCTTAAGATGTTTAGTAGATGATATTCTTAGTTGATTTATTTTAGTGACTTACCTGTATTTCATTTTATTAGTTTGAGGCAAATGTTGGTACTCAACCCTTAAATTAGTTGGTTGATGTTAGTTTGTTATGGTAATTTGAATGAAATTGATTTTAATATAAATTGTTCTAATTTATCTTCGTAATTTTAAGTACTTCAAATATTTTTTTGAAGATGATAGCTTAGTTCAAAGCAAACCGTGGTTAAAACCGAAACTGAACCGTAGTTTATTGGATTGGATTGGTTTGGTTCTATGCCTATTGTGGGTTGGTTTGGTTCTGTAAATTTATAATCCGTAGGTACTGGTTTGGTTCTTGGTTTACTATAAAACCGAACCAATCCGGACCATGCTCACCCCTATTAAGAAGACAATTTTGAGATGAGCAGTATTATGGTCAAACCTAATTTTGAGTATAGTCAAACATTTCGCAAAGATGCCAAAGAAGAAAATTGAAAAGCTCCAAACGGAACTAGAGCCAAACCTAAGTTTGCCATGATCCTTATGAACATCAATCAGAGACAAAATTTAAATGAGACTTAAGTCGCTAGTCTTTTACGAAAGATGTGTGAGAATTACCTAGGGAAGTTTGGTCAAAACTTGACGAATTTAAGATCTTTTCTCGAGGAGCTCCCTACTGGTTTTTTATCTCAGGGAAGTTTGGGCTGTACCTACTAAGTTCTCCGCGGTGCATCATTATTATTCGACGACTTTGTACCCAGGGTTGAAGTACAATGTTTGTATTGCAATGGAAGTTATGAACACAAAATTGCCTCCTTTCCACTAGCAACACTTGCTTTGACTTATTAAATGGAAGTCGATACAAACAAATATGTGCAGGACTAAAAAGCATAACATTGAGGAACACTCTCTCTACGGCAAAAGGACAAAAATATAGACTAGAAAAATTAGCCCTACAAGAAGTATTACAAAACAAATACTTTCGAAAGGAATTCATATTACCATGAATCATAGAATATAATTTTCTTAACCTAGGCAGGCAATCAATGAAACTAGTTGCATTTCTAAAAGAAGTGTCATGTACTCATGTAAGAGAAAAAGTAACAGAAGAGTGGCTTATCAAGAATTCTACCCCACAATCAAAAGTTAGACCCCACATTAAAATCACTTTGTAAGCTCCAGAAAAAAACAAGAAGATAAACAATAAGTGGTGATACTCACACAAATGACAATTCCTCTTCAAATTCTAGCTCATCTGGTTCCTTGAACTGAGCCAGCTTCTGTAGGTCAGATGAGACCACTTCCAAAATCTGCTTTTTCCCCTTTGCATGCAAAACACCCAGAGCAGGGCTGATTTTACTCAAAAACAAACTTTTCTTCTGCTCAAATTCAGCTTCCACTTCTTTCAGAAACCATTTTTCTTCCCTCCTCTACAAAAACAAAGACAACACAAAAACATCAATATCCCAAGGCCAAGGGGATAATAAAGGAGCAGTCAATCTCGATCAAGGTCAAGTGTGTAAGGTGCAAGTATGCATGACTGGCATCACTGGCCTTGTAGTAAAAAATTGGGACATAATGCTTATGCTAACAAAAAAGTGTTCTTGCAATAAGACACCTCCTTCCATAATTGTAATTTTAGTAATTTGTTATCTATTTCGTAACAACGCTAGCCACAAAAATGTTGGGCAGAACATCTGTCGCAGATATCTTAAGAATACTTGAGAGCAGCAATCTGAAAAAAAAAAAGAAAAAAAAAAAGAGGAGATAAAATTAAGTGAATAGCAAAACTTTCCATGAAGCACATGGGCCTTTTTTCTCTTTTTAAGAAGCAATGCCCTTGACCGCTGTAAAAGGTAGGCAGTGGATTGTGAATTCATCACGTGCGGGCTCAAATCATTACGCCTTTCTTGCTGGTCTGAACTTACCACGTTTCAATAGCTGCTTGCTTTGGGGGTAGCATGTGCGAAAAAAGTGGTGGTCTTAAACAGAAAAAGATAATGCACCATGTATGCATAAACCTTGTAACCAAATAAAAAATTAGAAGAAAATGGGAAAAGATCCATACCTGACAATATAAATGCACTGCAACTAACAAGAGAAAATTCAACCATGACATCATGACAACTCCGAAAACAAGTAACATCTGAGACATACAAGCGTGTGACGACCACTACGCAATTATTTACAAATTAAGTGGACAGTAGGAAAAGTTAATTTGAACGTTTACCCCTACAAGTGCACAATAAGGAGAAGGGGAAAAACAGTGAAAAATTGAGACACAAGACTCACGCAAACAAGGGCGCACACAATAAGACACCTCGCTCCATAGTTCTTGATTTTAGGAATTTTGTAATCAAGTTCTTAAGAACACAAGCATGCGACATTTTTGGTTAGCTTCTCGCCGTCCTTTTGGATTTGGTTCTCGGGTGAAATTTTTGCATGTGTGCCCGTGATCCGTTTAATCTTTGTATCCCTTCTCAAGGATTAATAGAGCTTTTTCTGCTGATCAAAAAATAAAAACACTAGCATGCGACACAAGAGTTGGGCGCAACAACTGGTGGCCAGATTCTGGCCCATATACTCTCACAAGCTAAGAGAATGAAATCTGACACAGATAAATTGATTGAAGCACACGGGCATTTTTTCTAAAGTTCCCAACATCTCTAGCAGCTTGCTTTGGGGTAGTAGGCATTACGATTTATATCAATTTTTCTAATCCATAGCTCTTTGAAACTTTTTGATAGTATATTTGCCTAAAGGATGAAAGAAATCTAATTTTGTAAGAAATTGTAAAAATTCAGGCAAATTCAATAAGACTTCCCTAAATTTTGAAGTGTACCAGAAACCAATCACCAAAATGTACATAGAAAATAAGGAAGAAGAACAAGTACAGGTTACTTGACTAGAGCTGGCACATGGAGGCTGACCCCGGAATACTGTACACAACAATGTAGAGGCAAGAGAAGAAAATAAGGAACCACTTACAATTTTAAATAGAGGGTGCTTGAGTTGTGTCAAATCATCATCGACACGCAACCATTCATCCAACTTGACGTGCTTAGTTTTACAGTAACGGCAATCATATTGAATAACCTTTGCAAATAACTTCCTTGGCTCAGTTGATCCATCGACTACTTGTAATGTCATAAGGTAGTAGGTTTCATAATAAAAACGGGGAATACTGACAGCCCCAACCACCTTTAAGAACTGGAGAGGAGGTTGATTCTACACAAGGAAAATAAAGGACAGATCAGAATCTAAGAATCAAAGGGAAGGGGAATAACTTAAAAAAGAAAAAGAAACCAACTCTCAAGTTCATCAGTTGTTGAATTGCCTGTGAAAACAATAATTCTCGAGCCAAAAAAAAGTAATCAATATTCAATACACCCTAAAAACATATTTACCCCACAACGAAACATAAATAGATGGAGAGAATCTATCTTATCATGAATAGCTGATACTTATCCACTATTACACAAATTCCAACTGGAGTCATAGGAGGCTAAACCGAAAGCCAATCATACAATATGACAAGCAAAAACACTAAATTTAGAAATCCTGAAATATAACAGAGAATAAAACATTCTAGGAACTGATTGACGATGAACCAACAGGAAAGTAGAATTTGAAAACAAAACCAAAAGCCGTAGTAGAGAACCTCTTGCTTCTTCTTCTTCTTGTTGAATTCACCCACAGCGAATTCCGCAATAGTTCGAGCATCATCATCGTTGGTAACCCCAAAAACCCGATCAAGATTTGACATCAACGCATAATTCTTCGTGGTATTATGCCAAAGAGGCATCCCGTAAAATGCCTCAAAGATCTTGCGGCCTTCATCATCAACGTCCTGAGTAACTTGCACCTTCGTAGGAATCCATTCGCCCCCCACCCGCCGACGGGTATGCCACAGACACGCCATTGATGAATTCGCCAGGTTTTTACGGAGTTACCCTGGAGAAAACCAAAACCAGAATTGCTAATGAAAAGCCACATAGACCCCATAACGAGTAACATAGTACTGTGATGGCAGGATAAAAAAAACATAACAACAGAAACATAGTACTCCACTACAACAGCATGCATATAATCTCACTCGCAATACCCAGATTTTGCGAACCAAATTTGGAGAGAGACAGAATCATTCAATTATCACTACACAGAAACAATATATAATACTTCCAAATTCAAGCCGGAAAATCCAATCCGCGCAATAGAAACTAGGGCAAAGTACAGATTACCTCTTCCGTGTGGTTTAAGTCTTGTGCTATCGTTACATTTTCCTTCCAAAACGACGGAAGGTGGAGTACACTTGAGAGAGTGAGAATGGAAAAAGTAAATAAATAAAGCTCTACTTCAATGTGAGAAGACAACATTACCCTTCTTCATCTTCTCCAACGTACCTACGGAATCAACCAATCAAATTCACAACAGTACGTCATCACGATTCAAAGCACACAGAAAGTTATGATCAAAAGAGTAAGGGCTGGTAGACAGAAAGACCATTTTGATCATAACTTTCTGTGTGCTTTGAATCGTGATGTGATTTTGGTGTCATTAGAAAGCTGACTTCAAGACCTCAAAATCGATATATAATTTGCATGTTTTCGATTTCGGACGAAGAAGTTATGACCGTTTGAAGTTATGACCGTTTGAATTTCAGTTAGTTAGAGGGGGTAAAGTGCCAAAAATAATAGTTAGAGGGGGTTAAGTGTCACCGAAGCATAGTTAGAGGGGGTTAACTGTAATTTACCCTTTAAAAAAAAACTTGCTTACCTAACAGGATTTCGTTCCTTTCCCAAAGCAATGGGCCCGGATCGAGGGAGCGCGAACGGGGAAGCAAGCGCTCGAAAATATAGAGTCGCCACTCGAATTTGAAAGTCCGAGATGTTTGGACTCGATTTCCACAGGCCGCTATAAAAGGAATGGAGTTCCAAAATGTGGCTCCTATTTTGGCCATCTCTAGACGATAATGTCCCTCGGTTCGGAAACTAGCCAATTACATTTACTTCTTTAGGGTTTTGGGCGTTTCCGTCATTTCGCGCTCAAAAGTGGTGGGCCATGGATACTATTTGGGTTATTTACGAATTACTTTAACGGGTTTTCGGACTTTCGATATTTTCCGTCTGCGTCCCGACTTTTCTACACTATTTTGTCACGTAGTGGTGTTGGGCTTGGGGGCTTTCCGGTAAAATTGCCTCCCCCGGTTACTGTACACGCGGGAATAAAGGCTGGAATCCAGCCGGTCTTTCCCTTGCAATTCAGTTTTTCCTTTTTTGATAATGCTCTCCCAATTTTTTTTTTTGATCGGTAATGCTCTTCCGATTCGTCTTCTTCTCTTCCCATTTTGGCCCCGTTCAATTGCCAGGAAAGTACAGGAAAGGATGGGAAAATCAACTTTCCCATAACTTTTGTAGTGTTCAGTTGGCAGGAAAGTAGTGGGAAACATGTTTTTAAGTTTTCCTGCAAGATTTACTTTCTTGTAAAAGTGATCCTGCCAAAAGCATAGGATTTTGCATCACGGGAAAAGTTTTATCCATTGTGGGGCCAAAATAATTGGCGGGTAAAAAAAAAGTGAATGACGCCAATACCAAAAAAATACAAATTAGATTTTTAGAAATACACTTTGAGATTTACGTAGCAACAATAATTTTGACTACTACGGTGCTTTTTGAGTTAATTGTTGTGGAAAAAGATTGGTAGTTTATTTTTTTTAGAAGTATTTATTTATCTTGTCATTAGTCTTCAATTTTGTTTTCTACTAACTAATTTTTAGTGAATTTTTGCATCGGCAACTAATCAAGCACAGTTGTTTAATATTTATTTATTTAGTTATCATCTACTTATTTTTTAAACTTTATTTGTACGGTTGATTATCAGATAATGTCAATTTAAATGGGGGATTTGCATGACCATTCAAAATATAGCAAATTGAATAGGGAATTGCAAGTCGATTTTTTCATTTCTTGTTAAGGCTTTGCATTAGATAAAATACATTTTCCGTATGTGTTAATTTTTGAAATATAATAGCCTATTATTTAGCTCTCAAAGTTACTTTTATTTAAAATTAGCCATGGGAATAAAAATAAAGAAGTTTCTCATAAGTGTCTTTTCCCGGCAAATGAACTACTAAACTTTAGTTTTCCTGCCAAAAAAAATTGTCAAATGAACACTCACAGGAAAATAGATTTCTTTTTCCTCTACTTCACTTTACTTAACTTTTCCTGAGAATAACTTTCCGGTACAACATTCCTGACAACTGAACGGAGCCTTTGGGTTTTCTTTCATCCGGCCACCACCATCTCTGCGACGGACGGCCAGGCAGGCGTCTCAAAGCAGATGATGCCCGATCAGCTGCAGGAGGAGAAGTGGAGGCGGCAGGGGTGATCTGTTGTTGTTGTTGTTCTTCTTCTTTTTGATTCGTTCGCCATCATCGCTCCGTGATCGAGACCAGCAGAAACAAAAACCCTAAACTATGGCTCTCTCTCTCTCTCGTGCTGAACTTGTGAACGACGTCGACGATGATGGTATCATCGATCGATTCGTCTTGCTCCCGTTGATCGATCGTCTTGCTCCCGTTGATCGATCGTCTTGCTCGGAGTCAACTCTCTCTCTATCTCTCTCTCTCCAGTTTCGGTTTCAGAACTTCGCGTACCATCGACTGCTGATTTGTCCACCGATTGTCACTACCACTTCCAATCATCACCACCGCCTCTAAACTTCATCACTTTTGCAGGTATACATTTTCTCCCTCTTTCTGGTTGATTATATTTGCATATTTTCGTGTATATGTATGCATGTATATACACAGCAGATTTGGGACAGGTTACAGGGGTTCCTTTCTTGGACGATTTCTCATTCTTGCATTGTAAATTTGGTTTATAATCCTTCATGATATTTAAAGTACATTCTCCGCTTGTTCTATTGCTGCTGGAATCGCTTAAAACCATCGACTAATTGGTTGTAGATTTTTTTCTCCCTATGAAATCGTCTTCATGTTTTAGGGGAAACCCCAAAAAGGCCGCATTTTAACCGTTGAAATCTGATTCCCAAAAAATGAGAGATGTGTGAGGACCAATTTCGTGATTTTTGTGCTCTATGATATCAATAATTTGTAATGATTCCAGTAGATTCAAGCATTGTCTCTAGCGCAGAATAGGGAAAGCTCTGCCCTTTCGTGTTTGGTCAAGAATTAAAAAGATAAGTGCAAGAAAATGGTGTCGTGGTAGCATCATCTCTGGCACAAAATAGGGAAAGCTCTGCCTTTTGTTTTTATTAAAGGATTAAAAAGATAAGTGCAAAAACAAAACCTTTAGGCTCTAGGCACAATATTAAAAAGATAAGTACAAAAACAAAACCTTTAGGCTGAAAGAAACTCAAAATGTCCAGGCCCTTCTTATTCTTCATCTTTAAGCACTCTAAGCACGATAGGTTAAGTAGCTGCTTTAGCTCGCTCACTTGGGAAGGATGATATATAGGAATCGGTAACTTGATATGCTTGAAATGACGTGAAAGGAAACAATAATAAAACTTTCGTAGTGTTCCACAAAAACATAGGTTGAGAGCATGTGAATACATTTCGTTCAGATTTTTCGATGTAATTACCAGTGACGAACAACAAAAAACGTGAAAACTTAATACATTCACGTTTTGCTACCTTTTCTTTTACCTGGGCTGAAAATGTAACGAGGCAAGTCAAGGAATAGATTTGTAGCGTGACTAGCATGGCTTAAAGGGAAGTCATTGTTGGATGATGTGGAAAAACTTGTAGGATGAAAGGCAGTTCAGACACAATAGGTTAGGCAGCCCCTTTAGCTCGCTCACGTGGGAAGGATGACATATATAGGAATCGGTGACTTGATATAGCCAAAATGACCTGAAAGGAAAGAGTAATGAAACTTTGGCAGTGCTCCACAGAATAACGGGCTGAAAGCAAGCGTAATTGGATTTCGAAGTGTTTTGTGCTGCAGCCATCAGTGTGCATCAGTTGGAAGGAATGGAAAGCTGGGAGCAACATGCACGTAGTGCTTACGAGCTTTTTGAAAAGGATGAAAACAGACCTACTATGACAGAGGAATTCGCCTCGGTATGGTCTTTTTTCCCTCTCTTTTGTGGTTTTCAATAAACAAATGGATATGTTTACTCATTCCGCTCTCAAAGCACATAATTTTTCTGTAAATTTTGTCCATTTGTTCGTATAAGGTCGTGCTTAAATAGATTTTTATAAGAGTGCAAGCACAAAATTGGTCATAGATACTGCAAGGAAATTGGTCACAGATACTGCAAGAAAAGAGCCACTGTTGAATGCCCCGGTGTCCAACTGGAGAAATCTTTTGTAGCATAATTATAAAATTTTGGTTCTTATGAAATTATCTGTGGCTGTTAAACTGAATAGAAACCAATTGGCTTTAAACTGCAAGTTACAATTATGACCTTACATATATTAACAGTATATTTAAGTCACTTTTGGCCTACGAAGAAAACAACAGAGAAGAAATTGTAGATTTTATCATACATTCCAGATTTTGGGACACAAATGTTTGAAGATTCAAAATTCTGCGTCTTTTAATCCATATGGATCTAAACTCAGATATGCTTATGATTTTCCATTTCCTACTAGGAACTTGGACTTAGCCCGTCAGTACCGGTTCATGTAGTTCTCCAAGACTGGATAAGACAAGCAGACAGCAAACTCAGTTTCATGGGGTTTGTTAGACTTCTTCATGGAGTTTCTTCTCGTTCATTTCAGAAGGCTTGAAAGAAAACATGCTCTATGAATTTTATCTTAAGCTCATTTTTCGTGTCCCCAAACAACGGAACTAAAATCTTGCGGTTGGGGGACAAAATGCCTGCCCACCTCAAGATGCATCCCAAACAGGCAACGAGTTACCTCTTAACTGTGCAAAGGATCGCTGCACATTGAAATTATATTTGAGGCTGCATGAGGAGCAACCCAAAATCATTTTGCAGCATAGTCTCATGTTAGTATGTTATGTTCAAATCCTTTTTTTGACCCCTTCTTCTCATGTAATAATAACTTTTTAAGTGCTTTGTGCCATTGAGATTTAGAGGATTGTACAGATGAGGGTAGATCACAAAAATGTTTTGTAAGGTTACAAAACATCTTAACAATGGAAGTGAGTTTTGTGGTCTTGTGTGTATCCCTCGTGTACCCAGATACACCTGATTTTTCCATAAGTTTCTTATTGTGATCTCAGTTTCCATTTTTCTTACATCAACTACTTAATTTCTCTATACTCAATGGTTTTTTCCCCTGATAGTTCTTTTTTTCTTTGAGCATCGGAGATTCATTCAAAAAAGCCATGCGAGATCTACAAAGGAGATCCATGACATAAACAGAGGAAAGAGCCAAAACCTATACCAAGACCTGAAACATCACATATTGCAAAGCAGATTGAACATAGTTCCGATATAGTGGTAGCCAAACAATGAGGAGGTGAGCAAGCTAAAACTGGAACCTGAAAATATCCCATAGCTGCGGGGGGGGGGGGACCAGTGGCCATTTTCCCCACAAAATATGGTGCTCTATCAATCTACCGCACATTAGTACTCAATCCTAATGTACATATAGAATTACATATCATGGTGTTTGATCCGAACAACTGCGAATGGATCTACTCTTTGTATTGAACTCCTGCCTAATGAATGCATTTATAAAAACTAATCATCCTTCAATTCACACCAAACGTATCATATTCCAATTCTCAAAACAACGACATCACTTCAAAATTTTTTACTGAGCACGTGATTCGTGCGGAGTACGAACCCCGACACTAGTAACAAGATAATGTTATTTGTTTGGCTTAGGTGGAGGGAGTGCGTAAATGACTACTCCATTTTTTAACATCAACTGAAATGGCCCAAAAAGAGTGACTTGTCATCAGTGACGTTTGCATGGTTGGACATATGGGTACATATTCCATTTTCAAAAGTTAAATAAGCATTCAGTTGCCAAAGCCTTATCCATGTTATCATTATTGGGGTTCTTTTTCTCTAGTAGTAAAGTTTTTGTAGTACAAATTATTTGATTAAACCAATGTAGTACTATAGAACTTCACTGGTTTCCTCATCCTAAAACTTTGGAAAAATGGCAATCCTCGGGCTTTATTAGTAAAGTTTCTACTCTTTCTTCTTCTCCAAGGTCTTCCTTTCTCACTATTCGAGCTTTCGATCGAGAAAGAATCAACGGGTTTTTTTTTTTTGCGAAACAAGCAACACGTTTTTGAAATTTCTTCTTGCTACTCAATACAGGAAAAAGATATCGTCTCGGAGGATATTTCTGTCAGAAACAAAGGGAGCATAGGGCTTTAAGATTTATACAGGCAATATGTAGGCTAAGAAATTATCACTGTAACTGAAATCTATCTGTTTAATTGCATAAGTGTCACTCCCCCCTCAATGTAGTTCCGCCTAGGACTGCTCGCGTGCGGATTGGTTTTGATGGTTCGGTTAATTCGCTGGACAACCCTTTCCGCCCATCATCCCATTGTAGGCTTGCCTGGTGATCTCAATGGACCACAAACCACGTGAACAACTTTGGACTTACATGCAAGAAGAAATTCACATAAACAAGATGAATATTAATATTAATTAGGCAAATATATTAAAACTCATTGCCCATACTCCCATAGTTTACCATAACAGAAACATACAAGACCACCCTCAAGGGCTTGGCGTGTCAAGGCCTAAAACTGATGAGTTTGCTCGCGTCTCATGGTACTATCAATTTTACTGGGGACAATTTATAATATGGAATTTTGCTCTGACTTTAATTAAAGTCCCGCTATTAAACTCTGGAATTGTTCTCATGATTAATTGAGATGCACCGAAGGTACCTACGTTGTAAAAAACACAAACACACGCATGACAAAAGTACCCAAATTCCGATACTACAATTTCCAAATACACACATTGGTTTACCAGATTGAAGTCTAGCCTTACCGCACCACTTGACGACACATTTGTACCGCACGTCTGTAGAACCCGCTCCAGATCCCTTAAAAATACAAAAAAATACTCATAAATTTTAAAACAATTTGTATGGGGCCTTGTTTTTTTACTTATTACTAACATTTTGTCTCGATTTGAGTGCATATCGTATCCTTTTGGCTTCTCAAAAACTATTTGCGGATCCCACCTGACCATAAAATCCCACCTTCGATTATTGTGTCTTACCTTTTTCTTTTGAATTTTTTTAGCTTATTATTGGCTCTTCCCTCTGAGAAATTTTTGGGTACTGGATGGGTATCCCATGGCTGTGCTCACGTGGTATCCGAATACTATCTGAGCCGTTTAAAAGTGTGTTGGACGGTCTAGATTGAAACCCTCTTTCTCCTCTCACCCCACCACTCTCTCTCTCTCTCTTTTCTCTCTACAAATCTGTACCGTCCAGAACCAAAATGGATGGTCCGGATGCGTCAAATGAGCACCACGTGGTACCCACCCAGCACCCAAAAATTTCTCAGAGATAGGAAAATGATAGGTACCAACTTTTCTTTAATATCTCTGTCCACATAACTACTAAAAAATGATAGAAGTAATTACCCAAAAAAAAAAATGATAGAAGTTCTGATAAATATAAAAGTACTAAAACAAAAGAAAAAACACCCCACGTTTGGTGGACGAATTTTTTTTTATTTTATAATGTAATGTCCAGGCCTACTTTTGCGTACTTCAACTAATTTTGGGGCCTTGAAGTTAACGATTGGGTAAATCTCGAGTGGCCCTAATATTTAGAATGCTTAGCTTTCGTGTAATTCGAATTTTCAACTTCTTGTGGGCAAGCCTTGCTTTCTTATGCCTATCTCACTAAACCATTTGGAGTTTGGTGCACGAAACATTTTTGGACACCATCAATAAAACGCATAATTCACATAATTAAATTATATATATGTTATCCATATAGCATGGGTCCACTCCAACTTTTTAAGCATTACAATTAAAGAAAAAGTAATTCAATGTGCCAAAAACAAGCAAAGCGTTCCCTTTTTCTCCAAGATTATGGTAAACTTTTTTTTGGTAATGTTGGTGCCTCAAACTAGCTTTCGCGTATTTTGAATCAATCCCTATAGCTTTTCCATAATCCTTTCCACGCTGGCAGTGGCGGACCCAGGAATTTGATATAGCGGGGGCACCAATTTTCTTTGTAACGCTGTAATATATGAGTTACAGTTAAACACATTCACACCAAAATAATTTTAGCATTTATGATAATGTAGTAATTTAAAATATATATGCATTTTAATAACAAGCTACTTGGGCAAATTTGCGCACCTCGACTATATGTGTTAAAACAAAATTATCACATGTGCATCATCTATTTTCCTATTATTAACTCTACAAGTACAAGTTTCGGGGATAAAAAATGTACAAATACAATGTGCGGGTTCATATTAAGTACTACACAAATGATTAGAGATGTTGGGGAGTGTGGGAAACCTTGGTTGTGAAAGAGTTTTAGTGGATTTTGGGAAAAAAAAAAAAACAGTAACCAAGAGTTTTAATGGATTTTGGCGATTAAAATACAGTAAAAAATTCTTCAGAGTGCGGGGAAGAGGAATCGAACTCTCGCCGTTTGTTCATGGAGGTTGCTTACCATTGCACCAAACTTCAACTTATTGCATATATTAGCATATATAATATATATATACACAAAATCAGGAATTTTTTTTAAAAAAAAAAGGCGTGGGGGCACGTGACCCCGCGTGTCCTATGGTGGGTCCGCCCCTGCTGACGCTGGCAAGGAGATTATGATAAACTTGGGTTCCGATAACTGTATCGCAGATCGAGTGAAAGTGTTTGTCTTTAGATCGAGAAACAAATAGTAACTAATTTTCCTCAACTTGAATACTAATTTTTCCAAAATTTTACAACGGTTTTCGGGGGTGGGGGTGCAAAAACTGAAATGGAATGAATGTGGTGGGGCGACTCCGTAATGGATCAATAGTTTAGATTGAAATTACTGTACTACCTAACATTTGTTCTCTTTTTTTTGTTCAAAAATGATACTCACACAACACCAAACACAATCTCTCACATACATGTGAACTTCACATACTATACTATGTGTGGACCCCACATATATGTGAGGTTGTATAAATTATTGTGTTTGAATCGTTGTATGAATAACATTGTTGTTTTTTGTTACCCCTTAGGATGGGCAAATGGTACTGCATATGGGTGTAAGCAGCTCATGTTTTGGACCGGAGAAAACAGTCCAAATTAAGATCATACATCCACAAAAATCAATGGTTCGAATGTGTTCAAAATCTCTTGGCGTGAAGAATTCAATTCTTCTGGTAAAGAGTCTTTGAGCAGATCAGAACCGCTCATTACAGTATTGGACGGTTCAGATTACGACTGTCTCCTCCAACACAAAACATGGACCGGAGAGGATCCGCTTCCCTACCATTAATGTAAAAGCTTGTAGTGGCCCAATGGGTGGTGGGGTATTTTTAAGTTGGCAGTTATTCCACTGTTTGCATAAAGTGTTTCCGCATTTATCATCGCCATGTACGAAAGATTCTGAAGGAGTAGTATCACCGATTACCATAAATCCGTAATACCCCCTATCTAGAAATCGACCAAATTAACAAGCACACTCGCAGGATCAGGCTTCGCAAACCCAACACGTTGCAAGCATCGGATTAACACCTGCCAAAATATATGTCAAATATGGGGTCAGTGTCGGTGTAATCAGTTTATTGTTTAAAATATGTAGTGGGATTAAAAAGTGTACTAAAGTTTCATTTACTAGTACTTATTTTTCACATTTTCCTTGTTGCGCTTTAAAATGGGGGAAAAAACAGTAGGCCTAAGAGCAAGACCAATGGGAGATTGTTATACTAGCTATTTTCCAGCCCCAAATGAAAATTTTGGTCTGAAAAAACTGGTCTCCAATGGGGGATGGAAAAGAAGATGGAAAATAGCTTTGATATAAATGGGGATGGATATATCCTCTTTAGATGCATCTTTCCCTCCTTAGACAGCTCAGCAAAACAATAAATTACCAGAAAAATGGACGGTCAGAGTATACCTAAGTTGCCAGAAAATGGCCGAAAAAGCTCGTAACTTGCTGGAAATTGGGAATCTCAAAATCTGCCGGCTTGAACTTGAAGCTTGAAGCTTGAACATGTCGGCAACAAACTCGTCGGAGATTCGACGGAAAGAGGGGGTTCCACGGTTGGGGGTGAGATCGAGAGAGGAGAGGGGTTTTCAATGGGTGCGTGTGTGTTTGGGAGAGAGAGAGAGAGAGCTGATCGGTGGTCTGGATCTGGAAAGAGGGGAGGGTTTTGGCGTGGTGGGGTGTTCTGTGTGTGAGAGAGAGAGAGAGAAAAGAGGTGTTGGGTACTTGAATCTACACACCGAAAATAAATTGTTTTCCGGTTGGGCTCTCTCTTTAATTAAATTTTTTTTTTTTGTAGTTGTAAGTGGAGTATTTGTTTCTCTCTTTAACAAAATGGAGTAACTTTTTAATGAATTAGTAGTTAATTAATTTAGGTGAACTAATTTTTAATTACTTTTTCATACTAAAATAACTATTCCTTCCCTCATTTTTATCCCATCATCGGAGACGGAAGAGTCTACTTATCCATCTAACTAATTTTTAATTATTTTTTCATACTAAAATAATTATCTTTTTTTTTTATATTCACTAAAATAATTATCCATTTCCACATTTTCCATCTCACCATTGGACTTGCTCTAACCTCACGCAGCACCCTCACATCTACTCCTACCTGCTATATATATTCCATAAAGAGAGAGAGCCGGTGAAGCCCAAAAGTAGAGAGAGAGAGAGAGAGAGAGAGAGAGAGAGGGATAGATGACGATGAAGGGAAAAGAGAGAGAGGGAGAGATGACGATGAAGGGAAAGTATTTGGACAGAGAAGTGTTGCCGTTTCTTGTAATGGTAATAGTTGAAATCACAAACGTAGGCACAAGCATACTCTTCAAATCAGCCACCAAAAAAGGGATGAGCTATTTGGTCTTCATGGTCTACTCTTATGCCGTTTCCTCTCTCTTATTCATGCCCATGGCCTTCCTCTTTCACAGGTCTCTCTCTCTCTCTATCTATCTCTCTCTCCACAAATTAAGTGTACTGATTTGGTTACCCATATACGAAAAAGACTTAATTTTCTGATTCATGCGCAGAAAAACTGATTTGCCCCCATTCAGCCGCAACATCTTCGGAAGAATCTTTGGCCTAGCACTTCTTGGGTACGGATTATAAACTATGCTTTAGTCAAACCCAGAAATTTCTGGGTATTAACTAGAATCAAGGTTATAGTATTAGTTCCAGAAATTTGTGGGTATTGAGTATACAATTAACAGACCCAATTTCAGGAAATTTAATTTAATTTTTCTTGAAATTGTGATTGTTTTCTTTTTTTAATTATTATTATTATTTTTTTGGGGAAGACAGGTTTGCATCGCAGATGCTTGGGTACAAAGGTATTGACATCAGCGATCCAACTCTTGGTTCCGCCATCAGCAATCTCACACCAGCTTTTACTTTTGCCCTCGCCGTTGTTTTCAGGTTCTTTCTTCATTTCCTCTGTTTTACTTTTTGATTGAATTTATGTATTTATTTGTACATCTTGAAATTTCAAAAATAAGAGATTTTTTCTTGGACGGATGGTATGGATTTGGCTTTAAAAGTCAAATAGTAACTTTTTTTTTTCTTTATTCAAAAAAAATTTGCATTTGTTAATTTCGTATCAAACTTTTGACTTATTGATTCGTCTCGACGAGAGGAATCGGAAAAGTATAAAATTTTGATCAAAACTCATAATTTAAAAAAAACAAAAATAAGTAAAAAAAGTTGTCTTTTTGACTTATTTTTATTCAAAAAATTATGAGTTTCGATCAAAATTTTTTATTTTTCAGATTCCTCTCGTCGAGACGAATTAATAAGTCACAAAATTTTGACGCAAAACAAACAAATGCAGAAAAAATTCAAATAAAGACAAAAAAAATAAGTTATTCAATCCAAACCCAATGTATCTCGTTCTTTTTCGGTAGCCGAGAATTTTTTTTCCCAAATGAAATGCATATGCAAATTCCCCTTCAAAAATAAAGAAGAATGAAAAATCCTCCTTTTTTTTGTGATGGCTTATTTTTTTGGTAATTGAAATCACGTAATTGACAAGTTTCTTCCACTTAATATTTTTTATTTTTCCTTTATTTTTAAGTCCGGATCACCTCTACTAATTTTGAGGGATCAATCTCACCGCCCACTTGCAGGGTCCCAATTAAACCACTTGCAGGGTCCCAATTAAAGCAAGAGCAAATCTCTATATGGATTGGCCCTAAAAGAGTTGATAGCACCTAAGAGGTTTCGCCCTTGGGGGTCCAATTTATAATCCTCCATTTTGGTCCAGTTTTGGCCCTTTTGGGCTTATTTTGGACCCACATCAATGACCAAAACAGTCCATATTTTAAATCTTGCAAACCAGTATGTTGATGGAAGAAATTAACTTGATTAGATACCAATAGTTTACGTTTGTTGAAAGAAGATAAAATGAACTGTCCAAACTTTCACTGTCCATTTTGTCCTGCACAAACGTGAATTATTAACATAGCTATAAGTGTCTAATGAAGATAATTTTGATCAAGAACATACTTCTTTACGATATTCAACATATGAACCGTTCCGATTATTGTTATGGGCCCGGAATGAGCCCAAAACAACCCAAAACAGGACTAAACTGGAGAATTATGAAACTTATCCTTGTCTTTGGTTTGTTTTTTCAAAAAATTCTTTGGTGTACTAATTTTTAACCCCTTTTTTGTTTTTGTTGTTTTAAAATACAATTAGGATGGAGAACATATCAATACGAAGTGCAAGCACTCAGGCTAAAGTGATAGGCACCATCGTCTCAATATCAGGCGCACTCATTGTGGTTTTGTATGCCGGCCCACCACTTTTAACTCCATCATCACCGTCCGTTTTACCCAACCAAGCTATGATCGGCTCACCACAATCGGGTTGGGTCCTTGGTGGCTTCCTCCTCGCAGTTGATTATTCCCTAGTCGCTGTTTGGTACATTTTTCAGGTAATTCCAAATGTCTTTCTTTTGCTTCTTTGATACTTGGGTGAATATTTCTCAAGTAAAAGTACGCTTCCTTTCCATTTGTTACTAGTTTTAGCTGTATTGGTTTGCAGAATGTTTGAGAATATGAGTTTCAAAAAGAAAACAAAACCGGTGCTGTTGGATTTATTTGTGGACACGAAAAACTCACTTTGATGAGCAGGATCAGTCTCTCTCCTTTTTTTTTTAATAACTCATCAAGAGTATCAGTCATTTGTAAAATTATGTCTATGAGTTTATCGACTACCTCGAATACCAATTGACGTGTGATTGAATAATTTATTTTTGTTAACTTGATTTTGAATTCGAGTGTGCCAATTTATTTGTCGATCAGTTTTTTCTTTCCGGATACTAAACAACATTGAAAGATCTTTTCTTAACCTTGCCAGGCACGAACAGCGAGGAAGTATCCGGCAGAGTTTGTTTTAGTTTTCGTCTACAACGTATGCCTAACTTTTATATCTGCACCTGTATGCTTGTTCTTGGAACCCAACTCACACAGATGGGAATTAAGAGCTGATATTGCATTGGTTGCTGTTTTATATGCGGTAAGATCCCCTTGAATCTTCAATGTAAAAAGTTAAAGACCTTTTTTTGGGGTAAATCAAGTCCAAAACTTTCCTTGAAGTGTGACTTTATTTGGATCGTGGATGTGTGGAGTGATTTATGCTGTTTTTCCAGGGTGTAATTGGTGCATCGGGCATCGTTGTCCATACATGGGGATTGCGCGTCAAGGGGCCTGTTTATGTCGCATCGTTTAGGCCTTTGTCAATCGCCATCGCAGCTGTTATGGGTGTCATTTTCCTTGGCGATTCTCTCTATCTCGGATGGTAATATTAAACTCTTTCTGCAAAAATATTTGTTTTGCTGATTCTTGACATTTTTTTGTTGTTGCAGTTTCGTGACATTTTTTTTGCCATGTGTTTAATAAAGAACTCATTTCTGGGATCCTTAAAACCGAAAATCTTCTTCAATTTTGGCAATAAAAATTGGACTGGTCTAGCTTTAGCTTTTTGGGGTCCATTTTCTGATCACTTTCATGATCAAAATTGTTGATTTTGTGGAGCTCGTTGAGAAGACTTAGGCCCCGTTTGGACAAAAAAGAAAGCCAGGCTTTCCCGCCATATTTAAGCCAAAAAGTCACAGTGGTTCAGCTATCCCAAAAAAGCAGACTGCACATGAATGAAATTATCAAAATGCCCTGCCAAAACCTTTTCCCTTGCTCTTTTTTCATCACCGACTCCACAGTGTGTGTCATAAGGCAATTATCTTGTGGGGCGGGGGGTATTTTTGGAACACCGGGGTGGGGTCGGGGAGGCTCTGTGTGTGTCAGAAGGCAATTATCTTGGCAATAAGCCAATAAGCCATAAAATGGCGGGAAAGCCTGGCTTTCTTTTTTGTCCGAACGGGGCCTTATCATGCCAAAAATCATGTTGATCATTATTCAATCAGCATGATTTTAGAACATAATTATCTTGAGAAAAATAGATTGACACAGTTGAACGAAACCCATTTAGTTCAAAATGATTTTCGATTAGCATCCCAAAAAACAAAAATTGGACCGGTCTACTTTCTTGCAAATTTGGAGAGGAGCCGGTCAGCAATTGCTGTTTTCTGTTTTTTGCAAACATTTTTTGAAAAGTGATCCAGAGTTGATTTTCTGATAATTACATCCAAACAAAATTGTTCTACGGTTGTTGGTCTTGGCTGTTTCGTGGTTACTAATATTATGATCCTTTTGAATTTTGATCTTCTGAATTTCTCGCAGCGTTATAGGAGCAATAGTAATATCCGTCGGCTTTTATGTTGTGATGTGGGGAAAGGTGAAAGAAGACATGATTGAGGATTCTGGAGCTTGTAGCTTGGAATCCCCACGCCCAGAAAATGTCCCTCTATTGAAATAATAATATGCGGTGTAACTCAAGATGTTATGTGGTGTAACTTAAGATGCAAATCTGCTCTCCGTCACCCGTTTGTGTCACTGCTTGCGCGTAGTCAATTCTTTGTATGTAATTTTGATGATTCGTCCGCTGAAAAAGGCCGATGTTATATAGCCTTGCTCGAGTGGAGACGGATAATATAGGAAGATGGAAAGTTGTACAGAGTGTTTTCGAAAATGTATCCTCAATGTATTTGTGTTTGCTACCTGTTTATTTATGCGATCCATTGACATGTTCCGATTGACTCCGTAATAAGTCCCTTGTTCCAGGTAACATATGTTCACGGGAAATCGGGTAATTTGGTTGCCTCCCTCTCATTTGGGTCGTTCGATCTTTTTTTCTCTGTTGGTCTCTTCATTATTTGTAATTCTGTATACTCTTCTTTCGGGGTGATTGGTAGGCGCGGGGCGTTAAAACCTCTTATTCGGTACTCGCTCGGCCAGACACCTTGGAGCGAGTACTCGGCGAGTAATGCCCATCGAGTAAGGGATTAGTCCCCTCGGCATTGTGAATACCTCAACATCACTCCCGTCACGCCTCTTATGGTTTCTGCAGAGAGTAAAGGAAAGGCATCCATCCAAGATTCTTTTCGTTCGTTCACCTCTCGCATTGTGGCATCGGCACCTCCGCAAATTCATTGGTCTGTGGATCAAAATAAATAATCAACTGCTGACGCGGGAACTTATCTTCTTTGCGAGCACTTCCACTAACCAACCAATGCAGGCGTCCGCTCACTGTAGGACCCCGACTCCACTTTTCCCTTTTTATATGGGAAAACAAATTTCTGTCCAAATTTTATCTTTAAAGCTACCAGCCATGACAATTTTGTCAGTGTAAAACTCGCCAACGTGATCTGTACCCGCCATTACTGCCTTGTAATCATCCGAGGACGAGTCATAACAAAGTCCAGAAATAGTATCATCAGAGTAGGAATCGATCAATCGCTCATGGGAAAGCACTTTCTTGGAGCATCGGGTCATTGGATTCCACAAGAACAACTCGTTGCCAGCATTTAAAAGCAAAAACCCGTTACAAGAGCCCCTGATTCTCATACCACAAATTGATTCTATATCCACCAGTGCCTTCGGTTTAGGGAGCTCCATTACCGAAGCTTCATCATCTATCATGCGTATGGAATACCGAGGGTGATAAGTTGTAGGCACGACGACAACTTGTTGTCTCTGAACTGAGAATTTGAAACTCGGATCGGATATTAAGTAACTCCAATGCTTGGAAACACACCTGAATCGAAGAAGTGACTTAGCTGGTAACTTTGAAAGTATCCAAAGAATAATTTCATCAGGAAATTGGGAGAATAGAGTTTCTGTTTGCGCTTTCGATTCCTTGTTCCTCCCTTCTCTTCCCCCTTGGCTCCATCCTCTTCTTTTGGAAACTGTTTGGAGAAGAAGCTGTTAGCTCTAAAACTACTGCTGGAGGTTTTCATGTACCAAAGGCACCATAATACACAGTTGTAGAGTTCTTAACAAAAATTAAAACACATAAGCAGCATCATTTCTATGTAGCATGATTAGCATCTATAAATCAAACAAGAAACAATAAAAAGATATATTCCGACAATCAAAATCAAACTGAATTTTTTTTTTCCCCCCTTTTCTCTCCAGGAATTATACCAGATGGATGTGATAGTGTTCCTCTGGAGGATGATGGAGACCTATGTAGCACCGACACTCCACCGGGGGTGACGTACCGGTGTCGGACACCGACACGCACCGGACTCGCGGCCGACACGTGTCGGACACTTCTCCAGAAGTGTACTGTTATTTTGGGCAATATTTGGAGTCCGACACTTGACAGACACTTTCGGACACTTTTGGAACACTTCGGGGGTAAAAATACAAATATAAGAGCTTTTAAAATGGATCTAAGTGTAATTAAAACTATCCCAGACTTAAAAAGATAACGTAGTACGTTACACTCGCAGACGACTCTGATCGATGATGCAATACAGAGAAGAAGACTGATCGACGACGACTCAATCCAGGTAAGTTCGCCTCTCTCTCTCGCCTCTCACTCTCGTCTCTCTCTCTCTCACCTCTCTTTCTCATGTGCTCGTCTTTCTCTTGCCTCTCACTCTCGCCTCTCTCTCATGTGCTCTTCTGATATTCTCTTTCTCTCTCTCTCTGTGTGTTCACAGTTCACTCTTTCTTTCTCTCTCTGATTAGATTTAGGGTTTAGAATTGATGATCAGATTTAGGGATTCGCTTGAGCTTGGGTGAAATTCTGATCGAGCAAAACTAGGAAAAGGTCGGCCAGTTCTAGTGAACCAAGCTCGGGTGAAACTCAAATCGAACAAAGCTTCGGCAACGTCGGTTAGCTACCAGCTATGGTAACGTACAAAACAAGTCCCCCCTCCCTCTCTCAAAAGTACCATTCGGAAAAATGGGGATGGGTTGGGGTTGAGAATTACTACTATGCAACCTTTCAGATAACTTTATGCCTAAAGTTTTGAGGATCGATCGGAGATGCTCTTAACTTTCAAATTCTTACTTTAGTTTTATGAGTTTTTATTTTGGGTAAAAAGCTGAAAACCGTACATGTCTATAAGATAATTAGAAATTAAACTTAAAAGTTTTTTGCAATTTTATTCTTGGGCAAAGTCCACTTTGACCTCATATGGTTATCGCCATGTGCGGATACCCCCCATGGTTCAACACTGAGCACATAACCTACCTGTGGTTTTGAAAATATGCGGATAGACCCCCTGCCGTCATGTTTTCCATCTATATTAACGGACACAACATTAAAAGACCGATATACCCTCATCATGTCCCTTGATTCTTCTTCTTTTTTAAATCTAACCACACCATCCCCTATACGAAAAATTGAATTCAAACCGTTGATATTGTAAATTTTGACGAGTATTACATCTATGCCAAAATTTAATGCTTTGTTCTCTTTACAACTCAAAAAGAATTTTTCAAAAAATTCCCCCTAGATTCCCCATACTTCCAATATTTCTCTCTCCACTTATTACCTCTACTATTTTTCAAATACCAATCCAAACACAGCATAAGTCAATCAAAAAATGAAAAGATCAAGGTCAAATCGATTTTGTTATGAAATTAAAATTTCAAATTTGAATTTACTAAAAATTAGATCATTGGGTTATTGATGCCTGATCAAGATGATTTTTTACAGAGATACACTATTCTTTATTTAATACATTATGAACGACTCAGATTACATTATAGAGGCATGTGAGATACACCTCCGTTAATATGGATGGAAAACATGAAGGCAATGGGTCTATCCGCACATTTTCAAAACCACAGGTAGGTTATGTGCTTAGTTTTGAATCATGAGGGGGGTATCCACACATGGCGATAACCACAGAGGATGAAAGTGGACTTTGCCCTTTATTCTTCCTTCCCATTCAAAGAAACACAAGATGCATAAATGTGTTTTTGATAACTAGGTATCCGGACCAATTTATGCGCATCTCAAAATGCGTAAATGTTAAGAGGATAAAACAACTTTTTTGGGAAGGAAATTACCCTCTCTCTCTCTCTCTTTTTTTCTTTTAAATTCCATTTTTGTCAGAGTACTATTTAGGGAGGCTTAATTATTCATCCTAGAAGTCTAACAGAGTTAAGATTTTGTCATCCCGTTTTGAACTAATTATGATTTCATCCTCGTACTAATTTTTATCCCATTATTGCCCTTTTGTTGTTGTTATATATATATATATATATCGGGGCGGTTCCGGGAACCTTTAAAAAAACCCTTAAAGAAACATTCCATCTCAGCCCTCCATTTCAAGGGCTGAGATTAAATCCCTCATTCCTTCCCTAAAACTAAATACACGCTGCCCCAGCCCCCCCTTTTTCCACCGTAATCTCGTCCCACCCACGCCCCCCACTCCTCCAGCGCCCTCCACTCGGACCGACGACCCCACCGCCACCGCCGACGAACGACCCACCACCTCCGGCGATCACCACCACTGCCGGGCTCTCTCTTGCACGGTTAGAACAAGGTCTCTCTCTCTCAACAAAACAAACTGCTTCCAACCTGAACCGACAGAACACCTTAAATGTTTCAAGATTGAACGGGTTGAGCTGTAATCTGCACCCGTTTTGAAAGGTCAATTGAGTTTTTGAGTTGAGTTTTGGTATGTGATTAAGCTTTTGATTACTACTATTATTATTACTCCATTATCCCTTCGGATTGTAGGGTAACGATTATTAGTGGGTGCTAATTAGGTACAGGGGTGATTATTGTTGTGTAAATATGTGGGTAAATTTTGCTTTTTGATTTAGGGTGAGTACTGTATTTAATTAGTAACTACAGACCTAACTGTATTTTATTCTTCCACGATGGAGGCAAAAGGCCAACAAATTTAGGATTATTGATTCCCAAGGATTGGTGCATGACGACGGCAAAGAAGAATCTGAGGTATTAAGACTTAGCCATATGTGTCAAGAAGCTACAAAATTGGCTTGTTTGGCCGCCCCATCAAATGAGGCATACAAAATTTTTATTGAAGGTATGAATGATTTATTCGAGAAGATCCAAGAAGTTTCTAAGGTGTCTCCAATTGAAATTTGTGCTGAAAAAGATATAGAGAAATATACTGAGCCATCGCCGTCTCAGATGTTGCTTTTGGATCCGAACATCTCAATTTGCAAGGGTAGAAAAAAGGATGTCAAGGGAAAAGCCGCTACTACACAGTCTCGAAAGATTGAAAAGTGGTATTGAGATGTCATTAAATAAGAAGAAAAGAAAGTGTCACGTGTGCTTTCAATTTGGACACGATAAGAGAACTTGTCCTTCGAATCCAATGAGTAAAACTAACAAAGGTAACTCAATTACTAATCCTATTGTTCTTATTGACACAGGTGTTCTTATTTACTAATCTTATTTTTTTTAATTGTCAATTTCATTCAATAGACTTGGAAGAGGAAGCGGAAGGCTCAAATAGTGACCAAGAGGAAGGCTCAGATTGCTCCGAATGATCTTGGAGAATTTTGGCATGTTGGCTTTGTTTCGTAATGTAATGTAGTTATTATGCTTTGGAATTGAATGTAAGAAAGATTGGATCAGTTGGGAATTGAATATAATGGGTTTGTTTATTTTGGCATGTTGGCTTTATTTCGTAATGTAATGTAGTTATTATGTACATCAAGTGTTTAGTTATTCTGAAAAAAATTCGACAGAATCTCTCCTGTTTTTAGACCTAGCCCGACGTCTCGCGTCTCAGTCAGTATAGCAAAATACCAACAACAACCACATCAGCAAAAATCTAGATTCACAAACACCATTGAATAAGTAACAGGAATTCCAAAGGGGAATCTGTTTTTCGCATTCATTACTCATGGTAGGCATTACATTACTACAGTCCACATAAAAGAGAAAAAACTATGATATTGATACATGGCTTAGGAAATGACAAATAAACTTCCATTACATGGCTATAACATCGATACATAGAACAACAATTGAGAACAAAAACATCGAAAGGCTCAACATCAGCTTCTATTGCACCGACGTAGAAGTTTCATGGTTGCACAGCTTTCATGGTTTCCGATTCTTGGTCATAAAAGTGTAAGAAACTGATTCTTGGAAGTTAACCAAGCAAGCTGCAAGTTACTTATCAAAAAAACAAGCACGCTGCAAGCCGGCATAATTCACAAACTGTTTCTCCCAAGCACGCTGCATCCTTTCCCTCTTCCCTCCAACTGCCACATCTTTTCCCAAGGGCATGAGACTTTTTCTTCATCAGCTCCAAAAGAAAAGGCACACAAGCCATTGGATTTTCATTGTTGCATTTGGTGTGCTACAAACCATCACATTGAACTGTAGAAGCCAAAGAACAATACGCACAACGTCACGTCAATCCACCAAAACACACTTGTAATGAGTTGATGCAATACAGCTTTCCCAAATAAACTAAGTGACAAAATGACACCTTTTTTTTTTTTAACAGATGCTATGGGGTATGCAAACCAATAACTACCGTAATCTTCATCACCTGACCATAAACATAGAGAGAGACACGAACTGATGCTCAAATAAATGAAAATAATTACAGTGAAGAGAGCAAACCATGTAGTCATGAACTCAAATACATGCACTCCAATAAATTCCACTTTCTATTGGAAAACAGGGGAGGAAACTTTCCAACTTGCATCTTTTCTAATTCCATGCTAGATCTTTCCGCCCAGAACTTTTTTCTGATGGCAAGCAACTCTAATTCCTTTCCAAATGTACTAAACAATTCAATGCATCAAACTCAAGCCACAAAATGCATCTGACTAAGATAGTAACATTTTTTCGAGATAATTCTGGAACATTTACAGCGTTCTTCATATTGCACTTCAAAACACTACAAAAGAAAGGAAAATGTTTTCTGAATTACACAAATTCCATCAGTGCTACAACTGCATCATTTTTTAAGAAACGAACCATCATTCTAAGGTATTGTTTTTCCTCTTGTTCATCAAGCAAGTATTCAAAACAACATAAATAGAATCCTAGGACATGGGTTTCAAAGCCAAGGTAGTTAAGACTAGAAACTTGAAAACTAAACAAGGTTCTTGCAGGTCATTGAAGCCCCAACTATGGAAGTAAAAGGACTTCTTTCCAGTCTAAATTGAAGAACCGAAAGTAAAATTTCGCATTTTCTTGCATTTCTTATTCAAGTAAACAAATGCATGGGGACAGAAAATTGAGTTCCATCTGTTATGCAATTTTCCTAAAACCGTGTTTGTGTTTTGACTGAACGCTTGGAATGTGGAGATCCACCCTAATTTTGGGGAAATCGAACTAGAGAGAGACAGAGAGACCCAATGTCAAACCCTAACAACAACAACAACAACAACAAAAAAAACAAATTCGAATAGAGAGGGGGAGGGAGAGAGATACCTAGAAATCGAGCTCGAGCCCTAATTTAGTGGTCAAATCTGTTTCTTCCAGACTGTAGCAAACCCAGCACTGTAGCAAGCCTTCTTGGTGGGAAAAACTGAGCCCGAGAGAGAAAAAGAGAGACGCGGAGAGAGAGAGAGAGAGTCGTCGCCATGTGCGCCGTGGTTTGTCATCGGCTGGGGGCTCGTCGGTCGGTGGAGGGTGGGGAAACAGGGGGGTTGGATCGCCAGACGTGAGATGGGAGAAAGGGGAGATGGGAGAAAGGGGCAGCATGTATTTAGTTTTAGGGAAGGAATGAGGGATTTAATCCCAGCCCTTGAAATGGAGGGCTGAGATGGAATGTTTCTTTAAGGGTTTTTTTAAAGGTTCCCGGAACCGCCCCGTGTATATATATATATACAGTGAGCTTCTATTGCGGATGCCCTCAACTAACAAAAATGCGGACTTTTGTTCTGAGCTGTTGGATCTCAATCCAACGGCTGGGGTTTTAAAGAGGAACTCGCGGGTTAAAAGGAGCTCTGGGTCGGGTAATATTGGTACCGGGTCAAACTTTTCCACACACGCGGATCCTTTTCAGATGCCCAGCTTCCAGAGGAAGCTTTGCTTCTGCGTTCAAACGGAGAGAGAGAGAGAGATTGGGCGATTTGAACGACAAAGAAGACGACGAACGGACTGCAAACGAAGGTATCTCTCCCTCTCTGCCTCTCTCCCTCTCGAGAGAAATCCTCGTCGTGTTCTCAACGCGGACAAAGAGAGAGAAGAAGAACAGAGGCGACGAACACGAACGACTGGAGTGAGAAGAAAACGACTGGAGAAGACGAACACGATGACGACTGGAGAAGACGAACACGACTAAGAACAAGGTTTCTCTCTCTCTCTCTCTCGATTTTCCCCAGAAACCCTAACTCGATTTTCTTCTCTCTCAATTCTTCACAAGATCGAGAGAGAGCTTCGTGTATCTTTGACTGGAGAGAGAAGAAAATCGAGTCAGGGTTTCTGGGGAAAATCGAGAGAGAGAGAGAGAGAAACCTTGTTCTTAGTCGTGTTCGTCTTCTCCAGTCGTCATCGTGTTCGTCTTCTCCAGTCGATTTCTTCTCACTCCAGTCGTTCGTGTTCGTCGCCTCTGTTCTTCTTCTCTCTCTTTGTCCGCGTTGAGAACGCGACGAGGATTTCTCTCGAGAGGGAGAGAGGCAGAGAGGGAGAGATACCTTCGTTTGCAGTCCGTTCGTCGTCTTCTTTGTCGTTCAAATCGCCCAATCTCTCTCTCTCTCTCTCTCCGTTTGAACGCAGAAGCAAAGCTTCCTCTGGAAGCTGGGCGTCTGAAAAGGATCCGCGTGTGTGGGAAAGTTTGACCCGGTACCAATATTACCCGACCCAGAGCTCCTTTTAACCCGCGAGTTCCTCTTTAAAACCCCAGCCGTTGGATTGAGATCCAACGGCTCAGAACAAAAGTCCGCATTTTTGTTAGTTGAGGGCGTCCGCAATAGAAGCTCACTGTATATATATATATATATATATATATATATATAGAGCGTTGAAATTAGGGATGAAATCTTAATCCCTTTCGTCCTCACGAGATTATCACGATTTCCGTCCCACGATTTCCGTTCAATTCCGGAAATTATGGATCCCAAGCTTATCAATTCCGGAAATTATGGATCTCAAGATTAATCCCATAAATTATTGCTCCCTATCCTAAAATCCTTCACGTTTGGCAGAAACTCATACCAGTCGAAAACCCATACCAGTCGTCTTGGTTACGAATTCCGGCGATGAAGAACGGCGCCGCCTCCTCCACGGTTCCACCTCCTCCCTCCTCCTCCGAGCCGTACTCTTGCGGAAGCTCCAGACGAAAACTTAGGGGATAGATGCAGTTTTGACTCACCATCGATCTGTACCCTTATCGACGACGACGTTCTTCCGGTCGTCATTCAATCGCCCATCGTCGTTCTAACATGCAACAGCGGTATGTTTGAGTTTTAGTGTTCTGACGTTTCTTATGTGGGTCTCGCCGTCGACGATTGCCGTGGCCGTCCTGAAATCCGGCATTTTTGAGGCGTTGTTTTCACGATCTGGGTCTGCGATTTTGACCTCAAAATTGGGTTTTAGATAGTTGAACTCTTGAAAAACTATTCCAATTTTTGCAATAGACTTGTGTACGTTTTTTTTTTTTGATTGCTTCGTTTTCGACCCGTGATGGGTTTCTGATAGTCAGAGGAGCAACAAGGGATATGGATTTTTTTGGAAGTTGGGTTCCTATCGGTATATGAATCATCATGAAATGTTGAAATCGACATGGTAATTTAACCATGAATCGTTGATCACGATAACTTGTTTTGATGGTAATTTAACCATATTTGAACTGTTTACCATGAAATATTTGTTCAAATCATGGGATATTTATCGTGTTCACGTTGTAATCATCATGGTAATTTAACCATGTGATGTCATGGTAATTTAACCATTTAACCATGTAACGGTTTGAGTATGTCATCTTATTTCTTTTTTTTTATGGTAATATAGCAATGTTCCGTGTAATAAGATCAATGAAAAATATGATTTTTTGTTGTCCGGTTGGCCAACTCGAAGAATGAAGGAAAAATGTAAAGATGTGGTGAACTTATCATGCAAAGATGGCCATTGCGGAAAAAGGATGGAGAAGGACTAAGATGAATGTAAAAATTTTAAAATGCAAAAAGACGGTTTATCAAGAAGGAAGGTAGAAATCATTGGGATTTGATAATCTACACATTCGAAAATTTGAAATCATCCTATTGTTTCTCACTTAATTGGAGGATTGTGATATGAAACCAAATCCCTTTAATTTAGGAGTTAAGAAGATTTATCTAGGACTGTGGTATTCATTTGAATCCCTTTAATTTAGGAATCAAACAAGCAAAGGGGTAACAAGGGTATTTCACACACTAAGAGGATGAAAACATAAGCATGAAAAAAGGGTGGGATGAATTCTTACATAGCATGGATAAAGAGGATGAACCTTAGTATCCACTAAATATAAAGAAAACTTATGACCAAACAGCCAAAACCGTCGAATGAAAAGAGTATATTAATAGCAATAATTGAGGTTGACGTCCTTGGAATTGGATAATGAAAAGAAGGATAATCCAAAGATGGAGGCCCCTGTTTTTGATGTAATGTTTTGCTTATCATTTTCCTGTTATTAGGGATGGTATTCATATTTTTTTGGATGGTACGCATATTTTTTTTCTCATTAGTTACGTATGTATCAGTTACGGATTTTTATTTATTTTTTGTTGAAGTTACGAATAGAGGTGTACGGTACATCCTAAAGTTGTTACAATTTTTTGGTTAGTTGCGCATTTTTTTGGCGTGAGTTACTCATTTTTTAGTAACCAAAATTTTTGTTGCCAAAACTTTTTGAGGCGTGTGCCGTAGGCTTCTCCGTTATGGTGGAAGCTATGATTAAGCTAACGAAAAATTATTAAGTGCTCTTGGGGCACCGCACCGTCACGTGATGTCTTATTTTCCTCCATAATTACGTTCATGGAAGACTGCCGATTGAATGCCTCTCGATTTAGGGCTCAAAGGAGGAAGAAACACAAGAGACGTTCGTTGGGTCTGAATGTAAACTTCAAAGCATGAATCGAATTGGGTAATTACAACATAAGCCCATTAAATTTAAAAAGTGTATCAGTTTGTACCACTGAGAGCATCTCCAGCCCTCGGCCTTTTTTTTTTTTAAACCCAAATTTGAATCAAAATTTGGATAAAAACTTAGTTTGGGTAAGAGCATCTCCAATGACAAAACACAAATTTTGCCTAAATTTTATCATTTTTTAAGTATTGATTGAACAAAACTCTACGAAACTTAGATACAAAACTCCAACAATGTACTACAAAACTGGTAAGCTCCAGCGAACCGAGCTCGGGTGAAATTCCGATCGTGCAAAACTAGGAAAAGGTCGGCTAGCTCTAGCGAACCAAGCTCAGGCGAAACTCAAATCGAACAAAGCTCTAGCAACGTCGGCTAGCTGCCAGCTGTGGCAACGTACAAAATAGGTCCTCTATCTCTCTCTCAAAAGTACCATTCGGAAAAATGGGGATGGATTGAGGTTGAGAATTACTATACAACCTTCAGATAACTTTATGCCTAAAATTTTGAGCATCGATTGGAAATGCTCTTAACTTTCAACTTCTTACTTTAGTTTTGTGAGTTTTTATTTTGAGTAAAAAGCCGAAAACCGTATATGTCTATAAGATAATCAGAAATTGGGCCTCTAAAGTCAGTTTTGAGAACTTAAAAGTTTTTGCAATTTTATTCTTCCTTCCCATTCAAAGAAACACAAGATGCGTAAATGTGTTTTTGATATAACCAGGTATGCAGATCAGTTTATGCGCACATCAAAATGCGTAAATGTGAAGGAAGATAAAAACAACTTTTTTGGGGTAGGAAATTACCCTCTCTCTTTTTTTCTTTTAAATTCCGTCTTTGTCAGAGCACTATTTATGATACCTTAGTATCCAGAAAATATAAAGGAAACTTATGACCAAACAGCCAAAACCGTCCAATGAAAAAGAGTATATTAATAGCAATAATTGAGGTTGACATGCTTGGAATTGGATAACGAAAAGAAAGATAATCATGATAAAAAAGAAAGAAAGAAAGATAATCGAAAGATGGAGGCCCCTGTTTTTGATGTAATGTTTTGCTTATCATTTTCCTGTTATTAGGGATGGTATTCATATTTTTTTGGATGGTACGCATATTTTTTTGCTCATTAGTTACGCATATATAAGTTGAGGATAATTTATTTTTTTGTTCAAGTTACGAATAGAGGTGTACAATACATCCTAAAATTGTTACAATTTTTGGGTTAGTTGCGCATTTTTTTGGCATGAGTTCCTCATTTTTTAGTAACCAAAATTTTTGTTGCCGAAACTTTTTGAGGTGTGTGCCATAGGCTTCTCCGTTATGGGGGAAGCTATGACTAAGCCAACGAAAATTTATTTAGTGCTCTTGGGGCACCTGCACCGTCATGTGGTGTTCTAATTTCCTCCATAATTATGTTCATGGAAGAAGGAAAAAAGAGTTCGGCCTCAATTTTGTCCAAACCGAACAAGAGTCAAGTTTGAGAAGCATAATTGTGTCATGACGGTTCTTTCCACTACCCACTCTATCAGTTCGGGATCCCACATGTTCTCCCTATTCTCAAACTTAATTTCACCCTTTTTCAAAATAATCTGGCAATCGAACATGTGCCTTAAGGTCCAAATTAAGTCGTTTACCCTTCGATCCTTTTAAGTGCGGATCGAATATTCTATTTGAATCCAAAACTGGGTTTTTGAAATTTTGAGTGGTTGAAAAATAAAAATTGATCTTGTCTCTCTAGACAAGTCTGAATCAAAGAAGAAATGAATTGTCACCTAATAAGGTACGATAAACCGCCCAAAGAATCTTATCCATCTTATTGAACTAAAAGTTTGACAAATTTTCCACTCTTTAGCACGCAATTACTATCAAAAGTCACCATCTTTAAAAAGCGAAAGTCGCCAACGGCCATGTAGCCCAACGACACTTCCTTACATCTTTCACATGAAAGGTGATAGTTTAATTCTCGCCACGAGCGCAGGTGCTTGGTATGGTGGCTGATGCCCTTTGAGTTTGCCCCACGTGTATGCCGCTTAGCGGTATTATTTTTTCATCTTTTTAGGAGTAAACTAGACATCAATCGAGTGGAAAAAAAAAATAGAAGCGAAAGTCTTATTGCCTACTAAACTACAACTAAAATGGGGCGGTCGGACTAGCATGAAAATTACTTGTTTGTTTCCATCATTTATGAACAAAGAAACAAGAAATGAAAATAGAACCACTGGGATTTGACATTAATGCCGAAATATAAAATTGTACGTGAAACTAAAAGGAAAAATCTAGAAATTGAGGTTGACGTGCTTGGAATTGGATAACGAAAAGAAAGATAATCATGATAAAAAAAAAAAAGAAATAGAAAAAGAAAGATAATCGAAAGATGGAGGCCCCTGTTTTTGATGTAATGTTTTGCTTATCGTTTTTCTGTTATCTATCTATCAATCAATATCTAATATCCTAAGGGAATGTAGTTGGAGCTCCCAAAACCTCCAGACTCCCAATTTCTAATTTCCTAGATTTTTCACTTTCTTTAAGAACAAAAAAAACCCCACGATCTTATTTGTCTCACACATCTTATATTATCCAATTTAAAAAACAAACAAACAAACCCCACGATCTTTTGTTTTCCCAGATTTTTCACTTTCTTTAAAAACAAAAAAAACCCCACGATCTTAATTTCCTAGATTTTTTACTTTTAAAAAATGAAAAATCCCCCACCTTTGTCTCACGCACATGGCAGACGGCCGGGAAAAAAAAACTGTAAAAAACTACCTTTGCCCCTCCCTCCTTTCCTCCTTTCCAGCATGCCACTTCAACCCCCACGCCCCCCCCCCCCCCCCCCCCCCCCCCCACCCAGTCCCCACGTCTACTATTTCCTCCTTTTCTCTTCTTCTACTAATTAAAACTCTTCTCATGCAACTCCGATCCTCACCATTTTTCTCACTCATTAATATCATCACCAATGCAATTCCTCACTTTTCCTTTTCTTTAATCTTCACCATTTCCGTATTGTTGCCAAAAGGGAAAGTTTACACATCAATCCATACGTACGAGTAAGTCAAACACTCTATCTTTATCATGTATCTTCACTTTCCCCACGATCCCTCTCCTAAATAATGGAGTTATTTCTACTTTTTTGTTCTGTAGATTTTGAAAGCAAGAGGCTACATTCTGTTTAAGTTCTCATCAACTCTCAAAGGTTAAAAAAACCCCACCTTTTTTCTTCTGCAGATTTTGAAAGCAAGAGGCTACTTTGTGCGTTGATGTGGTTTTGACAATTGAAAACAGTTCGGATCTCGCACCGCTTAGTTCTGCTAACCCCTAGGTATGATTTTCTCTCTGCTTCTCCTTCTGCACTCTTTGATTGCGAAAAGGTTTCCTTTTTGTTGTTTTGTGTTAATATGTCTAAACTTTGAATATGAAAAATGTGCTACATAATAAAAGCAACTTTAATTAACCGAAAAAAAGTACTTACTTGGCCTGGGCCCTACACTGTTTACATAATAGTAGAAAACTATAGGAGTACAAAACAACAAAACAAGGCCCAAAACTAAACTAAACACAATTACAACAAGACATAATTACTTTTAGGAGTAACAAATTATTCTGCTTTCACAAACGAAGCATACGGTTCAGTGCTGAGTAGTATTTCACACAAACAATTAATAATACTTATAATTTCCTCCCACTGAAACAGTTTTGATCGTTTATGGTTTCTCAAACATTCAACATATTACACATATTCTTCCTTTTCTTCTTCTTCTCCTCCTCCTCCTTTCTTTTTGTTTTTTTCAGTCAAACAACATAAAAAATTACGATGAGATTAAAGTTGCTGATTCCTATGAGAGGAATTACCGCAATTAAATATTGTTAATCTTTTTTAAACAGTCTTTCCTTTCAACCAAAAAATATGTGATTTTTTGTTACTTAATTCATAGAAGCTACCATGGAAAATTTGAATGGAGATCAACCAACTGATCAAAACATAATGCTTCCCATCGTCCATCCAAATATCGGTTAGTCTTACAGTTTTTCCTACCAATCGTCAATTGTTACAATTTTGATTTTTTATAAACTGAATTTTTAGAGAGAGTAAGTACGAACTTTAAGGCCAAGAATGAATCTACTAAAATCAATCGAATTGTTATATATTGTAGTAACAATTAAACATGTATATACATCTATACATTACCATGCTAATAGCCACTATTTTATCTATCACACAATTGATTTACGAAATCTTATTCATGAACATGTATATACATCTATGCTGCTCATCTTTTTTTGTTATAATGTAGGAATGTCTCATACAAAAATAGTATTTCAACTTTGGGAAAATTGTCAACATGAGAGTGCTATGACTGATGAAGCGACAAATGTACAACAGGTAATAAATAAATTTATGTATTCGATATTATGTGGCTTATTATTGCATTAAAAGAAAACTGTTTAGGAAATTTTGTAAGTAACACTATATTCTTCATCGAATGACAGGTTTCGATTTCACATTCTACGCGGATAGTAAAGATAGGCATCTATTGTTCAAAATGGATGTTCTCCGTGAGAGCTAACACAATTGATTTACGAAATCTTATTGAAGAGTACTTAATTAGGTATTAGATCGTGGCAAAATCGGTGGCGGCAGCGACGTTAGCAGAACAATGGCGATTAGTTTGTAAATAGTTTCTTAAAACACTTTTTAAGTTGCAAGGATATTATCTATCAGCTTTATCATTTTTATGCATGATTGCTAGCAGTAATTGTGTTTAATGTTCACATACTACCATTATATTTTTTCATAAACTAGCGTTCAACCCGTTCTATGCACGGGCAAAACCAACTCATTCTAGCGTTGTGCCCGTTCGAACCTACTTTTATTAATTGTCATGTGTATCGAACGGGCACAACGCTAGAATGAGTTGGTTTTGCCCGTGCATAGAACGGGTTGAACGCTTACTCTACTATAGAAATGTCTTTGAGCCTGTCAAGCCTCCAAACATTCATTTTTAATTTTATAGATTTTTTTATTTTTAAAATAAAAAAAGCTCACACATCCATTGGTATTTCAAAACCCCACGTGTCCCACCCATAGTTGTCTTCCAAAAATACACCTGTCCCACCTTTCTGAATTTCAATACTCGGACCTTTGTACTAAAAAAAAAAAAAAAAAACCCCCCACGTTCCCCTCTGATTCTTCTGCTAAATAAGTCAAGTGGTTTATTTTTTTGTCCTTATTCAAATTTTTTTCATATTTTTAAGTTTTGCGTCAATTTTTTTGGGCATCTCCATGATGAGAGGAATCTAAAAAGTAAAAAATTTCGATCGAAACCTAATTTTTTTGAATAAAGACAAAAATAAACCAATAAGCCAATTTTTTCAGCTTTATTCAAAAAATTTTGGATTTCGATCAATTTTTTTTACTTTTTAGATTTCTCTCGTCATGAAGATGCAATAATCCCCAAAAAATTGACACAAAACTAACAAATACGAAAAGAAATTGAATAAGGACAAAAAAAATAAGCCACTTAGTTTATTTAGCCGAACGGGGAGCACTATCCTAATACTTACATCTCCTACAACTCTAATACACGACACAATATTTATATTCCTCCTCCAATTCTATAATTCTATCCCATTGAGGATTCATGATCTGGCTCTATGGTAATCATCCATGATCCCCTACAAAAAATTTGGTACCAAGTTTGGCTCCGTTTGTCTTGATCGAGAATTTGTTCACGAAACCTTAAGCACCAAATTTGGCTTTGTGACGGGAATTGGTTCACGGATTAATTTTACGAGAATTTGTTTGTAGTTATTTTACTATCAAGTTCAGTTATGAGAATTCGTTCGTCGATTTTTGAGTACAAATTTTGCCTCCGTTTGTTACAAGGTTGTTCACGTAACGAACAATCAATTGCTGAAAGGTTAGTACAAAGTTCGGCTCCGCTTCTTTTGTAATGAGTTTTTTTTTTAATATCTCAATGCCATTGATGGTGATGATTAGTAAACATAGAAGCAAAAATTGGGCATTTTCTTTAAAAAAATGTTTCAAATTAATGTTTAAAGCTTCCCTCAAATTCTGAACTTTGAAGATCATTAGTTTTTACTACTTTCAACTTCCACAGAAAACTACGTACTAATCCCATTTGCCACTTTTTAAAATTTTCATTTATTCCTCTACTTTAGAGTTTTCTTTAAAGTTATTGCTTCATATGTGAACCTCCGTTTTTTTTTTTACTAATTTAGTTGATAACATTTCCATTTCCTGCTGATGTTTACATTAATTCACAGGTTTTGATAAATAAAAATGATAGGATCCATACCAACCCTCAGCATTCAAGAAGGGAATTGTATCCATTTGTATCATCAAACATTAATTCACAGGTTTTGATAAATAAAAAGCATTGTGTCCGTTAGATGAACATCAAACTTTTTTTTTTTTTTTGTCCCGTATATTGAACGGGCACAACGCTATCTATCAATACTAGCGTTCAATCCGTTCTATGCACGGGCAAAACTAACCCGTTCTAGCGTTATGCCCATTCGAACCTACTTTTATTAATTATCCCGTGTATCGAACGGGCACAATGCTAGAACGGATTAATTTTGCCCGTGCATAAAACGGGTTGAACGTGCATAAAACGGGTTGAACGCTAGTTGTGGAGAAAGCGAATGTACAATTGGAACTAATATACTACTCAAATAAGTAGTTTTGGTCCTTCTGGAAGGATGGTATGCATATTTTTTTTGGATGGTACGCATATTTTCTGCTCATTAGTTACGCATATATCAGTTGAGAATTTTTTTTTGTTAAAGTTACGAATAGAGGTGTACAATACATCCTAAAACTGTTACAGTTTTTTTGTTTAGTTGCGCATTTTTTTGGCATGAGTTACTCTTTTTTTTAGTAACCAAAATTTTTGTTACCAAAACTTTTTGACGTGTGCACCATAGGCTTCTCCGTTATGGAGAAAGCTATGACTAAGCCAACGAAAATTTATTAAGTGCTCTTGGGGCACCTGCACCGTTACATGGTGTCTTATTTTCCTCCATAATTACGTTCATGGAAGAAGGAAAAAAGAGTTCGGCCTCAATTTTTGTCCGAACCGAACAAGAGTCAAGTTTGAGAAGTATAATTGTATCACAATGGTTCTTTCTACCACCCATTCTATTAGTTTGAGATCCCACGTGTTCTCTCTATTCTCAAGCTCAATTTCTCCCTTTTCCAATCTTTTTTCAAAAAAATCTGGCAATCGAACACGCGCCTTGAAGGACCAAAGTCGTCTACCCTTCGACCCTTTTAACAGCGGGTCGAATATTCTATTTGAATCCAAGACTGGGTTTTTGAAGTTTTGAGTGGTTGAAAAATAAAAATTGATCCTCTCTCTCTCTCAAAAGTACCATTCGGAAAAATGGGGATGGATTGGGGTTGAGAAATACTATACAACCTTCAAATAACTTTATGCCTAAAATTTTGAGCATCGATTGGAGATGCTCTTAACTTTCAAATTCCAACATTAGTTTTGTGAGTTTTTATTTTGGGTAAAAAGTCGAAAATCGTATATGCTTGTAAGATTAGAAATTGGGTCTCTAAAGTCAGTTTTGACAACTTAAAACGTTTTTGTAATTTTATTTTTCCTTCCCATTCAAAGAAACACAAGCTGCGTAAATGTATTTTTGATAACCAGGTATCCGGACTAGTTTTTGCGCACCATAAAATGCGTAAATGTTAAGGAAGATAAAACAACTTTTTTGGGTAGGAAATTACCCCCCTCTCTCTTTCTTTTTGGGAAATGATATTGGCACTCCAAAAATTGATGCAGGCACTCCAAAATCAGTGTAACTCCAAAGCCACTTTTCTTTGTTTTTTGGAGTGTCTGCATCAATTTTTGGAGTGCCAATATCATTTCCCTTCTTTTTTTTCGTCTTTGTCAGAGCACTATTTATGATACCTTAGTATCCAAGAATAAAGGAAACTTATGACCAAACATCCAAAACCGTCGAATGAAAAGAGTATATTAATAGCAATAATTGAGGTTGACGTCCTTGGAATTGGATAATGAAAAGGATAATCGAAAGATGGAGGCCCCTTTTTTTGATGTAATGTTTTACTTATCATTTTCCTGTTATTTTTTTGGAGGCCCCTCAAAATGCTTATCATATTTTTTTGGATGGTACGCATATTTTTTTCTCATTAGTTACGTATAAAATCAGTAAAGGATTTTTTTTTTTTTTGTTGAAGTTACGAATAGAGGTGTACAATACATCCTAAACCTGTTACAATTTTTTGGTTAGTTGCGCATTTTTTTGGTGTGAGTTACTCATTTTTTTAGTAACCAAAATTTTTGTTGCCAAAACTTTTTGAGGTGTACGTGTGCCATAGGCTTCTCCGTTATGGTGGAAGCTATGACTAAGCCAACGGAAATTTATTAAGTGCTCTTGGGGCACCTGCACCATCACGTGGTGTCTTATTTTCCTCCATAATTACGTTCATGGAAGAAGGAAAAAAGAGTTTGGCCTCAATTTTTGTCCGAACCCGAACAAGAGTCAAGTTTGAGAAGTATAATTGTATCACGACGGTTCTTTCTACTACCCACTCTATTAGTTCGAGATTCCACGTGCTCTCTTTATTCTCAAACTCAATTTCACCCTTTTCCAATCTTTTTTCAAAATAATTTGGCAATCGAACACGCGCCCTGAAGGTCCAAAGTCGTCTACCCTTCAACCCTTTTAACAGCAAGTCGAATATTCTATTTGAATCCAAGACTGGGTTTTTGAAATTTTGAGTGGTTGAAAAATAAAAATTGATCCCCTCTCTCTCGACAAGTCTGAATCAAAGAAGAAATGAATTGTCACCTAATTGGATTATTTTCTCTTCTTGCGTGTTGAGACTATCGTGAGTTTTTTTTCAAAAAGATAGATGACAGAAACACCAGCACAAAACATGACTGGTCCAAAGAATCTTTATTGAACTAAAAGTTCGACAAATTTTCCACTCTTTAGCACGCAATTACTATGAAAAGTCACCATCTTTCGAAAGTCGCCAACGGCATGTAGTCCAATGGCACTTCCTTACTTCTTTCACATGAAAGATGAGGGTTTGATTCTCGTCACGAGCGCGAGTGCTTGGTATGGTAGCTGATGTCCTTTGAGTTTGCCCCACATGTATGCCGCTTAGCGGTACCTTTTCCTCATCCTTTAAGAGTAAACTAGACATCTATCGAGTGGGAAAAAAAACGGAAAAAGCGAAAGTCTTATTGCCTACTAAACTACAACTAAAATTGGCCGGTCGGACTAGCATGAAAATTACTTGTTTGTTTCCATCATTTATGAACAAAGAAACAAGAAAGGAAAATAGAACCACTGGGATTTGACATCCATGCCGAAATATAAGAAATTGTAAATGAAACTAACTGGAAAAATCTAAACGTTTCCCCTTTATGTAATACAAAAAATATACATACACAACGGTAAACGGTTTTACAGTAACAAATTTCGACATGGTTTTACGAAAACGAGAATAGAAACAGAAGAATCGATGTCGCACAGTGCAAAATTGATTGATCCGGCCCCTAAATGATCTGTAGTTTTATTTTCTAGGCCGCAAACAAAAATTTGTTTTAGCCTCCCTCCACATCCGATAATCCATCTCCATATAAAGGAGTCACTCCAAAGACTCAAAAAAAAATTTATCAACAAAAATAACTTTCATTAACTCATAACACAAAGTATAGAGATAATAGGGGCTTGAGTACACCGGCCTAACTACTCAAGACTAGGGGAATTGATTGAACAAAACTCTACGAAACTTAGATACAAAACTCCAACAATGTACTACAAAACTGGTAAGCTCCAGCGAACGGAGCTTAGGCGATATTCCGATCGAGCAAAACTAGGAAAAGGTCGGCCAGCTCTACTGAACCAAGCTCAGGCGAAACTCAGATCGAACAAAGCTCTGGCAATATTAGCTAGCTGCCAGCTGTGGCAACGTACAAAACAGATCCCCCCCTGAAAAGTACCATTCGGAAAAATGGGGATGGATTGGGGTTGAGAAATACTATGAAACCTTCAGATAACTTTATGCCTAAAATTTTGAGCATCGATTAGAGATGCTCTTAACTTTCAAATTCTTACTTTAGTTTTGTGAGTTTTTATTTTGGATAAAAAGCCGAAAACCGTAAATGTCTATAAGATAATTAGAAATTAGGCCTCTAAAGTCAGTTTTGAGAACTTAAAAGTTTTTGCAATTTTATCCTTCCTTCCCATTCAAAGAAAAACAAGATGCGTAAATGTGTTTTTGATAATCAGGTATCCGGACCAATTTATGCGCACCTCAAAATGCATAAATGTTAAGGTAGATAAAACAACTTTTTTGGGTAGGAAATTACCCTCTTTCTTTTTTTTTCTTTTTTTAAATTCCGTCTTTGTCAGAGTACTATTTATGATACCTTAGTATCCACTAATAAGGGAAACTTATGACCAAACAGCCAAAACCGTCGAATGAAAAGAGTATATTAATAGCAATAATTGAGGTTGACGTCCTTGGAATTGGATAATGAAAAGAAGGATAATCGAAAGATGGAGGCCCCTGTTTTTGATGTAATGTTTTGCTTATCATTTTCCTGTTATTAGGGATGGTATTCATATTTTTTTTGGATGGTACGCATATTTTTTTCTCATTAGTTACGTATATATCAGTTAAGGATTATGTTTTTGTTAATTTTTTATTTTTACATATAATAATTGGATTTCTAAAATCATTGTCGTGGCAGTCGCCGCCACTAGACCTCCCCCTGATCCCATCCTTGGATACATCCCAAAATTTTGTTTAGTTGCGCATTTTTTTGGCATGAGTTACTCATTTTTTTAGTAACCAAAATTTTTGTTGCCAAAACTTTTTGACGTGTGCGCCATAGGCTTCTCCGTTATGGAGAAAGCTATGACTAAAGCCAACGAAAAATTATTAAGTGCTCTTGGGGCACCTGTATCGTCACGTGGTGTTCTAATTTCCTCCATAATTACGTTCATGGAAGAAGGAAAAAAGAGTTCGGCCTCAATTTTTGTCCGAACCGAACAAGAGTCAAGTTTGAGAAGTATAATTGTATCGCGACGGTTTTTTATACTACCCACTCTATCAGTTCGGGATCCCACATGTTCTCTCTATTCTCAAACTCAATTTCACCCTTTCTCAAAATAATCTAGCAATTGAACACGTGCCCTAAAGGTCCAAAATCGTCTACCCTTTGACCCTTTTAACAGCGGGTCGAATATTCTATTTGAATCTAAGACTGGGTTTTTGAAAATTTGAGTGGTTGAAAAAAAAAAAGAAAAGAAGAAGATCCTCTCTACTCTAAGACAAGTCTGAATTAAAGAAGAAATGAACAAGGTACGATAAACCGCCCAAAGATTCTTATTGGTCCTTGACAAGTTTTCCTCTACGTTTACCTTGTTTTAGAGATAGTCTTGAGCACACAATTATACTATCAAGAGTCACCATCTTTAACTACAATGGGTCGGACTAGCATGCATGAAAATTACTTCTTCTTTGTTTTATGAACAAAGAAACAAGAAAGGAAAATAGAACACTGTGATTTGACATTCATGCCGAACCAAATCGAGCCTTATATCCCAATCACTTGGGGTCGACTACATAAATCTTTTTCCTCCATTGAGCTCTGTCAAGGGCCACTTGTTCACATTTGACATTCATGCCGAAATAAGAAATTGTATTTGAAACTAAACTGGAAAAATCTAAACGTTTCCCGTTTCTGTAATACAAAATATATACTTATGGGGTGTTTTCGGTAGTGAAAAAATTGTAGATTTTTATTTGTGGTTGAGAAGTTGTTAGGTGTTTCCGGTAGTGAATAAATTGTTGATGTAACATCCCATATCGGGGAGTTACAAAATCCGTGGAATATAATGTAAGGTCGACCGGCTACTATTAACTTGAGGTTAACCTTTTGAGCCACGTGATTAGGCGAATGGTTAGTAGGTCAGCTGACGCGGGTCGTTACAGTTGAGAAATGTAAAATTGTTTTCTAGTAGTGAATAAGTTGTTGATAGGTTTGTGAGTAGAGTTACTGTAGCAAAAAAGTTGTTGTTGACAACTTTTTTATTAGTGAAAACGAGATGGTAAAATGCGTTTGAAACGAGATAGTAAAATTCGTTAAGCTTTTAGTGTTTTTTTGTTAGTGGAAACAGGACTTATACGACGGTATAACAGTTCCGCAGTAACAAATTTCGACATGGTGTTATGAAATGGCCAATCTCGGTTTACGTGGCGAATGGATTGGAAGAAAATAGAAATTAACATGGCAGATCACTCCGACTGAAATTTCTTCAACTGCTTAAGAGTATTTCCGAAGTAAAACGGTAGCCAAATTTCGACATGGTGTTATGTTCGATCGGGAAAAAAGTGTTACCCGATAAAAAATGATGGAAATATAATTGATTTGTGTGTGCAAGTGTTCGCTAGTTTAGGCCTAAGTCGCATGACGCGATAGCGTGTGCGTAAATGGGATGCGAGCGCAAGCGTTAAAGAGTCTTTCGAAGACATCCCGAATTACTAAAATTCACGACAAAATGGATGGCTTTTTGTTAGATTGAAAGCCCAACTAAATGGATGGCTTTTTGTTAGATTGGGCAACGAAAGCCCAAATAGTCCGAGTGTTCAATTACGAGCTACTACTGCTCCAGAACAAGTTGGGCCGAAAAACAGTGGGCCTGCTGCAGACCGCGAGACCGACATGTTCTCTCTATTCTCAACTTTAATATCACCCTTTTTTCAAAATAATTTGGCAATCGAACATGCGCCCTGAAGGTCCAAAGTCGTCTACCCTTCGACCCTTTTAACAGCGGGTCGAATATTCTATTCGAATCCAACACTGGGTTTTTGAAATTTTGAGTGGTTGAAAAATAAAAATTGATCCTCTCTCTCTAGACAAGTCTGAATCAAAGAAGAAATGAATTGTCACCTAATTGGATTATTTTATCTTCTTGCGTGTTGAGACAAACACCATCACAAAACATGACTGGTTAAAAACTGGAAATTAAACAAGGTACGATAAACCGCCCAAAGAATCTTATTGAACTAAAAGTTTGACAAATTTTACACTCTTTAGCACGCAATTACTATCAAAAGTCACCATCTTTAACAAGCGAAAGTCGCCAACGGGCATGTTGTCCAACGGCACTTCCTTACTTCTTCCACATGAAAGGTGAGAGTTTAATTCTCGCCACGAGTGCGAGTGTTTGGTATGGTGGCTGATGCCCTTTGAGTTTACCCCACACGTATGCCGCTTAGTGATACCTTTTCCTCATCCTTTAGGAATAAACTAGACATCTATCGAGTGAGAAAAAAAAACAGAAAAAGCGAAAGTCTTATTGCCTACTAAACTACAACTAAAATTGGCCGGTCGGACTTGCATGAAAATTACTTCTTTGTTTCCATCATTTATGAACGAAGAAACAAGAAAGGAAAATAGAACCACTGGGATTTGACATTCATGCCGAAATATAAGAAATTGTACATGAGACTAACTGGAAAAATCTAAACGTTTCCCGTTTTTGTAATACCAAAAATATACGTACACAACGATAAACGGTTCTATAGTAACAAATTTCAACATGGTTTTACGAAAACGAGAATAGAAACAGAAGAATCGATGTCGCACAGTGCAAAATTGATTGATCCGGCCCCTAAATGATCTGTAGTTTAATTTTCTAGGCCGCAGACAAAAATTTGTTTTAGCCTCCCTCCACATCCGATGATAATCCATCTCCCTATAAAGGATAAAGGAGTCGATCCAAAGACTCAAATTCAGGTGCCTAGCTAATTGAGATTTTCAAAAACCATCATAATTTGATTCATCTATCATTCAAGATAAGGCCATCATAACTTTATTTGTGACAGCCTACTCGCCGGTTAAGGGGGACAAGTCACAATTTATAAGGAATGATCCATCCTACTTGTACAACGCCTTTTAAAGCCGTGAGGGCGACCAAAAAAAGTATGAACTTCACAGTTAAGCGTGCTCATCTTGGGGTAGTCAAGGGATGGGTGACTCTACTGGGAAGTCTATGGCCTTTGGGCGTCTAAAGCGGACAATATTGTACAAAGATGGATGGGATCATTGTGGGCACGCAGCCGCACCAGCTCGGGCCCACATAGGGCGCCGTGCTCACGGCGGAGCGTGACATTATTACAATGGCTTCGACCCTATTTTGTAGATTCCGACTTCCGATGACTAAAATTACTCATGTAACAAAATAAAATTGATCCAGTATCAGTATGTATGTAAGTGACTGATCAAATAGCGTGTAGTTAACATAAAATTCTTTGGAAACCCCCGGGCCCGAACATTTGCACAAGAGGATTATCTTTCCCATTGATAATGTGAGTAAAAATCATTTCTGCAGTTTATCAACATGCATGTGTTTATCTGCTTAGATTTGTGAAGATTTTGGTTGGTGTTAGAAGTTAGAACTAGCTAGAGAGAACCTTCAGCTTCCTAAATGGATGGCTTTTTGTTAGATTGGGCAACGACAGCCCAAGTAGTCCGACTGTTCAATTACAAGCTACTACTGCTCCAGAACAAGTTGGGCTGGAAAACAGTGGGCCTGCCGCAGACCGCAAGACCGACATCGTTTTGCTTCTGGTTTCGGCGAGAACATCTATTCTAATATATAAAGGCGTGACCTTTTGTTGAAGCTGTGTCAAAAAAGTCGTTCCCATATATAATAACCCCAAAATAAAAAGATATCTTCTCTACTTGCCCATTTACACAAAAAATTTACTGTCACGACGACAATGTAACGCTCCCACCCCAACTACCACCCCGCATCTCTCCGGAACTTCTAATCCAAAAAAAATATATGGCTCTCACAAAGCTTGCGCTCATCTAGTGCAGCGAGTGCCACCCTTCTTGTGTATTATGAACGAAACGCCATATTTAGTGATATACTGACACCGTGCTTTATTAGGCCATGGACTATGATAGATTTGTAGTGTTCTTCCCATTTGGAATATGCTTCCAATACGCAAGTCATATTAAAGAGAAAGAAAGCCATTTTTCTTGGAAGAATTTGAAGAGAGAGAGAGAGAGAGAGAGGAATAGGAATCACTCCATCAAGAACGAAACCAGAATTTTACTCTAGCAGTGGCGAAATGTATACTAAAAAAATCTAGTGGTAACGAGACTATATAAATTGGGCATAATTTTTTTTTAACATATAATTAATAATTGTATTTTCTAAAATTCTTGTCGTGACGGTCGCCGCTACTGGACCCCCTGGTCCCATCCTTGCACTCCATTATTGAGTGATAAAAAGTGCTTATTATGCTCATGGCCTCATACGCAACGCAACTTGGAGCATCGTGACAGCCGAAAGGCATGGGAATGGCACACGCCAAAAAGAAAATGTAATATATATGCACTAATAGATTTGGGGCAGCTGGCCCAAGGAGACCCCACCTCGATCTCAAGATTATTATTTAGATAGTTACGTCTACAAAATATCATAAAGTTGGACATCGATAACCACGTGATCGACAAATTTATATTCAAAGTTTATTTTTAGAGCCATCGTCGCCGTTCATTTTTTGGGAGAAATTTTTCAATGCCGAGAGGGTATATCTCACGTGGTGTCCGCTCGGCACTTTCCGAGCCGTTCGATGCACTTTTGGATGGCTCAGATTGAAACATTCTCTCTCCTCTCACCCCTCCTCCTCCTCCTCTCTCTCTCTCTCTCTCTCCAAATTCGAGCCGTTCAAAATTGCATCGGATGGCTTGGATGTGTCGAGCGGACACCACGTGGTACCCACCCGGAAGTGAAAAATTTCTCTTGTTTTTGGAGACAAATTTGATGAGAAAATATAACTATCAATAATGTACGATTGACTTGATTTTTTTGGGCATGACTACTCCCTTGTACCCGAAAAGGAATCTACTTTACGAAGACGTAGATGGGATCATTTGACATCCCGTTTCGCTTTCTTCTAAAATTTTCTTTTTTTAAAAAAGGTAATTTTAAATTCGAATATAACGAAAATGAAAAATAATTTTTCAATTTTTTTTGCACCGTTTAAAAGATCTCTATGAGATCTATCAAACAAAATCCATATTAGTAGGAAAATTATTTGCGTCAACACATAATTTTTGACTTTGAAATTACTTATTTTTTCCAAAACCTTCTTTTTCTAAAAGTGGAACACCACCTTAATTCGATTGAGAATTTTTTTTTAAAGTTGAAGATGGATTCCAGGATGCTGCAAAAACAACTCCCTGTAGAGCGCTTTAGGCTGCATCAGACCGTCCAAAAGTGTTTAGTGGTCCGAATTAAAAACAAACTCTTTCAGGAAAAAGTTAACTCATTTGTTTCTTAATCCGGACTGCTGAAAAAACATTCTTGGACGATCCGAATACACCCTGAAGAGCTCTACAGGGAGCTGCTTTGCAGCATCCTGGGTCTGTTAAAGATGGTGTCCAAATAGCTAGATTGTATAATTCCCCATATACACACGCAAACGAATGCAAAAAATAATGGAAAATTTATATAAATGGTCCTCATAGTTTCATTCGAGTCTCATTTTCGTCCTCCAAGTATCAATTACAACTCTTTTGACCTTCAAGTTTGGTTTTCGTACCAAATTGGTCCAATTGATAACTTTTGTTAGCCAAACTGGACGGAAAAAATCAGATTGAGGGCAGACGTCAATTGAATTGAACCAACTTGGTACGAACTGCAATGTCCAAACTGCCATCAATTTGATTTTTTCCGTTCAGTTTGGCTGACAGACGTTATCAATTGGACCAACTTGGTATAAAAACCAAACTTGAAGGTCAAAAGAGTTGCAATTGATACTTGGAGGACGAAAATGAGACTCGGGTGAAACTAGGAGAACCATTTCTATAAATTTTCCAAAAATAATTGGTGGATTGAAATGAAGGAATTGCTGCTGGATTGGTTTGATATTGTTGACAAGAATAAAAGCAATAATTTGAACAGATAAAGTATATGATAAGCCACATCTATTAAGCAACTTCAAGCCATCTGAACCTTTTTTCTTTCTTTCTTCATATTACAAATGGTGGAAGAATGCAAGTATGAGAATCACATTAAATTGAAAACAAATTCACAATTACTATAAGCCCAATGGACCCCTTTTTTATAGGGAAAATGACGGTTAAGGACGTGTTTTGATAATTAATACCCGCCAAACATTTTCAGCATGTTCTTGGCGAGTATTAATTATCAAAACATGTTCGGGGCCGTCATTTTCCCTTATATTTTATTATACAAGCGAGAGGAAAATACAAGTATCAGAATCACAACCATCATTATAAGCTCAACTTAATTAATAGTCTTATTAAGGGGATAAATAATTTCAACAAATACAATGAGAATAACAACCAAAAACAAGTGGGAAGATTCGAACTCCTTGCTTCCGAATAAGATGAAGGAGTCCGATCAACTAAGCTACGCCCTAGTTTCAAGCCATCTAAACTAGAACGGTAGAACCAATTAAACGAGATTAAAGTTATCATTGGGTACAATTTGAAGTTCACTAAAATATCAACATATTCTTTCTTTCTTTCAAAAACATTGATTCACACTCAAAAGATGAGAGATTAAGGAATTGGATGATCGGACCTAAAAAAGTACAGCGTTAAAAAAGAGCCTTTTGCGTCGCATCCAGACGACCAATCTCTGTACTGCGCTCACACTCTCAATCATCATTCTCGAGAATTTTAGTAATTTGGCATGTCAAAGACGCTTTTACGTTTACGCTACTGCACCCACAAGCGAATTATGTTGAGTTAGATTGAGTTTAACTTAGTTTTAGTTTAGAGGCGTGGGGCCAATTATCTTTTTATTTTAACCAATGGGCCTTGAGATTAGACCATAATAATGGAACGATTGTCCCACTCATGGCATAAACAAAAATGGTTGTCCCAATCAGAACAAGTCATACCTCACCAATAATAGTGCCGTCCGATTGAAACAAATAATTTTGTCGCTTCCTTTACACTCAAAAACCACAATAACGTGACACAGAAAATCACAAACGCCAATGCATCGAAAGAGTTTTGATTGGAAAAGTCACGTAATTTGCGTGCGGGTGCGCGAGTAGTATCGCGAGCGTAAAAACGTCTTTCAAACATATTACAAATTACAAAAATTCTCAAGAATGAAGATTAAGAATGCGATCGCAGCGAAGAGAATGAGAATAAGAGCACATGACATTATGAAGTGTTACGTCCCAAGGGTACGAAATGTAATGCTTGATGACATATCTGATTCAAAATTATATTTCTAAGTTGAAAAAAAAATTATATCTCTAAGTTGAAATTTGCTGAAATTTTGTGTGTTCCCTCCTATATGATAGTACTACTCCATATTTAATTCTGGACCTAATCCATTAAAAACTACTCCTAAAGTATTAAATTAGACTAATAAGTACCTACTACTTGATTGCTAATGTTCAAGGTGCATTCATCTCAACATAGATTAAGAGTATATGATTTTTTTAATTTATTCTCTGTTTTTGTGATAACAGGTGTTCGGGCTGAATTTGGAAATCCTGCGAGGTTGTCCATTTTGACGCCGACGGTTTAGATTTAATCCGGGTTCTTACTGATCTGAGCCGTCCATTGCTCGGATTAAAATCCAAGCCGTCCATTGCCGAAATGGACGACTAGATCGGCTGCCTTACAAGGATCCCCTTGTCCGTTCGGACCAACTTAAAGTCAAAGCAAAACCCCCGTATGAACTGATCCCAAAGGAGTGACCGGAGGTTACAGATCAGTCCTGAGCTGAGAAATTAAGTAGATCTTTTTGTTGAACTAATCGTTGAATTTGTTTTAGGGAAGGGCTACAATACACACCCTTATTTGGGGTGTACCATATGCACCCGTTGTGTGGTCTATATTGTGCCACCTCATAGCAAATCGTAACATTTTTTAGAGTTTCGTAACTTTTCAGGAATATGATTCGTAACATTTTCTTTATGATTCGTAACATTTTTGTGCGATTCGTAACATTTTCTCTATGATTCGTAACTTTTATACAAAAAATCATAACTTTTTTCTATCAATTCGTAACATTTTTGGGGGTGCATATGATACACACCCAAATAAGGGGTGTGTATTGTAGAATTTCCCTTTGTTTTAGGGCCCTTTGTTTTATATTCTAAACTTTTTTTAAGAGAATGGGCCAATTTAATTTATTCCAGATCATTAGTAAGAAAAATAAGAAAGACAACGACAAAACCATATACAGTATCATAACTGTATAAACAAACGTTAGTTTTTGTGTGCATACGTCTGGCCTTTGGGTTTTTGAGTAAGCTGTGAACTTGTGAGGAGAGAGAGAGAGAGAGAGAGAGAGAGAGAGAGAGAGAGAGAGAGAGAGAGATGGAAAGGGGAAAGTACTGCTACAGGGATGTGGTGCCGTTTTCGGCCATGGTAGCCATGGAATGCACAAACGTTGGTCTCAACACCCTGTTCAAAGCAGCCACCAACCAAGGCATGAGCTACCACGTCTTCGTCGTCTACGCCTACGGCGTCGCCGCCCTCCTCCTCCTCCCTTCCCCCTTCTTCTCCCTCCGGTACTCTCTCTCTCCTCACCCCCCCCCCCCCCCCCCCCTCTCTCTCTCTCATCAAAACTATATATATCTATGCTTAAATTTGTGTGCTCTGTTTTGTTATTTTTAAAATTTGCAGATCAAGAGTGTTGCCTCCACTCAACTTCTCAATCTCTTATAAAATCTTCCTTCTTGGGGTAATTGGGTAAGACCACTAACTACTTAGAACACCTGAATTCCGAGAGCAATTTTGTTCACCCCGCCTTGTGTGAGGGTAACTTTTCTTGCATTTTGTGAGCTATATTGTGGGTCTTGTTTTGCGATCGAAACCATTTAATTTGTACGAATTGGTTTGCTAAGAGATCACGCAAAAGTTCTACTCAATCTAATATCAATAAGTACTTCAGAATTCTAATTCTTGGGTTTAAAATTGGATTTTGCAAAATTCATTTTGGCACGGTATCCTAATTCCTAACGAATCAATTTATACAAAATGAACGGTTTTGATCACCGAAATGAAACCCAAAACGTATCTGACCAAATGCGGGTTAACTTACCTCATTAAAGGTGAGCGTCAACAAAATTGCTCTCGTCCCGGGAGTTTCGATGGATTCCAATCAATTTTGAGAAACGGGGTTTGCTAATTCTTCAATTGATTTTGGTGTATATATAGGTGTACATCTCAGATAATGGGATATACAGGGATCAATTACAGCTCTCCTACACTTGCTTCAGCTATCAGCAACCTTGTCCCTGCTTTCACTTTCATACTTGCTCTGCTTTTCAGGTTTTTTTTTTCCCCCACTTCCTCCGATCCTCTTGTTTTCGACAGCATAATTGAACTTCAAGAGATGGCGTAATTATTCAGCGGTCTTGGGCATTATCAAATAATTTTTCCAAAAAAAGGGTTCCCTCGAATTTCTCTGAAATTCTATTTAGGCTGACTCCAATTGAGAAACTGTTTTTTTCTCTGAGAGAAGAGAATTATTATGGGAAATGATTTTGCCACACCCTTTTTTGATAATGCCACACCCTGCAAGTGTATCTTTTTGTGCAAAAAATACACTTGAAGGGTGTGGCAAAATCACTACCCATTATTATTTGCTGTTGGAATCAACAAATCATTTTTATAAACATACCCTGTTTTACCAATAAAGCTAGGAAAAGTGATTTCCACACTTTTTTCTCTTTGCACTTTCTTTTTGTCTTTTTATTCATGTAATTACAAAATTGTCCTTCATAAGTGCGTAAAGATAGTTCCGTAATTTAATCTCAAGGGTTGTCGCAATGGATAATCGACTTGCCTCGGCAGGGCTTACCATGTTGCATAAACGATTCCCCTTGATAGAGATTTGTCCTTAGGGCCATCCCACCTCACGCAAACACATGAAAAAGGCCAACTAGAGGCTGGAGAGATTAGTCCGTTTCATTGGAACACTCTTCATTACGAAGAAGAAGAAGATAGTTTAGTAATTTAACGCGAATAGAGAGTTAAGAGAGTGCGGAAATTATTTAACTACGGTGTACAAAGTAGTGGACCCCACTACATGGTGCTCTCACTAGTCACTATGGTGAGATATCGAAAATGGCCGTAGACAAATTTTTATTTGCATTTCTAAAATTAGAAGCCATTTAAGTCTGGACACAAATCCAGAGCCGTTTGATGTATGGGAGTTCCCACAGTGTGACATCTACGGGCACACACGGGTCCACATATGTGTCCTTCCTTTTTAGATCTTTTGTGCACAATCCTAATTCTATATCGTTACCGCAATTAGACACCTGACATTTTAGTGCCGAATTGCATACTTCAGAACTGATATCAACACTTTATTTCACTTGTCTGGGCCTAAATCAGGATGGAAAAGCTTGCACTCAAAAGCTCAAGCAGTCAAGCCAAAATCATAGGCACCATAGTGTCAATTTCGGGTGCATTTGTGGTAACTCTGTATAAAGGCCCGCCTATCAAATTGACTCCGTCGCCTTCCATTTCGCTCCATCATTCTCTCGGCTCGCCGCAGTCCAATTGGGTCATCGGCGGCCTTTTCCTCACCTCCGAGTATATTCTTGTTCCAATGTGGTACATTGTTCAGGTACGTTGACCCTTCTGCAAATCCTTGACTCCGGCACCATTTCCATATTTACAAAGCTCAATTTCATCGTTACGTTTTGAAATAGGCGCAAATCATGAAGGAGTATCCGGCTGAGCTGACCGTAGTCTTCTTCTACAGCTTGTGCGTTAGCGTCTTAGCAGCGATTGTGGGCGTATTTGCAGAACCGAATATTAGCGCATGGAGAATCAAAGCTGATATAGCATTGGCCTCGATCTTATGTTCTGTAAGTAGATTATGAGTTATGGATATAAAATTTTACGAAGATCGTTGTCTGATTGTGGGGTTTGCTGTTTGGCGTTCCAGGGGATTTTCGGGTCATTCTTGAACAACGCGGTCCACACATGGGTGTTGCGAGTGAGGGGTCCCGTTTACGTTTCGATGTTCAAGCCCTTGTCGATTGCCATTGCAGTTGCCATGGGCGTGATGTTCCTCGGCGATACTCTGTATCTTGGAAGGTATTAACTTTTGCGAGCGCACATAACGGCTTAGACATCGAAAAACGCATAACACACTACAACCAAGCACAAAAATCTACACAGAATACTGAGGAGTATAAGATGTGGAATATGCACGGTCAAATAATCTGATAGTTTTTCGTTTCTCCTGTTTTGCAGTATCGTTGGAGCGACAATAATATCGGTCGGGTTTTATACCGTGATGTGGGGAAAAGCTAAGGAAGACGTGGATGAGAGTACTGAAACCGGCGACCCGGAATCAGCGTCTAACCCTAAAGTGCCTCTATTACAAAGCCATAAATCTCAAGAAATGCAGAGCTGATAAGTCGAAGTCGAACGGGATCACATCTCAAGATCAGATGGATCGCTTCGGCCGGAGCACAGCACTTGTTGAAAAGATCAGGAAAAGCTTTAGATCGCGACGCTATGGCATCATGGGTTTGCAGCCTAGCAAATTAGGCATAACCCATCTAACTCGATGTTTGTATATGCACGCTACATTATATATGCTTAAGAATTTCATTTTGGCACTCCCCTTTTTACCAGCCGTTTGAATATCCACACTGTTCATGTAAATTTACTATATTAACCCTTAATGTGTGAATAAATGAACTAAAGGGTAAAATGACAATTTCACGTGAATAAAAAAAAAAAAATGAGTGCAGACGGTAAAAGGGGGAGTGCAGTGCAAATTGTGTTGTGCAGTAATAGTAATGAAAAAAAGACCAGTGACAAAACTGAATAGAAATTAGTTTCCCACAAGAGAACTTACAGAAAGATTGTTGAGAAAAATCTGTACCACATATTGACATTACAAAAGAACAACAACATCAGAAACACTGGGATTTTCCTGCTCTTAAAGAACTTGCAAAACACCACTTCTATATCGTTACCGGAGAAATTCACGAAAATAGGGGGGTGTTTGGGAGCCATATTTCACATTTTGGAATTCTGGTGTTAGGGAGCAAACATCAGATACACTATGCTAGAATGCATTCTTGAAATCGAGAGATAGAGAAACAATCTCAGAATTAGCTGTGGAGGAGCTTATGTTTTCTTATTTTGGAATCTCTTTTTCCATAGAACTGAAAAGACTATACATTTACCCCAAGCATTTTCCAAAAATTTACTCCCATTTGCAATTATTAGCAATTTCAGGCAATGACAAACATGGTAAAAATACACATCATAGCCTATTCTTTAATTAGGTTATAAACTTATACCTCCAAACTCTATTTTGTTGAAAAGTCTATTCTGGTCGTATCATCGATATACTTTCACTTATAACTTTCATCGAAAATGGCAAGTGTAGTCTCATGCATTTGATTGTAGTTCAAACTTCACCAACTACCACAAACATTATTAACCTTCGCTAAGAAAAATAAAATTCATCTTCTAAAATCTACAATTCACAATCTAAAGAATAACCGGCTCCCAAACACCCCTCAAAGCATTTTGAATGCACGTGGAAAAAATGCATATCCTTCATACTTTCTACAAAAACCCATACAGGAATGCATATCAGCTGAACAAACCATTCCAATCCCAGCTTAACTACTAGGAATAGCAACCTACACCCAACAAGCTAAAAAGTCAGTGTCCTCTATACTCTTTTTAAGGGATCCAAAACAAGAAACTGAGCTTTGATTCGTACAAGTCCAAAATAAAAATGCTCACAAAAAAGCCCTATGAGTTGAACAAAAAGGATACCGCTTCTCTTCCGTTTGATGCAGAACTGCACACCATGCGGTTCGGCTTGTTCTGACCCTATTTCGCATTTAGTGTGATGATCGATTTCATTCACATTGTGGAGGTTGATGAATATTGTGACAACCTACTCGCCGGTTGAGGGGTGGCAGGTCACAATTTATAAGGAATGATCTATCCTACTTGTATAAGGCCTTTTAAAGCCGTGAGGGCGGGTCAAAGAACGTAGGAGCTTCACAATTAAGCGTGTTCATCCTGGGGTAGTCCAGGGATGAGTGACCCTTCTGGGAAGTCTTTGGGTGCCTAAAGCGGACAATATTGTACAAAGATGGATGAAATCGTTGTGGGCACGCAGCCGTACCGGCTCGGGCCCGCATAGGGCACCGTGCGCGGGGTGGGGCGTGACAGGTGGTATCAGAGCTCAACCCTGGGCAAAGTGGTGGGCAGAATGATTGCCACCACGGACCCTAGGGGAGGGTTGCTGGGCACTATGTAACGAGGACGTTACAACTCTAAGAGGGGTAGATTGTGACAGTCTACTCACCGGTTGAGGGGGGACAGGTCACAATTTATAAGAAATGATTCATCCTACTTGTATAAGGCCTTTTAAAGCTGTGGGGGCGGGCCAAAGAATGTAGGAACTTCACAGTTAAGCGTGTTCATCCTGGGATAATCCAGGGATGGGTGACCCTTCTGGAAAGTTTATGGTCTTTGGACGCCTAAAACAGACAATATTGTACAAAGATGGATGAGATCGTTGTGGACGTGACAAATACAGTAGTCATTTCAAAACTCTATAAGTCAATGGGAACCCGAATAACACCTAATTGTAGCACACTTATCTTGAAAAACGGGCTCTTGAAGTTGTAACTACTGTGCCCAACTCAGTTTGTATTCATATTAATGTATCTCGATAAAATATCATTTGGGTTCTGATTGACTTGAATTTTTATGTGAAGCTATGCAACGTGAATAAAGTCGATTATTAAAATAAATGCGAAATGGGATTGAAACAAGTTGAACCGCACTGCGTGCAGTTCTGTCTCAAACGGTAGAGAAACCATTTTCAAAAAAAAAAAATCACGTTTTGTTTTTATTAAAAAAATCTCAGCGTTTGTTGGTTTTGCGTCATAACGTTTGTAAATTATTGATTCGTCTCGACAAGAGGAATTAGTTTACCCAGATTTTTTTACTTTTACCAAACAATTTTGAAAATATTGAAGATAAAGCCGGTTTTGAGACTTTATCTTGGATATTTTCAAATATGTTTTGGATAAAAATAAAAAAAATTACTTTTTAAATTTCTTTAATCAATAATTGATAAAAGTTTGGCGCAATCCCATCAAATTTGGGACCCGGGGGTGCTGTAGTGCACCCCCGCACTACACGTGTAGTGCTGCCGATCCGACCATCCATCTCGGCAATGGACGGCTCAGATTTTCATCCAAACAATGGACGGTTAGGATTTGTAGAAGTTCAGATTAAATCCAAGCCATTTTCACCGAGATGGACGGTCGGATCGGTGCAGATGCACTACAACTCCTCCCATTCCTCAAATCTGATTGCTTTTTTGGTTTCCGTCTTTGGAAAACCCATTTTTTTCTATGCACGTTTCTCAATAACTTTATCTTTTCATTCATTATCACTCATTACATCAAAAATATTTTTCAAAGATGGAACCGAACATTGGCGAAATTTTTTTTAAATAAAAGCAAAACGCTTGCTTACCACTAACGGTACTAAGGAGAAAAGTGTGAGTCGCTCCATCACTACTTTAGACTTTCTTCCTTTGGGAGCACGACGACAAAATAAATCGACACAATGTCAACATTTGTATGGCACGTACGAAAAGTCAATAAAACAAATAAAAGAAAAACTGGAACCTTGGGGTGACGTACGTGCGACTTCGACCTCCCCCAACTAACTAATAAGCTCCCTCTTCACTCTTCACTTCACCCCAGAGACTGACTGGTGAGGAGAGAAAGAGGAGAGAGAGAGCGAGAGAGAGAGAGAGGGATGGATAGGGGAAAGAACTGTTGCAGGGATGTGGTGCCATTTTGGGCCATCATAGCCATGAATTTCACCACCGTCGGACTCCACACCTTGTTCAAGGCAGCCACTAACCACGGCATGAGCTACCACGTCTTCATCGTCTACGCCTACGGCGTCGCCGCCCTCGTCCTCCTCCCTTCCCCCTTCTTCTCCCTCCGGTACTCTCTCTACCTAGTGTCGCCTTATCTGAACTTCTTTCAATTTCTTATACGTCTGCTCAGTTTTCGTGCTCTGGTTTGTAAATTTTGCAGATCAACAGTGCTGCCTCCACTCAACTTTTCGCTTTCTTGCAAAATCCTCCTACTTGGGTTGATTGGGTAAGAACATTTATTACTCAAAAACACCTGAATTTTGATGTAAGACATGGATTTTTGCTAATTCTTGAATTTATTTTGATAAAGTTGAATTGGGTTTTGTCATGGGGTGTTCTGTTTGTTTGGTGGTGGGTGAAAACATATAGGTGTACATCTCAGATTATGGGGTATGCAGGGATCAATTACAGCTCTCCAGCACTTGGTTCAGCTTTCAGCAGCCTTATCCCTGCTTTCACTTTCGTACTTGCTCTTCTTTTCAGGTTTTTTCCCTCCTATTCCTTCCTTGTTTCTTCTTTCTTTCTTTTTTGTTTCACAAATAGAGCCGGCCTCGACTTTTCGGGCGGTAAAGATGCGATCTTTATAATTATTGTAACTGAACTTCAAAACATGGGTTCTGTAGATATTTTGAGTAAACATTGCGTATGTTAAAATAGTTATACAGGAAATAGCAAAATGACAATAAATAATTGTAAATTTAATATAATTAGTTTACTAAAAAAAATAATAAGTAGGTGAGTACTGTTACTGAAAGAAAATGACAAATAATGATGTACTCCATAACTTATAACATACGGAAGGAGAGAAAATACGATGTATTTTTGTCCATAACATGTTATCTCTACCAAATCGTGCTCCCATATGAAGATAGTATTAATTTTGGCCTGTGGTGGACCCCTATCATGAGAGCTGCAAACGAGCTGAGCCGAACTTTGCACTTTTTAGTATTTGATCTCGGCTTGTTTACTAAAGAGTATAAAACTCTAGCTCTGTTCTTTTTTAACACGAGTCGAGCCTTTTACAAGCCGAGCCTAAATGAGCCGAGGCTATACAAATGACCCACGTTTTAGAGTGTTGAGCAACTTGAGCTTGGCTCATATACTACATGAGCCTAAAACTCGACCTTAACTTGATTACTATACGAGTCAAGCCGAGCTGAGCCTCGAACTGCTCACGAGCAGCTTAGTTCATTTGCATACAAGCATTTTTTCCAGCCTTACCAATTAAACATCTTACATTTAGTGTCCGATTGTATGTATCAATTTGTATGTTTCAATGCTGATATCAACACTAACCTAACTTTCCTGGTCTTAAAAAGGATGGAAAAGCTTGCAATCAGAAGCTCAAGCAGTCAGGCTAAAATAATAGGCACCGTAGTGTCGATTTCAGGTGCATTGGTAGTTACTCTCTATAAAGGCCCGCCTATCATATCGACTCTACCGGCTTCCATTTCACTTCATCGCCCTCTCGGCTCACCGCACTCCGATTGGGTAATTGGAAGCCTTTTCCTCACGGTGGAGTTCATGCTTGTTCCGATGTGGTATATTGTTCAGGTGCATACATCCTGCTGTAAATCTTTAACAGACCATTCTTACGTTTCGGAAAAGCTCACTTTCGTGTTTGTTACACTTGGAAACAGACGCAAATAATGAAAGAGTATCCGGCTGAACTGACCGTAGTCTTCTTCTACAACTTGTGCGTTAGCGTTTTAGCAGCGATTGTGGGCATATTTGCAGAACCAAATGCGAGTGCATGGAGAATCAAAGCCGATATAGGATTGGTCTCGATCATATGTTCTGTAAGTATATAATGAGTTATAGCTATGAACAAATCGTTGCTTTAACACTAATGTGGGGTTTGCTGTGAGGTGTTTAGGGGATTTTCGGGTCGTTCTTGGACAATGCCGTCAACACATGGGTGTTGAAAGTGAAGGGCCCCCTTTATGTCGCGATGTTCAAGCCATTGTCAATCGTTATTGCAGTTGTCATGGGCGTGTTGTTCCTCGGTGATACTCTATATCTTGGAAGGTATTTTCACTAGTTCTCCTACCTACTTAAACATGAATCAAACACCGAAAAATGCGCACAACACTTTTATAGATGCTGGAGATAACCTCTTTGGTCATTTGCCAATGTCATAGATAAGATGCAGCTCCGCAGGATCTCTTCGCAGTTTTGCTTTTAATCCATTGTTCTCTGGATTCAATTCGATCCTTAAACAACCAAACATCAATTTGCATTTGCCTCATGGAAGAAGACATCTATACCATCGTCGCTGCATAGTATACGTATTTTTTTGCACGTAGATTTATGCATATGGTCAAATAATCTGGCAATTTTCGTGTCCTTGTTTCGCAGTATCGTTGGAGCGGCAATAATATTGGTTGGGTTTTATACTGTGATGTGGGGAAAAGCAAAGGAAGACGTGGATGAGAGTGGTGAAATTGGCGACCCAGAATCCGCGTCTAACCCTAAAGTCCCTCTATTGCAAAAGTATCTAACTCAAGAACCGCAGAGCTGATAAGTTGAAGTTGCACTAGATAGTTTCACAAAATCCGATGGATTGCTCATGGTCAGGGCACGGCACTGGTTGAAAAGAGGGAAACATGCTTCACAATGGGTTTGCGCCTTGGCGAATTCGGCCTAACCCATCTAAATGGATGTGTATAATTAAAACTACGCTTCGTAAACAAATTGCATTGTGCAGTAATGGTAATGAAGGGAGGACACCTACAGTGACAAAAAAACACTGGAACTTTGCACAGTAAATTACTTTCCCACTAGAAAACTTATGGGAAAACTGTGATGACAGAACCTTCAAAAAGAAAGATAAGAAAAATTATATCGAAAGGAAATAGCAGAAGTTCAAACCTAGAATGAGGATGTGTGAAATTTCACAGAAATTAGCTAAAATTTTGTCAGAAGTGTTTACAACTTAACCTGAGTACATTGACTATCTCCTCCCTCGTATCCAACATTGATATTAGCTTCTAGCACCTAGAGAGAATTTGGCAAGAAAATTACTAAGTACTTGCATAATATAATGGACCCAAAAGGAGAGATGTTAAGAGGGGCAAGAACACCTGAGACACGACGACAAGCTGTTCGTCTAAAGACTGTGCCAATGATTTGACTGGAGCATCAAATTCGTAATCTCTTTCATACTGGAGTGAACCAAGACTAACACCAGATAAAATTTAGATTCTTTATGGAGTCGATTGATAATACTGTTTCGACTTTTGCCTACTCTATGTTGTTTCCTATAGCAAAAGATAAACTGCTCAACCAGTCCATTCATAAAGCAAGTTTCTTATGTTCCCAGCCGCAACTTTGTTCTTCCGAGATGGTGCTGATGCGTGGTGGTGATCACCCAAAGCCAAACCCTATCTTTTGCCTTTTCATATGCACTGAATGTTTTCTGCAAACCCAATCTCTTCTGAGAACAAACAGTCCACTTAAAGTTGCCATACACAACACACGAACACATCCTTGCGAAACTTACAAAATTTAAGTTGCACAAGCAGCACAACAATTGCAGAAAAGAGTTTGGACTGCGAGCATCTCCAACCTTGACCCATTTTAAGACCCAAATTTAAAATTTGGGCAAAACCCACAAAAATCTCTCTCCAATCTTTGACCCAAACCCTTCCCCATTTTGAGTTTTACCCATTACTTTCCCCAAATTTGAGACAACCAAGTCTCTACCCATTTTTTTCCCCAATATTCCAACAGCTCTTTTATCTTTTCAACTACTCCCTCCATGCCATTCTGAGAGCATGGCGTCTACGACGCCATGACTTTCCCAAGCTTGGATACCCCCCCGGATGTCTGAATGCTGAAGTTTCGACGATCTCTCCCTATTCTCTCTGGAAGAATCCTAAAGCTGGTTGCGGAAAAAGAACCGCGTCGTTGAGGAGAGATGTGTGCTACCCTTTTGGCCGAAATCGTTGGAAGAAACAAAAATGGAGGGAAATAGTCTTGAAAGCATAAAAAAACAATATATTTGGATAAGGGATCATTTTGTCATTGGAGTGAGCTTGACCCAAAATAGGTTTTTACCCAAATTTTGACCCAAATTTTGGTAAAAATTTGGGTCAAGGTTGGAGATGCTCTTAAACACCAACAAAATGGGTATAGACGTTGCCCCCAAGAAAATTTTAAAAAAAAACCATAAGAAGCTGACATACAATTCCATATACAAGAGGATACTGACACTCAACATACAAATAACCGGCATACTGAATAGACAACATTAGAAACATTGGGTTGGTTGAGGCAGGGGAAGCTAGCTACATCACGACTAATTGTCTTTTCCAATTGCGCCTGATCATCTGCATCGAGAGGTAACCCTTCAAGGCGCGTTGGAAATCAGTTCATCACTACACGGTATAGCATCCGGAGGCGTTTCCTCTGAAGGTGTGACATGAATAAAAGACCCTGATCTATTTTGTGGAGATCTTCGATCATGATAGGGATATAATGCACACCATAAAGCAGAGAAGCAATAGCTATTGCTGAAAACGCAAAGATGAATTCCGAGTAGTACATCGATGGAATGATTAGAAATGCTATCCCATAGCTCATTGTCAAAAACATTAGCGAGGCATGGAGCGGGGCAAAAACTTTTAAAGGAAGGATAAGTATATTAATCATCGCTATTGAGCTAATAAACGCGACGGTGTTCATCGCATAGAACACAGGGAGGAAGACATTTGGAGCATCGTCCATGGAGGTAAATATGGTTGCGTTAATATGACTCCCGTTGGCAAAAAGACTGATGTTGTGCGTGGAGGTAAATATGGTGGCGTTAATATGACTCCCATTAGCGAAAAGACTGCTGTTGTCCGTGGAGGTAAATATGGTGGCATTAATATGACTCCCATTAGCAAAAAGACTGTTGCTATCACTTAGGCCGCTGCCTCCTCCGGGGGGGCTTAGTACAGTCTGAAAGGTTGCTGTAGTTATCAGCACAGCTACCACTAGTACAGCGTTCCTCATCTCCAATGACATCCCTTTCCGCATGAAAAGAAAAGTTCGAAATATAGTTTCCACCCATGACTCTCGCGAAATCAAAAAATCGACAAGGCTACAGTCATTAGCAAGTGATGAACTTTTCAAAGCTCCTGCACCGCATAAAATACTCTTGATTTTTGTTCTCGCGGAACCAGAAGCAAGTGTTTCGGCAATGTCTAGGGCCGTTGCACCTTCCAAATTCTTTTCATTCATGTGCAATCCGTATCCTTGAACTACAGACTCCACAATCTGCACATGCAAATCACGGATAAGAATTATATTTCGGGTCTTTTGATCTGTCGCAACAAACGTATCTATGTTTAGAGACCAAATTAACCTCTTCTGAATTTCTGAGACTTGTTTGATGCTAATTTCCATTTGCGAAATCACCAAAGGACATAGGATAGGATATATACATATACATACTCTAAACTACATACGTAAAACTTATAACACTAACATGTGTGGCTTTTGCTTAATGCTTAGCCAAAAAAAAAAACAAACCGTATGTTTTTAAACCAGAGGTATACATACATGAGGCTGTGAAGTGGACACCGCCGTGTGCAGAATTGTGTTGCCTCTCTCATCTTTCATGTTCTTCACCCAATGCTTACCGGTCTTGCGAATCCATCCCATCAGGACTGCCAAAGCTCTCGCGTTGCATTTTTTCACCGCGATGTGCAGAGCAGTCTCCCCTCGAACGTTCAGGTCCCCAATTGATTCAGGGCAAGCACATAAAAACTCGGCCAAGATATCAACGCAATCATCTGTTTCTGCCGCGTACTGCAAAGGAGTGAGCCTCTCTCTTCCTTTGACCCTTACGAGATCTTTGTCCAACTTGACGAGCCCTTTCGCCGTCTGAGAGTGCCCATTTAAAAGTGCCAGGTGCACAGGGCTTAGACCATCTCGGTTCAGCTTCCTACCGAGTGATGGCTTTAAGTTCATGATTTCTATTGCCAAACGAGTCTGCCCAGTCGATGCAGCTTCGTGGAGAGGAGTATTAACAAAAGGAATTTTATCTGGTTTGTCCAAAATGTAAGGATCCGACCCTATTGATTCATAAAAGATGTTGATATTCCGTGCTTCAACTGCCTCCTTCGAATTCGGATCCATTTTGATCAATGATGATGAATGATTCTGGACGTAGATAGGCATAAGTAGTAGTACTATATTGAGGGGTTTCCTGAGGAAACGTAGATCCATATACATGACAGAGACTCGAATATGGACTTTTGTCCTTTGGGTCCTACGTGTTGGAAGTTAAACGTGGACTTTTCAACCATGGTGTGCGGCAGTCAAGGAGGGCTGAGCCAACCATGGTGGGGCTAAGCTATTGTAAACGAGAACCCAGAGTTTTTCGTCGAAATGACCGCGTCTATGAAACGAATTTGAGAAATGTCCATCTTCTGACCAGTCTATGAAACGAATTCGAGAAATGTCCAACTTCTGAAAACGTTTTGTAAAAATAACCCTTCGCGCATTACCAAGACGCGTTATACACGTCTGGCGTGGCAAGTATCCCATTTCAACTTATGACGCAACTTAGGAGTGCGTTAGGGCTTCATTCATCGCACTCTAGAGGTACGCGATTCAATCGCGCATCCCCCTCCTCCTCTCGATCTGGACTTGCCCTCTGATTCACCCACTGGCCACCACCATTCGTGCTCTATCGCTTGCCCTCTTTGATTCTCCCACCACCGACCTCGCAATTCGGCGGAATCGACGGAACTCTCCGTATTGTCCAGAAATCGGTTCGGTCGAAACCCAGTCTTGAGCACAAAAACCTATTCTCCTCACCAATACTATTCAAACGAACCCAGTCTTGAGCACAAAAACCTATTCTCCTCACCAATACTATTCAAACGCAAACCGAGGCTTTGTTCTCCTTGATTTTTTGGACTTTTTGTCGTCCTTATTCAAAATTTTCCGCATTTATTAGTTTTGCGCCAAACTCTTTTGTAAATTATTAATTCGTCTCGACGAAAGAAATAAAACGACCTTTTTTTTTTACTTTTACCCAAATATTTATTGAAATATCCAAGATAAAGTCTCAAAAAGCCGACTTTTGGGCTGTTCTGTTCGTGTGAATGGGAACCTTGCTACTGGCATAGCAGATCTGTGCACAGATTGTGCACGGATCGCGTTGTGGGGCTCATAAAGGGTCCCATACAAATAATTCGATCCGTTAATTATGTTTAAAACATTTTTTCAAGGGCCTTCGCGAAAAATTAGCTCAATCAAATTGTGCCAATAGACTTTCTGTGTGAATGGCCATAGGAAAGTTGTTAAACGAGACACGCTTCCTTCAATCACACGGTTCCATTGAAGGCTAAAAATCCAACACGGTTTGTGTAAATGGTCATTTTTGGCAACCATTCAATGAAGCTCTATAAAGCTCATCTCTACACCTTCCAGGATCCATAATTACACACTCAACCAAGATTTTCCAATTTCACAAGAAATAAGAAACAGAAGTAGAAGCACTACAAGAAAAAACACCATTCCCGACTAACGGTTTAGTCGGCAATTGTAGGGATTTTGGTCGGAAAATGTAATTTCGTTTTCTATTTTATTAAATTCGAAAAAATGATATTTCACGACTAAATTTAATTTAGTCGGCAAAAATGAAATTACCGATTAAATTTGCTTTAGTTGGAATTCATTTTCTATTTTATTAAATTCAAAAAAATGATATTTGACGACTAAATTTAAATTTAGTCGGCAAAAAAAGATATTATCAGAATTAATTTTCTATTTTATTAAATTAAAAAATGATATTTCAAGACTAAATTTAAAATTAGTCGGCAAAAAAGATATTACCGACTAAATGTTGTTTAGTCGGAATTAATTTTCTATTTTATTAAATTCAAAAAATGATATTTCACGACTAAATTTAATTTAATCGGCAAAAATGAAATTACCGATTAAATTTGCTTCAGTTGGAATTCATTTTCTATTTTATTAAATTCAAAAAAATGATATTTGACGACTAAATTTAAATTTAGTCGGCAAAAAAAGATATTATCGGAATTAATTTTCTATTTTATTAAATTAAAAAATGATATTTCAAGACTAAATTTAAAATTAGTCGGCAAAAAAGATATTACCGACTAAATTTTGTTTAGTCGGAATTAATTTTTTATTTTATTAAATTCAAAAAAATGATATTTCACGACTAAATTGAAAATTAGTCGGCAAAAAAAGATATTACCGACTAAATGTTGTTTAGTCGGAATTAATTTTCTATTTTATTAAATTCAAAAAATGATATTTCACGACTAAATTTAAGTTTAGTCGGCAAAAAAGTAAATTACCGACTAAATTTAGTTTAGTCGGAATGAATTTTCTATTTTATTAAATTCGGAAAATGATATGCCACGACTAAATTTAAATTTAGTCGGCAAAATATATGCTTTGGCCGACTAAAATAATTTAGTCGGCAAATGTTTTCTATTTTACCGACTACAAATTATTTAGTCGGTGATTGGCTTATATATGCCGACTAAACATTTTTTAGTCGGGAAATTTTAGTCGGGAATTGTGTATTTTGTTGTAGTGAAGAAAGAAGCATCATCATCTTGTGTGTTTCTCTCTCAAAATGGCTGTTCTACCCTTGCTCATCTTCTGTCTCTTCTTCTTCCTCGTCTCTCCTCCTTGCTTGATCCACGCTCAGCAACCTTACGTCTGGAAGGCTCCTACCGCATGTGGCACCACAACAAACAACTCAAATACCGTTCTTGGATGGAGGAAGCTATGGTACACAGGGTATACCGTATGTCTAAATTATGACAATTTATGATTTTCATTATGCCAATTTTTGGTTTTCTAATGCATATTTATGATTCTAGTTATGATTTGTACTTTAAAATTTACCTGTTTAACAGGTCATTAGTAGGTTATCCATAATTAAAAAATATTGTTATTATGTAACCATAATTATTCGTACCGGAATCCATAATACTTGTACCCTAACCAAATACATGCGTACAATATCAAAAATTAAATAATGTTACCCACATATGTTATAACAACACCATAAATTGGCATTATCTTACCACAATGAATCGTACCAATTTTTTTTTGACTCGTATGATATTTCGTAACAAAATCAAAATATGTCGTACCAGAATCAACAATTGTTATACCCAAACCAAAAATATTTGTAAAATGCCACAAATTTTATAAAATAACCACAATTGTTATGACAATACCTAAAATTGTCATTTTCTTAACACAACGTGTCGTATCAAAAGAAAACATAATTTAAATACCACAAATTATATAACAAACCATAATTGTTTTGACAATACCATAAATTGACGTTTTCTTACCATAATGTGTCGTACCAAAGGAAATTAATTAAAATATTCCGTAATAACACATGTCTAAAATACCACAAATTCAGTAATATAACCAAATTTGTCATGACAACACCATAAATTGACGTTTTCATACCCACAACGTGTCGTATAAAAAAATTCAATCAGAATGTTCAATTAACGATAGTTATAATCAGCAAAATATCATACCACAAATTTAGTAATATAACCAAATTTGTTATGACAACACTATAAATTGACGTTTTCATACCCACAATGTGTCGCGCGTATAAAAAAATTCAATCAGAATGTTCAGTTAACGATAGTTATAATTAGAAAAATTCAATACCACAAATTCAGTAATATAACCAAAGTTGTTATAACAACATCATAAATTGACGTTTTCATATCCATAACGTGTCCTATAAAAGAAATTCAATCGAAATGTTCAATTAACGATAGTTATAATCAACAAAATACCATAACACAAATTCAGTAATATAACCAAATTTGTTATGACAACACCATAAATTGGCGTTTTCATACCCACAACGTATTGTATAAAAAAAATTCAATCGGAATGTTCAGTAAATGATAGTTATAATCAGCAAAATACCATACCACTAATTATTTTCAATTTCCGCCACATTATTTTTTCAAATTTTAAAATTTCCACCATATTATCTTAATTTTCAATTCCCTCCACACTATTTTTTCAAATTCTTATTTGTCCCTACACAATACCACAATAATTTAAACTAAAAATGAAGTTCTAGCTCAAAATTTTCATCTAAGAAATTCACCAAAAAACAAGTACTATACCCAAATTTTCAAATACAACTACAATTTCCTCTTAAAATATTAGTCTAAATTAAATTCTTTCTGTACAAAATTTAATTCAAAAAATCAAAATTCCTTCAATTTTTCATGAAAAAATGAGAGGTCACTAAAACAAATAATTATCTAACTGTCTCAAGATATGTATATTCAGGGTGGTGCACTTAACAATTGGCACTCTATATTTGACAGGCGGATCAGTGGCAAACCTTCACCCTATTCATACAAATCCAAATTTAATGGTGGTCATTGGAACTAGGTCGTGGAAGTACAATCTAAATAATCTTGATCGTCATTATTGTGTCATGGTCGCATGGCTACCTTACATTCAACTACAACAGAGGACTAGGTTTCATATCAAATATAAATTGAATGTACAACAATCTAAATGTCGTTAGTGAGTGTATTTTTAGAATGATCGATCAGGACTGTTAGGTGTCAAGTTATACGATATTCAGCATTGTCACCAAAATTAGAGATTATCAGATATCGACAACTACGTAATCGAAAGACTTTTAATATATCCAGATACATATTAATGTCTAATAATACAACAACTGAGCCCCATGTAAGGCTTTTCTTTTCGATCGGACCCATCTATCTTTTACAGAATATGAATTAGATTAAATGTACCAAGAATGAAGTTCATCGCTTATCGTTAGACCATTAATCGGATGAAAATATTCTTTTTTTATCGAATTAGGGAGCCGATGAAGAGGCTTTCTAAACCCGATCATAGCAAAAAATTTCGTGGATGATTTAATCAACAAAGATAACGTAATCAACGGTTTCGATCGTCATTATTGTGTCTCATTTAATGCATCCCGAAGTTATTGAGAACATCAGGTGTGCTCTCTCTCTCGCAGTCTCTCGGTATGTATCTTTTTTTTTATTAGCTAAAACTAATCAGAATTATTCATGATTTGGCTTCAGATTTAATAATTATAATAGAAAATCTCCGTGTAGCTTGTACGCTTAGGGCTTCCAAATGTATAGGGCTGACCCTGTATATATAATAGGCTTCTAATATTGTATTTGTCAAATATGTCAAATAAAATATATTTCATTAAAATGTTAAATGAGAAAGATATGGCTTGGTAATGCGTGTTTTGTTTGATGTGTAATATGTCTTTAATTTGATCGTTTGTCTTTATTTATTTCTAATTTTTATAGATTTTTTTTAGTATAAATTACATAGTTAGTTATTGAAGCTTCATACTTCGACAAATTCAGTTGTTCAAGTTCAATATAACATTAAAATATAATAATGCACCATTCGAGCCCCATCTAAGGTATTTTTTTTTATATCAAAATCGTCTATCTTTTACACAATATCTATTAGATTATTCGTGCCAATTAGAACAAATTTGATCGCTTATAGCTAAACACTTAATCGGATGAAAAATATCATTCTATTATTAAATTTGAGTGCCAATGATGGAGCTTCCAAAACCTGATCGAACCATAAATTTACGTGAATGACTTTATTCAACAAACATAACAAAATCAACGGTTTTGATCGTTACTATTGTGTCACGGTGGCAAGGCTACTCTACATCCAACTATAGAAGAGGACTAGGTTTCATATCAAATATAAATTGAATGAATATTCTAAATGTCGTTAGCGAGTATATTTCTAGAATGATTGATCAAAACTGTTAAAATATCAAGTTATACGATATTCAGTATTGTCACCAAAATAAGAGATCATCAGATATCGACAACTGCATAATCGAAAAACATTTAAGGTATTCAAATACATTAAAGTCTAATAATGCACCACTCGAGCCCCATATAAGGCATTTTTTTTCGAACGGAACCGTCTCTTTTTTACATAATATGAATAAATCATATGTACCAAGAATAAAGTTGATCACTTATCGTTAGACCCTTAATCAAACGAGAATATCATTTTATGATTGAATTCGGGTGCCGATGAAAGGGCTTTCTAAACCCGATTGAGCAAAAAATTTACGTGAATTATTTAATCAACAAGCATAACGAAATCAATAATTTTGATCGTTATTATTGTGTCACGGTCACAAGTCTACCGTATATTCAGCTACAACAGAGAAATTAGTTTCATATAAAGTATATTGAATGTACAAATTCTAAATGTTATTTTTTTTAAGAAAAAATTCTAAATATTGTTATCGAGTATATTTATAAAATGATCGATCAGAATCGTTAGAATGTAAAGTCCTACAAAATTCAAGATTGTCACCAAAATTAGAAATCATGGGATATCGACAAATATGTAGCCAAACGATATTTAACGTATCCGAATGCATTAAAGTCTATCGTTAATTGTGGTATGACATATTTTAGTCTTGCTACAGAATATTTGGATTAATTTCTTTTACTACGACACATTGTGGTAAACAAATGCCAATTTTTGGTGTCGTCATAAAAGTTATGGTTATGTTATATAATTTGTGGTCATTTTTTGGAGAGAGAGAGAGTGAGGAAGGAGAGAACAACCGGTTACTTGCTCAGCCCTTTTTTCATTTTATTAATTGATTTAATAAATGGGTGGTTCGGATCATTCACTTTTAAATCCGAGGGTTTAAAATCATGATGTGTACGGTACACCCCTTAATAAGGGGTGTGTACCATAGGACTTCCCTTCTCGGATACACCTGCAACGGCCTAAACACCGCTTGCCAAGCTTATATCACATTCAGATCCCGATCTCCCTACAACACCGTCTCCTCCATTTCTCAGCTACTGAATTCGGACCCATCACGAGTCTCTCGAATCAATTCAGTTCCCGATTATTCGTCCATAATAGATACAGATGAATTGGTGGTTGTTCCTGTGAAATGCTCATGCTCGGGTGGTTGCTACTACCAATCCAACACTCATTACGTTGTTCTGCAAGACGATACTTATTTTTCGATCGCAAACAACACTTTTCAAGGCCTGTTGACAAGTCAAGCTCTTCAGGCTCAGAAGAGTGCTCCGGCGACTAGTTTGTCGATCGGAGATAGAATTAGTGTTCCACTGAGATGCGCTTGTCCTACGAAGAACCAGAGTGATAATGGTGTGAAATATTTGTTGAGCTATTTAGCTACACGGAATCAAGATGTTTCTGACATAAGTACAATCTTTGGGGTTGATTATAGGAGCACTCCTGAAGCCAATGAGTTGTTGCCCGACCCTAGATTTTATGCTTTCGCTACCCTTTTGATTCCTCTACAAACCCCACCAACAAGGGTTTTAAATAAAGGCCATTACGTATCGCATCGTTCGTTACGTAACGGGATTTCGAACCTCCGATACCGTCGTTTACTTTTGCATTGGCCGACACAATCTAATATCAGTCGATATTTGACAGTAACACAAATATCGTTACTTTTTCTGATACAGCAATTTGGAACCCTGACACCAACATCTTCTCCAACCCCAATGCGGGCCCCTTCACCACGGCTGGCCCCTCCACCACGGCCAAGCCAAGATAATAGATCCAATCGATGGTGGGTATTTGTTGTTGTTGGAGTTTTTGGAGGTCTTGGTGTTTCGTTGGTCATTGGGCGTATTGCTTTCTTGGTATTTAATAGGAGGAGGCGCCGTGCACGCACGGAGTCTCGTGCTCGTAGTTGCTAATTTGGTGCTTTTAGCATCATTCACTTGCTCTTTCTTATGCCTGGTGTCTTTAATCATTTGTTGTCTGACCCCAAATTTTATGCTTCGCTAACCTTTTAATTCCTCTACAAACCCTACCGACCAGGGTTTTAAATAAAGGCCATTATGTATTGTATCGTATCGTTCGTTACGTAACGGGATTTTGAACCTCCAATACCGTCGTTTACTTTCATATTGGCCGATACGGTCCCGTATCAGCCGATATATATATATATATATATATATATGACAGTAACATTACGTTCCCCGATACCGCCATTTGAAACCCTGCCACCAACATCTTCTCAAACCCCAACGCCAGCCCCAATACCGTCGTTTTGTGCCCACTTGTTTTGGCATGTTTTTAGGGTTTGAGCCTATAAAAAAGGATGTAGCCCATGTGCATATGATATTCAATCATCAATAATATTTTCAGAGTTTCTCTTTCTCGCGTTGTAATTCCACTCCGTCAGGTTTTTGGAGAACATAGCCGTAATAGCTCAATCCCATGAAGTGTATTCCTTTGAGGAACTCAAATCCGTGGCTGAAATCAATCTCATGTGCCCACATCAACCAAGGCTGTCGGAAGAAATCAACGTGCGTAACAAGATCAGCCACTTCAATCTCATATGCCCGATGTGGACAAAACCCCAATGTGACATTTTCCCTTCAGCAAGGTATTCCAATGTCCCCACGTACGACTTTTGTATGAAGAATTGCATTTTCGTTCTACTAATTTTCTGACTTTCTCTTGCATATTACCACAATTGAGGACCATTAATATGGAAGATGGACGTGGTTTTTCCCCTTTTCCTTCTTCCTTTGTTTGTTGAGGTCACTTTTTTAATTCCCTCTCCACCTATTATTGGCTTTCATTAAATTAAATTTAGTCAATTGCTTCCCGATTAGAGAATTTTGTTTTATCCTTTGATTTTTTCTAAGAAAAAATGAATGGTTGTTTACTACTCATGACCAATTAAAGCAACTAGAGGCCAGGGCGCACGTAATGCGTGTGTAAGTCAAATTTTGACAAAATATGTATGCACAATTGCTTCCCGTTTATTGATTGATCGAATAACAAATATACTCAAAACTCAACTTGCACACGTATTACGTGTGCCCCGGCCTCTAGTAATTAATAAGTCTTTCTTTTGTGTTCTTTTTTTGGTTATCATGCATCAGTTTTCCGTCAAAATCAATGTTAATTTCAAATTTTGGGTCTGATTTAAAAATTTAACATACATGCTCTGGAATGAATTCAATCAGTATTCTTTTCTCCCTTCTACTTTTTCCGGTTGTTAAGTATTCTTTTAATTCAACCAGTTTAAGAGTGGAGTAAAAAAAAGTATCGCACGACTGCACTATAGAAGGTTTTTTTGAGCCTGCAGCCTTTGTGTGCGTGTGCATTTTTCTATTTCCTAAGGTATAGAAACAGAAAAGAAAACACAATTACACGCTTTACATTATTTCCCTAGAGGCCGGGGCACACGCGATGCATGTACAAGTTCAATTTTAACAAAGTTTGATCAAATAACAAATGGGAAGCATTTGTGCATATTTTGATCGAATTTTGCCATTTTCTGCCAAAATTTGAGTTGTACACGCATCGCATGATTTTAAATATGCGGTAATACCACAGCTACTGTCAAAATTATCCGTAGCATTTGATGTCTCTCGGACCCAGGGCTCTGCTACCAACTCCAAGGCACATCAGCCCCTACCCACCCCCTTAGAACGGCAACTTTTTGGGAAAGAAAATCCTTACCCTCTTTATTTGCAACTAGAGGCCGGGGCACACGCGATGTGTATGCAAGTCGGATTTTCACAATTTTTTTGTAAAAATGCTTCCCACTTATTGTTTGATCAAATTTTCACAAATATTGTGAAAATCCGACTTGCACACGCATCGCGTGTGCCCCAGCCTCTAGTTCTTTTAATTCAACCAGTTTAAGAGTTAAAAAAAAGTGTCGCACGACTGCACTATAGAAGGTTTTTTTGAGCCTGCAGCCTTTGTGTGCGTGTGCGTGTGCATTTTTGGGAAAGAACGGCAACTTTGTGGGAAAGAAAATCCTTACCCTCTTTATGTGGTTTTGAGCCCTTTTTGATCCTTTTCACAGGTAGCAAACGCAAACTACTACTCGCCCCCTCCATGTCACCCCCCCCCCCGACATGGCCGAGGTTTTCCCTTTTTACCCCTTGCTCTCTCTTTCTCTCTTCCAGCAGTCTTTTTCTTTAATTTGATTTGTTTTATAAAATTTTAAATGATAATAACTTTTTGCCACATGTATTTTTTTTAATAAATTTTATATTTTTGAAATCGACTCAACGAAACCTATCAAACGAGCCTAATATTGATGGTGAAATAATGTAAAACGAAAAAATTATTAAAACGAGCCTATTATTAATGGATTTTTTTTCACGTAATTTTTTAATAAATTATATATTTTTGAAATCGACTCAACGAAACCTATCAAATGAGCCTAATATTGATGGTGAAATAATGTAAAACGAAAAAATTATTAAAACGAGCCTATCATTGCATCAACGTACAACGTTGTACTGCATACATTCGATATGATTGCTTCGAGTTGTCTCACTCACTTGCCGTTGAGCTCCCATCCAGTTCAACTTGCAGAGCGCACACATATAGCTATTGGCCGTGTTAATTGCAATCACTTCGTGCAAATTTTCCTATACCGTCATTACCCTGTACCACCCATCATCATATGGTGGAGGCAGAATGCATCAAATGAAGCACATGGATGGGCTCATCCTTATGAAGCACGCCTCCAATTGTGGTACGAAGTAATGCAGATAGATCCGCCGGGACGACAACCACAATTTGGCGGAAATATTAACTAAATTTGTGTATTTATTTATGTTCATGTATTGGTTCTATATACTCAATTATAATTAAATGAAATTTGATTTCAGTTTGCATTATTGACTGTTCAGAGAAATATAAAGTAAATTTAAGTGAATTTAACATACATAATTTACTTGAAAACTCAAATATAGAAGTTTAAAAAAAATGAAGGACAAAAAAATAAAAACAAAGAAATAATATATTAGGCCCAAAAAAATCATTTCATTTAAATACATTATTTCATATTCAATATTAGACTTGTTTGATAGGTTTCGTTGAGTAGATTTCAAATACATAAAATTTATTTAAAAAAAATATGTGATTTCAACATCTTTAGACAGTTTATATGATTAAAAAATTAAGTGTTTCAAATTTCAATCCGTTTGAACTGGTGGAAACATTTTATTTTTCTAATCATTTTATCCTAAATGGTCATAATTAAATTTTTTTCCTATAGGACTCTCGTTGATTAATTCTAAGAGATATTTGATTCTACGACTTTTTTAAGGTTACCACAAAAATATAATTTTTTCGTTTTACATTATTTCACCATCAATATTAGGCTCGTTTGATAGGTTTCGTTGAGTAGATTTCAAAAATATAAAATTTATTTAAAAAATATATGTGAACAAAAAGTTATTAGCATTTAAAATTTTACAAAAATAAAATAAAATAAGAGAGAGAAAAAGCGGTGAGAGAGAAGGTGGATGGGGTAAAATGGGAATTGGATGTCAAACCCCCCTAACAAGGGGGGTGATTAACAGCTCTCTTCTTCTCAATGGCAGGTATCTTTTCTCTCTCTCTCTCTCTCTCCTTCCCTTTCTTCTCTCAATGGCAGGTATCTTTTTTCTCTCTCTCTCTCTCTCTCTCTCCTTCCCTTTCTTCTCAATGGCTTCTCCCCATTATTTAGTGTCTCCTTTTCCACCCACACCACCACCACATCACCAGAAACTAAATAATACCTTACTCCTGCGTAGAAGTAGAAACTCCAAATGCCGACCAATCCCCACGAGACCCTCACCACTTTTTCCCCCAATAAAAGAAAGAAGAATCATCTTGTGTGTTTCTCTCTCAAAATGGATGTTCCACCCTCGCTCATCTGCTCCCTCTTCTTCTTCTTCCTCATCTCTCCTCCTTGCTTGATCCACGCTCAGCAGCCTTACGTCTGGAAGGCCACTACCGCATGTGGCACCACAGGCAACTCAAATACCCTTCTCGGATACACCTGCAACGGCCTAAACACCGCTTGCCAAGCTTATATCACATTCAGATCCCGATCTCCCTACAACACCGTCTCCTCCATTTCTCAGCTACTGAATTCGGACCCATCACGAGTCTCTCGAATCAATTCAGTTCCCGATTATTCGTCCATAATAGATACAGATGAATTGGTGGTTGTTCCTGTGAAATGCTCATGCTCGGGTGGTTGCTACTACCAATCCAACACTCATTACGTTGTTCTGCAAGACGATACTTATTTTTCGATCGCAAACAACACTTTTCAAGGCCTGTTGACAAGTCAAGCTCTTCAGGCTCAGAAGAGTGCTCCGGCGACTAGTTTGTCGATCGGAGATAGAATTAGTGTTCCACTGAGATGCGCTTGTCCTACGAAGAACCAGAGTGATAATGGTGTGAAATATTTGTTGAGCTATTTAGCTACACGGAATCAAGATGTTTCTGACATAAGTACAATCTTTGGGGTTGATTATAGGAGCACTCCTGAAGCCAATGAGTTGTTGCCCGACCCTAGATTTTATGCTTTCGCTACCCTTTTGATTCCTCTACAAACCCCACCAACAAGGGTTTTAAATAAAGGCCATTACGTATCGCATCGTTCGTTACGTAACGGGATTTCGAACCTCCGATACCGTCGTTTACTTTTGCATTGGCCGACACAATCTAATATCAGTCGATATTTGACAGTAACACAAATATCGTTACTTTTTCTGATACAGCAATTTGGAACCCTGACACCAACATCTTCTCCAACCCCAATGCGGGCCCCTTCACCACGGCTGGCCCCTCCACCACGGCCAAGCCAAGATAATAGATCCAATCGATGGTGGGTATTTGTTGTTGTTGGAGTTTTTGGAGGTCTTGGTGTTTCGTTGGTCATTGGGCGTATTGCTTTCTTGGTATTTAATAGGAGGAGGCGCCGTGCACGCACGGAGTCTCGTGCTCGTAGTTGCTAATTTGGTGCTTTTAGCATCATTCACTTGCTCTTTCTTATGCCTGGTGTCTTTAATCATTTGTTGTCTGACCCCAAATTTTATGCTTCGCTAACCTTTTAATTCCTCTACAAACCCTACCGACCAGGGTTTTAAATAAAGGCCATTATGTATTGTATCGTATCGTTCGTTACGTAACGGGATTTTGAACCTCCAATACCGTCGTTTACTTTCATATTGGCCGATACGGTCCCGTATCAGCCGATATATATATATATATATATATATATATATATATATATATATATATATATATATATATATATATATATATATATATATATATATATGACAGTAACATTACGTTCCCCGATACCGCCATTTGAAACCCTGCCACCAACATCTTCTCAAACCCCAACGCCAGCCCCAATACCGTCGTTTTGTGCCCACTTGTTTTGGCATGTTTTTAGGGTTTGAGCCTATAAAAAAGGATGTAGCCCATGTGCATATGATATTCAATCATCAATAATATTTTCAGAGTTTCTCTTTCTCGCGTTGTAATTCCACTCCGTCAGGTTTTTGGAGAACATAGCCGTAATAGCTCAATCCCATGAAGTGTATTCCTTTGAGGAACTCAAATCCGTGGCTGAAATCAATCTCATGTGCCCACATCAACCAAGGCTGTCGGAAGAAATCAACGTGCGTAACAAGATCAGCCACTTCAATCTCATATGCCCGATGTGGACAAAACCCCAATGTGACATTTTCCCTTCAGCAAGGTATTCCAATGTCCCCACGTACGACTTTTGTATGAAGAATTGCATTTTCGTTCTACTAATTTTCTGACTTTCTCTTGCATATTACCACAATTGAGGACCATTAATATGGAAGATGGACGTGGTTTTTCCCCTTTTCCTTCTTCCTTTGTTTGTTGAGGTCACTTTTTTAATTCCCTCTCCACCTATTATTGGCTTTCATTAAATTAAATTTAGTCAATTGCTTCCCGATTAGAGAATTTTGTTTTATCCTTTGATTTTTTCTAAGAAAAAATGAATGGTTGTTTACTACTCATGACCAATTAAAGCAACTAGAGGCCAGGGCGCACGTAATGCGTGTGTAAGTCAAATTTTGACAAAATATGTATGCACAATTGCTTCCCGTTTATTGATTGATCGAATAACAAATATACTCAAAACTCAACTTGCACACGTATTACGTGTGCCCCGGCCTCTAGTAATTAATAAGTCTTTCTTTTGTGTTCTTTTTTTGGTTATCATGCATCAGTTTTCCGTCAAAATCAATGTTAATTTCAAATTTTGGGTCTGATTTAAAAATTTAACATACATGCTCTGGAATGAATTCAATCAGTATTCTTTTCTCCCTTCTACTTTTTCCGGTTGTTAAGTATTCTTTTAATTCAACCAGTTTAAGAGTTAAAAAAAAGTATCGCACGACTGCACTATAGAAGGTTTTTTTGAGCCTGCAGCCTTTGTGTGCGTGTGCATTTTTCTATTTCCTAAGGTATAGAAACAGAAAAGAAAACACAATTACACGCTTTACATTATTTCCCTAGAGGCCGGGGCACACGCGATGCATGTACAAGTTCAATTTTAACAAAGTTTGATCAAATAACAAATGGGAAGCATTTGTGCATATTTTGATCGAATTTTGCCATTTTCTGCCAAAATTTGAGTTGTACACGCATCGCATGATTTTAAATATGCGGTAATACCACAGCTACTGTCAAAATTATCCGTAGCATTTGATGTCTCTCGGACCCAGGGCTCTGCTACCAACTCCAAGGCACATCAGCCCCTACCCACCCCCTTAGAACGGCAACTTTTTGGGAAAGAAAATCCTTACCCTCTTTATTTGCAACTAGAGGCCGGGGCACACGCGATGTGTATGCAAGTCGGATTTTCACAATTTTTTTGTAAAAATGCTTCCCACTTATTGTTTGATCAAATTTTCACAAATATTGTGAAAATCCGACTTGCACACGCATCGCGTGTGCCCCAGCCTCTAGTTCTTTTAATTCAACCAGTTTAAGAGTTAAAAAAAAGTGTCGCACGACTGCACTATAGAAGGTTTTTTTGAGCCTGCAGCCTTTGTGTGCGTGTGCGTGTGCATTTTTGGGAAAGAACGGCAACTTTGTGGGAAAGAAAATCCTTACCCTCTTTATGTGGTTTTGAGCCCTTTTTGATCCTTTTCACAGGTAGCAAACGCAAACTACTACTCGCCCCCTCCATGTCACCCCCCCCCCCCCCCCCCCCCCGACATGGCCGAGGTTTTCCCTTTTTACCCCTTGCTCTCTCTTTCTCTCTTCCAGCAGTCTCTTTCTTTAATTTGATTTGTTTTATAAAATTTTAAATGATAATAACTTTTTGCCACATGTATTTTTTTTAATAAATTTTATATTTTTGAAATCGACTCAACGAAACCTATCAAACGAGCCTAATATTGATGGTGAAATAATGTAAAACGAAAAAATTATTAAAACGAGCCTATTATTAATGGATTTTTTTTCACGTAATTTTTTAATAAATTATATATTTTTGAAATCGACTCAACGAAACCTATCAAATGAGCCTAATATTGATGGTGAAATAATGTAAAACGAAAAAATTATTAAAACGAGCCTATCATTGCATCAACGTACAACGTTGTACTGCATACATTCGATATGATTGCTTCGAGTTGTCTCACTCACTTGCCGTTGAGCTCCCATCCAGTTCAACTTGCAGAGCGCACACATATAGCTATTGGCCGTGTTAATTGCAATCACTTCGTGCAAATTTTCCTATACCGTCATTACCCTGTACCACCCATCATCATATGGTGGAGGCAGAATGCATCAAATGAAGCACATGGATGGGCTCATCCTTATGAAGCACGCCTCCAATTGTGGTACGAAGTAATGCAGATAGATCCGCCGGGACGACAACCACAATTTGGCGGAAATATTAACTAAATTTGTGTATTTATTTATGTTCATGTATTGGTTCTATATACTCAATTATAATTAAATGAAATTTGATTTCAGTTTGCATTATTGACTGTTCAGAGAAATATAAAGTAAATTTAAGTGAATTTAACATACATAATTTACTTGAAAACTCAAATATAGAAGTTTAAAAAAAATGAAGGACAAAAAAATAAAAACAAAGAAATAATATATTAGGCCCAAAAAAATCATTTCATTTAAATACATTATTTCATATTCAATATTAGACTTGTTTGATAGGTTTCGTTGAGTAGATTTCAAATACATAAAATTTATTTAAAAAAAATATGTGATTTCAACATCTTTAGACAGTTTATATGATTAAAAAATTAAGTGTTTCAAATTTCAATCCGTTTGAACTGGTGGAAACATTTTATTTTTCTAATCATTTTATCCTAAATGGTCATAATTAAATTTTTTTCCTATAGGACTCTCGTTGATTAATTCTAAGAGATATTTGATTCTACGACTTTTTTAAGGTTACCACAAAAATATAATTTTTTCGTTTTACATTATTTCACCATCAATATTAGGCTCGTTTGATAGGTTTCGTTGAGTAGATTTCAAAAATATAAAATTTATTTAAAAAATATATGTGAACAAAAAGTTATTAGCATTTAAAATTTTACAAAAATAAAATAAAATAAGAGAGAGAAAAAGCGGTGAGAGAGAAGGTGGATGGGGTAAAATGGGAATTGGATGTCAAACCCCCCCTAACAGGGGGGTGATTAACAGCTCTCTTCTTCTCAATGGCAGGTATCTTTTCTCTCTCTCTCTCTCTCTCCTTCCCTTTCTTCTCTCAATGGCAGGTATCTTTTTTCTCTCTCTCTCTCTCTCTCTCTCTCCTTCCCTTTCTTCTCAATGGCTTCTCCCCATTATTTAGTGTCTCCTTTTCCACCCACACCACCACCACATCACCAGAAACTAAATAATACCTTACTCCTGCGTAGAAGTAGAAACTCCAAATGCCGACCAATCCCCACGAGACCCTCACCACTTTTTCCCCCAATAAAAGAAAGAAGAATCATCTTGTGTGTTTCTCTCTCAAAATGGATGTTCCACCCTCGCTCATCTGCTCCCTCTTCTTCTTCTTCCTCATCTCTCCTCCTTGCTTGATCCACGCTCAGCAGCCTTACGTCTGGAAGGCCACTACCGCATGTGGCACCACAGGCAACTCAAATACCCTTCTCGGATACACCTGCAACGGCCTAAACACCGCTTGCCAAGCTTATATCACATTCAGATCCCGATCTCCCTACAACACCGTCTCCTCCATTTCTCAGCGACTGAATTCGGACCCATCACGAGTCTCTCGAATCAATTCAGTTCCCGATTATTCGTCCATAATAGATACAGATGAATTGGTGGTTGTTCCTGTGAAATGCTCATGCTCGGGTGGTTGCTACTACCAATCCAACACTCATTACGTTGTTCTGCAAGACGATACTTATTTTTCGATCGCAAACAACACTTTTCAAGGCCTGTTGACAAGTCAAGCTCTTCAGGCTCAGAAGAGTGCTCCGGCGACTAGTTTGTCGATCGGAGATAGAATTAGTGTTCCACTGAGATGCGCTTGTCCTACGAAGAACCAGAGTGATAATGGTGTGAAATATTTGTTGAGCTATTTAGTTACACGGAATCAAGATGTTTCTGACATAAGTACAATCTTTGGGGTTGATTATAGGAGCACTCCTGAAGCCAATGAGTTGTTGTCTGACCCCAGATTTTATGCTTTCGCTACCCTTTTAATTCCTCTGCAAACCCCACCAACCAGGGTTTTAAATAAAGGCCATTACGTATCGCATCGTTCGTTACGTAATGGAATAAACCATCGTCGTTTAGCGTCGGTTACGAAACGCCCATCCAATAAACCATGGGTATATGCTGTCGTAGTAGTTATTGGAGGTGTTGGTGTTTTGTTGGTCATTGGGAGTATTTGGTTTCGGGCTATTTATTCGTGGAAGAGCTGATCCGATTATCAGAAGGGAGAGTTTTCAGGTAATTTAAGAGATCGTATTCAAAATAAAAAAGAAGGTAATTTAAGAGATCAGGGGGGGCAAGAGGATCGAGGAAGAAGAATCCACGGTGTAGGACAAGATGTCAAGGTTTCAAATTGTGGAAACTTTATTTTGGGAAAAACTTTTAATTTTGTGCCCACTTGTTTTGGCAATGTTTTTAGGGTTTAGCCTACAAGGATGTATGTAGCCCGCGTGCATATGATATTCAAATCGTCAAGAATATTCTCAGAGTTTTTCTCTTTTTTGTGTGGATTCAAGTTGTGCTGTGTGGATTCGAATATGTCCTTTCATCAGCTAGAACGCTATCTAGCTTTGGGGTGATCATTCCGATCCGTCGGGTTTTTTTTGGAGAATATAGCCGTAATAGGTCAATCCCATGAACTGTATTCCTTTAACGAACTCAAATCCGTGGCTGAAATCAATCTCATGTGCCACTTCAACCAAGGCTGTCGGAAGAAATCAAATCAACGTGCGTAACAAGATCAGCCACTTCAATCTCATATGCCTATCAGGTGTTTGTTTCAATGACGGACACGGGTATCTTGTTTATGAATACGCTAACAATGGACCCTTGAGTGACTGGAAGTCCAAAACAACATTGTTTGATAAAACAAAACTCTGAGTTGGACACAAAGGATCCTCCATATGTCCATAAGGATTTAAAGAGCACCAATCTTCTTGATAATGAGTAGAAGGCAAATTTGGTCTAGCAAGGTCAGCAGATGGGCGAGAAGGCGAATTTTCCTTAACACGGCATATTGTTGGCACAAAAGGGTACATGGCTCCGGAGTAGTTTGAGAGCGGATTCATCTCCACAATACGTGATGTTTATGATTATGGAGGGAAAGAAGTTTCCGCTTGATATTTGGGGTTCCGTTAGTCGAGAGATACTTATAATGGGCAAGAAGTTTCCACTTTATTTATTTTTTTGCTAAACAAGAAGTTTCCACTTTATACGGAGGGGTAAAGGGGCATTTGTCGGATGTCTCGAGTCCCATGATTCATGAGGAAAATGGGAAGGAGAATTTGTGGATGCAATCTGATCCTTCAACAGCCAAATATCAATTTGTGCACAATTGTCGATGCCTAGTATACGTATGTATGCATGTAGATACATGCACAGTCAATTAATCTAGCTATTCTCGTTTTCCTTTCTTGTAGTATCGTTGGAGCGACAATAATATCGGTTGGGTTTTATAAAGTGATGTGGGGAAAAGCAAAGGAAGATGTGGGTGAGAGTGGTGAAATTGGCGACCCAGGATCTGCGTGTAACCCTAAAGTCCCTCTATTGCAAAGCTATCAAACTCAAGAAACACACAGCTGATAAGTTGAAGTTGCACTGGATAGTTTCACAGAATCAGATGGATTGCTCATGGTCGGGGCACAGCATTGGTTGTAAAGAGGAAAACATGCTTCACAAATGGGTTCGTGCCTTAGCAAATTTGGACTAAACCATCTAAATGGATTTGTATAGCTAAAACAATGCAGAAAGACACAACACTGAAACTTTGTACAGTAAATTAGTTTCCCACTACAGAACTTATGAGTAACTATGAAGAAAAATCTGCACCAGATTTCCATTACGAAAAAACAATGGAACCTACAAAACTATGGATTTTCCAACTCTTAAAGGTAAGCTTGACGTTGAATGAAATATCACTGCCAAATTTTACACAAAGATGTCAGTAAAATAAAGCATTTTGAAGGCATGTGGATAAAAATGCAAATCCTTCCTCTCTTCTACAGAAACCCATACGGGAATACACATAGAGAAACGATTCCCATTCCCAGTGTGATCAACTCAACTATTAAGAAATACTGTAGCAATCTATACCCCCTCAGATCTTGTAGACAATATTGTAATGCCGGATGGAATGAAAAGGCCAAAAAGTTATCATTCTAACTCCTGTTAGTGTCCTATAAACTCATATAAGGGGATCTTAAGGTTTGCTATCATTCCAACACCTGTTACAAGCCACGTTTAGAGTGTTGAGCAACTTGAGCTTGGCTCATACACTACACGAGCCTAAAACTCGACCCTCACCTTGATTACTATACGAGTCAAGCCGAGCCAAGCCTCAAACTGCTCACGAGCAACTCAGTTCATTTGCATACAAGCATTTTTTCCAGCCTTACCAATTAAACATCATACATTAGTGTCCGATTGTATGTATCAATTTGTATGTTTCAATGCTGATATCAACACTAACCTCACTTTCCTGGTCTTAAAAAGGATGGAAAAGCTTGCAATCAGAAGCTCAAGCAGTCAAGCTAAAATCATAGGCACCGTAGTGTCGATTTCGGGTGCATTGGTAGTTACTCTCTATAAAGGCCCACCTATCATATCGACTCAACCGGCTTCCATTTCACTTCATCGCCCTCTCGGCTCACCGCACTCCGATTGGGTAATTGGAAGCCTTTTCCTCACGGTGGAGTTCATGCTTGTTCCGATGTGGTATATTGTTCAGGTGCATACATCCTGCTGTAAATCTTTAACAAACCATTCTTACGTTTCGGAAAAGCTCACTTTCGTGTTTGTTACACTTGGAAACAGACGCAAATAATGAAAGAGTATCCGGCTGAACTGACCGTAGTCTTCTTCTACAACTTGTGCGTTAGCGTTTTAGCAGCGATTGTGGGCATATTTGCAGAACCAAATGCGAGTGCATGGAGAATCAAAGCCGATATAGGATTGGTCTCGATCATATGTTCTGTAAGTATATAATGAGTTATAGCTATGAACAAATCGTTGCTTTAACACTAATGTGGGGTTTGCTGTGAGGTGTTTAGGGGATTTTCGGGTCGTTCTTGGACAAGCGATGTTCAAGCCATTGTCGATCGTTATTGCAGTTGTCATGGGCGTGTTGTTCCTCGGTGATACTCTATATCTTGGAAGGTATTTTCACTAGTACTCCTACCTACTTAAACATGAATCAAACACCGAAAAACGTGCACAACACTTTTATAGATGCGGGAGATAACCTCTTTGCTCATTTGCCAATGTCATAGATAAGATGCAGCTCCGCAGGATCTCTTCGCAGTTTTGCTTTTAATCCATTGTTCTCTGGATTCAATTCGATCCTTAAACAACCAAACATCAATTTGCATTTGCCTCATGGAAGAAGACATCTATACCATCGTCGCTGCATAGTATACGTATTTTTTTGCACGTAGATTTATGCATATGGTCAAATAATCTGGCAATTTTCGTGTCCTTGTTTCGCAGTATCGTTGGAGCGGCAATAATATTGGTTGGGTTTTATACTGTGATGTGGGGAAAAGCAAAGGAAGACGTGGATGAGAGTGGTGAAATTGGCGACCCAGAATCCGCGTCTAACCCTAAAGTCCCTCTATTGCAAAAGTATCTAACTCAAGAACCGCAGAGCTGATAAGTTGAAGTTGCACTAGATAGTTTCACAAAATCCGATGGATTGCTCATGGTCAGGGCACGGCACTGGTTGAAAAGAGGGAAACATGCTTCACAATGGGTTTGCGCCTTGGCGAATTCGGCCTAACCCATCTAAATGGATGTGTATAATTAAAACTACGCTTCGTAAACAAATTGCATTGTGCAGTAATGGTAATGAAAGGAGGACACCTACAGTGACAACAAAACAAAAAAAAAACACTGGAACTTTGCACTGCCTGATTTTACAAGAGGATGTCACTAAAATAAAGCATTTTTAAGGCATGTATGTGGACAAAAATGCAAATCCTAAAACCTCATCTACGGGGATTCGAAAGAAGAAATTTTAAGGTAGCAACTAGCAAAAACACAAGGGTAAAACATTCTGCACCTTGACTTGTGGAACAACTTCATGTATTAAGATATCAGAGTCTCAGGCATCGCTGAAGTTACTCAGTATGTTTGGAGGATGTTGAAGGTTTGATGCCTAAGCAGTTTTAGTCTGTAGAATCACTATCTGCAGTTAGCCAAGCTCTTCAGATTCTCGACAGGCTTGCCATTGAATGCCAGAACCTTCAAAATGAAAGATAGGAAAAATTATATCGAAAGGAAATAGCAGAGGTTCAAACCTAGAATGAGGCTGTGTGAAATTTCACAGAAATTTGCTAAAATTCTGTCAGAAGTGTTTACAACTTAACCTGAGTACATTGACTATCTCTTCCGTTGTATCCAACATTGATATTAGCTTCAAGCACCTAGAGAGAATTTGGCAAGAAAATTACTCCACGAAATAGGTTCTCGATTAGTAGTACTTGCATAACATAATGGACCCAAAAGGAGAGATGTTAAGAGGGGCAAGAACACCTGAGACACGACGACAAGCTGTTCGTCTAAAGACTGTGCCAATGATTTGACTGGAGCATCAAATTCGTAATCTCTTCCATACTGGAGTGAACCAAGACTAACACCAGATAAAATTCAGATTCTTTATGGAGTCGATTGATAATACGGTTTTGACTTTTGCCTGTTCTAGGTTGTTTCCTATACGCAAAAGATTAACTGCTCAACCAGTACATTCATGAAGCAAGTTTCTTATGTTCCCAGCCGCAACTTTGTTCTTCCGAGATGGTGCTGATGCGTGGTGGTGATCACCCAAAGCCAAAGCCAAAGCCAAACCCTATCTTTTCCTTTTCGTATGCACTGAATGATTTCTGCAAACCCAATCTCTTCTGAGAACAAACAGTCCACTAACGAAAGAACAAAGTTACACAACACACGAGCACATCCCTGCGGAACTTACAAAATTTAAGTTGCACAAGCAGCACAACAATTGCAGAAAAGAGTTTGGACTGCCTTAAACACCAACAAAATGGGTATAGAAATTGCCCCCAAGAAAAAAAAAATTCATAAGGAGCTGACATACAATTCCATATGCAAGAGGATACTGACACTCAACATACAAATAACCGGCATACTGAATAGACAACAATGGAAACATTGGGTTGGTTGAGGCAGGGAAAGCTAGCTAAATCACGACTAATTGTCTTTTCCAATTGCGCCTGATCATCTGCATCGAGAGGTAACCCTTCAAGGCGCGTTGGAAATTAGTTCATCACTACACGGTATAGCATCCGGAGGCGTTTCCTCTGAAGGTGGGACATGAATAAAAGACCCTGATCCATTTTGTGGAGATCTTCGATCATGATAGGGATATAATGCACACCATAAAGCAGAGAAGCAATAGCTATTGCTGAAAAGGCAAAGATGAATTCCAAGTAGTACATCGACGGAATGATTAGAAATGCTATCCCATAGCCCATTGTCAAAAACATTAGCGAGGCATGGAGCGGGGCAAAAACTTTTAAAGGAAGGATAAGTATGTTAATCATCGCGATTGAGCTAATAAACGCGACGGTGTTCATCGCATAGAACACAGGGAGGAAGACATTTGGAGCATCGTCCATGGAGGTAAATACGGTGGTGTTAATATGACTCCCGTTAGCAAAAAGACTGATGTTGTGCATGGAGGTAAATATGGTAGCGTTAATATGACTCCCGTTAGCGAAAAGACTGTTGTTGTCCGTGGAGGTAAATATGGTGGCGTTAATATGACTCCCATTAGCGAAAAGACTGTTGCTATCACTTAGGCCGCTGCCTCCTCCAGGGGGGCTTAGTACAGTCTGAAAGGTTGCTGTCGTTATCAGCACAGCTACCACTAGTACAGCGTTCCTCATCTCCATTGACATCCCTTTCCGCATGAAAAGAAAAGTCTGAAATATAGTTTCCGCCCGTGACTCTCGCGAAATCAAAAAATCGACAAGACTACAGTCGTTAGCAAGTGATGAACTTTTCGAAGCTCCTGCACCGCATAAAATACTCTTGATTTTTGTTCTCGCGGAACCAGAAGTAAGTGTTTCAGCAATGTCTAGGGCCGTCACACCTTCCAAATTCTTTTCATTCACGTGCAATCCGTATCCTTGAACTACAGACTCCACAATCTGCACATGCAAATCACGGATAAGAATTATATTTCGGGTCTTTTGATCTGTCGCAACAAGCGTATCTATGTTTAGAGACCAAATTAACCTCTTCTGAATTTCTGAGACTTGTTTGATGCTAATTTCCATTTGCGAAATCACCAAAGGACATAGGATAGGATATATACATATACATACTCTAAACTACATACGTAAAAGTTATAACACTAACATGTGTGGCTTTTGCTTAATGCTTAGCAAAAAAAAAAAAAAAAACCATGTTTTTAAACCAGAGGTATACATACATGAGGCTGTGAAGTGGACACCGCCGTGTGCAGAATTGTGTTGCCTCTCTCATCTTTGATGTTCTTCACCCAATGCTTACCGGTCTTGCGAATCCATCCCATCAGGACTGCCAAAGCTCTCACGTTGCATTTTTTCACCGCGATGTGCAGAGCAGTCTCCCCTCGAACGTTCAGGTCCCCAATTGATTCAGGGCAAGCACATAAAAACTCGGCCAAGATATCAACGCAATCATCTGTTTCTGCCGCGTACTGCAAAGGAGTGAGCCTCTCTCTTCCTTTGACCCTTACGAGATCTTTGTCCAACTTGACGAGCCCTTTCGCCGTCTGAGAGTGCCCATTTAAAAGTGCCAGGTGCACAGGGCTTAGACCATCTGGGTTCAGCTTCCTACCGAGTGTTGGCTTTAAGTTCATGATTTCTATTGCCAAACGAGTCTGCCCAGTCGATGCAGCTACGTGGAGAGGAGTATTAACAAAAGGAATTTCATCTGCTTTGTCCAAAATGTATGGATCCGACCCTATTGATTCATACAAGATGTCGATATTCCGTGCTTCAACTGCCTCCTTCGAATTCAGATCCATTTTGATCAATGATGATGAATGATTCTGGACGTAGATAGGCATAAGTAGTAGAATACTATATTGAGGGGTTTCCTGAGGAAACGTAGATCCATAAACATGACAGAGACTCGAATATGGACTTTTGTCCTTTGGGTCCTACGCGCGTGTTGAAAGTTAAACGTGGACTTTTCATTGAGGACTCAAAGGGAGTGGACTTCAACCATGGTGTGCGGCAGTCAAGGAGGGCTGAGCCAACCACCGTTCGTGCTCTCCGGTGACCGCTTGCCCTCTTTGATTCTCCCACCACCGACCTCTCTGTGACTTTAAGTCTCTCTCTCTGCCTGTCTCTCTCTCACTCATTGACTTTAAGTGGACTTTTGGGCTGTTCTGTTCGTGTGAATGGCCATAGGAAAGTTGTTATACGAAACACGCTTCCTTCAATCACCATCTTTGACCCTTCAATCACCATCTTTGCCCGACAATTCAAAAATTCAAATGTTCCGCGGGTTCCATTCCAGAAGGCTAAAAATCCAACACGGTTTGTGTAAATGGTCATTTTGCAACCATTCAATGAAGCTTTATAAAGCTCATCTCTACTCCTTCCAGGATCCATAATGGCTGTTTCTTATTTCTTGTGAAACAGAAATAGAAGAAAGAAGCATCATCTTGTGTTTCTCTCTCAAAATGGCTGTTCTACCCTTGCTCATCTTCTGTCTCTTCTTCTTCCTCGTCTCTCCTCCTTGCTTGATCCACGCTCAGCAGCCTTACGTCTGGAAGGCCCCTACCGCATGTGGCACCACAACAAACAACTCAAATACCGTTCTCGGATACACCTGCAACGGCCTAAACACCGCTTGCCAAACTTATATCACATTCAGAACCCGATCTCCCTACAACACCGTCTCCTCCGTACTGAATTCAGACCCATCACGAGTCTCTCGAATCAACTCAGTTCCCGATGATTCGTCCATGATAGACACAGGTGAATTGGTGGTTGTACCTGTGGAATGCTCATGCTCGGGTGGTCACTATTACCAATCCAACACTCATTACGTTGTTCTGCATGACAGTACATGGAATCAGCAAGATGTTTCTGACATAAGTAGAATCTTTGGGGTTGAATCGGTTGATTATAGGAGCACTCTTGAAGCCAATGAGTTGTTGCCTGACCCCAGATTTTATGCTTTCGCTATCCATTTGATTCCTCTAGAAACCCCACCAACCAGGGTTTTAAATAAAGGACATTACGTATTGCATTGTTCGTTACGTAACGGAATTTCGGACATCCGATATTATCATTTACTTTCACATTGGCCGACACAATCCAATATCAGGGGATATTTGACAGTAACACAGATATCGGTACTTTTTCCGATACAGCAATTTGGAACCCTGCCACCAACATCTTCTCCAACCCCAGCGTGGGCCCCTTCACCAGGGCTCCCCAGCTCCGATAGTCTCGCATCCAATCAACTATGGGTATTTGTTGTCGTTGGAGTTTTTGGAGGTCTTGGTGTTTTGTTGGTCATTGGGCGTATTGCTTTCTTGGCATTTACTAGGGGGAGGCTCTATGCAGACACGGAGTCTCGTGCTTGTAGTTGCTCGTAGTTGCTAATTTGGTGTTTTTACCATCATTCACTTGCTCTTTCTTACGCCTCGTGTCTTTAATCCTTTGTTGTCTGACCCCAAATTTTATGCTTTCGCTAACCTTTTAATTCCTCAACAAATCCCATCAACCAAGGTTTTAAATAAAGGCCATATTGGTTGATACGGTCCCCTGGTTTCTCAAAACCCCAGCGCCGGCCCCTTCACTAGTGCTGGCCCCTCCACCAGGGGTTGGGCCTCCCGCTAAACCCTCATCCAAAGAAAGCTGATTCGATTATCACGCGGAGGGTTTTGTCAGAAGTGTTTACAACCGGCATACTAACATACAATTCCATATACAAGAGGATACTGACACTCAACATAAAAATAACCGGCATACTGAATAGACAACAATGGAAACATTGGGTTGGTTGAGGCAGGGAAAGCTAGCTAAATCACGACTAATTGTCTTTTCCAATTGCGCCTGATCATCTGCATCGAGAGGTAACCCTTCAAGGCGCGTTGGAAATCAGTTCATCACTACACGGTATAGAATCTGGAGGCGTTTCCTCTGAAGGTGTGACATGAATAAAAGACCCTGATCTATTTTGTGGAGATCTTCGATCATGATAGGGATATAATGCACACCATAAAAGCAGAGAAGCAATAGCTATTGCTGAAAACGCAAAGATGAATTCCAAGTAGTACATCGACGGAATGATTAGAAATGCTATCCCATAGCCCATTGTCAAAAACATTAGCGAGGCATGGAGCGGGGCAAAAACTTTTAAAGGAAGGATAAGTATATTAATCATCGCGATTGAGCTAATAAACGCAACGGTGTTCATCGCATAGAACACAGGGAGGAAGACATTTGGAGCATCGTCCATGGAGGTAAATACAGTGGCGTTAATACGACTCCCGTTAGCAAAAAGACTGATGTTGTGCATGGAGGTAAATATGGTGGCGTTAATATGACTCCCGTTAGCGAAAAGACTGCTGTTGTCCGTGGAGGTAAATATGGTGGCGTTAATATGACTCCCATTAGCAAAAAGACTGTTGCTATCACTTAGGCCGCTGCCTCCTCCGGGGGGGCTTAGTACAGTCTGAAAGGTTGCTGTCGTTATCAGCACAGCTACCACTAGTACAGCGTTCCTCATCTCCATTGACATCCCTTTCCGCATGAAAAGAAAAGTCTGAAATATAGTTTCCGCCCGTGACTCTCGCGAAATCAAAAAATCGACAAGACTACAGTCGTTAGCAAGTGATGAACTTTTCGAAGCTCCTGCACCGCATAAAATACTCTTGATTTTTGTTCTCACGGAACCAGAAGTAAGTGTTTCGGCAATGTCTAGGGCCGTCACACCTTCATTCACGTGTAATCCGTATCCTTGAACTACAGACTCCACAATCTGCACACGCAAATCACTGATAAGAATTACAACAAAAATACTGAAATTTCAAGTACCATGTGTGCTTCAAATGCAAATCCCTCGGTCTACTACTGCCTACCACCTACCAGAGGCATACATACATGAGGCTGTGAAGTGGACACCGCCGTGTGCAGAATTGTGTTGCCTCTCCCATCTTTGATATTTTTCACCCAATGCTTGCCGGTCTTGCGAATCCATCCCATCAGAACTCCCAAAGCTCTCGCGTTGCAATTTTTCACTGCCATGTGCAGAGCAGTCTCCCCTCGAACATTCAGGTCCCCTATTGATTCAGGGCAAGCACATAAAAACTCGGCTAAGATATCAACACGATCATCTGTTTCTGCCGTGTATTGCAAAGGAGTGAGCCTCTCTCTTCCTTTGACCCTTACGAGATCTTTGTCCAACTTGATGAGCGCTTTTGCAGTCTCAGAGTGCCTGTTTAAAAGTGCAAGGTGCATAGGGCTTAGACCATCTGGGTTCAGCTTCCTACTTAGTGATGCCTTTAAGTTCATGATTTCTACTGCTAAGCGTGTCTGCCCCGTTGATGCAGCTACATGGAGAGGAGTATTAACAAAAGGAATTTCATCTGCTTTGTCCAAAATGTAAGGATCCGACCCTATTGATTCATACAAGATGTCGATATTCCGTGCTTCAACTGCCTCCTTCAAATTCGGATCCATTTTGATCAATGATGATGAATGATTCTGGACGTAGATATAGGCATAAGTAGTAGTACTATATTGAGGGGTTTCCTGAGGAAACGTAGATCCACAAACATGACAGAGACTCGAATATGGACTTTTCATTGAGGACTCAAAGGGAGTGGACTTCAACCATGGTGTGCGGCAGTCAAGGAGGGCTGAGCCAACCACGGTGGGGCTAAGCTATTGTAAACAGAAAGTAAAGAGAGACGTGAAAATGCTCCTAAGAGTATTACAAAGACGGGAAAGGGGCATGTCACTACCAAGGGGACAACAGGCTTCAGGCCCCGGAAAACAGGCCTCTTTTTTGTACTTGGGAAACATACTAAGTACTGCACCCAGAGGCAACTCTGGGCGGACGCAGCTTCAGGCCCCGGAGAAATGTTTTCTAATAGGGGGCCGTAAATATTTAAGCTTCTTATATATATACTAGTGCTTGCCTGTGCCTACGGCACTACCCATCATTTGATGGCATTTTTGTAATATATTCGTAGGAGTGTGGGTGTTTTCTTAAGAGAGTTGAAGAGCACACATCAGCCATTGGATCAAATGAATCTCAGCCCTTCTTTTAACTTGTGTTTGTGTGATCCCCACACCCTTCTATTTTATTAGGTAGATGTGCTGATATACATAAATGGTAATATGTCACCGAAAATATGTTCCCTTTTTGACATGTATCCTCTGATCATTTTCCCCTTTTTTTTTTGGCTTTCGAGTAGTGCTGAAAACGAACCGAGCTGCTCGAGCCTCGGCTTGGCTGACTCGTTTAGTAATCAATCAGAGTTTGAGCTCGAGTTTTGGTCTTGTTAACTAAATGAGCCGAGCTAGGGCCGGCCCAAGGATTTTGAGTGCCTAAGGCCAAATTAAAAAAAGTGTGCCCCTAATACATAACAATTTTTACAGCAACGATCAAAATATGAGAAAGCCAAACCAATATAAAATTTCTACTAATTATTACATACGAACACAAAATACAAAGTTTTCAAGATCTCACACAAATGATCTGAGTTGTTTAATTTGTTCAAATATTTTTTGAAGGGTTTCTAGGAAAAATCATTTCAGCCGGATATCAGTAAGGACTTGATCTTTGCGTTTTTTTTTTTTTGTCTCTACTTGTATAGACCAAAAAAATATCGTATAGATCAAGCACTTACCGATGTCCGAGTGAATTGATTTTTATAGGGACCCTTCAAAAAATGTTGTGAACAAATTGTAAGGTTCACAATATTTGTGTGGGCCCTCAAAATAGGTCTCATATAAGGAGGTGTACAAGTGGTGTACCCATACCAATTTATTAGAACAATATACTGCTGGAATGGTGGGATTATTAAAATGTAAGGACTTTTTTTTGGTCTTCATTCAAATTTTTTTCGTATTTGTGAGTTTCACATCAAACTTTTGTGACTTAGCCCGTTCCAGAACACCTTCTTAAAAAATAAGTACTTATTTTGCATTTTCAAACTCAAAAATAATGTAAATGAAAAATAATTTTTTGATTTTTTTTGCACCGTATAAAAGATTAGTGCTAGCCCGTGTCTACGGCACTACGCATCCCGGTTGGAAGGGGATGACAATTGTGTGATTTAGGTGAAAACCATGGGCACTTAACCGGGAAGTGGGAGGATGCACTACAGCCTTTGGATCAAATGAATCTAAGCCGTTCTAACAATTTGTCCCCACACCCTTCTGTTTTATAATAGAGATGTCGTTGACTGTTGTGCACAGTTATGTGTTAATTTGAGAGTGCCTGTCTGTACCTATCAAGTGGCATAGCTAGAAATATGCATTAGTGGGGGCATGCACTATGAAATAAAAATTGCGGTGACACCGAATCTCTCACATCCCACCGACCCACAACTTGATATTTTTTGACAATACGACGGTAGCTTGCGTGTTACATCACGAGAAGCAAATGGGGGCTTTCTTATTTTGAAGCAATATTTTGTTCACCCACCTATTGCAAATCCTCCATAGAGTAGATAATGCTATCATGTTCATTCTATTTTTGAGTTTTTAAATAGAATATCTTTTATTTGTACATATTTAGATGAGTTGATTGAACTATATAAAAAATACTAATAGCTAATTCGATTCAAAGAACAAAAAAAAAATTGCAGTAGTGGGGCTCGTGCTCCCAGTGGCCCTAAATTGGCTCCACCACTGCCTATCTACATAAAATTGGCCCAACTCAAAAGCTTAGGGTGCGTTTGGTAACCTTTTCAGTTTTCAGTTTTTAAAAAACTAGAAATAGAAACAGGTTTATGTTTTCATAAAAACAAAAACAAGAAATATGTTTGGTAATAATCTTTTTGAAAACAACAAAAACTGAAAACACAAATATGTTTGGTAGTATCATTTTTGTTTTTGTTTTTATTCTTCAATTTGAATGAAATTAGAAGAAAAGAAAGAAAAAAGTTCCACACAAACAATTCACACCAATATGATTGGTCTTTTAGCTAATTAAAAAAGAGGCAAGATTAAATTGGAGACCACCAACATCCCTGTAGAAACAAGGGACACCCAACTGAAAAATGGCATCACAACGAGAACAGGCATCCCATGCAACCGATCAACTCGGAACCAAGAAGGAAAAACAAATGGCTGGCAAGGCGCCAACCATCGAGAAGTTAAAACAAACAAACACAAGCAATAATAGACAAAAACAGTTTGATCACTCCCACACATTGGAACAACATTGAACGTCACCCCACTTGCAAAGGCAATTCCCCATTAACCCTTCACAGTAGCAAAATAGCAGCAGTTGTACAATCAGAAACAGCAACAGCAAGAGCAAAAGCAAGAGCAAATATTATACCAATAAGAAGAGAACGGCATTGAGAGAGCTTTCGCCCCAGAGAGTGCACAATGCCCTCCTACTACTGCAACTCACAAATTCTTACTACTGAAGCAGAGTCATGGCCAACCTGCTGAAACAGCAACAGCAAGAGCAAATATTACTTTTCTTTAATTTAACCTCCTTGTCCATGAGTCGAATGAAGATTTTCTCATTTCTAGTTGACCATGGGCCGTCACAACTTTCTCCACTAACCTCCATAACCTCATTGTTTGCCATTTCCTACTTTTGATAACAAAAAACAAACAATGATACAAGACTCCATTTTAGAAACAAATGGAAAACACAATACTGCAAAGGCAGGGGAGGGGAGTTTCAAACCAGATTAGTACAAACTGTGGGATTGAAAAACTGATCTTCCAGCACTCTTTTCACATTCAAGCAATAAAAAATTCTTGAACTTTCAAACAATGACAATTTGATCAAACTGAAAACAGTACAAATTGGAAGTTGCAATGATACAGAAATCTTATACTTGCTCAATTGCATACCAGAAAAGGTAGCAAGGTTTCTAGTGGAATCACATGTTCAAGAATCAAGATCACCGTCCAAACCTTATGAAAAACCAGGAAATACTTTAAGCATCTTTACAAAACAAATAACTCATATCAAACAGAAAGTGAAAATTACATGTAATGGCAGCTCTATGTTTTCGGGGAGTTATGTTTACGGGGGAATCAATCAAGATAATGGCGTAAATGCTACTCTACTACTAAAACAAGAGATTTTAACATGTATGCGTTTTAGCACATCACTGGAAGTAGCAGCAGCCTGCAACCCAATGACGATACTGATTGGTACATCTAAGTGTATTAGATGCACTGAAAATAGAGACGTAACACAATTGAATCCTCAGGAAAGCAGTTCCTAACATGTCTGCAAATACCAATCTTCGAATTGACCCTTGTGGATCAGCAGTTCCATCTAGGGTTTTGCAGGAGACTGAGAGAGAGGGGAAGAGAGAGACGAGAGAGAGAGAGAGAGAGAGAGAGAGAGAGAGAGAGGAGCGTACCAGTCTACCAGAGAACATCGCGAGAGACGATCGGGATCGACAGCCGAACTTCTGTTTTGAAAATTCGGTAAAACTCTATTTTCTAGTTTTCATAATTTCCAGAAATTCTTAAAAGTGAAAATATAAACCAAAAAGTAAAAATATGTTATCAAATAGTAAGTTTTTTATATTAATTTTCAAAAAAGTGAAAATAAAAATTAAAAATAAAAAGGTTACCAAACACCCTCTTAGGGTTGCCAAAAAACTGCCGTGTTGTTCAATTTGGTTTTGCTCGATGAGTAATTAGTCAGTCGTGGTGGGACATCGTCACGTGGTGCCCCAACATTCTTATCTTTCACAAATTTATCTGTATTGATAGACTCGTAAATGTTTCACATAAGCGCCCCCTAATTTGTCCAATTACTAAGTCTATTTATATTATTACTTGGAGTTTTATGCCTTACTTTTGTGTTGTAGTTATTTGGAGGGTTTGATATAAATAAAAAAATATAAAAAAAATGAGTAGGCCTCTGAAAAATCTGAAATCTGAATGAAAAATGGAACATTGGTTCGAGGCCCTACACATATATATCGGATTGAGCTGATTTTTCATGGGTACACTCAATTTTAAAAAAAAATTATCGAACAGCTCGAATCATCCTTTCAGGATCCAGAGTGGACCCTGTGTGTCCGTCAGTCTCCCATTGGGGATGGGGATTGTCGGTCCCCTCAGCATTATGGAAAAATGGAGCCTGCCACACGCACCAACCATACACACAGACGGCACGCGGGGCCAACTCCGGGCCTGCACGGATGATCCGTGCCATTCAAAAATTAAAAAAAAAAATCCAAGTGGGCGTGCGACAGCTCAGTTCCATCCGATGTGTGTAGATACTCGATCCAATCATCTCATTTTTCAAAAATTAGAATGAGCACCGAAAAATGGGATGATTGGATTGAGCACTTACACAAATCGGATGGAGCTGAGCACTCGTGGGCCCACTCGGAATTTTTTTGAAAATTTTTGAATGGCTTAGATCATCCGTGCCTAGAGTGGGCCCCGTGTGCCGTCGGTGGCCACGGTCGTTTTCTTTAGCATTGGTGGTCGATTATTTGTATTGTCACTATCATGGTTTGCAATTCAAGTGGTGGGCCATTACCCACCACTTGAAAGAAGGAAAGAATTGTCTTCTTACATAAAGGAAAATGAGGGTTTTGTAGAAGGGGAGAGGAGACCAACTCCTCATGGCGGGCTAAACCCGTCTTCTAGGGCGTAGAGAAAGTTTGTACTCCGAGTAACGTAGATTGTATAGCTTGTGTTGGATTTAATATTCGGATTTGGTTGAATGAATTAGATGATTTCATGTTTATGAAATCGATTTTATTTTTTTCCATATATAATTGTTTGTTTGTTATACGCAGTTTCAATTACTTTTCATGCAGCGATTGTTAATTGAAATCATGGTAATTGAACGTGATAGACGGAACTCATCGCTTGCCCTCTTTGATTCTCCCACCACCGACCTCTCTGTGACTTTAAGTCTCTCTCTGCCTGTCTCTCTCTCACTCATTGTATGTATATGTATATGCATGTAAAAATGCACACTTTTGCTGTGTATGTAATTGATACCTCTCCCAGCAATAGCAGCATCAGAGCCTGGTATTCACATAAGCAATTCGGCGGAATCGACGGAACTCTCTGTATGTCCAGAAATCGGTTCGGTCGAAACCCAGTCTTGAGCACAAAAACCTATTCTCCTCACCAATACGATTCAAATTATTTATTTATTTTTTTACTTTTACCCAAATATTTATTGAAATATCCAAAATAAAAAGTCTCAAAAAGCCGACTTTTGGGCTGTTCTGTTCGTGTGAATGGCCATAGGAAAGTTCGTTATACGAGACACGCTTCCTTCAATCACCATCTTTGCCCGACTACTCAAAATTTCAAATGTTCCGCGCGGGTTCCATTCCAGAAGGCTAAAAATCCAACACGGTTTGATTTTCAACCATTCAATGAAGCTCTATAAAGCTCATCTCTATTCCTTCCAGGATCCATAATTACACACTCAACCAAGATTTCCAATTTCACAAGAAATAGAAGAAAGAAGCATCATCATCTTGTGTGTTCTCTCTCAAAATGGTTGTTCTACCCTTGCTCATCTTCTGTCTCTTCTTCTTCCTCGTCTCTCCTCCTTGCTTGATCCACGCTCAGCAGCCTTACGTCTGGAAGGCCCCTACCGCATGTGGCACCACAACAAACAACTCAAATACCGTTCTCGGATACACCTGCAACGGCCTAAACACCGCTTGCCAAACTTATATCACATTCAGAACCCGATCTCCCTACAACACCGTCTCCTCCGTGCTGAATTCAGACCCATCACGAGTCTCTCGAATCAACTCAGTTCCCGATGATTCGTCCATGATAGACACAGGTGAATTGGTGGTTGTACCTGTGGAATGCTCATGCTCGGGTGGTCACTATTACCAATCCAACACTCATTACGTTGTTCTGCATGACAATACATGGAATCAGCAAGATGTTTCTGACATAAGTAGAATCTTTGGGGTTGAATCGGTTGATTATAGGAGCACTCTTGAAGCCAATGAGTTGTTGCCTGACCCCAGATTTTATGCTTTCGCTATCCATTTGATTCCTCTACAAACCCCACCAACCAGAGTTTTTAATAAAGGACATTACGTATTGCATTGTTCGTTACGTAACGAAATTTCGGACCTCCGATATTATCGTTTACTTTCACATTGGCCGACACAATCCAATATCAGCCGATATTTGACAGTAACACAGATATCGTTACTTTTTCCGATACAGCAATTTGGAACCCTGCCACCAACATCTTCTCCAACCCGAGCGCGGGCCCCTTCACCAGGGCCCCCCAGCTACAATAGTATCTCATCCAATCAACCGTGGGTATTTGTTGTCGTTGGAGTTTTTGGAGGTCTTGGTGTTTTGTTGGTCATTGGGCGTATTGCTTTCTTGGCATTTACTAGGGGGAGGCTCTGTGCACACACGGAGTCTCGTGCTCGTAGTTGCTAATTTGGTGTTTTTTCCATCATTCACTTGCTCTTTTTTATGCCTCGTGTCTTTAATCCTTTGTTGTCTGACCCCAAATTTTATGCTTTCGCTAACCTTTTAATTCCTCTACAAACCCCATCAACCAAGGTTTTAAATAAAGGTCATATTGGTTGATACAGTCCCCTGGTTTCTCAAAACCCCAGCGCCGGCCCCTTCACCAGTGCTGGCCCCTCCACCCGGGGTTGGGCCTCCCGCTAAACCCTCATCCAAAGAAAGCTGATTCGATTATCACGACGGAGGGTTTTGAGAAACTAGGGGGCAAGAGGATTGAGGAAGAAGAATCCATGCATGTTGTAGGTCAAGATGTCAAGGGTTTCAAACTGAAAAATGATTTTGACACTCCATTATTTGACAAAATGAATTCCATAATTTGTCTTTTAGTAAATGGAAATTTTATTTTAGGAATAACTTCAGTTTTGTGCCACTTGTTTTTGGAAGGTTTTGAGCCTGTAAAAAAGGATGTAGCCCTTGTGCATATGATATTGAATCATCAATAATATTTTCAGAGTTTTTCGTAATTCGGCTCCATCAGGTTTTTGGAGAACATAGCCGTAATAGCTCAATCCCGTGAAGTGTAAACTTGAGGATCTCAAATCCGTGACTGAAATCAATCTCATATGCCACTTCAACCAAGGCTGTCGGAAGAAATCAAATCAACGTGCTTAACAAGATCAGCCACTTCAATCTCATATGCCTATCAGGTGTTTGTTTCAATGACGGACACTGGTATCTTCTTTGGAGTAATATATAAAGGGTAGCACCTTTTAACGAGGACTCCCTTTTGAGGCTGGCTCACATTTTGGTCTTTCAAAATTGCCCCCCAACAAAAATTGAATACACACTACGCTCTAGATTTGCGGCAATAATTGATTGGGCAAAGTAGTAAAACACCGGGGGCACAATACCCCACATATATTGCAGTTGCCTTGCCTTCGGCATCCATCCACACATAACTCTTGAGATAATCTACCACTTCCACAAAAGCCAAGAAAGCACATGTTCTCATAAGGTACTTTTATGCAATAAGTCTACAGTCACCGCACGCATGTAGAGCCCACTCTAAATTCTGCACGAATGATTCGAGCTATTCAATAATTTAAAAAAAAAATTGAGTGGGTTCCGTGAAAAATCAGCTCAATCTGATATGTGTAGGTGTTCGATTCAATCTTTCATTTTTTAATGGCTCGAATCATCTGATTTTTGAAAGTTTGGATCGAGCAGCTACACATATCGGATTGAGCTGATTTTTCACAAACCCCACTCGATTTAAAAAAAAATATTATTGAACGGCTCAAATCATTCGTGTGGGACCCGGCCACATGCATGTGGTGGCTTGCCACCGCATCCTCAACCAACATTTTTTATTCATGTTGTCCCACATTATCATTGTCATTTCTTTTTATTTTCTGTGTTTCAATAGACCCTCACTTTAACCCACCGAATTTCAAATCCATTTTTTTGGTAAAAAGAAGAAGAAGGTATCTCTCTCCATGTAGCCATGGGGTCAATTGCTTTCAAGAAAGTACGTAGCAAAGAAAGTACAGAGAAGGTACCTTTTGTTCACAATTTACACTTTTATCTTTTGTTTAGGTTGCTGATTTTGTCACTCTCTTTTTTGTTAACGTCACTCCCCTACAAGTATATTTTTGCACCAAAAATACACTTGCAGAAGAGTGGCGTTAACAAAAAAGAGAGTGGCAAAATCATTTCCCTTTCTTTATTGTACTAATTTTAGTTTACAATTAATAGTTTTTTCATACGAATCATTATTAGTGCTTTGCATGTGTCATTATTATTGCTATGCATATGTTCGTTGTTTGTTCATAGCTTTACAATCACATATTTCTGTGAGGACCCATGACAATGTGTGATAAAAAGAGACTTGGGCCCGAAGGGCAGTGAATAATCTATCACCCCATTTCCAATATCGATTCAATAAAAAAAATTTAAAGAATTATACCAGACTGTAGAGCCCACTTCGGGTACTACACGAATGATTCAAGCTATTTAATAATTTAAAAAAAAAATCGAGTGGGCTCCATGAAAAATCAGTTCAATCCATTTTTTTGAGCTGATTTTTCATAGACCCTCACTTTTACCCACCGAATTTCAAATCCATTTTTTTGGTAAAAAAAGGTATCTCTCTCTCCATGTAGCCATGGGATCAATTGCTTTCAAGAATGAACGTAGCAAAGAAAGTGCAGAGAAGGTACCTTTAGTTCACAATTTACACTTTTATCTTTTGTTTAATTGTACTAATTTTAGTTTACAATTTTTCGATAGCAATTTACCTCTAGGTCCAGAAAATAGAATCATTATTAGTACTCTGCATATGTCATTATTATTGCTCTGCATATGTTCGTTGTCTGTTCATAGCTTTACAATCACATATTTCTGTGAGGACCCATGACAATGTGTGATAAAAAGAGACTTGGGCCCGAAGGACAGTGAATAATCTATCACCCCCTTTCCAATATCGATTCAATAAAAAAAATTTAAAGAATTATACCAGACTGTATTCATTTCCTAACACTTTTCTCTCCCCTAACAATTTTTTTTCTCTGTAAGAACAGAGCAAAAAAACCCCTCTGGAATTGACCGTGGGCCAAAAAACTTTGGGGTACCACCTGCTATTTTTCCCACATTAAAGAGTAGGAATTTTGTCTCAACTCTCAAGTGAAAAGCCAAGGAAACTTTTGTTTGGTTTCTTTGTGAATTTTGTACCAAAATTTGTGAAAAAATTGATCAAACATTAAACGGGAAGCTATTGTGCGAATTTTGTCCAAATCCGACTTGCTCATGTATCGCGTGTGCCCCGACCTCTAGTGTTTATGAATATGCTAAGAACGGACCCTTGAATGAATGGATTTACCACAAGTCCACAACAACATTGCTGATAAAACAAAATTCTGAGTTGGACGCAGAGGATCCTCCTCATGTCCATAAGGATTTAAAGAGCACCAATATTCTTCTTGATAATGAGTTGAAGGCAAATTTGGTCTAGCGAGATCAGCAGATGGGTTAGAATTTCCTTAACAGGGCATATTGTTGGTAGAAAAGGGTACATTTTTATTTTTTTATTTTTTTTGACAGTCAAAAAAGGGTGAGAGGGGGCGACCAGCGTAGCAACTCCCCTTGGGCGTGACCATAGGGGCTTGATGTTTATTGTTGGTAGAAAAGGGTACATGGCTCCAGAGTAGTTGGAGAACGGATTCATCTCCACAAAGCTTGATGTTTATGGAGGGAAAGAAGTTTCCGCTCGATATTTGGGGTTCTATTACTTGAGATACTTACTGGGAAAGAAGTTTCCGCTTTATATGGAGCGGGTAAAGGGGCATTCCTCGGATGTCTCGAGTCCAGTGATTCACGAGGAAAATGGAAAGGAGAATTTGTGGATGCAATCCGATCCTTCAACAGCCAAATATCAATTTGTGCACAATTGTCGATGCCTAGTATACGTATGCATGCACGTAGATATATGCACGGTCAAATAATCGGTGTGTAACCCGAAAGTGGGTGAGAGTGGCGAAATTGACTTAGTAATTGGACAAATTAAGGGGCGCTTATCTGTATTGATAAGCTCGTAAATGTTCACATAAGCGCCCCTTAATTTGTCCAATTACTAAGTCTATTTATATTATTACTTGGAGTTTTATGCCTTACTTTTGTGTTGTAGTTATTTGGAGGGTTTGATATAAATAAAAATATATAAAAAAAATGAGTAGGTCTGTGAAAAATCTGAAATCTGAATGAAAAATGGAACATTGGTTCGAGGCCCTACACATATATATTGAATTGAGCTGATTTTTCACGGGTACACTCAATTTTTTTTTTAAATTATCGAACAGCTCGAATCATCCTTTCAGGATCCAGAGTGGACCCTGTGTGTCTGTCTGTCTCCCATTGGGGATGGGGATTGTCTATCCCCTTAGCATTATGGAAAAATGGAGCCTGCCACACGCACCAACCATACACACAGACGGCACGCGGGGCCAACTCCGGGCCTGCACGGATAATCCGAGCCATTTAAAAATTATAAAAAAAAAATCCAAGTGGGCGTGCGACAGCTCAGTTCCATCCGATGTGTGTAGATACTCGATCCAATCATCTCATTTTTCAAAAATTAGAATGAGCACTAAAAAATGGGATGATTGGATCGAGCACTAACACAAATCGGATGGAGCTGAGCACTCGTGGGCCCACTCGGAATTTTTTTGAAATTTTTTGAATGGCTCGGATCATCCGTGCCCGGAGTGGGCCCCGTGTGCCGTCGGTGGCCATAGTCGTTTTCTTTAGCATTGGTGGTCGATTATTTGTGTTGTCACTATCATGGTTTGCAATTCAAGTGGTGGGCCATTACCCACCACTTGAAAGAAGGAAAGAATTGTCTTCTTACATAAAGGAAAATGAGGGTTTTGCAGAAGGGGAGAGGAGACCAATTCCTCATGGCGGGCTAAACCCGTCTTCTAGGGCGTAGAGGAAGTTTGTACTCCGAGTAACGTAGATTGTATAGCTTGTGTTGGATTTAATATTCGGATTTGGTTGAATGAATTAGATGATTTCATGTTTATGAAATTGACTTTATTTTTTTCCATATAATTGTTTGTTTGTTATCCGCAGTTTCAAATACTTTTCATGCAGCGATTGTTAATTGAAATCGTGGTAATTGAACATGATAGACGGAACTCATCGCTTGCCCTCTTTGATTCTCCCACCACCGACCTCTCTGTGACTTCAAGTCTCTCTCTCTGCCTAAAAACTGTTTATCAATAAAACCGTTAGCAGCCTAAAAACTGTATATGTAAAACTGCACACGTATGTTGTGTATGTAATTGATACCTCTCCCACCAATAGCAGCATCAGAGCCTGGAATATTCACATAAGCAATTCGGCCGAATCGACGGATCGGAACTCTCTGTATTGTCCAGAAATCGGTTTGGTCGAAACCCAGTCTTGAGCACAAAAACCTATTCTCCTCACCAATACGATTCAAACGCGAACCGAGGCTTTCTTCTCCTTGGTTTTTTGGGCTTTTGGTCATCCTTATTCAAAATTGAAATATCGAAGAGTAGGAATTTTGTCTCAACTCTCAAGTGAAAAGCCAAGGAAACTTTTGTTTGGTTTCTTAATGAATTTTGTACCAAAATTTGTGAAAGTTTGATCAAACATTAAACGGGAAGCTATTGTGCGAATTTTGTCCAAATCCGACTTGCTAATGCATCACGTGTGCCCCGACCTCTAGTGTTTACGAATACGCTAAGAACAGATCCTTGAATGAATGGATTTACCACAAGTCCACAACAACATTGCTGATAAAACAAAATTCTGAGTTGGACGCAGAGGATCCTCCTCAAGTCCATAAGGATTTAAAGAGCACCAATATTCTTCTTGATAATGAGTTGAAGGCAAATTTGGTCTAGCCAGATCGGCAGATGGGCTAGAAGGCGAATTTTCCTTAACAGGGCATATTGTTGGCACAAAAGGGTACATGGCTCCAGAGTAGTTGGAGAATGGATTCATCTCCACAAAGCTTGATGTTTATGGAGGGAAAGAAGTTTCCACTCGATATTTGGGGTTCTGTTACTTGAGATACTTACTGGGAACGAAATTTCCGCTTTATATGGAGGGGGTAAAGGGGCATTCCTCGGATGTCTCGAGTCCCGTGATTCACGAGGAAAATGGAAAGGAGAATTTGTGGATGCAATCCGATCCTTCAACAGCCAAATATCAATTTGTGCACAATTGTCGACGCCTAGTATACATATGCATGCACGTAGATATATGCACGGTTAAATAATCTGGCAATTTTCGTTTTCCTTTTTCGCAGTACCGTTGGAGCGACAATAATATCAGTTGGGTTTTATAACGTGATGTGGGGAAAAGCAAAGGAAGATGTGGGTGAGAGTGGCGAAATTGGCGACCCAGAATCAGTATGTAACCCGAAAGTCCCTCTAATGCAAAGCTATCAAACTCAGAAACACACAGCTGATAAGTTGAAGTCGTTCCACAAAATCAGATGGACTGCTCATGGTCGGGGCACAGCATTGGTTGTAAAGAGGAAAACATGCTTCACAAGCAAATTTGGTCTAAACCATCTAAATGGATGTGTATAAGCTAAAACTATGCAGAAAGACACAACACTGAAACTTTGTACAGTAAATTAGTTTCCCACTACAGAACTTATGAGTGACTATGAAGAAAAATCTGCACCAGATTTCCATTACGAAAAAACAATATGAAACCTACAAAACTATGGATTTTCCAACTCTTAAAGGTAAGCTTGACGTTGAATGAAATATCACTGCCTAATTTTACATGAAGATCGGAAGATGTCGGTAAAATAAAGCATTTTGAAGGCATGTGGACAAAAATGCAAATCCTTCCTCTCTTCTACAGAAACCCATACGGGGATACACAGAGAGAAACGATTCCGATTCCCAGTGTGATCAACTCAACTATTAAGAAATAGCAATCTATACCCCCCTCAGATCTTATAGACAATATTGTAATGCTGGATGGAATGAAAAGGCCAAAAAGTTATCAATCTAACACCTGTTAGTGTCCTATAAACTCATATAAGGGGATCTTAAGCTAGCTATCATTCCAACACCTGTTACAAGCCACGTTTAGAGTGTTGAGCAACTTGAGCTTAGCTCATACACTACACGAGCCTAAAACTCGACCTCACCTTGATTACTATACGAGTCAAGCCGAGCCGAGCCTCGAACTGCTCACGAGCAGCTTAGTTCATTTGCATACAAGCATTTTTTCCAGCCTTACCAATTAAACATCTTACATTAGTGTCCGATTGTATGTATCAATTTGTATGTTTCAATGCTGATATCAACACTAACCTCACTTTCCTGGTCTTAAAAAGGATGGAAAAGCTTGCAATCAGAAGCTCAAGCAGTCAAGCTAAAATCATAGGCACCGTAGTGTCGATTTCGGGTGCATTGGTAGTTACTCTCTATAAAGGCCCGCCTATCATATCGACTCCACCGGCTTCCATTTCACTTCATCGCCCTCTCGGCTCACCGCACTCCGATTGGGTAATCGGAAGCCTTTTCCTCACGGTGGAGTTCATGCTTGTTCCGATGTGGTATATTGTTCAGGTGCATACATCCTGCTGTAAATCTTTAACAGACCATTCTTATGTTTCGGGAAAGCTCACTTTCATGTTTGTTACACTTGGAAACAGACGCAAATAATGAAAGAGTATCCGGCTGAACTGACCGTAGTCTTCTTCTACAACTTGTGCATTAGCGTTTTGGCAGCGATTGTGGGCATATTTGCAGAATCAAACGCGAGTGCCTGGAGAATCAAAGCTGATATAGGATTGGTCTCGATCTTATGCTCTGTAAGTAGATAATGAGTTATAGCTATGAACAAATCATTGCTTTAACACTAATGTTTGTCTAAATGTGGGGTTGGCTGTTCGGTGTTTAGGGGATTTTTGGGTCATTCTTGGACAATGCCGTCAACACATGGGTGTTGAAAGTGAAGGGCCCCCTTTATGTCGCGATGTTATTGCAGTTGTCATGGGCGTGTTGTTCCTCGGTGATACTCTATATCTTGGAAGGTATTATTTTCACTAGTACTCCTACCTACTTAAACATAAATCAAACACTGAAAAATGTGCATGACTCTTTTATAGATGCGGTAGAAACCTCTTTGCTCATTTGCCACTGTCATAGATAAGATGAAGCTCCGCAGGATCCTACCTCTCTTAGCAGTTTTGCTTTTAATCAATTGTTCTCTGGATTCAATTAGATCCTTCAACAACCAAACATCAATTTGCATTTGCCTCATGGAAGAAGACATCTATACCATCGTTAATGCCTAGTATACGTATTTATAAGCATGGTCAAATAATCTGGCAATTTTCGTGTCCTTGTTTCACAGTATCATTGGAGCAGCAATAATATCGGTTGGTTTTTATACTGTGATGTGGGGAAAAGCTAAGGAAGACGTGGATGAGAGTGGTGAAATTGGCGACCCAGAATCCGCGTCTAACCCTAAAGTCCCTCTATTGCAAAACTATCTAACAAGAACCGCGGAGCTGATAAGTTGAAGTTGCACTAGATAGCTTCACAAAATCCGATGGATTGCTCATGGTCAGGGCACGGCACCGGTTGGAAAGAGGGAAACATGCTTCACAATGGATTTGTGCCTTGGTGAATTCGGCCTAACCCATCCAAATGGATGTGTATAATTAAAACTACGCTTAGTAATGGTAATGAAAGGAGGACACCTACAGTGACAAAAAAAAACACTGGAACTTTGCACAGTAAATTACTTTCCCACTAGAAAACTAATGGGAAAACTGTGATGAAAAATCTGTACAACATTCGCATTACAAGAGAACAATGAAGCCTACAAAACGACGGATTTTCCAACTCTTAATGGTAAGCTTGATAATATTGAACGAAATAGCGCTGCCTGATTTTACAAGAGGATGTCACTAAAATAAAGCATTTTGAAGGCATGTATGCAGACAAAAATGCAAATCATAAAACCTCATCTACGGGTAAAACATTCTGCACCTTGACTCGCGGAACAACTTTCATGTATTAAGACATCAGAGTCTCAAGCATCGCTGAAGTTACGCAGTATGTTACGAGGATGTCGAAGGTTGACGCCTTAGCAGTTTCAGTCTGTAGAATCACTATATGCTGTTAGCCAAGCTCTTCAGATTCTTGGCAGGCTTGTGATTGAATGCCAGAACCTTCAAAAAGAAAGATAAGAAAAATTATATCGAAAGGAAATAGCAGAGGTTCAAACCTAGAATGAGGATGTGTGAAATTTCACAGAAATTAGCTAAAATTCTGTCAGAAGTGTTTACAACTCAACCTGAGTACATTGACTATCTCCTCCCTCGTATCCAACATTGATATTAGCTTCAAGCACCTAGAGAGAATTTGGCAAGAAAATTACTCCATGAAATAGGTTCTCGATTAGTAGTACTTGTATAATATAATGGACCCAAAAGGAGAGATGTTAAGAGGAGCAAGAACGCCTGAGACACGACGACAAGCTGTTCGTCTACAGACTGTGTGCCATTGCCTGTAAAAGTTCGTCCAATAATTTGACTGGAGCATCAAATTCATAATCTCTGCCAAACTGGAGTGAACCAAGACTAACACCAGATAAAATTCAGATTCTTTATGGAGTCGATTGATAATACTGTTTCGACTTTCACCTACTCTAGGTTGTTTCCTATAATAAGCAAAAGATAAACTGCTCAACCAGTACATTCATAAAGCAAGTTTCTTATGTTCCCAGCCGCAACTTTGTTCTTCGGAGATGGTGCTGATGCGTGGTGGTGATCACCCAAGGCCAAACCCTATCTTTTGCCTTTTCATATGCACTGAATGTTTTCTGCAAACCCAATCTCTTCTGAGAACAAACAGTCCACTTAAAGTTGCCATACACAACACACGAACACATCCTTGCGAAACTTACAAAATTTAAGTTGCACAAGCAGCACAACAATTGCAGAAAAGAGTTTGGACTGCCTTAAACACCAACAAAATGGGTACAGAAATTGCCATCAAGAAGAAGAAGAAAAAAAAACCCATAAGAAGCTGACATACAATTCCATATACAAGAGGATACTGACACTCAACATACAAATAACCGGCATACTGAATAGACAACATTAGAAACATTGGGTTGGTTGAGGCAGGGGAAGCTAGCTACATCACGACTAATTGTCTTTTCCAATTGCGCCTGATCATCTGCATCGAGAGGTAACCCTTCAAGGCGTGTTGGAAATCAGTTCATCACTACACGGTATAGCATCCGGAGGCGTTTCCTCTGAAGGTGTGACATGAATAAAAGACCCTGATCTATTTTGTGGAGATCTTCGATCATGATAGGGATATAATGCACACCATAAAGCAGAGAAGCAATAGCTATTGCTGAAAACGCAAATATGTATTCCAAGTTGTACATCGATGGAATGATTAAAAATGCTATCCCATAGCTCATTGTCAAAAACATTAGCGAGGCATGGAGCGGGGCAAAAACTTTTAAAGGAAGGATAAGTATATTAATCATCGCTATTGAGCTAATAAACGCGACGGTGTTCATCGCATAGAACACAGGGAGGAAGACATTTGGAGCATCGTCCATGGAGGTAAATATGGTGGCGTTAATATGACTCCCGTTAGCAAAAAGACTGATGTTGTGCATGGAGGTAAATATGGTGGCGTTAATATGACTCCCGTTGGCGAAAAGACTGCTGTTGTCCGTGGAGGTAAATATGGTGGTGTTAATATGACTCCCATTAGCAAAAAGACTGTTGCTATCACTTAGGCCGCTGCCTCCTCCGGGGGGGCTTAGTACAGTCTGAAAGGTTGCCGTAGTTATCAGCACAGCTACCACTAGTACAGCGTTCCTCATCCCCAATGACATCCCTTTCCGCATGAAAAGAAAAGTTCGAAATATAGTTTCCACCTGTGACTCTCGCGAAATCAAAAAATCGACAAGGCTACAGTCATTAGCAAGTGATGAACTTTTCAAAGCTCCTGCACCGCATAAAATACTCTTGATTTTTGTCGCGGAACTAGAAGTAACTGTTTCGGCAATGTCTAGGGCCGTCGCACCTTCCAAATTCTTTTCATTCATGTGCAATCCGTATTCTTGAACTACAGACTCCACAATCTGCACATGCAAATCAGGGATAAGAATTATATTTCGGGTCTTTTGATCTGTCGCAACAATCGTATCTATGTTTAGAGACCAAATTAACTTCTTCTGAATTTCTGAGACTTGTTTGATGCTAATTTCCATTTGCGAAATCACGCTTAGCGGGGAAAAAAAAAAAACACATGTTTTAAAACCAGAGGTATACATACATGAGGCTGTGAAGTGGACACCGCCGTGTGCAGAATTGTGTTGCCTCTCTCATCTTTGATGTTCTTCACCCAATGCTTACCGGTCTTGCGAATCCATCCCATCAGGACTGCCAAAGCTCTCGCGTTGCATCTTTTCACCGCTATGTGCAGAGCAGTCTCCCCTCGAACGTTCAGGTCCCCAATTGATTCAGGGCAAGCACATAAAAACTCGGCCAAGATATCAACGCGATCATCTGTTTCTACCGCGTACTGCAAAGGAGTGAGCCTCTCTCTTCCTCTGACCCTTACGAGATCTTTGTCCAACTTGATGAGCGCTTTCGCGGTCTCAGAGTGCCCTTTTAAAAGTGCCAGGTGCACAGGGCTTAGACCATCTGGGTTCAGCTTCCTACCGAGTGATGGCTTTAAGTTCATGATTTCTATTGCCAAACGAGTCTGCCCAGTCGATGCAGCTACGTGGAGAGGAGTATTAACAAAAGGAATTTCATCTGCTTTGTCCAAAATGTATGGATCCGACCCTATTGATTCATACAAGATGTCGATATTCCGTGCTTCAACTGCCTCCTTCGAATTCGGATCCATTTTGATCAATGATGATGAATGATTCTGGACGTAGATAGGCATAAGTAGTAGAATACTATATTGAGGGGTTTCCTGAGGAAACGTAGATCCATAAACATGACAGAGACTCGAATATGGACTTTTGTCCTTTGGGTCCTACGCGCGTGTTGAAAGTTAAACGTGGACTTTTCATTGAGGACTCAAAGGGAGTGGACTTCAACCATGGTGTGCGGCAGTCAAGGAGGGCTGAGCCAACCACCGTTCGTGCTCTCCGGTGACCGCTTGCCCTCTTTGATTCTCCCACCACCGACCTCTCTGTGACTTTAAGTCTCTCTCTCACTCATTGTATGTAATTGATACCTCTCCCACCAATAGCAGCATCAGAGCCTGGAATATTCACAAATCGGATGGAGCTGAGCACTCGTGGGCCCACTCGGAATTTTTTTGAAATTTTTTGAATGGCTCGGATCATCCGTGTCCGGAGTGGGCCCCGTGTGCCGTCGGTGGCCACGGTCGTTTTCTTTAGCATTGGTGGTTGATTATTTGTGTTGTCACTATCATGGTTTGCAATTCAAGTGGTGGGCCATTACCCACCACTTGAAAGAAGGAAAGAATTGTCTTCTTACATAAAGGAAAATGAGGGTTTTGTAGAAGGGGAGAGGAGACCAACTCCTCATGGCGGGCTAAACCCGTCTTCTAGGGCGTAGAGAAAGTTTGTACTCCGAGTAACGTAGATTGTATAGCTTGTGTTGGATTTAATATTCGGATTTGGTTGAATGAATTAGATGATTTCATGTTTATGAAATTGATTTTATTTTTTTTCATATATAATTGTTTGTTTGTTATCCGCAGTTTCAAATACTTTTCAGGCAGTGATTGTTAATTGAAATCGTGGTAATTGAACGTGATAGACGGAACTCATCGCTTGCCCTCTTTGATTCTCCCACCACCGACCTCTCTGTGACTTTAAGTCTCTCTCTCTGCCTGTCTCTCTCTCACTCATTGTATGTATATGTAAAAATGCACACGTATGTTGTGTATGTAATTGATACCTCTCCCACCAATAGCAGCATCAGAGCCTGGAATATTCACATAAGCAATTCGGCTTTGTTCTCCTTGGTTTTTTGGGCTTTTGGTCTTCTTTTTTCCGCGTTTGTTAATTTTGTGCCAAACTCTTTTGTAAATTATTTATTCGTCTCAACGAGAGATATAAAACGACTTTTTTTTTTTTTTTTTTACTTTTACCCAAATATTTATTGAAATATCCAAGATAAAGTCTCAAAAAGTGGACTTTTGGGTAGGGCTGTCCAAGAAAAATCGAGAACCGTGAAACCGGTCCAGACCGATTTGATCCGTGCTTTTTGGATTTTGTCTGTGGATTAATAGTCTGGACACGGATTTGAAAATTAAAAAACCGAGAGATACGAATTAGGATTGGATTTTCATTTCAAAACCGTGGATTAACTGAACCGGACCGTGAGATATTTAAAAAAATAAAAAATATAAATATGTGTGTGTAATATATATAAATAATTATAATTTTACTAATTTTCTTGTTTGTTTTGAGAAACTAATTTGCTATTTTTTTGTTTGGTTTTTATGGGATGTAATAAGTAGATCATTTTTTTTTGGGTAAATTTTAATAAGTAGATCATGTTTGACCAGAATTTGTGTATTTTGGACAATGCTTAATTTTATTTGGTTGCTGCCTTTACCATGTTTATTGCCTTAATGCGTTTGCTGCCTTTACAATTTGGGCAATGTTTATGGAAATTAGTGTTTGCATTTTTATTTGGAATATGATCATGGTAGTAGCATTATTTTATTTTCTTGGAAGGAAATCCGTGGATAAAATCGGAACCGAACCGTGACTCACGGTTCGAAATCCGGACCGAACTGTGAAACTTTTGGATTAGGATTGGATTGCATTTTTTTAAAAACCGTGAGATACGGATTAGGATTGGATTCATACGAATCCGATCCGATCTGGACCGTGGACAGCCCTACTTTTGGGCTGTTCTGTTCGTGTGAATGGCCATAGAAAAGTTGTTATACGAGACACGCTTCCTTCAATCACCATCTTTGACCCTTCAATCACCATCTTTGCCCGACTACTCAAAATTTCAAATGTTCCACGGGTTCCATTCCAGAAGGCTAAAAATCCAACACGGTTTGATTTTCAATCATTCAATGGAGCTCTATAAAGCTCATCTCTACTCCTTCCAGGATCCATAATTACACACTCAACCAAGATTGTGAAATTGGAAACAGAAGTAGAAGAAAGAAGCATCATCATCTTGTGTGTTTCTCTCTCAAAATGGCTGTTCTACCCTTGCTCATCTTCTGTCTCTTCTTCTTCCTCGTCTCTCCTCCTTGCTTGATCCACGCTCAGCAGCCTTACGTCTGGAAGGCCCCTACCGCATGTGGCACCACAACAAACAACTCAAATACCATTCTCGGATACACCTGCAACGGCCTAAACACCGCTTGCCAAGCTTATATCACATTCAGAACCGGATCTCCCTACAACACCGTCTCCTCCGTACTGAATTCAGACCCATCACGAGTCTCTCGAATCAACTCAGTTCCCGATGATTCGTCAATGATAGACACAGGTGAATTGGTGGTTGTACCTGTGGAATGCTCATGCTCGGGTGGTCACTATTACCAATCCAACACTCATTACGTTGTTCTGCATGACGATACATGGAATCAGCAAGATGTTTCTGACATAAGTAGAATCTTTGGGGTTGAATCGGTTGATTATAGGAGCACTCTTGAAGCCAATGAGTTGTTGCCTGACCCCAGATTTTATGCTTTCGCTATCCATTTGATTCCTCTAGAAACCCCACCAACCAGGGTTATAAATAAAGGACATTACGTATTGCATTGTTCGTTACGTAACGGAATTTCGGACCTCCGATATTATCATTTACTTTTTCATTGTCCAACACAATATTCCAATATTAGGGGATATTTGACAGTAACACAGATATCGGTACTTTTTCCGATACAACAATTTGGAACCCTGCCACCAACATCTTCTCCAACCCCAGCGTGGGCCCCTTCACCAGAGCCAGAGCCCCCCGGCTCCGCTAGTCTCGCAATATCCAATCAACTGTGGGTATTTGTTGTCGTTGGAGTTTTTGGAGGTCTTGGTGTTTTGTTGGTCATTGGGCGTATTGCTTTCTGGGCATTTACTAGGGGGAGGCTCTATGCAGACACGGAGTCTCGTGCTTGTAGTAATTGCTCGTAGTTGCTAATTTGGTGTTTTTACCATCATTCATTTGCTCTTTCATACGCCTCGTGTCTTTAATCCTTTGTTGTCTGACCCCAAATTTTATGCTTTCGCTAACCTTTTAATTCCTCTACAAACCCCATCAACCAAGGTTTTAAATAAAGGTCATATTGGTTGATACGGTCCCCTGGTTTCTCAAAACCCCAGCGCCGGCCCCTTCACCAGTGCTGGCCCCTCCACCAGGGGTTGGGCCTCCCGCTAAACCCTCATCCAAAGAAAGCTGATTCGATTATCACGACGGAGGGTTTTGAGAAACTAGGGGGCAAGAGGATTGAGGAAGAAGAATCCATGCATTTTGTAGGTCAAGATGTCACAGGTTTCAAATTGAAAATTGGTTTTGACACTCCATTATTTGACAAAATGAATTCCATAATTTGTCTTTTAGTAAATGGAAATTTTATTTTAGGAATAAATTCAGTTTTGTGCCACTTGTTTTGGGAGGTTTTGAGCCTGTAAAAAAGGATGTAGCCCTTGTGCATATGATATTCAATCATCAATAATATTTTCAGAGTTTCTCGTAATTCGGCTCCATCAGGTTTTTGGTGAACATAGCCGTTATAGCTCAATCCCATGAAGTGTAAACCTTTGAGGATCTCAAATCCGTGACTGAAATCAATCTCATATGCCACTTCAACCAAGGCTGTCGGAAGAAATCAAATCAACGTGCTTAACAAGATCAGCCACTTCAATCTCATATGCCTATCAGGTGTTTGTTTCAATGACGGACACTGGTATCTTCTTTGGAGTAATATATAAAGGGTAGCACCTTTTAACGAGGATTCCCCTTTGAAGCTGGCTCACATTTTGGTCTTTCAAAATTGCCCCCCAACAAAAATTGAATACACACTACGCTCTACATTTGCGGCAATAATTGATTTGGCAAAGTAGTAAAACACCGGGGGCACAATACCCCACATATATTGCAGTTGCCTTGCCTTCGGCATCCATCCACACATAACTCTTGAGATAATCTACCACTTCCACAAAAGCCAAGAAAGCACTTGTTCTCATAAGGTACTTTTATGCAATAAGTCTACAGTCACCGCACGCATGTAGAGCCCACTCTAAATCCTGCACGAATTATTCGAGCTGTTCAATAATTTAAAAAAAAAATCGAGTGGGTTCCGTGAAAAATCAGCTCAATCTGATATGTGTAGGTATTCGATTCAATCTTTCATTTTTTAATGGCTCGAATCATCTGATTTTTGAAAGTTTGGATCGAGCAGCTACACATATCGGATTGAGCTGATTTTTCACAAACCCCACTCGATTTTTAAAAAAAAATTATTGAACGGCTCGAATCATTCGTGTGGGACCCGGCCACACGCATGTGGTGGCTTGCCACCGCATCCTCAACCAACATTTTTTATTCATGTTGTCCCACATTATCATTGTCATTTCTTTTTATTTTCTGTGTTTCTATAGACCCTCACTTTTACCCACCGAATTTCAAATCCATTTTTTTGGTAAAAAAGAAGAAGAAGGTATCTCTCTCCATGTAGCCATGGGGTCAATTGCTTTCAAGAAAATACGTAGCAAAGAAAGTACAGAGAAGGTACCTTTTGTTCACAATTTACACTTTTATCTTTTGTTTAGGTTGCTGATTTTGTCACTCCCTTTTTTGTTAACGTCACTCCCTTACAAGTATATTTTTGCACCAAAAATACATTTGCAGAAGAGTGGCGTTAACAAAAGAGAGAGTGGCAAAATCATTTCCCTTTCTTTATTGTACTAATTTTAGTTTACAATTAATAGTTTTTTCATACGAATCATTATTAGTGCTTTGCATGTGTCATTATTATTGCTATGCATATGTTCGTTGTTTGTTCATAGCTTTACAATCACATATTTCTGTGAGGACCCATGACAATGTGTGATAAAAAGAGACTCGGGCCCGAAGGGCAGTGAATAATCTATCACCCCCTTTCCAATATCGATTCAATAAAAAAAATTTAAAGAATTATACCAGACTGTAGAGCCCACTTCGGGTACTGCACGAATGATTCAAGCTATTTAATAATTTAAAAAAAAAATCGAGTGGGCTCCATGAAAAATCAGCTCAATCCATTTTTTTGAGCTGATTTTTCATAGACCCTCACTTTTACCCACCGAATTTCAAATCCATTTTTTTGGTAAAAAAAGGTATCTCTCTCTCCATGTAGCCATGGGATCAATTGCTTTCAAGAATGTACGTAGCAAAGAAAGTGCAGAGAAGGTACCTTTAGTTCACAATTTACACTTTTATCTTTTGTTTAAGGAAATTGATTTTGGCACTCCAGTTTTTACCACTGGCACTCCACTTTGTGTGTTAATCATGTGAGAAAATAAAACTAAAACTGGAGTGCTATTGGCTAAATTTGGAGTGCCAAAATCACCTCCCTTGTTTAATTGTACTAATTTTAGTTTACAATTTTTCGATAGTTTTTCAAAGGGCAATTTACCTCTAGGTCCAGAAAATAGAAAGTAATTCCCACCAACTCTCCTCTAATTAATGAAACACTAAAACCCTATGAAAGTGTCTAAAACCCTAAATACTGAAAGTGCCTAATCCCTAGGGCACTCTATGAAAATGCCTAAACCTTAGGGTACCCTATAAAAGTGCCTAAAATCCTAGGGTACCCAATGAAAGTGCCTAAACCGCTAAAACCCAATAATAAAAAAGTGCACCCTAAAACTCCTATGAAAGTGCCTAAACCTAAACCCTAGGGCTCTATAAAAGCGCCTAAACCCAAACCCTAGGGTATCCTAAAACCTAAAATCTTAAAGTGCCCTAAAACCCTAGGGTACCCTAAAACTCTAAAATCCTAGGGTATCCTAAGATTTTAGGGTACCCAAGGGTACTAGGGTACCATTATACCCTAGCATACCCTAAAACCCTAAGGTGACACTTCCATTAATGTTAAATGTATTTTTGTAAAAATGGACTTAGTGGTAATTAAGTATTTCATCTCTCCTTAATGGGAATTAAGTGTCATTTTTCTGTACTTAGAGGTAATTTTCTGTTTTTTTGTAGAAAAAATGTTACTCACACAACGTACGGACACAACCAGCAACACAACATGCTAACGTCATCACGACGTCAGCAGAAACGACGTCGTTTTCCTAAGAAGGAGGAAAAAAAGAACAGCGCGAGAAACAGTCTCCACTTTCACGATCAAAACACAGAGAAACAGTCTCCATTTTCTGGTCTCTAGACTTATTGTAGAGATAGAGATAGAGAGAGAGTGGGGGGAGGCCTCCCACCCCACCACCACCACCACCACCACCACCGGCGACCACGATTCCACTTCCCACCACCACCGGCGAATCACAGAGAACTCTGAAGAGTTCTGGTAGCGAACTCAACTCCGACGGTGGATTTGGACTCCAAGCAGAACTCATTACGGGTAAACCTCGAGAGAATGTTGGATTTCCCAACCCCCTGTCCCCGATCAGCACGATCTCGTAGTTGTGATCTACCTTATGCGCCATCGTTTTAACTCCCTCTCTCTCTACTCCTTCGTCCCTACCATAAAACCCACAAATTCAGATCCAGACCACCCTGAATCAAAACAAACCCACAAAAATCACACTCACTCACACATACCTTTAGTACAGAGGAGGAAGGCAAAAGGGATATTGGAATTGCTGTAAATCTTGAGATGAATCGGTGGGAAATGGAGGGACCTGGGTGATTTTAGTCTTGAAGGTGTTTGATGGTCTGTCAAAGACAAATGGGAAAGAGAAAAAATGGAGGAAACAAGGAAAAAGGCGTCTTTTTTCTGAAGGGCCGGACTATTTGCAACTACAAATTTCCTGAACGTAGCCTGTATATACTATGGTATACACCTGTTTATAATATGGTACACAGACTACGTTCAGGAAATTTGTAGTTGCAAATAGCATGGCCCTTTCTAAAACGGCTCGCTCTGGGTTTCTTAACGAAACGACGTTGTTTCCGCTGACATCGTGATGACATCAGCATGTTGTGTTGCTGGTTGTGTATCCGTAAGTTGTGTGAATAGCATTTTCGATAGTTTTTTCATATGAATCATTATTAGTACTCTGCATATGTCATTCTTATTGCTCTGCATATGTCGTTGTCTGTTCACAGCTTTACAATCACATTTTTCTGTGAGGACCCATGACAATGTGTGATAAAAAGAGACTTGGGCCCGAAGGGCAGTGAGTAATCTATCACCCCCTTTCCAATATCGATTCAATAAAAAAAATTTAAAGAATTATACCAGACTGTATTCATTTCCTAACACTTTTCTCTCCCCTAACAATTTTTTTTCTCTGTAAGAACAGAGCAAAAAAAACCCTCTGGAATTGACCGTGGGCCAAAAAACTTTGGGGTACCACCTGCTATTTTTCCCACATTAAAGAGTAGGAATTTTGTCTCAACTCTCAAGTGAAAAGCCAAGGAAACTTTTGTTTGGTTTCTTTGTGAATTTTGTACCAAAATTTGTGAAAAAATTGATCAAACATTAAACGGGAAGCTATTGTGCGAATTTTGTCCAAATCCGACTTGCTCATGTATCGCGTGTACTCCGACCTCTAGTGTTTATGAATATGCTAAGAACGGACCCTTGAATGAATGGATTTACCACAAGTCCACAACAACATTGCTGATAAAACAAAATTCTGAGTTGGACGCAGAGGATCCTCCTCATGTCCATAAGGATTTAAAGAGCACCAATATTCTTCTTGATAATGAGTTGAAGGCAAATTTGGTCTAGCAAGATCAGCAGATGGGTTAGAATTTCCTTAACAGGGCATATTGTTGGTAGAAAAGGGTACATGGCTCCAGAGTAGTTGGAGAACGGATTCATCTCCACAAAGCTTGATGTTTATGGAGGGAAAGAAGTTTCCGCTCGATATTTGGGGTTCTATTACTTGAGATACTTACTGGGAAAGAAGTTTCCGCTTTATATGGAGGGGGTAAAGGGGCATTCCTTGGATGTCTCGAGTCCCGTGATTCACGAGGAAAATGGAAAGGAGAATTTGTGGATGCAATCCGATCCTTCAACAGCCAAATATCAATTTGTGCACAATTGTCAATGCCTAGTATACGTATGCATGCACGTAGATATATGCACGGTCAAATAATCTGTGTGTAACCCGAAAGTGGGTGAGAGTGGTGAAATTGACTTAAGGGGTTGTTTGGCTATAAAAGCCTTTGGCTTTCCCGCCAAAATTGAGTTTTACAAAAGTGGCTTATTGGCTTTCCCGCCAAAAAGTCAAAATTGGATTTTGATCAAAAAAATTTACTTTTTAGATTCCTCTCGTCATGAGGATGCAATAATCCCTCAAAAAAAAAGAAAATAAGTCAAGTGGTACGAAAAAAATTTGAATAAGGACAAAAAATAAGCCACAAATAAGCCAAGTGGCTTATTTGTCCGAACAACCCCTTAGTAATTGGACAAATTAAGGGGCGCTTATCTGTATTGATAGGCTCGTAAATGTTCACATAAGCGCCCCTTAATTTGTCCAATTACTAAGTCTATTTATATTATTACTTGGAGTTTTATGCCTTACTTTTGTGTTGTAGTTATTTGGAGGGTTTGATATAAATAAAAAAATATTAAAAAAATGAGTAGGCCTGTGAAAAATCTGAAATCTGAATGAAAAATGGAACATTGGTTCGAGGCCCTACACATATATATTGGATTGAGCTAATTTTTCACGGGTACACTCAATTTTTTTTTAAAATTATCGAACAGCTCGAATCATCCTTTCAGGATCCAGAGTGGACCCTGTGTGTCTGTCTGTCTCCCATTGGGGATGGGGATTGTCTATCCCCTTAGCATTATGGAAAAATGGAGCCTGCCACACGCACCAACCATACACACAGACGGCACGCGGGGCCAACTCTGGGCCTGCACGGATGATCCGAGCCATTCAAAAATTAAAAAAAAAAATCCAAGTGGGCGTGCAACAGCTCAGTTCCATCCGATGTGTGTAGATACTCGATCCAATCATCTCATTTTTCAAAAATTAGAATGAGCACTGAAAAATGGGATGATTGGATCGAGCACTAACAAAATCCGACTTGCTAATGCATCGCGTGTGCCCCGACCTCTAGTGTTTACGAATACGCTAAGAACAGATCCTTGAATGAATGGATTTACCACAAGTCCACAACAACATTGCTGATAAAACAAAATTCTGAGTTGGACGCAGAGGATCCTCCTCATGTCCATAAGGATTTAAAGAGCACCAATATTCTTCTTGATAATGAGTTGAAGGCAAATTTGGTCTAGCCAGATCGGCAGATGGGCTAGAAGGCGAATTTTCCTTAACAGGGCATATTGTTGGCACAAAAGGGTACATGGCTCCAGAGTAGTTGGAGTAGTTGGAGAACGGATTCATCTCCACAAAGCTTGATGTTTATGGAGGGAAAGAAGTTTCCACTCGATATTTGGGGTTCTGTTACTTGAGATACTTACTGGGAACGAAGTTTCCGCTTTATATGGAGGGGGTAAAGGGGCATTCCTCGGATGTCTCGAGTCCCGTGATTCACGAGGAAAATGGAAAGGAGAATTTGTGGATGCAATCCGATCCTTCAACAGCCAAATATCAATTTGTGCACAATTGTCGACGCCTAGTATACGTATGCATGCACGTAGATATATGCACGGTCAAATATTCTGGCAATTTTCGTTTTCCTTTTTTGCAGTACCGTTGGAGCGACAATAATATCAGTTGGGTTTTATAACGTGATGTGGGGAAAAGCAAAGGAAGATGTGGGTGAGAGTGGCGAAATTGGCGACCCAGAATCTGTGTGTAACCCGAAAGTCCCTCTATTGCAAAGCTATCAAACTCAGAAACACACAGCTGATAAGTTGAAGTCGCACGGGATCGTTCCACAAAATCAGATGGACTGCTCATGGTCGGGGCACAGCATTGGTTGTAAAGAGGAAAACATGCTTCACAAGCAAATTTGGTCTAAACCATCTAAATGGATGTGTATAAGCTAAAACTATGCAGAAAGACACAACACTGAAACTTTGTACAGTAAATTAGTTTCCCACTACAGAACTTATGAGTGACTATGAAGAAAAATCTGCACCAGATTTCCATTACGAAAAAACAATATGAAACCTACAAAACTATGGATTTTCCAACTCTTAAAGGTAAGCTTGACGTTGAATGAAATATCACTGCCTAATTTTACACGAAGATCGGAAGATGTCAGTAAAATAAAGCATTTTGAAGGCATGTGGACAAAAATGCAAATCCTTCCTCTCCTCTACAGAAACCCATACGGGGATACACAGAGAGAAACGATTCCGATTCCCAGTGTGATCAACTCAACTATTAAGAAATAGCAATCTATACCCCCCTCAGATCTTATAGACAATATTGTAATGCCGGATGGAATGAAAAGGCCAAAAAGTTATCATTCTAACACCTGTTAGTGTCCTATAAACTCATATAAGGGGATCTTAAGCTAGAAATCATTCCAACACCTGTTACAAGCCACGTTTAGAGTGTTGAGCAACTTGAGCTTAGCTCATACACTACACGAGCCTAAAACTCGACCTCACCTTGATTACTATACGAGTCAAGCCGAGCCGAGCCTCGAACTGCTCACGAGCAGCTCAGTTCATTTGCTTACAAGCATTTTTTCCAGCCTTACCAATTAAACATCTTACATTAGTGTCCGATTGTATGTATCAATTTGTACGTTTCAATGCTGATATCAACACTAACCTCACTTTCCTGGTCTTAAAAAGGATGGAAAAGCTTGCAATCAGAAGCTCAAGCAGTCAAGCTAAAATCATAGGCACCGTAGTGTCGATTTCGGGTGCATTGGTAGTTACTCTCTATAAAGGCCCGCCTATCATATCGACTCCACCGGCTTCCATTTCACTTCATCGCCCTCTCGGCTCACCGCACTCCGATTGGGTAAACGGAAGCCTTTTCCTCACTGTGGAGTTCATGCTTGTTCTGATGTGGTATATTGTTCAGGTGCATACATCCTGCTGTAAATCTTTAACAGACCATTCTTATGTTTCGGGAAAGCTCACTTTCATGTTTGTTACACTTGGAAACAGACGCAAATAATGAAAGAGTATCCGGCTGAACTGACCGTAGTCTTCTTCTACAACTTGTGCATTAGCGTTTTGGCAGCGATTGTGGGCATATTTGCAGAATCAAACGCGAGTGCCTGGAGAATCAAAGCTGATATAGGATTGGTCTCGATCTTATGCTCTGTAAGTAGATAATGAGTTATAGCTATGAACAAATCATTGCTTTAACACTAATGTTTGTCTAAATGTGGGGTTGGCTGTTCGGTGTTTAGGGGATTTTTGGGTCATTCTTGGACAATGCCGTCAACACATGGGTGTTGAAAGTGAAGGGCCCCCTTTATGTCGCGATGTTATTGCAGTTGTCATGGGCGTGTTGTTCCTCGGTGATACTCTATATCTTGGAAGGTATTATTTTCACTAGTACTCCTACCTACTTAAACATAAATCAAACACTGAAAAATGTGCATGACTCTTTTATAGATGCGGTAGAAACCTCTTTGCTCATTTGCCAATGTCATAGATAAGATGAAGCTCCGCAGGATCCTACCTCTCTTAGCAGTTTTGCTTTTAATCAATTGTTCTCTGGATTCAATTAGATCCTTCAACAACCAAACATCAATTTGCATTTGCCTCATGGAAGAAGACATCTATACCATCGTTAATGCCTAGTATACGTATTTATAAGCATGGTCAAATAATCTGGCAATTTTCGTGTCCTTGTTTCGCAGTATCATTGGAGCAGCAATAATATCGGTTGGTTTTTATACTGTGATGTGGGGAAAAGCTAAGGAAGACGTGGATGAGAGTGGTGAAATTGGCGACCCAGAATCCGCATCTAACCCTAAAGTCCCTCTATTGCAAAACTATCTAACAAGAACCGCGGAGCTGATAAGTTGAAGTTGCACTAGATAGTTTCACAAAATCCGATGGATTGCTCATGGTCAGGGCACGGCACCGGTTGAAAAGAGGGAAACATGCTTCACAATGGGTTTGTGCCTTGGTGAATTCGGCCTAACCCATCTAAATGGATGTGTATAATTAAAACTACGCTTAGTAATGGTAATGAAAGGAGGACACCTACAGTGACAAAAAAAAAAACACTGGAACTTTGCACAGTAAATTACTTTCCCACTAGAAAACTAATGGGAAAACTGTGATGAAAAATCTGTACAACATTCGCATTACAAGAGAACAATGAAGCCTACAAAACGACGGATTTTCCAACTCTTAATGGTAAGCTTGATAACATTGAACGAAATAGCGCTGCCTGATTTTACAAGAGGATGTCACTAAAATAAAGCATTTTGAAGGCATGTATGCAGACAAAAATGCAAATCATAAAACCTCATCTACGGGGATTCGAAAGAAGAAATTTTAAGGTAGCAACTAGCAAAAACACAAGGGTAAAACATTCTGCACCTTGACTCGCGGAACAACTTTCATGTATTAAGACATCAGAGTCTCAAGCATCGCTGAAGTTACGCAGTATGTTATGAGGATGTCGAAGGTTGACGCCTTAGCAGTTTCAGTCTGTAGAATCACTATATGCAGTTAGCCAAGCTCTTCAGATTCTTGGCAGGCTTGTGATTGAATGCCAGAACCTTCAAAAAGAAAGATAAGAAAAATTATATCGAAAGGAAATAGCAGAGGTTCAAACCTAGAATGAGGATGTGTGAAATTTCACAGAAATTAGCTAAAATTCTGTCAGAAGTGTTTACAACTCAACCTGAGTACATTGACTATCTCCTCCCTCGTATCCAACATTGATATTAGCTTCAAGCACCTAGAGAGAATTTGGCAAGAAAATTACTCCATGAAATAGGTTCTCGATTAGTAGTACTTGCATAATATAATGGACCCAAAAGGAGAGATGTTAAGAGGAGCAAGAACGCCTGAGACACGACGACAAGCTGTTCGTCTACAGACTGTGTGCCATTGCCTGTAAAAGTTTGTCCAATAATTTGACTGGAGCATCAAATTCATAATCTCTGCCAAACTGGAGTGAACCAAAGACTAACACCAGATAAAATTCAGATTCTTTATGGAGTCGATTGATAATACTGTTTCGACTTTCACCTACTCTAGGTTGTTTCCTATAATAAGCAAAAGATAAACTGCTCAACCAGTACATTCATAAAGCAAGTTTCTTATGTTCCCAGCCGCAACTTTGTTCTTCCGAGATGGTGCTGATGCGTGGTGGTGATCACCCAAGGCCAAACCCTATCTTTTGCCTTTTCATATGCACTGAATGTATTCTTCAAACCCAATCTCTTCTGAGAACAAACAGTCCACTAAAGTTGCCATACACAATACACAAGCACATCCTTGCGAAACTTACAAAATTTAAGTTGCACAAGCAGCACAACAATTGCAGAAAAGAGTTTGGACTGCCTTAAACACCAACAAAATGGGTATAGACATTGCCCCCAAGAAAAAAAGAAAAAAAACCCAGCTAACATACAATCCCATATACAAGAGGATACAGACACTCAACATAAAAATAACCGGCATACTGAATAGACAACAATGGAAACATTGGGTTGGTTGAGGCAGGGAAAGCTAGCTAAATCACGACTAATTGTCTTTTCCAATTGCGCCTGATCATCTGCATCGAGAGGTAACCCTTCAAGGCGCGTTGGAAATCAGTTCATCACTACACGGTATAGCATCCGGAGGCGTTTCCTCTGAAGGTGTGACATGAATAAAAGACCCTGATCCATTTTGTGGAGATCTTCGATCATGATAGGGATATAATGCACACCATAAAGCAGAGAAGCAATAGCTATTGCTGAAAACGCAAAGATGAATTCCAAGTAGTACATCGACGGAATGATTAGAAATGCTATCCCATAGCCCATTGTCAAAAACATTAGCGAGGCATGGAGCGGGGCAAAAACTTTTAAAGGAAGGATAAGTATGTTAATCATCGCGATTGAGCTAATAAATGCGACGGTGTTCATCGCATAGAACACAGGGAGGAAGACATTTGGAGCATCGTCCATGGAGGTAAATACGGTGGCGTTAATATGACTCCCGTTAGCAAAAAGACTGATGTTGTGCATGGAGGTAAATATGGTGGCGTTAATATGACTCCTGTTAGCGAAAAGACTGCTGTTGTCCATGGAGGTAAATATGGTGGCGTTAATATGACTCCCATTAGCAAAAAGACTGTTGCTATCACTTAGGCCGCTGCCTCCTCCGGGGGGGCTTAGTATAGTCTGAAATGTTGCCGTCGTTATCAGCACAGCTACCACTAGTACAGCGTTCCTTATCTCCATTGACATCCCTTTCCGCATGAAAAGAAAAGTTTGAAATATAGTTTCCGCCCGTGACTCTTGTGAAATCAAAAAATCGACAAGGCTACAGTCGTTAGCAAGTGATGAGCTTTTCGAAGCTCCTGCACCGCATAAAATACTCTTGATTGTTGTTCTCGCGGAACCAGAAGCAAGTGTTTCGGCAATGTCTAAGGCCGTGGCACCTTCTAAATTCTTTTCATTCATGTGTAATCCGTATCCTTGAACTACAGAATCCACAATCTGCGCATGCAAATCACTGATAAGAATTACGACAAAAATATTAACTGAAATTTTAAGTACCACGTGTGCTACAAATGCAAAATTGCAAATCCCTCCGTCTACCACTGCCTACCAGAGGCATACATACATGAGGCTGTGAAGTGGACACCGCCGTGTGCAGAATTGTGTTGCCTCTCTCATCTTTGATGTTCTTCACCCAATGCTTACCGGTCTTGCGAATCCATCCCATCAGGACTGCCAAAGCTCTCGCGTTGCATTTTTTCACCGCGATGTGCAGAGCAGTCTCCCCTCGAACGTTCAGGTCCCCAATTGATTCAGGGCAAGCACATAAAAACTCGGCCAAGATATCAACGCGATCATCTGTTTCTGCCGCGTGCTGCAAAGGAGTGAGCCTCTCTCTTCCTCTGACCCTTACGAGATCTTTGTCCAACTTGATGAGCGCTTTCGCGGTCTCAGAGTGCCCGTTTAAAAGTGCCAGGTGCACAGGGCTTAGACCATCTGGGTTCAGCTTTCTACCGAGTGATGGCCTTAAGTTCATGATTTCTATTGCCAAACGTGTCTGCCCAGTTGATGCAGCTACGTGGAGAGGAGTGTGAACAAAAGGAATTTCATCTGCTTTGTCCAAAATGTATGGATCCGACCCTATTGATTCATACAAGATGTCGATACTCCGTGCTTCAACTGCCTCCTTCGAATTCGGATCCATTTTGGTCAGTGATGATGAGAGTGATTCTAGGCCCGGGAAAAACATACATGAAAAGAGATGAGTTATGCCGATTAACTTACTTTAAAAGTTACTATCTCGTTAAGAAACTAAGCCAAAGGCAAGGATTTTACCCATTGTGAAAACTGTTGAAAAAGAGAGGAGATAAAAAACGCAGGGAGATAAGTGGTTTCCTCTCTGTCGAGAACATCGAACATGTCGAAAATCAAGTTAATTGGATATCATTTGATATGATTTCAAAATGCATTAATCTTGTTTTTTTTTTTTTTTAAAAAGTGCGCAATCCAAAATTGCAACTCATTTGACAAAATTATCTTAACCTTAATGCATTTCAAAATCACATCAAACGGTATCCGATCAACCTCATTTTTGAGATAGTCGATGTTATCGATGAGCTCTAGAAAGTAAACTGTTTCTGTTTCAGGCCCGGAAAGGACCCACAAACGGCCCAAACTAGACCAGGCTGGATGGGAGCTGACTGTGTTGGTAACATGCTTCAATTATTTCAACTTTATCCAATACTGAATTAGTAGAAGATAAATACAATTTCCCAGAAATGTCAAGAGAATTACTTCCTGGAATTTTTAAATTGATTTGATAAAAATCAACCAAGTGGATGCCCAGATGAACGGAAAATGAAAAATTCAGTACAAGATAAATCTAACCAAGAGAATTCAAAAAAAAAAAAAAACACTTACCAGAAATCAGAAAATAGTTCCGATGATAGTAGCAAGAGCCAAGCTGCAGCTCGGGAGCAAGCAAGAGAGGGAGGAGATAGGCATAATAGTACTTAGTATATTGAGGGGTTTCCTGGGTTGCTCGGTTTGAGAAAAAATTTGGGTGCCAGGTGGGTACCACATGGGCACGCCCACGCGGTGCCCGAGCAACGCATCCGGAGACCGTCCAAAATTGTGTTGGATGGCCCAGATTGAAACGCTCTCTCTCCTTTCATCCGACCACTCTCTCTAAATTCTCTCTCTCCAAATCCGAGCCGTCCAAAACCGGAATGGACGACTGAGATGCATTGCTCGGGCACCACGTGGTGCCCGCTCGGCACTGAAAAATTCCTCCTCGTACACACAATCACAGATCCATATGGACTCATCAAATGTTTTTCCTTTGGGTAATTGCGTCCTACACGTTGGAAGTTAAACGTGGACTTAAGGGAGTGGACTTCAACCATAATTACACACTGAACCAACCGAGAAATTTTTCAGTGCCGAGCGGGCACCACATGGTGTCCGAGCAGTGCATTCCAGCCGTCCATTCCGGTTTTGGGCGGCTCAAATTTGGAGAGAGAAAAAGGAGGGAGAAAGAGGAGAGAGAGGGTTTCAATCTGGGCCGTCAAACACAATTTTGAACGATCCGAATGCGCCGTTCGGGCACCACGCCCAAGTGGTACCCGGCAGGCCGGCACCCAAAAATTTCTCCTAACTATGGTGCGCCAACCACCCAATAATGCTCAATAAAGCAGCTAATTCTCAACTCCTTCCAGGATCCATGATTACACACTCAACTAAGATTTCCAATTTCACAAGAAATACAAGAAACAAGCTAGCATCATCTTAAATGTGTGTTCTCTCTCAAAATGGATGTTCCACCCTTGCTCATCTTCTCTCTCTTCTTCTTCTTCCTCATCTCTCCTCCTTGCTTGATCCACGCTCAGCAGCCTTACGTCGGGAAGGCCACTACCGCATGTGGCACCACAGGCAACTCAAATACCGTTGTTGGATACACCTGCAACGGCCTAAACACCGCTTGCCAAGCTTATATCACATTCAGATCCCAATCTCCCTACAACACTGTCTCCTCCGTTTCTCAGCTATTGAATTCAGACCCATCACGAGTCTCTCGAATCAATTCAGTTCCCAATTATTCGTCCATAATAGATACAGATGAATTGGTGGTTGTTCCTGTGAAATGCTCATGCTCGGGTGGTCGCTACTACCAATCCAACACTCATTACGTTGTTCAGCAAGATGATACTTATTTTTCGATTGCAAACAACACTTTTCAAGGCCTGTCGACATGTCGAGCTCTGCAGGCTCAGAACAGTGCTCCGGCGACTAGTTTATCAATCGGAACTAGTGTTCCACTGAGATGCGCTTGTCCTACGAAGAACCGGAGTGATAATGGTGTGAAATATTTGTTGTGCTATTTTGTTACACGGAATCGAGATGTTTCTGACATAAGTACAATCTTTGGGGTTGATTATAGGAGCACTCCTGAAGCCAATGAGTTGTTGTCTGACCCCAGATTTTATGCTTTCGCTACCCTTTTAATTCCTCTACAAACCCCACCAACCAGGGTTTTAAATAAAGGCCATTACGTTTCACATTGTTTGTTACGTAATGGGATTTCGGACCTCCGATACCGTCGTTTACTTTCGCATTGGCCGACACGGTCCCATATCAGCCGATATTTGACAAAAACACAGATATCGCTACTTTTCCCGATACAGCAATTTGAAACGCTGCCAGTGCTGCCACCAACCCCAGTGCTGGCCCCTTCACCAGGGCTGGCTCCTCCAGGGCCTCCCCAATACGAAACTACCCCCTCATCCAATGATTCCAATCGACCATGGGTATTTGTTGTCGTTGGAGTTTTTGGAGGTTTTGGTGTTTCGTTGGTCATTGGGCGTATTGCTTTCTTGGTATTTAACAGGGGGAGGGTCCGTGCACGCACGGAGCCTCGTGCTCATAATTGAAAATTTGGTGCTTTTAGCATCAATCACTTGCTCTTTCTTATGTCTGGTGTCTTTAATCCTTTGTTTCCTGTCCCCAAATTTTATGCTTTCGCTACCCTTTTAATTCCTCTACAAACCCCACCAACCAAGGTTTTAAATAAAGGCCATTACGTATTGTATCGTTGGTTACGTAACGGGATTTCGGACCTCCAATACTGTCGTTTACTTTCATATTGGCCGATACGGTGCCGTATCAGCCGATATATATGACAGTAACATTACGTTCCCTGATACCGCCATTTGAAACCCTTCCACCAACATCTTCTCAAACCCCAGTGCCGGCCCCGATACCGTCGTTTTGTGCCCACTTGTTTTGGCATGTTTTTTGGGTTTGAGCCTATAAAAGGGATGTAGCCCATGTGCCTATGATATTCAATCATCAATAATATTTTCACAGTTTCTCTTTCTCGCGGCGTCGTAATTCCACTCCGTCGGGTTTTTGGAGAATATAGCCGTAATAGCTCAATCCCATGAAGTGTATTCCTTTGAGGAACTCAAATCCGAGGCTGAAATCAATCTCATGTGCCACATCAACCAAGGCTGTCGGAAGAAATCAACGTGCGTAACAAGATCAGCCACTTCAATCTCATATGCCTATCAGGTGTTTGTTTCAATGACAGACACTGGTATCTTCTGTTCTAATATCAGATTCTTCTTTGAGGCTGGCTCACAATTTGGTCTTCCAAAATTGCCCCCCAAAAAAATTGAATACACACTACACTCTACATTTGCGGCAATAACTGATTGGGCAAAGTACTAAAACAGCAAGGGCACAATAGTACCCCACGTATAAAGTTAATTGCAGTTACTCTCAACAGTTATCTCTGAACTCTGTAAAGTGAATTCGGAAAAACCATGGTTGCCATCGGCATCCATCCATCCACACTCTAACTCTTGAGATAATCTACCACTTCCACAAAAGCCAAGAAAGCACAGGTTCCCATGATATACATATACTCCAAGTTCGCAAGTTTAATCGAGCCGAATATTGTTACGGAGTAGTTCTTTCATACGCATCATTATTATTGCTCTGCATATGTCATTATTATTGCTCTGCATATGTTCGTTGCCTGTTCATAGCTTTACACTTTTTCTTTTCAATCACATTTCCGTGAGGATCCATAACAATGTGTGATGGAAAGAGGCTTGGACCACCACCACGTGATGCCCCAATGACAGTGAATAATCTATCACCCGCTTTCCAATATCGATTCAATAAAAAAAAATTAAAGAATTATACCAGACTGTATTCATTTCCTAACACTTTTCTCTCCCCATCAAAGTGGATTGTACAAGAACAGGGGGGGAAAAACCTCTGGAATTGACCGTGGGCCAATATGTATGCACGTAGATATATGCACGGTCAAATAATCTGGCGATTTTCGTTTTCCTTATTTGCAGTACCGTTGGAGAGGAGAAATTTTTCAGTGCCGGGTGGGCACGGCCATGTGGTGCCCTTGCATACATCTCGGCTGTCTGAACATGTTTTGAATGACCCAGATTTGTTTGGGTTTGAGGGGGTGTTTTGGTAATTTTGCTCCTAAAAAATTATCCAAACTAATCTGGACCGTCCATAACATGTTTGGACGGCCGAGATGCGTGCACACACGCTGAAAAATTTCTCGTTGGAGCGACAATAATATCAGTCAGGTTTTATAATGTGATGTGGGGAAAAGCAAAGGAAGAAGTGGGTGAGAGTGGTGAAATTGGCGACCCAGAATCTGTGTGCAACCCTAAAGTCCCTCTATTACAAAGCTATTAAACTCAGAAACACACAGCTGATGAGTTGAAGTTGCGCGGGATCGTTCCACAAAATCAGATGGACTGCTCATGCTCGGGGCACAGCATTGGTTGTAAAGAGGAAAACATGCTTCACAAATGGGTCCGCGCCTTAGCAAATTTGGTCTAAACCATCTGAATGGATGTGTATAAGCTAAAACTATGCAGAAAGACACAACACTGAAACTTTGTACAGTAAATTAGTTTCCCACTACAGAACTTATGAGTGACTATGAAGAAAAATCTGCACCAGATTTCCATTACGAAAAAACAATATGAAACCTACAAAACTATGGATTTTCCAACTCTTAAAGGTAAGCTTGACGTTGAATGAAATATCACTGCCTAATTTTACAAGAAGATCGGAAGATGTCAGTAAAATAAAGCATTTTGAAGGCATGTGGACAAAAATGCAAATCCTTCCTCTCCTCTACAGAAACCCATACGGGGATACACAGAGAGAAACGATTCCGATTCCCAGTGTGATCAACTCAACTATTAAGAAATAGCAAATCTATACCCCCCTCAGATCTTATAGACAATATTGTAATGCCGGATGGAATGAAAAGGCCAAAAAGTTATCAATCTAACACCTGTTAGTGTCCTATAAACTCATATAAGGGGATCTTAAGTTAGCTACTACCAAAAACACGGGGAAAAAATTCTGCACCTTTACTTGTTGAACCGCTTCATGTCATGAGATCATCAGACATAGCTGAAGGTATGCAGTACGTTTTGAGAATATCTAAAGTTGCTGCCTTAGCAGTTTCAGTCCGTAGAATCACCATCTGCTGGTATTCTAGGTCCAATTTCAGAAATTCTTCGTCACAGCTCTCCACCATACTTGCCAAGCTCTTCAGATTCTTGACAGGCTTGCCATTGAATGCCAGAACCTTCAAAAAGAAACATAAGGAAAATTATAATGAAAGGAAATATAGAGCAGAGGTTCAAAACCTAGAATGACGATGTGCAAAATTTTACAGAAATTAGCTAAATTCTGTCCAAAGTTTTTACTTAACCTGAGTATTGACTATCTCCTCATATCCAACATTGATGTTAGCTGCAAGCACCTAGATAAAATTTGGCAAGAAAATTAAGAAATAGGTTCTCGATTAATAGTTCTTGCAAAACAAAATGGACCTAAAAGGAAAGATGTTAAGGGGGGAAAGAACACCTGAGACACAATGACAAGCTGTTCGTCAACAGATTGTGCCATTGCATGAAGAAACTTATCCAATAGTTTGACAGGAGCATCAAATTCATAATCTCTTCCAAACTGCAGTGAAACCGGAAGTAGCACCATATAAAACTTCGAATCTTTATGTAGTCGATCATTCATAACTGTGCCAACTTCCTACTATTCTAGGTTGCCTTCCATAAGCAAAAGATAAACTGCTCAACCATCTACACGAAGTAAGGAACCCCTACCCCAACCGGAAGGAAAAAGAAACCAACCAATGGACCGGAAAAAAGAGTGTTTTTTTTTTTGGTTCTAGGGTAGGTGAAGCTTGTTGACAACTTACTTCATTGGCAAGGATCACCTCATCATGCCTTTGTGTTAACTGAAAATCCTCAATAAGACTAGAACTTCCGGTATGTAGTAGAATTTGTGCATACTGAAAATTATAGGTTCAATCAAGTTGTTTAAGAAAGCAACACCAACAAAAAAACTCATATACCCCGAAGGAGGCAGGAGGAAAAAAAGAGACGGGGGCAGAAACAGAGAGAACACAAAGACAGTGTCGAAATTAACTACTCACCTCCGAACGCAAATACGGGACAGAAACAGCTGTGAAAACAAATCCAGCAACAATGTAGTAAGAAGGCGGTCTGCCTTTTATGTGTGCTGGTATGAGCCTTTTGTGAGTTCCAAGTTTTATGTTGAACTCAAGCATCTCTAAATTTCGGAGGACTTTCACTAGAGCATTGTCACCGGTATGTTTTTGAGAGATAAGGTAACTAAAGGCGATGCGCTCCCCATGCCTGAATTTAACTGGAAAACAATCCAACAATATTAAATTCCGAACACTGTCTAGTTGCAATTCAAAATTAACAGAGACCAATTAAACCGAAAGGACAGGAAACATGCAACTATTATTCCACAATATCCTAGTCCTAGAGTTGCAACAATCAGTGAAAACATTAGCAGTCAAATTTAGCAACATGGTTGGATGATGTAAATACAAAAATACATACATGTATCTATCAATATATCCATATCTATGCTATGCATATGAATGTATATAGATGTACTACACAGAGAGAGAGAGAGAGAGAGAGAGAGAGAGAGAGGGGTTTCCGATGCTTCCCGCTTGGGTAGAAACATATCTGCCAGCAGAAGATATACAACCATACAAAGATCGGTGTGTTGGTCTTGTGCTTAACTAGTTATTAGCAACTGTTCATGGTGTCGTAGTTCATACTATTCCATTTACTTTCTCCTTTATTTTAAGCGAAACAATGATGGAAGTTGAAACACTAAAGCAGTTCATAAACAAAAGGTTCGGAGTATACCGCAACCAATCTGTTCCACTGGTACACCATCAATTTAGTGGGGAAGAATAAGTCAAACGGAAAAATATGACATCGAAAGTGCTACACATATTTGTAAAAAAATTTACCTAAGAAAATTGAAAGGATCAAAGCATTAAAAAAGGACATAAGAGGCATAAATATGTATTTGTAAGGTTCACCTGTTCCATCGTTAGCAATATTAACCCCATCAAAGCTAAGGATAACATCCGAAGGCTTTAAAACCTGGGATTCTGAAGCTGTAGGTTCAACTCTTTTAATAAGAACACCTTTCTGGTCAGATCTCATGCCCATTGATTTGCGTAGATCAGGATTTTCCATCTTCTGCCACTCAATTCCAAGAATTGGAAATCCTGAAAATTCAAGACATCATTTATGAAAACTGAAAGTAACAACTTAACACTCTCAAGTTTCCAACACCTGATAATACGTGTATGTAACAATTGTAAGTACTGGAAGATGCAAACATTGTAAACTTCAAGACAATAAATCTTACCTGTATACGCTCCATTTTTCTCATAATCTTGAATGAAATGCATGATAACTGGAGTTGGTATGACATAACCAATGTTCTCGGCATCTTCATTTTTAAGTGATTGAAACGCAATACCCACGCATTTGCCCTTATCACTAAAAGCAGGTCCTCCAGAATTTCCGGAGTTGATAGCGGCATCTATCTACAAAGCAACTCAAAAATACAAATTAGTAATGCCAGCATATATGCGTATATGCTAAACAAGAAGAAGGTTGAGTTTCTGATAACTAACCTGCAGCCCTAGAAGCTCAGTGGAACCATGAACATAAGATAGTATTTCCATGCGCGACACAACACCACTTGTCACCGAGATTGTGTCTCCTCCAATGGGATAGCCCACAACAGTCACGGCATCTTGCAATGCAGGCAAGTCTCCAAATTCCACAGGTGAAACTCCCTCCCAGAATTCCTCGTTTTTCACCGTCAACAATGCTGTTACATCACAAGAATAGAAGATTTAAAATACATCCATTTAACCATTATCCCTCTAAATTCTCCAGCCCCACCCCCCAACACGACCACCCTCTCCATATATGCACACTTCGAAAGGATAACTGTTACCTGAACCGTCTTAAACATAAAATGTACCCGTATTGGACAATCAACAGTCATATAAGGATATGGGATCTGTGTTCAACATAATTAGTTGGACATCCACATAGCAAACAATCTTTTACCTCTAAATTATCACGGAAAATGCATACAACTCCTATTTTATGCAGGAAATGCCTAAAGGTTTATAAATGCAGTTTATCTTACCGTATAGAAGAAGTCAACTTAGTTATCTGAACATCTTGGCATTGCCATGTGTCCTCGAGATGGAAATAGATGAAATCAACACTTGAACCCATACCTGCACTCAACACCCTTACCCAAGTCTACGAACATAGAGGAAAACAAAGCCCACAAACTACTTTCAAGTAATTCAACACAAAGATTCATTCATCAATGACAGCAGGATAAATTAGAGAAATATCTCTCCAGCTATGTACCTCATCAAAGCTGCCAAAAAAACAAGAAAAAATTGCTGGAACTATGTAATCCTATTGCCAAAACGTTAAATCAAAATTTGAAGAAGAAAAAAAAAAGAAGCACTTCTGTTGCAGTTCAAAAAAAAAAAAAAAAAGAAGCATTCCTGTTCCAGCATTTCTGTAGCTTCCCAAAATAGTATGTACTCCACCTAGCTCATACACAAATTCAACTACAGAAGTCTTAAGAGTTATAGTAGTAACTAAAAACAATACAATAAGAGACAAACACAAACACAAGCCTTACCAATATCACACTCAGTTCCCATGGCTAAAGCAGTTGCCAAGTCCTTGGTATCAGACCCGCATTTCTTGAGCTGCACTTGGGTGTGAATATGCTTTAGCTCAACTCAAATGTAGGCTAGTTCGGCTCAAGCTCGGCTCATCAAATTCTTATTGGGCTCATGCTCGAGCTCAAGTTCGCTAAAAACTTAACAAACAAACCTAAACATTTTAAAACTCGGCTCGGCTCATTTGCAGCCCCAGTTATAATACTCCGTCACTAACAACACTACTGTGACAGAGAAACAAAAACACAAGCCTTACCAATACCACATACAGTTCCAATGGCTAAAACATTGGCCAAGTACTTGGTATCCAACCCCCATTTTTTGAGCTGAAATTGGGTATGAATAAGCTAGAGCTCGACTCAAATCTAGGTCAGTTTGGCATGAGCTCCGCTCATCAAATTTTCAGTGGGCTCAAGCTCGAGTTCACTAAAAACTTAACCAGCAAACTTGAACATTTTAAACACAGTCCGGCACATTTGCAGCCCTAGTTATAATATTCCGTAACTAACAACACTACAATGACTGAGAAACACGAACACAAGCCTTATTACCAACATCACATTCAGTTCCTATGGCTGAAACAGTGGCCAAATACTTGGTATCAGAACCTCATTTCTTCAGCTTCACTTGGGTGTGAATTAGCTCAAGCTCGACTCAAATCTAGGCCAGTTCCGCTCGAGCTTGGCTAGTCAAATTTTCACCTGAGCTCGAGTTCGCTGAAAACTTTCCAAACAACCCTGACCATTTTAACACTGAGACTCGGCTCATTTGCAGCCCTAGTTATAATACTCCATAACTAACACAACTACTATGAAAAAGAAATACAAACACAAGCCTTACCAATATCCTAAGTCACATAATTCATGTGTGCATGCCCGAGCTAGAGCGTGAAAGTATCTTTAAAACCCATCCCAAACTACTAAAATTCGCGAGAACGAGGATTGAGAGCGCGAGTGCGAGTGCAATGCGAGGATTGAGAGCGGAAGCACAGGGCATTTTGAAGGATTATGTGACTAAGCCAGTATCACATTTGGTTCCAATGGCTAAAACAGTAGCCAAGTACTTCGTATAATAACCCCATATCTTACAGGTGCATTTGGTTGTGAATAAGCTCTACTCAAATTCTTGCCTCATCAAATTTTGCATTGTAGTCGAGCTCGAGTTCGCCAAAAACTTAACAAACGAATCTGAACATTTTAAAACTCGGCTTGGCTCGTAGTGATAATACTCCGTAACTAAAAACACTACTATGACGGAGAAACGAACACAAAACTTACTGATAGAGCTCAAACGATTCACGAGCTGTGCACAAGCAGCTTGAGGCTCAGTGAGGATCGCCTTGTTAGTAAAAGATTCAAGTTTGAGCTTGATTTTTAAGCTTGTTTAGTGAACGAGCCAAGCTCGAGTTAATTGTAACACGGCTCATTTACAAAACCTTAGCTCGTTGTAGAGGCTCAGCTCGTTTATAAAGGCCTCGTGCAGTAAACAAACCTCGAGCATCTCAATAATAAACGAGCCGAGCTTGAGTTTGATTAATTTCAGGTTTTACCCGAGTTCCACCTAGACTAGTTTTGAACGAGCCAAACTCGAACACATCAAAGCTCGGCTCGAGTTTGATTATTTTCAGGTTTGACCCGAGTTCAACCTAGACTAGTTTTGAACGAGCTGAACTCGAACACATCAAAGCTCAGCTCGAGTTTGATTATTTTCAGGTTTGACCCGAGTTCAACCAAGACTAATTTTGAACGAGCCAAACTCGAACACATCAAAGCTCGGCTTGGCTCGTTTGCGACTCCATCCGTAACTAACAACACTACTATGAGTCTATGACAGAGAAACAAAAACGCGAAAAGCCTTACCAATATCACATTCAGTTCCAATGGCCAAAACAGTGGCCAAGTACTTAGTATCCGACCCCCGCTTCTTGAGCTGCACCTGAGTGTGATGCTCCACCGAGTGCGCATTCGTCAAGACCCTCCTCCCTCCAACAACGAACCCGCTGCTGCTCGAGCTGTACTGCCGCTTCCTCTGCCACGGCATCGAGAAATTCGGCTCCGTATGGAAACAAAACACTTTCACCACCGCGTCCATCGCCGGTACCACCTTCTCCAGGATCTCCCACCTCGGCTGAGGCGCCGCTGCCTCAGCCGCCGCGGTCATCGTGCTTCTCCTCTCCGGCGAGGCGGCGATATCGGAATTGGGGTCTTCGACGTGTTTTTCGCCGTCACGCGAACGGCCGCGCCCGAGGCGGCGAGTTTGGGGCTTGGGGACCGCGGCGGCGTCGTCTTCAACGGCGGCGGACGCGGCGGGGTTGGTGGAGTGGAAATCCATGGTGTCTGAAGTTGGTTTTTTAGGTTTTCGGCCGCGTTTTTTGTTGGACTCTACCATTGCTTGAGAATGAAGAGTTCTGCGTCGGTCGTTAAACGGTAGGTAAATATATGAAATCTGTTGGAAACGCGAATGGATTGGGGGGGCTACTTGGCATCCCCAAGCCAATAAATCTCTCATATTCATGATGGGAGTTTTTGCCCTCTTCATTGCGGGGTTGCTACGGGCCGTTCCGCTAAATAAGTTAAGTAGCCTTTTTTTTTGTTCTTATTCAAAAAAATTGGCTTAGATTCCGATTGAAATTTTTTACTTTTTAGATTCCTCTCGTCATGAAGATGCAATAATTCCCAAAAAATTGATGCAAAACTAACAAATACGAAAAAAAATTTAAATAAGGACAAAAAAATAAGCCACTCGGCTTATTTAGTCGAACAGCCCCTACCAATAACTTTCCCATATTCATGGTGGGAGTTTTTCTCCATTCATTCTGCCATTCACTCCACGTATTGAAGGCTAGGCAGCATTACAAGGGTCAAGTTCTGCCTATATAAGGTTCACCTCACTGCATAGTGCTACACCAATTCACCCAAGAGTTCACTAGCATTCTGATATAGTGTGAGAGAGAGACAGACGCTGAGTTAGTTCGCCAAGACGTTCTTCGGTGGTGTTATGACGTTCTTGGTCTGAGCCGGATCAATCCTGGGAGACAGACGTTGAGTAACCTCAACACCCTCTGGTAGGCAGCGAATCTGCTTTTAAGGACACCGTGTGAAACACGGGTTTCGGTTCACGAATCCATTCTGTATTTTGGTTTGCATTTCAGTTTCTGTAATTTCACTATGTTGTAATTCTGTTCATGTGTAAATATTATAGAATTCGTATTCTGGATTTTCGATTGAAACATTTTGTGCAACAAGCTTAAAATAGATTTTGATTGTCTGATCGACAATCGGATTTCCAGAAAACGTATTCTGTTTGGGACTAACATTTGGGTTGCAAGAACAGTTTGGTGACAGATTAGTTTTCTTGGTTGATTAACCACTGGTGTCTGCGGTTATGGAGTAATCTGGCAAATTGCTCAATGTTCAAAGAAATCATTTGCAAACCTGTTTGGCTTCGGCCATGGTTAGCCATGCGCGGCTAGACCACTGTTCAGATATGGGATAAACTGGATGGCTTTGGCCTTAATCAGTCGTGCGCGACTTGATCACGTTGGTAACAGAAAGGCTACGGCCTAAGGCAGTCATGCGCGGCTGGGCCTTGGTTCAATGGTGTATGACCTCTGGAGCAGTCTACTCGGTTTCTGCTGTGACACTGCTCGGCCTTAATCTGTTGGTAATCTGTTATGTGATTTGCTCAATGGAAGCAGTCTGTGTGTTTGGCCTTGTGAACAACCAGTGGAAGGCTTGTTACGGCTATGTGTGCTATGTCTGGTTTGAGCATCCAAGTGGTAGGATTGCTTCATTCAGTCATAGTGCACAGTCTACGTGGTTTGGCTAGTACACAGATTGGTCTGTTCGAGTAAAGTAGAAGTTGGACTGTCACAGTCCTACACATAACAGATTGTGTATACCGTTTACCTTTCGGGCTGAGGGCCAGCCCTCAGACTCCCGCCCAGGGGCGCTGCCCCCAAGACCCTCGTCAGGAGGCACAGCCCCCTGAGACCCCACCAGAGAGCGCGGCCCCTGGGACCCCCGAGGTACATGGTATTGGGGGGGATATCAGACTTAGTTTGTTGAATGATTGTTAATCTATGCATGTATAGCCTGTCATTTTTTATTGAGATTTGTTCTCTTATATGTGGTTGTTCCTAATTTCAGGAAAACATGATAACTGAGTAAGAAAAAACTACCGTCACTGGCAAAGACAAAGAAACTGGCAGTGTCAGTAGCAATGGAAATGGCGGTGGTGCTATTCCAACTCACGCTCCTATTTCTGGGATTCCCTCTGTTCCGATATCTCACGTGGAAAGGTCGAACAAATTTGTTGGGGTGGACTTCAAAAGGTGGCAACAGAAGATGTTGTTCTATCTCACCACCTTGAACTTGGCAAAGTGGCTTGTCGAGGAAGCACCTGTTATTGCTGAGGACAATCCTGACACTCAGAAGCGGATTGATGTGGCCAGATAGAAAGAGCATGACTACATGTGCAATAATTACATCTTGAATGCTCTGGATGATTCGCTGTATTCTGTGTATGGCGAGGCTCAATCAGCTAAGGAATTATGGAATTCCTTGGACAGAAAATACAAGATCGAGGGTGCCGGGTCCAAAAAGTTCGTTGTGAGCCGGTTCCTTAATTACATGATGGTGGACTCCAAATCTGTGGCGGTCTAAGTCCAAAAGCTGCAGCTCCTGCTCAATGAGATCAGGACTGAGGGAATGATTCTGAGTGAAGCATTCCAGGTGGCTGCTGTCATCCACAAGCTACCCTCGGCATGGAAAGAATTCAAGAGCAATCTCATGTTCAAGAATAAGGAGATGACCTTGGAGACTCTTTTCATCAAGTTCCGTATTGAAGAGGAGAATCGGGGTATGGATAGGAGTGCGAAGGCTTCTTACATGGCGAAGGCCAATATGGTGGAGCACGGCCAGTCTTCGGGTGCGAAAAGGAACCAGAATGACAGGCATTCTGACAAGCGGTCTGACAAATAATCTGGTAAACAGAAGGACAAAGATGTCAATCTGGACCCGAGAGGTGGTGTTGCCAAGAAACCCAAGGAGAAATTTCAGGGTAAATGCTTCAACTGCAACAAGTTCGGGCACAAGTCTTCGGAATGTACGAAGCCACCTAACCCTCGTGCACAAGCGCATTTGGCTCAGGTGGAGGCTGGGATGTCCGACATCAATCTTTCGGCTATGGTATCTGAAGTGAACATGGTTGGTTCAAATCCGCAGGAATGGTGGATAGACACTGGGGCTACACGCCATATCTGTTGCGACAGGCAGTTGTTCACTACCTTCGAGCCGGCTGCTAACGGTGAGAAGTTGTTTATGGGGAATTCAGCTACCTCGGATGTTGCGGGGCAGGGGAAAGTGGTCCTGAAGATGACTTCGGGAAAAGAGTTGACTCTGAATAATGTGCTATTTGTGCCAAATATTCGCAAGAATTTGGTGTCTGGTTCTCTGTTGAGCAAGCACGGCTGTTTTTGAGGCGGATAGGGTTACTCTGACTAAGACTAGAATGTACGTAGGGAAAGGTTATATGACTGATGGTCTATTCAAAATGAATGTAATGACTAAAATTCCCTATGAGAATAAAATGAAATCCCCTGTTGCTTATGTGCTTGAGTCTTCCAGTTTATGGCATGGTAGACTAGGTCATGTTAATTATGATTCATTGCGTAGATTAATTAACATGGACCATATTCCAGCTTTTCAAATTAATAACAAACACAGATGTGAAACATGTGTTGAGGCTAAGATGCCAAGATCTTCTTTCAAACCGATAGAAAGAAATACTGAGCCGTTGGATCTAATCCATACAGATGTGTATGATTTGAAATACGTTCAAATACATGCAGGCAATAAGTACTTCATCACGTTTATCGATGATAGTACCAAGTTTTGCTATGTATACTTGCTGAAGACCAAGGATAAAGCCCTAGACAAGTTCATTCTTTATAAGAATGAAGTTGAGACTCAACTTAATAGAAAGATTAAGGTGTTGAGAAGCGATCGAGGTGGTAAGTATGAATCACCGTATGGTGGATTCTGTGCCCAACACGGAATCATTTACCAAACCACTGCTCCATACTCACCTTAGTCCAATGGAATTGCTGAGCGCAAAAATCGGACTTTGAAGGATATGATGAATGCTATGTTGATCTGTTCTGGGTTGCCTCAGAATATGTGGGGAGATGCAATTCTCACTGCTAATCATATCCTCAACAAAATCCCTCGCAAGAAAGTGGACAAAACCCCTTATGAATTGTTCAAAGGTAAGAAGCCTATCTACAATTACTTACGAATGTGGGGTGTCTTGCGAAGGTGGCTGTACCTCCTCCTCCGAAGGAAAAGATAGGCCCAAAAACCGTGGACTGTGTGTTCATCGGTTATGCAGAAGGTAGTAGTGCATATCGGTTTCTTGTTTATGAATCAAACATATCCGATATTCACAAGAATACTCTCATGGAATCTAGGAATGCAACAATCTTTGAGCACATATTTCCTTATAGATCCATTAGAGAGTCAAGTTCGGCAAAACGGACTTTGAGAACTACTGGTGTGAGTAGTCGTGACCAAGAAGAAGAAGTTGAATTTGAGCCAAGGCGTAGCAAGAGGGCTAGAACTTCCACTTCTTTCGGTCCAGACTTTCTAACTTATTTATTAGAAAGCGAGCCTCAGACATTCAAAGAAGCTGTTAGCTCTCCTGAAGGTCCATTATGGAAAGAGGCTATCAAAAGTGAGATTGACTTCATTCTGTAAAACCATACATGGGAACTGGTGGATCTACCGCGAGACAGTAAGCCCTTGGGCTACAAATGGATTTTCAAGAGGAAAATGAAGGCAGATGGGTCAATAGATAAGTACAAAGCTAGGCTTGTTATCAAAGGATACAGACAAAAAGAAGGTCTAGATTACTTTGATACTTACTCACATGTGTCTAGGATAACATCCATCCGGATGATCATTGCAATTGCTGCATTGCAAAATCTTGAGATACATCAGATGGATGTCAAAACAGCTTTTCTGAATGGCAACTTAGAAGAGGAAATCTACATGGAACAACCTGAGGGTTTTTCTGCGCCAGGACAAGAGGGGAAAGTCAGATCTTTGTATGGTCTAAAGCAAGCACCGAAACAATGGCATGAGAAATTTGACAATACTATGTTGTTAAGTAGTTTCAGAATCAACGAATGTGACAAGTGTGTAAATGTCAAAGACACAGCCGATGGCTACGTGATTTTGTGTCTCTACGTTGATGACATGCTCATTGTAGGTAGTAATGATAAGATGATCAAGTCTACCAAGAACATGTTGAATTCTAAATTCGACATGAAAGATATGGGCTTTGCAGATGTAATTCTGGGGGTCAAGATCACCAAAACATCTGATGGACTCGCTTTGTCTCAGTCTCATTATGTTGATAAGATTCTTGAGAGGTTTGACAAGTCTGGTACAGAGATAACACGTACCCATGTGGATTTAAGCCTCCACTTATCCAAGAATGTGGGGGAATGTGTGTCTCAATTGGAGTATTCTCGGATAATCGGGAGTCCCATGTACTTAATGAGTTGTACGAGGCTTGATATAGCTTACTCGGTGAGTCGATTGAGTAGATACACGAGTAATCCAGGGCTTAATCACTAGAAGGCGATAGTTAGAGTGCTACGCTATTTGAGGTATACTCGTGATCTGGGACTGCACTATACCAAATATCCAGCAGTACTAGAAGGGTACACTGATGCAAATTGGATATCAGACATGAAAGACTCAAAATCCACGAGTGGACATGCCTTTACACTTGGTGGTGCAGCAGTCTCCTGGAAATCTTCAAAACAGACGTGCATTGCACGTTCAACAATGGAATCAGAATTCATTGCTTTAGATAAAGCAACTGAAGAGGCAGAATGGCTACACCATTTTGTAGAGGATATTCCAAGATGGCCAAAACCTGTGCCTGCAGTATGCATTCATTGCGATAGTCAATCGGCTATTGGAAGGGCACGGAGTAACATGTATAATGGTAAGTCTAGACAAATACGATGTAGACATAATACCATTAAGCAAATGCTCTCCAGTGGGATTGTCATTCTTGACTATGTGAAATCAAAGGACAATATTGCGGATCCGCTGACCAAAGGGTTAAACCGAGAGCTGGTTAATAGTGCATCGAGGGGAATGTGGCTAATGCCTACTATGCTTAAGTTACCGTGAAGGAAAACCTATTCTAGCTGACTAGAGTTCCCAAAATCTAGGTTCAATGGGACAACTTACTTGCGAGTAACAGAGAATGATCACTGATGAGATATGCTCTCCTACCCACTCCTATGGTGCGAAACAGTGATACCTGCAAATGGACACAGGTTAAGCATTGGCTTTTAATGACTCTTATGCGCTGGAATGCCAGGCAGGGTATAGCAGGATACCCTTTATAAGAAGGTCACCTATGTGAGTATGAAGTGGGGCCGCTT